>CM065727.1:14688081-15083081 GCA_033310375.1 Conus canariensis
TAACTTACTTCCTAAATGAAATAAATTTGTTAATGAACAGACGACAGACAATGACTGTCCGGTCTTGACTTCATGGGTCTGTTCAGCAGAGCGACTAGAGGCACCACCTGCACATAGCCGAAGGGGAAGTCCTGGCGGGACTCTCCCAGAGACTGCTGGTGGAACTGCTGCCTCCACTCTCTCACCATGGCCGGCATTTGGCAGGCGTACTCCGCTGGGTGACCCGCATTACTCTCCCCTGTACACAGTCCGCACACACTGACTTGGAACTGACTTTTTCGCTCGTACGTTATGTACCTGCTTGTGCGTGTGCGTGCGTGTGTGTTGTACCTCCACTTGCGCATACGTAAGTGTTCATTATACAATTCTATGAAAAATCAGCAGTGGAGAGCTGCGACAGACACATGAATAAAAAGAATGGTACGGATATATATCTTAATATCTATCACGGAATTCGACTGGCTCATGAGAAATGATTCGGGTGTTTATCTCCTCTCTTAGTGCATGCTATACATTTGTGTATTTCCTTAGCCACAGAACTCAATAAAAACGTTTTGAATGGTTTACACGGTTTTAGCAAAATGTTGTTTTCTCCAGTTTTAGATGTGGGATTCCGACGAGGTCATGAAAGCGATTGACTGATTTTTTTTAACCATACAGTATTGTGCAATCCAATAAAATCCTGAACTTTTACGCTGAATCGTTTTCCTTATTGCAGAACCAGTAACCATAGGAGTTTTTGTTTCAAAGATTAAAAAGTTTGTTTGTTTCGCAAATGTTCACGTTCTTCAGAGTGACGTCCCTTTCTATACCTTGATACCACAGAGCGCCCGTGATGGTCATAGGCAAGAGAGGAGCCAGCATGGAGTTCCACAGAACTTGAGGTTCATGGGGACAACAGGCTCTACAACAAAGAGAGAAAACAACCTTGTACACTGTCTCTAATGATAGTCGTTGGCAAGAGAGCAGCCAGCACAACTTTCACAGAACTTGTACTTCACGGAGACAACAAGTCCTGAAAGATGGAGGGGAAGTAAGATAACACCAGGTGTGGGTAACAAAATGGAAAATCTCTACCAGTAACAAAAATTGAGAGAGAGAGAGAGAGAGAGAGAGAGAGAGAGAGAGAGAGAGTGCAAAGTGTGTTGAATCTGAGACGCCAGTGAAATAAACTGGAAAGCGAGCGGTTCCTAAACAAAACACCGCACTAGACGGATGATGACGACGATGACAACACTGTGACCGATAACTACTTGGAGACCACGCCCACCTTTTCAAACACACAACACTCACGTATGGCGGACGGGTGGAGCGGGACAAGCAGTGGCAGCTTCAGGAGGGGACCAGGCTTCGATGGTGGTGCCTCCCCAATAGGTTCCCACTAGACCTATGGGGTAGTTCAGGTGAGGCTGCAGATACTCCGCAAACAGGAAACACACGGCCGAAAACCGGCCCAGCGAAGCTACGGAAGAAGAAAGAACCAAGACAGCATTTTGTGAGAGGGTACAGGATCCGTTATGCAATTTACATGATCCAAAAGCCTGCTTGTGCGTGTGAGTAAGTGTAGGCAACCAATACGTCAAGACTACAGCGCGGAAATGGCAACTGGTGTTGACAAACGATTCTTGCTTGGCGACAAACTTCACAAATGCCCAGTTATAGACATTCTATGATATGCGTGTGTGTGTGTGTGTGTGTGTGTGTGTGTGTGTGTGTAGAGAGAGAGAGAGAGAGAGGGAGAGAGAGAGAGAGAGAGAGAGAGTGTGTTTGTCCCCGTGTGTGTGTGTGTGTGTGTGTGTGTGTGTGTGTGTGTGTGTGTGTGGTGTGTGTGAGAGAGAGAGAGAGAGAGAGAGAGAGAGAGTGTTTGTCCCGTGTGTGTGTGTGTGTGTGTGTGTGTGTGTGTGTGTGTGAGTGTGTGTGTGTGTGTGTGTGTGTGTGTGTGTGTGCGTGTGTGGTGTGTGTGTGTGTGTGTGTGTGTGTGTGTGTGTGTAGACGGGCTGCATAGATGAAACAAAAAAGGGAAAGAAATTGGGAAAGAAGGAGAGTATGCAGCGCCACCACCACCACCATCCCTCTTCCCCTCCTTCCACCCATCCCCTCCCTTCCCCGAAATAAAAAGAAAACAACAACAACAACAAAAATAAGTAGAAAAGAGGCCACAAAAAAGGATTAACATTCCACTGTTATGACAGCTGTCCCAGTTTTCTGTGCTATGTGTTTCTTATATTAAGAAGTGGGACTTCCCAAAGTGACACGCTGGCCAACGAAATGCTTTCTGAAGCACGACCAGCGAACAGCCAGGTGTTCCTGTGACGAACCCTCGGACCTGCCTTTCGTGGGCGCCGTCCAGGTCTGACTGACGTTGAGGTCCTCCAGCAGTGTGGTGGACTGGATCAAGCGAGCCCCCAAGAAACGGATGGTATTGAAACTGAGGCCTTTCTGGATCTCTGCCGTGGAGTTCATCACCTGGAGGAGGGCAACGACCGGAAATAAAAACTGAATTTGTAGAGAGTGCCATGGAATATGGGAACTATTATTTGAAGACGATTTTAACTAAATTTGTAGAGAGTGCCTGTAATATGGGAATTATCATTTGGAGACGATTTACAAGCATAAAATTCGTAGGGAACGTAACACGGAAACTATCTGAGGAAAAATGGTCACTTTATTTTGCAATGTCCCGATACAGAATTTACTATTTCAGGATATTTTCAATTTAGTTTGTAATGGATGAACACGGAGTTCAAAAGAAGTGTAACATAAAAAAAATAAACTATCTAAATATTTCTTTAACTTAATATTATTACAATGTACGAATACAGAAAGTGTATGGAATATAACATGAGATATATGAGGACAATGTCCTGTTTTATTTTGCAATTAGGAACAAACAAACAAAAATTATAACGAATGTGACATGGTCACCATCTTCGCTTCATTCTTCAATGCCCGATCTCAAATGTGACATGTAAATTATATGAGGACAATGTCACTTCATATCACATTATGACTTATGTCAATACACATTTTGTACCAAATGCAATATGGAAACGATCTCAGGACAATTCCATTTTATCTTATAATTTTCTTTTAATTTCATTTTATTTTATAATATCAAAATGCAGAATTTGTTAACATACGTAACAACAGCATTCACCTGTCTCATTGCAAACTGCATGTTACTCTGCCCCGAACACACCCACACGTCTCCAAAAAGAACATCATGCAAGGTCACGTGACCGTCCTTGGAACTGACGTCAATGGCGAAAGGACCCGGATCTGTAATGGCGGGCAACTTGAGTTTCCACTTGCCGTTTTGAACGGTGGTCGTGACTGCATCGTGACCGTTAACCTGAGCAGTGACGGTGTCGTCCTCTGTATCGGCGGTTCCCCAGAGGACGGACTGCTGAGGACCTCGCTGGAGCACCATGTGGTCTGAGTAGTAGGACGCCAGCTTCAGAGATGTCTGGGCTGGAGAAGGCAGAAACAGCACTGGACTTTCAAGCAGTTCACGTCTTGACTACACCGAGAGGAATCAGATTCCTGGAGTTCAGAATCTCCTCTGCCTTCTCAAGACGCGTGTAGACAGACTTGTAAAAAAAAATGTAAGAAACACTCACAACAGCCATCACTTCGTCAGAAGTAATTCCTAACTGGAGTTAGCCTTGCACTAGCCTTCTTGATTTTAAATTTTTGTTTAGCGTCAGTATGGAGAAATCTACCCAACATGATACTGCAGTTTGGTGCAATGGCATGTTCGGATTATGTTCTGAGAATCTGTGTGAGACCAGAGATTAGGTGTTTGCATGAAGGTTTGTTTTTAAACAATATAAAATATGCAGATTAAGCACATAACAATTGTAAGCTGATGTGACATCGTTTTCAAAATGAAATCTTGACATGCTGCACAGGCCTATGAGTTTTATACTAATTACAGTAATAATGTCCTCACGTGTGCGTGAAGAAAATAGTGATTTTGACAACAAAGCTATTATGTACATTGCTTTTGACACCGTTAAAGCATCGATAGTGAGTAGGAAGCAGAAAAAAAAAGATTCTGAGCCTTCTGACGACAGCAACTGACAGTGAACAAAGTAAACCTGGTGGGTAATGTCGGCAGCCAGAGTAAAACGTTATTTTGGGTTCAGTACCTACTGTTCTGTGATGTTTTCACAGACGACTGATCTTATGACGCAGAATCAGGCTCAAAAAGGGAAAAAACAAAAACAATATGAATGATCTCAAGTGATAACAGTAATTATGGGCTTTGAAAAAAAGGACATTCTCCCATATAATTTCACGTCATTACAATAATTATGGCTTTGGGGAAAAAAACAAACACATTCTCTTATTACTTCTACATCGAACTGGTCTGTGATGGAAACCTTTCAGCTACATGCTCTCTCTCTCTCTCTCTCTCTCTCTCCTCTCTCTCTCTCTCTCTCTCTCTCTCTCTCATCCTTCTTGTGTGTTATATTGCGGGTGTCACCACTTCAGTATGGGCTATGGCCTCAATCTGAATAAATCATTCGCATTCGCATTCGCATTCGCATTCTCTCTCTCTCTCTCTCTCTCTCTCTCTCCTCTCTCTCTCTCTCTCTCTCTCTCTCTCTCTCTCTCTGTCATAAACACAACCCATTAGCTAGCATTCACATCTCCACAATCAAAAGGACCCCACTTGAAAAACACGCACGCTTGCAAACCTGTATGCAAATAAGCATAACTATGCAATATCTTGTGACAGAGAAAATCTTGTGTAAAGAGAAAAACCCACAGACATGCTTACCTTGGCCCCAAAAGGCGCCAGTTAGTGCCAGAAAGAGCAGGGGAACAGACATGCTGACAATGCCGTGTCAACCGGTAAACTGACCGAGCGAGCTCACATGAAAGTTTCTCAATGTTATCTGACGAAACTCTGAGAGTCAGTTCATTGGGTCCCGGAGATAACACACGACAGGCCTGGTTAGATAATGTTTATAAAAGGCCTCTCTCTCTCTCTCTCCTCTCTCTCTCTCTCTCTCTCTCTCTCTCTCTCTCCACACACACACACACACACACACACACACACACACACACACACACACTAAGTGTGTTCGTGATCTTGTTTTTCTCCAATGACAAACTGGACCAAACAGCACAAACAAAACAAAACCGACATAGCAGGGATCTAACCTCTCCATTTTTATTTCTAACCTCTCCATTTTTTTTTTTCTGAAGATGAGGCATGAAAATAAAGGCTCATTCTTCAGCTCGGCTCTTAATTCATCAATGCTTCCATTATCAACAAATCGCAATTTCTCATAAACGACGATCAGTTTCTTTTTTTTTTTCTTTCTCATATTAAAACATACAATTTGACAACAAGAAAAATCCAATGAAAGTACGGGCTTTATTACTGACTGAAAAAAAATACCCAGGATTTGGCTAGACTTGGACTTGTTAAAGTCATATGCTATGCTTGCTCTTTCGACCCTGTTCAGCTGCGATGTAAATGTCGTTGCGCGCATTATCTTCAATGGCGAACTCCAGCTTTAGAAGGAAAATAGGGGCCTTTTAGCAAGAGGGATTCCTGAGTTTTGAGGAAGGAACTGGGGAGGAATCACGAAGCATATAGTTCTCTCTCTCTCTCTCTCTCTCTCTCTCTCTCTCTCTCTCTCTCTCTCTTCTTCTTCTTCTTCTTCTTCTTCTTCTTCTTCTTCTTCTTCTTCTTCTTCCACTTCTTCCTCTTCTTCTTCTTCTTCTTCTTCCTCTTCCTCTTCTTCTTCTTCTTCTTCCTCTTCCTTTTCTTCTTCTTCTCTTCTCCTTCTTCTTCTTCTTCTTGGTGTTGTTGCTGTTTTTCTTCTTCTCCATCTCCTTCTTCTTCTTCTTCTTGTTCTTCTTCTTCTTCCTCCTCTTTCTCTTCATCATCTTCTTCTTCTTCCTCATCTTCTTCCTCTTCTTCTTCCTCCTCCTCCTCTTCTTCTTCTTCTTTCTTCTTCTTCTTCTTCTTTTTTCTTCTCTTCTTCTTCTTCTTCTTCTTCTTCTTCTTCTTCTTCTTTCTTTCTTCTTCTTCTTCTTTCTTCTTCTTACTCCTCTTCTTCCTCTTCCTCTTCTTCTTCTTTGCCCGCCCTCTCTCCCCTTTCCTCCTCCCCTCCATTTTGCTTTACATGTAAATGCGTCAATGACTCCATATACAAATACAATTCAATGGACATCAGAAAAAAGACCTTGACACTATCTCACCTGTACCTGAGATGTATGTGAAACGACCTTGCTGGTCGCCATTACACACACCATTATGATGCATGATTCAAACGCTGTACACACATTCCATAGAAACTTTCCATACTTATTCAACACGTTGTCTTCGGAGCATCTGTAACCATAGCATATAGAACTTTTGATTTGAGAATAATAAGCCTACATATCAAGAGACATATCTGGGCCAAGATTACCAGTTCTACCATTCAAGTCTCCACTTACAGGCACACATCAGAGAACTGTAAAATCTTATTAGCAATAGTATTTTCAAGCACACTACTTCATTGTCGATTCCAAAGAAAGAATAAGTACAAATGTACATGACATCTTTTGGCAAACCTAAAACGCGTTTTGATATAAGAAACATTATAGTATCATTACAATCGTTATCTATTTCTTGTACATAAAGTAATTCATGTTTTATCAAACAAGTTATCCCCCCTGACCTTCTTCCTTGTTTCATCAGCAGATGTCTACGCCACAACCTGCACAACAGGTGGATTGAGAAGATCTCCTTTGCCGACATATGAAAAACACCCCACTAGAATCGCAGTAACCAAAAGGTGAAGAAACGAGAATGGGGATGGACTGGACACGCCCTACGTACACCAGCTGACAGCGTCATGCGACACGGTCTGGACCGGAACTAGCAAGGGAAGAGACGAATTGTAAGAAGACTGCTGGAGAAGATTGGCTGCGCATAATCAAAGGCTGCCAGATTTTCTTGGGTACAACTGAAAGGAGCTCCCAGAACCGAGCCCGTTGGCGGGCTGTTGTCGAGGCTCTGTGCCCCTCTACGAGTCCTCTACGAGTCCTCTACGAGTCCAAAGGAATAAGTCAATTAAATCAAGTCAGAATGAGTTGTTATAATAGTTTGCACACACACACACACACACACACACACACACACACACACACACACACACACACACACACACACACACCACGCATGCACACATGCATGCACGCACGTGCGCGCGCGCGCGCGCACGCACGCACACACACACACACACACACACACACACACACACACACACACACACACACACACACATCTATGCATAAACATTCCTATACAATTCGACGGTTCATCCATTGTCAATAAAACACTTAATGTTGAAGAAGTCCTATCCTTCCTTCTCCTCGCTCCCCAGTCTCCACACCCACTCCTTATCAGATCCTTCCCCACCGGTTCTCTCCTTTCAGAAAAAAAAATCCTCGCTAAGTCATCGTCAACTCAATAACGCAGGTAATTGCTGGCACTTGTTCCCTACATTTTATATTGTTTGTATAATGTTTTTTGTTTTTCAGCAACATTTTTTTCCTCCCCACACTTTCGTTTTGTTTCATTACTACCCTTCACTGGCTGCTTTGAGGGTGCTGTTGGATTCTTTTTTGAACCCTTGGTGGTGAGAACACCACACTATTATGGACTGTGGTGTGTCTCTATTTGATGCCAGGAGCACAGACATAATCAGCCATGTCTCCCTGATGAGTCCGATCCAGTGGACGAAAGGCCTAGGAGCAGGCAATACAAATAGATCTGCCTTCGAGAAGGATTACGATGGTTCCCTCATGCAGCTAATGAAGAGTTTTCATATTTATAATAATATATATTTTCTTAATTTTATGTTCCCATTTTCTTCATTTTCAACCGCCCCCTGCCCCCCCCCCCCCAACCCCCCCCCCCCCCCCCCCCCTCCCCTTAAGTTCAAATCTTTGGCAAGTCATTACTGTGATGACGGAGGAGTTGTTTGCCTGCGTTTGTTTTTACCCACTATTAGATTGTTTGTCTTTGTATTTGTCTGACTTTATTCAAGTTTAAAAGGCTGTGCCGGTCTCGAATAAAAGTTACTCTGTGTTAGGTTTTCTTATGGGTGCAAGAGTCCCCTGCTTGTTTATATATATAATATATATATATATATATATATATATATGTATATAAGAATGCTATCCCAGAAAAAGGCTGGTGTGCAATACTGTAGCATGTTTGTCGAGTTTAAAAAAACAACAACCAAAGGTGCCACCTAAGAAGCAAAAGAAAATCATGAAAGCAAAACAAGCTACATTTCCTTGTGAAAAATAGAAAATATAAAAAGATAACCTCTTAAGACACAAGTGCTCTTAAAACCGAAAAGGCAGAGGAGTCAAGTTACCACTTTCCGCGGTCACTGAGGAGAAACAATCAGGTTTCAAAATATCGGTATCTGACCAGGAGTTATATGTTAGTGAGTTTCCTCCCCATTGGAGATTGTCTCCCCCTTGGAGACTACAAGCTTGCTGAAGGCTCATTTTGAGAAGCATTTATTATTCCCCATTCACCCACTCAAGCACATAAGCAGAATTATCTACCACTGCAGATATGTATGCTTATCTCCCCCTATTTCTTCAATCTAAGACATAAGAGCAAGTTTTGTTGATAATTGAATATTTCTTGCAGTCATTGCAACACCAAGCTGCTCTGTAAGTTGCTGGAATGGTGCTCGGTACTTATCCTTGGAATTTATTAGTTTATTGTAATTTAGTCCCTTGCGGATTCATTCCAAGAACTGGCCCTCAGCACTTGTGTCTAAGAGGTTATCTTTTTATATTTTCTACTTTTCACAAGAAAATGTAGCTTGTTTTGCTCTTTCATGATTTTCTTTTGCTTCTTAGGTGGCACCTTTGGTTGGTTTTTTGAAAACTCGACAAACATACTACGGTATTGCACACCAGCCTTTTTCTGGGATAGCATTCTTCTTAAAACCGAAAAGGCAGAGGAGTCAAGTTACCACTTTTCGCGGTCACTGAGGAGAAACAATCAGATTTCGAAATATCAGTATCTGACCAGGAGTTATATGTGAATGAGTTTCCTCCTCATTGCAGAGTGTCTCCCCCTTGGAGACTATAAGCTTGCTGAAGGCTCATTTTGATAAGCATTTATTATTCCCCATTCACCCACTCAAGCACATACTGTTAGTTAGGCAGAATTACCACTGCAGATATGTATGCTTATCTCCCCTTGTTTCTTCATTCTAAGACATAAGAGCAAGCCTTGTTTATAATTGAATTGTGTGTGTGTGTGTGTGTGTGTGTATATATATATATATTATTATATATATATACACACACACACACACACACACACACTAGCAGGGGCAACTGGCGTTGCCTGGGATATGAACATTCTTTGCGATACTCACGTGACAGCAAACATGTATGAATTGTTTTGATTTACAATCCACCCCCAACATCTTCCCACCCCCTCCCCCCACACAAATACACATTCTCTCTCTCTCTCTCTCTCTCTCTCTCTCTTATACATTCTATTGTTTTCCGCCTGCCTCTGGCCCCTTTCCTCTGGATCTTCCCTAGCACGTCGAGATGCTTTTCTCGCTCGATTTTCCGCCTGCACTCACCATTCTTCTTCTTGCCCTTAATTTTGTAGGAATAGACTTTGTGCAGAAGTATTTTATTTCAACGGGTCTGTGTCCAATGTAAAATTACTGTATCAGGCTTTGCACTGTACAATCATTTTTCTGGCCCCTTTTCATCCCCCTACCCTGTCCCATCCATGTTGCAAAATTACTTACCGTTACTGGACATACGCATACCGAATTTTATCAATAGCGGTGTAAATTTAGAAAATAATGGTTTTTAACGGTCAATGTTAAGTTTTGGTCCGTAAAATTTGCATAGCATTGTTCAGCGCTTAAAACTGTACGTGCATACAGAATGTTATCAAGAACGGTGAAAATTTAGAAATTCAGAAAATAACGGTTTTTAACGGTCAATGTGAAGTTTCGGATCTTGAAAATTGTATATCATTGTTTAGCGTTCAAAACTGCACATGTATATCGAATTTCTTCAAGAATACTCTAAATTTATAAAATAACGTTTTTTAACGGTCAATTTTAAATTTCGGTTCGTAAAAGTTGTATATCATTTTTCGGCATTTAAAACTGCACATGTATACTGAGTTTCATCAAGAACAGCCTAAATCTTGAAAATAACGGGTTTTTAACGGTCAAATTTAATGGTCATAATGACTATCTAATGATCGTATGTTACCCGCTGGATGTTCCTGTAGGCTTATGTCAAGTTTGGTGGTGATCCGATAACTCTCGTGGTCGCCAACCTCAGAAGATCGGGTTTTAAACAGTTTTTATAGGGTTTGGTGTTTTTAACGGTTTTTAACTGTTATAAATAACGTTTCTTAACTGCCAAATAACGGTTCTAATTTTCGAGAAGTAGCCCTGTACCTGTGCAATGTCACAACGGCCATTTGATGAAAAGCAGAGGAAAAGGATGTCTTTGAAACCGTTATAACAGTTTTTTTTAACGGTTTTTTTTTTTTTTTTTTAGAGATTAGCCCAAAACCATCCTCGGGTCACAGCAGACGTACCTGCCAAATTTCAAGAAGATCGGGTTTTAAACAATTTCTTTTATAGGGTTTGGTGTTTTTAACGGTTTTTAACTGTTATAAATAACGTTTTTTAACTGCCAAATAACGGTTCTAATTTTAGAGAAGTAGTCCTGTACCTGTGCAATGTCACAACGGCTATTTGAAGAAAAGCAGAGGAAAAAGATGTCTTTGAAACCGTTATAACAGTTTTTTAACGGTTTTATATTTTTAGAGTTAGCCCAAAACCATCCTCGGGTCACAACAGATATACCTGCCAAATTTCATTACAATCGGTTGAGCCGTTTTTGAGTCTATAGCGTACACACACACACACACACACACACACACACACACACACACACACACACACACACACAGAATTTGCCATTTATATATTAGAATATACACACACACACAAAGTAATAGTCCAAAAATCGCTGGCACTGCACACATCCGGAGTCTTCAGAGAAGAAGGAATAATTAAGAACAACAAAGAAAACTCGACCACTTTAAGGAAGCTATAGATAAATTGCTATAAATAATTTCGGCTCCTCTGCGAAGCCTTCTTCAGTACCAACACTCCCACCTCTGCCCTTTCCACCCCTTCAAACCATGAACTGCGCTCAGTGACTCAAGTCAACCACCATCAACAAGATGTTGCCATTCCCTGTTGAAGTGTCTACGACACGAAACGTCGGCCATCCCCTCTCCAGGTACTCTTTTTGCCACCTTTTCCCTTTATTTATTTGAGACGAGTACAGCAGTCACTACTTTATTTTTCTTCTTCAGTACTTTCACGTCACTTCTGTAGAAACGTAGTTCTAGCGCTACGTCAATGTTCAAAAAGACGTCAACTATCTCTCCTTCTCTCTCTCTCAATCTATCTGTCGCTTTACATGTTTAAGGCACACATCACATCCAAAACACATTCCTTCGCCCAGTCTTCACCATGAAGTGAAAATCCTTTCTTGAGTTGAGACCATTGAAAATTGTGCCAAGGTTACACCGGTACCAAATCTCCTTGCGAAGTAGTTCTTCATCATCATTATCTGCAGAGTGAAATGCAGATGATGATGAAGAACTACTTCGCAAGGAGATTTGGTACCAGTGTAACCTTGGCACAATTTTCAATAGTCTCAACTCAAGAAAGGATTTCCACTTCATGGTGAAGACTGGGCGAAGGAATGTGTTTCGGATGTGATGTATGCCTTAAACATGTAAAGAGAGAGAGAGAGAGAGAGAGAGAGGAGTTGACGTCTTTTTGAACATTGACGTAGTGCTAGAACTACGTTTCTACAGAAGTGACGTGGAAGTAGGCCTACTGAAGAAGGCTTCGCAGAGGAGCCGAAATTATTTACAGTAATTTATCTATAACTTCCTTAGAGTGGTCGAGTTTTCTTTGTTGTTCTTAATGATAATTAATTCTTTGTTATTCTTAATTATATATATATATATATATATATATATATATGTGTGTGTGTGTGTGTGTGTGTGTGTGGTGTGTGTGTGTGTGTGTGTGTGTGTGTGTGTGTGTGTGTGTGAATGAGACTATAACCGACTATAACTTCGAATGAGACTATAAACCGAGGTTCCGTGTGTGAACGCACGCATAACATCTTGCACACACGTAAAATCCCATCACCAACTTTCGGAAGAGGCCAGTTTGGCCGTTGGTATGGATGACACGTTACACATAGCATGCACCCTGCGTGAGAAATGGAAAGAATGAAGGAAGTAAGGATATTGAGTGAACAATATTGACTGGATGACACGGGAAACGACTGAATGAAGCGCCAGCTGGCAGCTCTTCAGTCGGCACTACCCAGGTAGGCAGCCCGTTGTGTAAACGAGTGTGGATTGTAAAGTGCTTAGAGCTTGGTCTCTAGCCGAGAATAGGCGCTATATAAGTATTCATTGTTGTTGTTGTTGATATATATATATATATTATATATAGAGAGAGAGAGAGAGAGAGAGAGAGAGAGAGAGAGAGAATGGGTGATGAGTGTGTGGAGAGGCGGGGGTTGGGGCTGGGGACGTGCGTGCAAATTGTTTATGCCAGAAACAGCAATAGGCAGTAATTTACCGAGGTAAGTAGAGAAACTAAGGGACGCTAGTCGTATAAACGTTTTTAGAAAGGGAAGCCACTGCAGCAAACATGGCTGTTCTGCTTGTCTGCTGTCGTGTTCTTGGGTCGGGACGAGGTCGTCTCTCTTTCCTTGAGTGTTCAAGAAATAGTCACAACAAAAGACAGCTGAGCACATTACACTACGCCCGTTCCAAACGTCCACTGCTGGTTAACCGAGAAATAGTCTTTACAATAAAGGCAAGTGAAGAAGAAAGAATACAGTTCGGTTCATGAAGATGATCATCATGTCACAGTTCTGTCATCACCGCCTCTTCCCTGACTCTTATTTTCCGAACTTTTATTGAAAACTAACTTGTTTGAGGAGCATGACCTGTCATAGTTTGGGATGGGAGAGATGAGCATTGAGTCCAAACTAAATTTTCGTGACCAGTACAGTATGGGTAGGATGGAACAGAAACAATATTGCAATTTATTGACCCGTTCATCACCCATATTCAATGTTTGGTATCATAATACTTAGTTAATACCGTCGTGTATCCTGTCAGTCTGTTGCAAGATAACCATAGGTTGGTGCATGATAATTTTGTTATGATAGTGAGTGACTGTGTGCCAATATCCACATTTTTTTTCTGCTAGAAAAGATCAACAGCTGAGAGAAAGAACCTGTCTAAATTATGGATAGAGCCTCTGTCCATCACTAGATCATAGATTATCTTCCAGTGATTTCGATCTTGTTGAAAGTTTGGTGTGGGAACAGTTGAAACAAAACAATCCTGTAGAGAAAAATCATGAAGAGGGTAAGGTTAAGAATAGACATGTATTACATTATTTTTCAGAGATCTCATCCTGAACTGATACAATTTTTTGCTGTGTAGGTTTAAGCAAACTTTCATCAGCTCTGCCATACTTATAAGACTTGAATTATTTTTTGCCATGAGCCACAAAACTGTCAGTCATTAAGTACATAAACACTAGCTTGATGAAAACAGTTTGGTCTTGGCTCCTTTGTACCAAATCCTTGTGTCTAGTTCCATGACAGTGCACCCCCTTTGAAAGGGTCTAATTTGTTGCATAGTCGCATTCAGCTGAGAGACTAGGTATCCATGATGGCAAAGTAAGTGAAGCTTTCAGAAAAATACTTGTTTCAGTAAATTCTGTATCACTGAAAATTGGCACTGGATGTATGATTACCCTTTACTTGACTTGAAAAGGGTATGAACACAGCTTGGTCTGAATTGGATCTGAAACACTGAATCTTCCTTTGCAGGAAAACATGGTGCAGAGCATTTAATTCTTGTGGAGCAAGGCCTTTTAACTCCTTGCCTTTTTTTTTTTTTTGCTGTCCCATCTTCTGTGCCACCTAAGTGGCTGTGCACCCATGCTGCTCATTCCGACACCCTATCCACTGCCATAGCCAGGCCCAGCCCGCCACAGCCCCCGGCACCGGCAATCCACAGGGAGCAGTCAGTGTCAAGTCGTCAAGAGGCAACCCACCAGAGGAGACACTGCACTGCTGCCGAGTCACTTTGGCGGTGTTCAGTGGTGCCTGTTCTGATCCAACATACACAGGGCACCACGTGCTAAGCCCCCTACTGACAACAATAATTGCTTATTCATGGAGCTGACATGAGTGAGCTTGCCCTCTGAGGGTGCCACCACGTCCCTCCCACTTCAGCCCCCCATGGACTCGCTGATAACGGTGACCCCAGTGGAATCAAACCAAGGCCATAGACGTGGAGAGAACATCGAAACTGAGGTCACCATGAGAGCAGCGTTTGAAGGGCCACAGAATATGAGACTTTTTTTATGCTGATCAATGACATTGACAATGATGACGATGATGCTAAGGATTTCCATTCTGGTCTGAGACTGCATGACAGTGCTATACTCTATGCTTACTTTCATGATATATTCCAGCATCAACCAGGCCCAAGAGATATAGTGTGGTAACTTTTTAAACAAAACAGTCATGTAGAAAAAAGTCATGAAGAGGGTAAGGTTAAGAATAGGCATGTATTACATCATTTTTTAGAGATCTTATCCTGAACTGATACAATTTTTTTGCTGTGAAGGTTTAAGCAAACTTTTATCAGCTCTGCCATATTTATAAGACTTGAATTATTGTTTGCCATGAGGCACACAACTGTCAGAAGAGGGATAGGTAGGGGATAACGGGAGACAAGGGGGCATGCAAGCCAGTGTGTATATTCTGGAAATAAGCATGTGAATGTGTACCTTGAGATTGTAAAGTGCTTTGAGGTATAGGAAAGGGGTACAGAAATGTCTCAATATTATTTTTGATACAAAGTCATTATCTTATAGAATAAATTAAACAAGGAGCCAAAATCATGAGCTGAACAAAAGCTGTTCACAAGCCTTTGACAACTGTGACCTGATCAGACAATTCTGTGTTTTCAGAGCCAGCAGCATGGGGAGAAAAGAGGACAAATTGATCGCCATCAGAATATTACTTTTGGAAGGTCTTCACTGTTTGATAAGGTACTGAGCAGATCTTTTCCAATCTTCGATGTTAATTCATTTAGGTGTTTTTTTAAGGTATTTAGAAAAAGTATTTGTTTAGTATATAAGTTTGGTGTCACTTTGTGTAGGGGCTCTAATTAATATATGATTATTGTGTACAGGCTGCATGGGGGTGCGGAAAGAAGCTTTCACTCTCTACAGAAACAAATTCTGCTCTTGTATAGGCACACACCACTCTGTCACTAACATCGGGCCCTCAGAAAGGTGACAGGACATCAATAATATTAAAAAATGATGTAACTATATTTAAAGCTTGACTCAGAAACCCCATCTATCAGTATCACAATACTACACTGTCGTCTGTACCATGCAAAAATGTAAACAGCATAATGGAAATCTAAAGACTGGATTCCCTTCATCTCAGTTATTCTTGAATATCTGGGAAAGACTAAATTCCAGTATACTGTCTAGTTATGCATACATAAAAACAAAAGAAACAAAAAAAATTGCAACTTGCCAGTTGTTCCCTTTGGCTGAACTGTTGAGGTTCTTCGTCAGTCAATATCATCACTGTCACACTGACCCTCCCAAAGACACCACACTCTTTCCTAATCTTCCCTCTTTGGCCAAATCCCAGTTGGGGAATATTGGAAGTGTAGCTATCTCATTCGGACAGAGGCCACTTATCTCTTTTGCTGCAGTTTACCTTCTCCAGCAGATCTTTTGTCGCGGCAGATACCAACAGTGGCTGAAAGCTCCCTATCAAGATCCTAACAGGTGTGACATGCCTTGCTGTCTTCTCTGCTGTCCTCCACACAAGTGGACACTTTTCTTGTCAAGTTTCATGGACTCTGGTTTGTCGCCTCACTAGGCTGCAAGTGTTTTCGCCACAGGTAGAATCTTCTGATCTCAGCCCAGCACTCATGTCCCATGATCTCAGCCCAACACTCATGTCCCATGATCTCAGCCCAACATTCATGTCCCATGACCTCAGCCCAACACTCTTGTCCCATGATCTCAGCCCAACACTTATGTTCCATGACCTCAGCCCAGCACTCATGTCCCATGATCTCAGCCCAACACTCATGTCCCATGATCTCAGCCCAACACTCATGTCCCATAATATCAGCAAGATAGGATGATTTTGCTCTCCACAAGTTGGTCACATTTTAGCTGGTTTTCTAAGCATCTTTATTGATTTCCTAAAGAATGACAAACAGAATTATGCTGGTTCAGCCAATAGAGTTTCTGGCCATGCTGATCACAAAGGCTTCCAGCAACAGTTTGGAAGAATTCTCAGTCACTCTCTAATTCATCCTAGCTCTGCTAATGAGACAAATGACATACACATACACCCAAAGTGACATACACCCAGTATCACCATGACTTCTTCAAGCACTCCTGTTCAGCCAATTACTGACATACACATACATCCCACATCACCATGAATTCTCCAAGCACTCTATTCAGCCAGTTACAGACATACATATACACCACATATCGCTATGACTTCTCCAAGCACTCCTGTTCACATACACCCCATATCACCATGACTTCTCCAAGCACTCCTGGTCAGCCAATTACTGACATACACATACACGCTATATTACCATGACTTCTCCAGGCGCTCCCATTCGACCAATGGAATAACTGGTCATACAATCCATTCTTCACAACTTACACTACTAGCAGTGACTAGACCTATGAGTCACCAAGTTGTTTTTTTTGTCAGCCAATGGAATCACTGGTGTACTACTACTCATGCATAACAAAGAGTTGGATACCTTACGGTTAATACTATCTAGCCAAGAGTGGCACGCACAGCACAATTCCCTGCTGCCGCACGCTCGTGCATGGCACTCAGTCCCTGCCGACACGCATATTTTGCCACTTTTTAATTCATTTTTACGGTAGCTAAACAACAACTGACAGTGTTGTGTTAGGTGTTATAGGAAAGAACAAACACTCAACTGATCGAACATAGTAATTTCAAATCATTTACTTTCAATGTGTAGACACGACTGTGTGTTGAAAAACATGTCTGACAAGTAAAAACAAATCTTTGTTTACTTTCTGTTCCATTCTTTTACAACACCAAATCAGAAGATGAAGGGATGGCTGCATCTTCAAACATTTCACTTTCCTCTTCTCTTTCATAGTTTTCTATCTCTCTGTCACTCCCTCATCACCAGATCCACTTTGTATTATGATTTCAAACGCTTCATTGAGCGAGAAATCGCTACCACCCCTTCGTCTGACCGACATTTTTTTCTGGCACAGGAAATACCTGCCGCGCATGCGCTTAATGGCAAAGCCCAGTGCTGCCAGTTCCTTTGTTTCAAAGCTGCTGGGGTCAGCCAAGTTCATGATAGAGCACTGAAAGTAAGGTCTACAACTCGCTACGACATCCCCAAGACTAGTTACAGAGCTTATTTCCCTTGGATCATTTTATGGAAAGTGTAGGAATTTTTTATGTTCCCGTCAGCCGATAGTGGTTGATACGGCAGAATGTACTGTCTGTCCATCAGCTAGCCTTGGCTGACATGGCTCGAGGGAAAGAAATCCCATCAGCCACTATCGGCTGACACGGCTGGTAAAGGTTAATACATAACATCTCTGTAACATCCACTGTGCCAGTAGTACAGGCCACTCGACAAGGCAAGACCTATTGTCTGAAGTATTTACTTGACCCACTGCTCTTAAGGTCTAATAGGTTAAAGCCTTCCCTAAGTGTCAATCCACAAGAGCAGCTTGCAGGTTGATGGTCTCTGGACCGAGACACTTGATACCCAGCAACTATTGTTGCTGCTGGACCCCACGCTTCTGTGTCCATGCTTTAACTCACTCCACTCTGACATCTGCTATAGCGGACATTTCGCTCACAATGCTTTCTCTCTGACATCCGCTATAGTGGATTGTGCATTAGTATATTTTTAGAGCCAACATCATGCTGAGTGTTGAAAACTGAAGCCTGTCATGTGATAGTCTCATTATCACAGAGCAACTTTTCAACGCTGCGTGTGCGGCGTCATGATGTGTTCGCTGACCTCTGACCTATTTTTACACCAACCCAGTCCTTTGTTTGGAGTCAGATCACAACAGCTTACGTGAAGCTGTTGAACTTGTTCAAACTGAAGGATCAGATCTTGAAGATATTGAACACGATGGTGACAGTGAATTTAGCTCGTCTGCAGACCGTGAAAATGCATTGGTAAGTAAATATGGTGACGTTCAGGGAGAGAGTGAGGAGTGGGTGGGGTGAGTGACAGTGTAGAGAGGTTGGCGAAGCTCGAGGCGATGCATATGCAAATGAACCACCGACAAATCAGAGTAGGGAAGATTTTCTGCGGTTCATGATGAGAAACTAGCATGGAGATTTTTCTTTTTTTCCATCAATGCCTCCATATACAGGCCAGCAAACACATGGACTGAAGTTGCAAGGCATGACTGACCATGCCCTCTTGGATTTTTTCGACCAGATCAGGTCCATGCTTTACGCCAAGGTATTTTAGTCATTATTATTTACTCTGTCAGTGTGTGTGTGTGTGTGTGTGTGTGGTGGTCGTGTGTGTGTGTGTGTGTGATGTGTGTATGAGTGTGTGTTTGTGTGTGTGTGTACAACATATATATATATCGTGTGTGCTTGTGTGTGTTTGTGTGGTAATGGTGGTGGCGGTGGTGGTGTGTATGTGTTTGTGTGTGTGTACAACATATATGTACATATATATCGTGTGTGTGTGTATGTGTGTGTGTGTGTGTGTGTGTGTGTGTGTGTGTGTGTGTGTGTTTCTTTTTCAACTCTGTGCATGCACGTAAGGACAAAAAGACTGAGTGAAGTTGAGATTTGATTATGACACTGTTGTTTATTGAGACGGAGATCATGATCCTGTTGTTTGTCTGTTTTAGGTGCTGTGGGTGTCCTGAAGTGGATGGACAAGAAAGCTGTCCAAAATGGATCCAGCTGAAATGGGGAAGTTCACCACAAGGACAGGCAGGAAGATGAAGCCCAAAGCTGTCCAGGACTACATAGTCCACATGGACCGCAGTGCCCAGCTCATGGGCAACATTTCATGATTGGTGTTGTGTATTTTTGATACTGTAGAAACTTTCAGGTAGTCATTGTGTGCATACTGCCAGCATTCTAAATGAGATTTGTATAGAAAAAGCCCTTTTTTCAAAAGAAGCATAGGTTCACACCTGTTTATGTTTCTAACCTCATGAAAGATACTCCATCTTCTTTCTGTGACTGACAGAGTACTGAATAGGCAAGAGCTTTGAAATTATGTACTTTGTTGATATAGATACACAGTTATTATGTGTCAAAATTTCAAGAGTGTGTGTATAGCCATTATTTTTTATGATTTTTTTTCCAATACCAAACAGTTACCCAGTCCTGTGAAAAATGCTGAACAACAAACTGCCAAGTACTTTGCCATATTTTATTGATTTTAGTTCTTTTGCTTAGTAAAGCAACTGTCAAGTAGCTATTTTTTACATCTACTGGGTTTCTCAAAATGATTTATGATGAAAATGGGCCTTTTTCTAACAAAAGAGAAAATTTCACTTATATGCCTGTGCAACTACCTTGAGTTTCACAAAATGTAAACAATAACCTCTTCTTCATCCGGCTACAAAAAAGAGTATGGTATATGCTACAGCCTTGAAACTTTGCACTTACCCTGTTCAATCACACAACAATCATGTGTCCAAATTTCAAATATTTTTGTTGTGGTTTGATTTCTTAATTATTTTAGAAAAATGTGTACAAATGCCCAGTATACAGAGGAATGCTGAATTTCATATTGGCCAGTAGGGAGTGAGTTAAGCTTTTCATACCATGAAAGATTCTTATGAATAGCCATTGATGGTGGTGAGACACATGCTGTTCTGAGAATGCAGGTTTGATATGCACTTGTCAACACCCCCTGAGCATGCCAATTACTCCCCATTTTGCACTCATGCTTCAACATCTGGTTCTGGATACCCGCAGATGGGGTAGTATACTATAGTTTGAACATAAATCTTAGAGAACTAACTAATCATGAACGGTGGCAAAATTACCTTAAACTTGCTAAAAGGACTGGAGAATATTTGGCAGACTTATCACACACTTTCAGTATGGTTAGATTAAATGCAACTAAAAGAATAACTTCGGTTGTGGGCTGCCATGTAACTACATACTGGAAACCTTCAGTTAATGTGTATATAGGGGGCGTGGGGGTGGTAGAAGAGGATGAGTGTCCTTGTGTACTTGCCTTGGTGTGCACATGAGAGATTGTACATGTGTGTGTGTTTGTGTGTGAAGAGAGAGAGAGAGAGAGAGTGGTGGTCTTAGTCCAGGGGAGATAATTAGACAAAAAACTTTTTCTGTAGCAAACTTGTGCTACGTGGAATCACATTGTTCAGATCTATCAATCATTCAGTCACCCACTGACCACAACTTTCAACACCCAGTGAGGTTGTTTTTTTTTTTAATTCTCTTATTCATCAGTGAACACCTCTTGAGAACTCTTCAGCAGTGAAAAACAGTTCTTTCAGTTGTTCAGCCCTTAATTCAGGCCCTTCTTTTCCCTTGAAAACCACGGCAGCATCCCCTTCCTTCCCCATAATTCAGGAACAGCTGATTTTAGAGGAAGATGGTTCTGCAATTAGATGACCCTCCAGCATGACTTGCTGAACAATTTAAATGACTTCAGTATGGAGAAAGGTATCTGCAGTTTTGTGAAGATTCAATGTTTTGCTTTTCATATGCTTGTTCAGCCACTCTAAATAAGCAGTGCTTGGTGACTGATGTATCATCTACCAGCAATTTGTGGTTCGTTGCTCAAGTTTTCAGTTCATTTGTTGTTGGTGGTGATGTTGATACTGTGTGATCCCTAAGATCCAGGTGACCTTATGAAGATTTGGAAGTGAACTTAATGAGACTAGTCAGAACCCTATTTTCTGGAAAGTAATAATTAGTGATATTAATTAATTTGATCTTTTGTCCTGGCCATCCACCTCTACCCATTCAACACTATTTAGATGTATGTGAAATGGAAAAACTGGGCGCAGATGGGATGTGGAATGTGGCGATAAGGATGGTAGGTTGGAGGTGGGGGTGGGAAAAGATATGCATGCAAACACATAATTTTACAAGTCTTCACTCTTCCTAACTCTGTCACTGTCTTCTACTTTCTGTATTCTTTTCATCTCCTGAATATTCTTACCCAGTCCTGTTTCCAAAAGGTATGTTTGTGCACATGCGTGTGTGTGTGTGTGTGTGTGTGCGTGTGTGTGTGTGTGTGTGTGTGTGTGTGTGTGTGTGTGTTAAGCATAATTTAGAGTGTTTATTTACCTTTGTTATTAGCATCTCTTTTCTCATCTGTTTCTGTCACATTCTTTTTCATGTGTGTGAGCCGGACGTGTGTGTGTGTATGTGTGTGTGTGTGTGTGTGGTTTTCAGTACATTTTCTAGCAGTTTAAAGTGTGACCCCATATATATTTTAGTGACCCCCTGAAAATTTTGATGTGGGCTTTTTGCACGGAGTCAGATCTTCTAAATTTTAGGAAATAGTTACACTGCAAAGACAACTGTGAAGACAAAGAAGGAGATGATGATTAAAAGCATAAAATGTCTTCTAGCCTTTAAGTCCAAAGTCATGAAGTTCAAAGTGTGTTAATACTGTTGGTGGAAATAAGTCTTTAGAAAATAATCAGTTCTGAATAATCAGAAGTTCTCGAGAAATTGGAAATCATGAAAATCCAGGTAGAATATTGTCTTGTTTGTTTGTTTGATCTGGGTCTTCAACAGACTTTTGAAGGGGCAAACTCCTTTTTTGCTGTTATTCTTTTGTCTCATCTGAAAGACTAGCACATAGACCACCAGTTACAGTGTTGTGGAAAGGGAGAGTTAAAAAATAAGGACATAACCTGTGTTACAATTTAAAAGGGAGACAAGAGAGGAGGAACTTAGGCGAAAGACGTCATGGCAATAATGACGAGTTGCAAGCCTCCTTTTACTTATCACTTTTAGATCTTTGTATTTTTGGTCAGTGTAGTGCTATTGTTGATTTATTTTAAAAATTTGGAAAGTGAACATACGCCTAATTGTTTGATATTGTTTTTGGATTGATTGATAATGCAATTGGAATATTCAAGATTATGTTGGAATGTTCACCAGGTTTCTGTAAGTTGCTAGTGCATTACCGAAGGTTCGAGAATGTTGTAGAAGCTGACCGAATTACAATTGCATACACTCGTCACAATTTCATTGGTTAAGCTTACTGATATGCAGAATATTCTAGAAAAGAATAATTGAGTATGTTCGAGAATATTCTTTAGTTAACATGTAAAAGAATGAGAGCTGTGCAACTGAGAGAGAGAGAGAAATAAGATTTTCTTGAAGAGTACTAGTCATTGTCGAGCATAAAAGTGTTCGAACCTTCACCGAGTTTGAGTCTAGTTGATGAAAAGCTGCCATTGGTAGAATATTGCCTCCTGCATGTACGATTGAGTTCCTGTATGACTTATTGAACCTTAAGCTCAGTGGATTGTTTTTTTGTTCCTGAATTCTTCATCATCATCATCATCATCATCGCCTATTACCCCTCCTGGGGTACAGGCCGCCAACCAAGGACCTCCAGGCATCTCTGTCCTGGGCTTTTTACTCCAGCTGGTTCCAAGTCTTCCCCATGTTCTTGATGTCTGCTTCCAGGTCCCTGCACCAGGTGTTCCTTGGCCGACCCTTTTTTCGTTTTCCTTGCGGGTTCCATGTTAGGGCTTGTCTGGTGGTGTTGCTTGCAGGCTTCCGCAGAGTATGTCCAATCCAGCCCCAACGTCGTTTCTTGATTTTCTGTTCTAAGGGCAGCTGGTTTGTTCTCTCCCAGAGCTCGTTGTTGTTGATGGTGTCTGACCATCGGATGCGGAGAATCTTGCGCAGGCAGTTGTTGATGAACACGTACACTTTCTTGGTGGTGGCAACTGTAGTTCTCCAGGTTTCCGCTCTGTACAATATAACTGCTTTGGTGTTGGTGTTGAAGAGCCTGACTTTGGTGTTGACTGACAGTTCCTTGGAGCTCCAGATGTTCCGTAGCTGTACGAACGCTGCCCTGGCCTTTCCGATCCTAGCTCTGACGTCAGTGTCTGTGCCCCCCTGCTTTTCGATGACACTGCCCAGATAGGTAAAGGCTTCTACTTCCTCTAGCATCTCG
Organism: Conus canariensis; assembly: GCA_033310375.1. Lineage (NCBI taxonomy): Eukaryota > Metazoa > Mollusca > Gastropoda > Neogastropoda > Conidae > Conus > Conus canariensis. The sequence continues at coordinate 14,711,465 of CM065727.1, forward strand.
CTGTCCAACATGATCAAGTTGGTGCTGACAGTGTTGGCCTTGAAAATCTTGTTCTTGCCTTTATGGATGTTGAGCCCTACTTGTGCTGATGTGGCTGCTACGTTGCTTGTCTTCTCTTGCATCTGATGTTTAGTGTGCGAAAGTAGTGCCAGGTGGTTGGCGAAGTCCAAATGGTGAAGCTGCGTCCAGGGTGTCCACTGGATCCCATGTCTTCTCTGAGCTGTTAAGGTCTTCATGATCCAGTCGATTGCCAGTAGAAATGAAAATGGTGAAAGCAGGCAACCTTGTCCTCAACCAGTCCTCACTTCAAATGCCTACGTGAGCTGCCCTCCATGGATGACTCTACAGGTCAGAGCCTCGTATGAGTTTCTGATGATGGTGGTGATCTTGGCCGGCACACCGTGATGTGGGAGAAGCTTCCACAGGGTGTCTCGGTCTACACTGTCAAAGGCTTTCTTGTAGTCAAAAAAGTTGACATACAGGGATGAGTTCCACTTGTTCGATTGCTCAACAATGATGCGAAGCATTGCGATCTGGTCTGTGCAGGATTGATCCTTGCGAAAGCCAGCCTGCTGGTTGCGGAGTTGAGCATCAATGGGATCCTTTAACTTGTTCAAAATGATTCTGTTGAAAACCTTTCCTGGCACTGACAGCAGTGTGATTCCTCTGTAGTTCGCGCAGTTACTGAGGTCGCCTTTCTTGGGAATCTTGATAAGGTATCCCTCCTTCCAGTCTGCAGACACTTGCTCCTCTTCCCAGATCTTGAAGAGAGGCCAAAGCATCTCTACTGTGGTCTCTGTGTCTGTCTTCAGCGCCTCTGCGGGGATGTTGTCAGGTCCTGCCGCCTTTCTGTTCTTAACTGTTTGATGGCCTTCCCAATTTCTTCTTTGGTTGGTGCCCCACAGTCTATGGGCAGGTCTGAGTCAGCCTCTTTGATGTCTGGAGGGTTCTCTGGCGATGGTCTGTTCAAGAGCTCCTCGAAGTGCTCAACCCATCTGTTCTTCTGCTGCTCTTCTCCTGTGAGTTGCCTTCCCTCTCTGTCTTTTATTGGTCGTTCTGGCCTCTTGTACTTTCCTGCCAGCTTCTTGGTGGTGTCGTACAGTCCTTTCATGTTTCCCTGTTTTGCTGCTTGTTCGGCTTCTGTTGCTAGATCATCTGCATATTTCCTCTTGTCTGTTCTGATGCTCTTCTTTGCTTGTTTGTTTGCTTCAGTGTGTTCTGCTTGTGCTTTGGCCTTTTCTGCTCTTGTTCGGCTGTTGTTGATTGCCACGTTCTTCTCTTTCCTTTGTTGGATCTTGCATAAGCTGTCTGCCAAGATCCATTCCTTGTGTTGGCCAGTTGTGGCCAAGCACTTCCTGGCATGTTGATGTTACTGCCTCCTTGATCTCCTTCCACTTGTCCTCTAGTGTACCGTCTTCCTCCTCCAGTAGTTCTTGCTGTACTTGAAACTTGTTGCCTAGAGTTGTTCTGTATTCTTGGATCTTGTTAGTATCTCTCAGGAGAGCTGTGTTGTACTTGTGTCCCTTCCGGGGGTTGCAACCTTGCCATGGTCGGAGGGCTTGCGCGGTCCCGTGATCCCTTAGCTTTGCTGGTGGGGCATCAATACTTGATGATAGGCTACTTTTTGAAAATGCTTCTAGGCCTGAAAAGTCAAGTTGCTGTCTGGCCTAAGCACAACATGGTAAGGAGTTGATGCCCCTGGTAGGGCCTCCCATGTCAGATAGGCTAAGGGTGAGGACCCTGACTAATAGTAACCCGCCTTTTTCCTTTTCTTATCATCTGCCTTTCTCACTTGGCTCTTTTCTGTCCTCGTCTCCCCATCAAGTCTTCTTCCCCACATTCTTCTTTTCTCTGTGGTCTTCTTGAGGCCCACCGTGTTTGCCGTGCGGTGCGTCCTGTGATGGGGGAGAATAGGATCCTGGAGGTTGAGACCACTGATGTGACTGCGGTGCATCAAGTCAGCACACCTCTTTGGCCTGGACTTCCTCTAGACAGGTGGTCAAAGTGGCCCACTTCGATCAAGCGGCTGGTGGTGTGCATGCCCTAGCTCAGGCTAGAAGGCAGCGGCTCGGGTCAAACGGGTTTGGGAGCTTCTGTGGCAGGGAGGCTTTCAGGCCTGTGTATACTTCTTTTGAAATCCTGGTATACTGGATATCCATATGAAATGGGCATCCCCTTTGTTGGGACTCGATGGCGGGTGGGAATCAAATGAATTTTAATGAATACAACATGGCACCAAAAAATAAAAAAAACACAGGCAAGATTCGGTAATGGACACAGATACGGATTCAGATCATGAGATACGAAACCTTTCAGACTTCTGGCCCAGTTGGCTGATTGCTGAGGGAGCAGATGAAGATAGACCTCTGTCGGGCCTGAGTCCTTTTGCGATTGCAAAAGGAATCAATGGCCTCAGCGGGAAGCCAAAGAGCGTCAAGAGACTAAGGAAGGGATCACTTCTGGCTGAGTGCTCTTCCAAGCTGCACTCAGAAATGCTGTTGAAATTGACGACTTTGGTTGATCGACCAATCAGGGTGCCTCCACACAAAACTCTCAACTCTTCCAAGAGAGTAATCCGATGCAGAGATCTGAGAGGAGTGTCGGAGGCAGAGATCAAGTCGGAACTGGCATCGCAAGGAGTGACCAACGTTCATTGTGTACTCGTGCGCAATGGCCATGACAGAGTTCCAACTGACACCCTCTTCTTGACCTTCTGCTCTACTTCTCTCCCGGAGTCGATCACGGTGGGCTACCTGAGAGTCTCAGTGTCGCTGTACATCCCGTCCCCTCTGCGCTGTTTCAAGTGCCAGAGGTTTGTTTGGCCATGTGAGGGATGGTGCACAGAACAAGAGGTGTGTGGTACCTGCTGCCAGCCAGTCCACCAGGGTGTGTGTGACAGTCCACCACACTGTGCCAACTGTGGAGGCAAGCACCCATCATCATCAAAGACCTGCCCAAACTGTTTGAAGGAAAAACAAATTCAAAGAATCAAGACTGAACAGAGAATACCGTTTTTTGAGGCAAAAAAGATTGCAATGAAGAGTCAACCAACTGCTGGACTCTCGTTTGCGGCTGCAGTAAGGAAGCCAACAACAGTCAGCATTGGCGTGCAGACAGTCGAATCCTCATTTGCCGAGAGAGAGCCAAAAACAAAGTGTAGCCCCAGGCAGAAACACTGTGTGCGACGAACCCCAGCAGTCCTCGCCTTCACATACGACTCAGTCTTCAAAGCCTACCCCTGCCCCCAGGCCATCAGGGGGCAAAAGACCTACAGGCCCTTCAGGGCGGCAGAAAGTGGAAGTTGTTGAGGTGCCGGACAAGACCACCCCCTCAAAATCCTCCAAAGGGCACCCTGCAGCTGTCAGCAAGGGTGCTGGTGGTTCTGGAGGAAAGGCAAAATCGCCGTCTAAAAAGAAAGCACCTAATATTTTATCAGATCGAGAGAAAAAAGCAGAGAAAAACACCAACAGATTTGCAGTTCTCTCGGATCTAGAAGATGTCAACATGGAATGAAAGGAACATGCTGGTGAAGAGTTACAAGATTTATTTACCTTCACCATATCTCCTTTATGATGGACACAACCATATTCCATTGGAATATCTGAGGTCTGCATTCCAATTTTGAGGAGCTTCAATTACTTTGCCAAGATTTAAAGCCAGCTGTGGTAGCTCTTCAGGAAATGCAGATGCACAAAGAAAAGTCCTTTTCTCTTTCAAGTTTTAATGTACTGTCTAAACCAGCCCAACCTACAGCTCTTGGAGTTTCGGGTGGAGTCTCGTTACTCATCCACAAATCTTTGTTGTTCAGCCCTGTCAACCTTAAATCTTCTCTTCAAGCTTTAGCTGCCAGAATCTACCTACATAAAACAGTGACAGTTTGTTCCCTATATATACCTCCATCATCATCTGTCAGTCGTCAAGAGCTGGTTAGCCTCATGGAAGAACTCCCATGACCTTTCTTGCTTCTAGGGGACCTGAATGGCCACTCTTCACTTTGGGGCAGTGCAGACTCCCCTCCCCGAGGTCTTCTTCTGGAGGATGTCTTCTCTGAGCTTGACCTGTGTTCTCTGAATGATCGCTCTCCAACATATTTGCATTCTTCAAACGGCACCCTTTCTTGTATCGATTTGTCAGTATGCGATCCCTCACTGGTCTTGGACTTTGATTGGAGTGTTCATGATGATCTGCATGGAAGTGACCATTTTCCAATAGTCTTGAGACATAAATCGTCAGAACACATCATCTTACCAGAACGTCTGAACCTTAGAAAAGCCAACTGGGATCTTTTTGCTTCAAATGTACGAAAAGAATTGGTAGAGGATCAGGTTTTTCAAAGTCCTGACCCTGCTGAAAACTTGATGAACATCATCATCAGCTGCGCCAAGAACATCATTCCGGCTACTACCACCAAACCTCAGATGCCGAAAACTCCCTGGTTCAATGCTGAGTGCCAACAAATCCACAATCAACGCCAGAAGGCTCAACGTGTTGTCTGTCGCAGGCCATCAATACCTTACGTGAGGGCCCACCAGAATCTCCGTGCCAAATCTCTCTACATCTTCAAAGAGTGTAAACGTCAGTCTTGGTGAGACTTCTGCTTCAAGTTGACTGCAAAGACCTCCAAGAAGAAAGTATGGAAAGTGATCAGGAAAATTAGTGGAAAAATACAAACCCTTCTATCCATCACCTGAAACTTGCAGAAGCCCTGATCACAGATAAACAAGCTGTAGCTAATGTGCTGGCCTCAACTATTGAAAAGAACTCTTCCTCCACAAATAAAACGCCTGCTTTTCTGAAAAACAAACTTGTAAAAGAAAAATCTCCTTGTATCTTCTCATCGGACAACACTGAAGCCTACAATCTGCTATTTTCGATCGATGAACTAAAATCAGCTCTGCAAACCTGCAACGATTCTGCTCCTGGCCTGGATGAGATCCACTATCAGCTCTTAAAACATCTCCCAGAAAGCTGTCTCCAGACCCTTCTGAAAGTCTTCAACCATATCTGGACCACAGGGTGTTTTTCACCATCCTGGCAGAAAGCCCTCATCATACCTATACCCAAACCTAGAAAAAATCTTTTGAACCCATCCAATTACCGTCCAGTAGCTTTGACCAGCTGTGTCTGCAAACTGATGGAAAAAATGGTCAGTGCAAGACTCATGTGGAAACTTGAAACCGACGGCCTCCTGGCAAAAGAACAGTGTGGTTTCCACAAACATCGAACTACAGTGGACCATTTGATCTGTCTGGAATCTACGCTTCGGAACACCTTTATTAACAAACAACATGCAGTGGCTATTTTCTTTGACTTGGAGAAAGCCTACGATACCACCTGGAAATCTGGGATACTTCATGATCTCCATGATCTTGGTTTTCGGGGTCATGTTTCACTTTTTATTCAAAATTTTGTGGCAGAACGACAATTTCAGGTTCGGGTTGGCACCACCCTCTCTGATGTTCATGAGCAGGAGTTGGGTGTTCCACAAGGGAGCATTCTGTCTCCTGCCCTCTTTAGCATTAAAATCAACAACATTTTTAAGTCAGTTCAACAGGGTTCCAACTGCTCATTGTGGATGATTTTGCCGTCTATGCAGCTGGAAGCTTGTACCCGAGTGTCCAGCACAGGCTCCAGCTTTGTGTGGATAAAATTCATCAATGGGCGGAAGAAAACGGCTTCACCTTTTCTGCTACTAAGACTCAGTGCATTCATTTCCATAATTTTCATCATTTTTTTGCAGATCCTGAAATTCAAATAGGGAAATCTCCCATTCCAGCTGTCAAAGAGGCCAGATTTCTAGGAGTTATTTTTGACCAGAAACTCAACTTTCTCAGCCACATTAAAAACCTGAAAACTTCTTGCCAGAAAGCTCGGAACATTCAGCGGGTCGTAGCACACACTGACTGGGGTGCTGATAAGAAAACTTTGCTGCACCTCTACAGAGCCTTGGTCCATTCTAAACTGGACTATGGTTGTGCTGTGTACGGCTCTGCAAGACCGTCTTAACTAAAACTCTTGGACCCTATCCACCATCAAGGGCTTCGTCTCTGTCTTGGAGCATTCTGCACCACCCTGTGTACAGCCTGTACGCAGAGGCAGGTGAACCCTCACTGTCCAACCGCAGACTGAAACTGTCTTTGAATTACTATATTAGACTGTTCTCTGAACTGGAAAACCCTGCCTATGTCTTTGACCCTCAGTTTCAAAGTAAATTCGAAAACAACCACAACTCTATTGGTCTTCGTATGCAGCCTCATACGCAAAATGCAGGAGTTGTATCCGATTTTTCCAAGTTTCCAGATCAGCCTCCGTGGACCAAAAATTTGTTTTGACCTTGCAGCTCTTCGCAAAGAGTACACCAGCTCTCTGGCATACAAGGCATTGTATGCCGATCTCTGTTCAAAATTCCCATCCTGTCAGAAAATTTTCACTGACGGTTCCAAGTCTGAAGATGGAGTGGCTTGTGCGGCCTATTGCCCTGGTGCTCCTTCTCAAATATTGTTGGAACATGTTCCTTCAGATGCTTCTGTTTACTCTGCTGAACTTACAGCTCTGGTTCTGGCATTGAAAATAAGCTCTTAATCAGCAAAAAAGGACTTTCTGGTTTTGTCGGATTCGCTGTCAGCTTTGGAGGCCATAGCTGGTCGCAACCTCCAGCATCCCAAACTTTTACACTTTTAAAAAAATTTTTACCAAGTTGAAAGCGAATGGTTACAACATTGTTCTGGCTTGGATTCCTGGGCATGTTGGCATTGGAGGGAATGAAATGGCTGATCGCCTGGCCAAGAATGCCACAACAGGGAAATTGTCTAACATATATATCCCCTGCTCAGATCTGAAACCCAAAATTGATGATTATGTCAGAGACCTCTGGCAGGAGGATTGGAATACGCAGACAGATAACAAACTCTTTCAGATCCGTCCAAACCTAAAGGAGTTCCTCTCATCTACATCTGGTGGTCGCAAAGAAGAAACGGTTCTATGCCGACTGCACACCGGCCATTCATATTTTACTCTTTCGTACCTTTTAAAGAGTGAAGAAGCTCCATGGTGCATTCCATGTCATGCGCCACTCACAATGAAACATATTCTTTTAGAGTGTTGGGACTTGCATGATGTGAGACACAAACATTTTACAGCAGATTCCATGAAAACCTTGTTCAGAGATGTTCCGCCTGACGGGATCTTTGAGTTCTTGAAAGAGATTAACATTTTTCATCAGATCTGAGATTTTACACAGGAAAGATTTTTAACAAATTTTCGGATGGGTTTTTGGAAGATGTATTTTTAAAAATTGTGTGAATGAATGACTTGTGAGTTGATTTTAAGGTGGTGATAGCCCTGATGTGGCCCTTTGCGGTCGGCTGGGCTATAAGCAACATTATCTTATCTTATCTTTGTACTTGTGTTGTACTGCATGTGCCGTCATCCAGTTCCTCTTTAACTTCAACTTAAGCCTGGCCACAACGAGGTGGTGGTCTGAAGCTACATCTGCTCCTCTCTTTGCCCTCACATCCTGCATGGATCTTCTGAATTTCTTATTGATGCAGATGTGGTCAGTCTGGTTTTCTATTGTGTGGTCTGGTGAAACCCAGGTAGCCTTGTGGATATTCTTGTGGGGGAAAACGCTGCCACCGATGACAAAGTTGTTGAGTGCACATAGGTCTGCCAGTCGTTCACCGTTCTCGTTCATGTCACCCAGTCCATGGCTTCCCGTGATGGTCTCATACCCAGTGTTGTCCTTTCCGATCTTGGCGTTAAAGTCCCCCATCAGGATGGTGATATCTCTCTCAGGGTACCTTTCTATGGTGGACTGCAGTCCGTCGTAGAACTGGTCCTTGTCAGTTTCCTCACAGTCATTTGTAGGGGCATAGCACTGTATTACATTTATGTTGATCATCTTCTTCTTGGTTCTGAAGGATGCCATGATGAATCTTGGGCCATGAGCTTCCCACCCAGTAAGCGCTCTCTGAGCTGTTTTAGACAACATCAATGCGACTCCTTGAGTATGGGGGGCATTGTCCTCTTCATGTCCTGAGTACAGCAGCATCTCTCCCGAGGTCAGTCGTTTCTGTCCAGACTGTGTTCAGCGGGTTTCACTGACTCCAAGCAGGGTTAGGTTGTAGTTCTTCATCTCTGATGCTACTTGGAATGTCTTTCCTGTCTCATACATGGTCCTGACGTTCCATGTTCTGATGTTGGCTGCCCTGGTTGAAAGAAAGGCGGTCGGCCTTGTGGCTTCCTGAGATTTCAGGCTTTCACCACAGGGCGGCATACATCTTCATGTCGAAGATGACTCAGAGATGAACTGATTTGTCTCCTATTCGTCCTCTGCACCATGGACAGTAAAATAATTCATTGGAATATTCGTGGTTTAAACTCAAACTTTGAGGAGCTGCAGCTTCTGTGTCAAACAATAAAACCTTACGTCGTAGCTCTTCAGGAAACTAAAATTAAAAGCCAGAAGATGTTCACTCTTTCTGGCTTTAATATTCTTTCCAAACCTGCACAACCATCCACATTGGGACTAACGAGCGGTGTTGCCCTTCTTATACACAAAAATTTGCTGTTTAGTCCTGTCGCTCTGACTACCCCACTTCTGGCAGTAGCTGCAAGAGTCACTCTCCATAAAACTGTTACAATTTGCTCACTGTATCTGCCACCTTCTGTCCCAGTTTGTCGTCAGGACCTTGTCAGTCTGATTGGAGAACTTACTTGACCTTTTTTGCTGTTGGGTGATTTTAATGGACACAATCTTCTTTGGGGTAGTGTGAATTCATCATCCAGAGGTCTGCTTCTTGAAGATGTCCTTTCAGACTTTGATTTGTGTTGTCTGAACGATGGAGCTCCAACTTACCTCCACTCTTCCTCAGGTTCACTTTCATGTTTAGATTTATCAATATTTGACCCCTCGCTGGTCCTGGACTATGAGTGGTCTGTCCATGATGATCTGCATGGAAGTGACCATTTCCCTGTTCTCTTAAAACCTGTATTAACTGAAAACGCCTCTGTTTCACAACATCTTAATTATAAGAAGGCTAACTGGAATCTTTTTGCTGCCAATATTTCAAAGGAACTCCAGGAAGTTGACATTCTTCAGAGTCCAGATCCTGCAGAATCTCTAACCAGTACTGTGATAAACTGTGCTAAAACCTGTATTCCAATGTCTTCCGACAAACTCCAACTGCCCAAAACACCTTGGTTTAATTCTGACTGTCAGCAGATCTCAAAAGTACGCAAACGGGCTCAGCGTCGGGTATTCCAAAGACCTTCAGGCCCCAACGCTCGAGCCCATCAGAAACTCCGTGCCAGGACGAGACACACTTTCAAAATCAGCAAACGTCAGTCTTGGAGAAACTTGTGCTCCGGGCTGACATCTAAAACCTCCAAGAAAAAAGTCTGGAACATTATCAGAAAGATTAAAGGGAAGAACACCAACCCCTCAATTCATCACCTGAAACTTGCCGATGCTCTGATAACTGACAAACAAGCTGTTGCCAATCTATTGGCCTCCACCATCCAACAGAACTCCTCCTCTTCAAATAAATCTGCAGCCTTTTTTAAGAAACAAACAAATCAGAGAGATATCCTCATACAATTTAACATCAGACAACTCTGAAGCCTACGATCTACCTTTTTCAATCGATGAACTAAAATCAACTTTGCAAATCTGCAATGATTCTGCCCCTGGTCTGGATGACATTCATTATCAGGTTTTGAAACATCTTCCAGAAAGCTGCCTCCAGACCCTTCTTAAAGTCTACAATCATATCTGGACCACAGGATGCTTTCCGCCTTCCTGGCGGAAAGCCCTGATCATTCCAATCCCTAAGCCTGGAAAGGACCTTACCAACCCTTCCAACTATCGCCCAATAGCTCTGACCAGCTGCCTCTGTAAGCTAATGGAAAAGATGGTCAACTCCCGTCTGATGTGGAAGCTGGAAACCGATGGCCTTCTGGCCAGTGAACAGTCTGGGTTCCAGAAGTACCACTCGACAGTTGACCGTTTAGTCCGTCTGGAAACCACCATCCGCAACGCCTTCATCAATAAACAGCATGTGGTCGCTATCTTTTTTAATCTTGAAAAAGCGTACAACACCACATGGAAATCAGGAATCCTTATGGATCGGCACAGAGTTGGTTTTCGTGGTCATCTGCCTTTGTTTATCCAAAACTTTCTGGCTGATCGATAGTTCCAGGTGCGTGTTGGCACCACACTCTCTGACATCCATGAGCAGGAGTTGGGTGTACCTCAGGGGAGCATCCTTTCTCCTGCCCTTTTCAGCATCAAAGTCAACGACATTGTGAAATCGGTAAGCCAGGGTTCTGAGTCCTCTCTGTTCGTTGACGACTTCGCACTGTATGCAGTTGGAGCTTCTTACGCCAGTATACAGCGTTGACTCCAACTATGTGTCAACAAGATCCAACAGTGGGCCGAGGAAAACGGGTTTACCTTCTCAAGTACCAAAACTCAGTTAATCCATTTCCACAATTTTCGTCAATTCATTGCTGATCCTGAAATTCATCTGGACAAGTCCACCATTCCAGTTGTAAAAGAAGCCAAATTTCTGGGTGTTATTTTTGATCAAAAACTGAGCTTTAAAAATAATATCCAACACATAAAAACTGCATGTCAGGAAGCACTGAACATTCTGCGAGTTATGGCGCCAACAGATTGGGGCGCTGACAGGAAAACTCTCCTCCATCTTTACAGGGCTCTGATCCGCTCCAAACTGGACTATGGATGTGTAGTGTACAGCTCTGCCAGACCGTCCTACCTGAAAAGTCTAGACCCTATCCACCATCAAAGGCTTCGATTGTGTCTGGGTGCGTTCCGCACCACTCCTGTTTATAGCTTGTATGCCGAGGCAGGAGAACCATCCCTCTCAAATCGTCGACTAAAACTTGCCTTAAACTACTGTCTGAGTCTCTCATCTGAACCTCAAAACCCTGCATATGACTGCGTTTTCGACCCCAAATTCCAAAAGAAATTCGATGACCATCCCAGTTCCATTCCACCCTTGGGGATTCATATTCTTTCCCATCTGAACAAAGCAGATATAGACCTTGGAGTGGTTAATGACTTCTCCAAGTTTCCTGACGACCCTTCATGGACTTTCTTCACACCAGAGGTCTGGTTTGATTTAGCCTCATACAGGAAGGATTCCACTAGTTCCTTGGCCTACAAATCCCTTTTTGCTGAACTGTGTTCCAAGTTTCCATCTTTAACAGAATTTTCACTGACGGTTCCAAATCTGAGGAGGGAGTTGCCTCTGCTGTGTTTTGTGCAGTTGACCCCCCTCAGAGATGTGCCGTACACATTCCCACCAACAGCTCCATCTACACTGCTGAGCCTACAGCCTTGGTCCTGGCACTTCATATGATCTCCAGATCGAAACAGAAAGATTTTCTTATTTTGTCAGACTCCCTTTCTGCTTTGGAGGCCATTGCTGGCCATAATCTTAAGCACCCTCAACTACTGAAAGTTTTTTAACTGTACACTTCCCTAAAATCAAACGGACACAACGTAGTGTTTGCTTGGGTTCCCAGCCATGTGGGCACTTGAGGCAATGAGATGGTTGACCAGCTTGCCAAGAATGCCACAAGGCAAAAGTTGATCAGGTTTACTGTTCCTCACACTGATCTGAAACCCGAAACACAGGCCTATGTCAAAGACCTCTGGCAAGAGGAATGGACTTTGCAGACGGATAACAAACTAGTTAAAATACGTCCAAACCTCAACGAGTTTCTTCCATGTTCCAGAGGCGGCCGTAAAGAAGAAACAGTCCTGTGCCGCTTGCACACAGGCCACTCATTTTATACCCATTCTTATCTTTTAAAAGGTGAAGAAGCTCCGTGGTGTATTCCATGTCATGTTCCACTCACAGTAAAACATATTCTTTTAGATTGTTGGGACTTGCACGATGTGAGACATAAACACTTTACAGCAGAGTCCATGAAAACCCTGTTCAGAGATGTCCTCCTACCTGACGTGATCTTTGAGTTTTTGAGAGAGATTAACATTTTTCATCTGATTTAAGATTTTACGGAAGAAAGATTTTTAACGAAGTTTATGGTGAATTTCTAGAAGATGTAATTTAAAGAGATGTGTGAAAGTTGGTTTTTTGTTGTTGTTTTTTTTAGATGACTTGTGAGTTGATTTTAACATGGCGACAGCCCTGATGTGGCCCTCTGCGGTCAGCTGGGCTATAAGCAACATTACCTTACCTTACCTTCTTGTCGAAGACCCATCCCTTCCCAGGGCTGAGGTGTCAATTTGATCTTTGGCTGGCATTTTTGTAGCTAAGGTTTGTTTTACAGGGTAGGATAGCTGGCCCCATGCCCAACCCTCCTCCTTTATCTGGGCTTGGGACCGGCATGATTCCAAAAAAGGGTCTCCTGGCAGAGTTTGAATTCTTCAACATTTGTAAATAAAAGGATCATCTTCGTTTCGATACCGCCTGGTGTATTTTGTCATCTGCAAGCCCAACACCTACCACAGGATCTACAGTGAACTCTTACAAGCTAAGCTACTGCACTTACCTTTTACTGAGGAAGTCATTGCTTTAGCGTGGAAAGGGAGAGTTAAAAAACAAGGACATAACCTGTAAAAAACAAACTCAGAGGCTTATGGTCTAGAATCTCTTCACATTTGGCGTGCTTGTATGATCTATCCTATAAATGGCAACTTCTGAAGAAGTTTTAATGAGGAGAGACAGAAGGCTTTCACTGTACAGTCAGTTTTGATAGGGAAAACAATTTAAGCAAGAAAATATAAAAATCAAAACAAAACAATAAAGAAAAAGAATGAAAATAAATAGATAGAAATTAAAAAAAATTTTAAAAGCAAGAAGATATAAAATCAGCAAGTGGTCAAAGTAATCAACTACGGCTCATCCTGACAAAAAAGACTACAACATGAATTAAAGAATTGAAGTGGACAGATGCATATTTTCAACAAAATAGCCTCTCTCAATCAAACTAAAAATTGGGTTCTTTAAAATGTGTTAAAGCTCAGGTCATACAGCATTTTGTAAAGGCCACTAACTGTTACAGACAACATGACAGTATGTTTTAGAGGTGAAACTTTTTTTTTCCTTCGCAGTAAGATGTCAGGCTTTCACCACATTCCTCTGGAAGGATAGTCATTAAAGTAGGTTAAATGGCAGGGATCAGGTTTTATTTGTCCTTGGTGGTCTGTTCGACTAGGTGACCAGACGTTTTTTGCCTGAGAGACTATGGCATCCGGGGGCATCCAATCTGAACCCTCAAGAGATCCGTGGCCTGCCACAAGACCAGGTAGTGACAGGCACAGACATTCTGCGAGCCATGCTGACCTATATCTGGCCTCAAGGGAACATGGGAATCAAGGTCAGGGTCATCACCGCATTATCCCTCCTTGTAGGAGCTAAGGTACGTACCATTCAAAACAGGGAACTGGAAAGTGATGTATGCCAGATTATATCAGTCAAAATCTGTGATTTATGGCAGATTATATCGGTCAAAATCTGTGATTTATGGCAGATTATATCAGTCAACATCTACTTACTTCAAAACAGGGAACTGGAAGGTCATGTACGCCAGATTATATCAGTCAAAATCTGTGATTTATGCCAGATTATATCAGTCAAAATCTGTGATTTATGGCAGATTATATCAGTCAAAATCTACTTACTTCAAAACAGGGAACTGGAAAGTCATGTACGCCAGATTATATCAGTCAAAATCTGTGATTTATGCCAGATTATATCAGTCAAAATCTGTGATTTATGCCAGATTATATCAGTCAAAATCTGTGATTTATGCCAGATTGTATCAGTCAAAATCTACTTACTTCAAAACAGAGAACTGGAAAGTGATTTATGCCAGATTATATCAGTCAATATCTGTGATTTATGCCAGATTATCAAAATCTGCTTACTTCAAAACAGGGAACTGAAAGTGATTTATGGCATTATATCAGTCAAAATTTACTAACTTCAAAACAGAACTGGAAAGTGATTTATGCCAGATTATATCAGTCAAAATCTACTTGCTTCAAAACAGGGAACTGGAAAGTGATGTATGCCAGAGTATATCAGTCAAAATCTACTTACTTTTGTATGTAAAATTGTCTTTTGTTTAGATTATTCTCCATTATTGAGACAGGCATTACTTTTTGGTTTTTGATTTTTTTAAGTTAGTGCATGCTTGAGTAGCCTGCCTCATTATGCTAAAAAGTGCATGCTTGAGCAGCCTGCCTCATTATGCTAAAAGAAGAAAGGGTGAAAAAGAGTAAAACCATTATATTATTTTTCATTGTTTGTGTAGTACATTCCATGAAGAAAGGGTGAAAAAGAGTAAAACCATTATATTATTTTTCATTGTTTGTGTAGTACATTCCATGAAGAAGGGGTGAAAAAGAGTAAAACCATTTTATTATTTTTCACTGTTTATGCACTACATTCCATGAAGAAAGGGTGAAAACAGTGAAGTCATTTTTTTTTTTTTTCGTTGGTTGTATATCTCAAAGTGGTCCAAACATCTGTAGAGATATCTTGCTGTTTGGGCATAGATCAAAGAACTGGTGCTGCAAAAACTGTGGTGTGTAACTGCATGTGCATGCATGTATGTGTGCATGTATGTAATGAATGTTTATAGACATTTGTGTTTGTTTCAGACTAGATTTGCGAAGTCTTTTTTTAATTTGTCTTTGAGACATTTGAGTACATCTTAAACTAGATTTGGCAGATGTTTGTGTTTTTGTTTTAGTTTGCTGTTGATGCAAGAGTGTATGGCAAATGCTTTTGTTTTTGTTTGAAATTTGCTGTTGATACAAGAGTGTACTTATATGTATCAGGTTGTGAACGTTCAAGTGCCATTCATATTCAAATATGGTGTGGACTATCTGAACGACTCCAGTAACTGGCTGCACCTGAATGATCCCTCCAGCACCATGATGACTGCAGCTGTTGCCATCATGATTGGATGTGAGATACCCTTGTTTATGTACAGTCATAGAGATGCCATTGTTTATGTACAGTCGTAGAGATGCCATTGTTTATGTACAGTCATAGAGATGCCATTGTTTATATACACTAATACAGTCATATGAAGAGTCCTCTTTTCAGCCTGTTTCCTCTTTTTTGTATCTGGAAATCTCCCTCCCCTTCACCCCCATATTCCCTTTTTCTCACCTTCACCCCTCTCCCTCCACCCCTTTCTCTTCTCCGCTCTCTCCTCTCCCTCCCTTCCCCCATCTCCCCTCTCCCTTCCGCACCTTCTACCCATCCACACTGTAAATATCCTGCTTGCATGATATGGAATTTACAAGGAAAAAGAAAGTAAAGCTCCAGTAGTGCATCGGACATCAGGCCAGTGAACCATGTCTAGGGCACAGCATGATGGAAGGCAGTGCCCATCCCTTTCCCTCCGGTGCCTACAACTTTCCCTGAACTTGAGTCAGGTACCCATTTATGCTGCATGCACAGAGGAGGTTCTCAAGCTGAAGACAAATCTGACCTGCATGTGGTTTGAACTCATAATTGTCAGCTGTGCAGGGAGTGGTCTGTCTGACTATGGCCCCGGCAGTGCAAAGAAACCTGATCAGAAACTATGCTGACTGTGGCCCCTACAGTGCAAAGAAACCTGATCAGAAACTATGCTGACTATGGCCCCTACAGTGCAAAGAAACCTGATCAGAAACTATGCTGACTATGGCCCCTCCAGTGTGAAGAAACCTGATCAGAAACTATGCTGACTATGGCCCCACCAATGCAAAGAAACCTGATAAGCAACTATGCTGACTATGGCCCCTCCAATGCAAAAAAACCTGATCAGAAACTATGCTGACTGTGGTCCCTCCAGTGCAAAGAAACCTGATCAGAAACTATGCTGACTGTGGTCCCTCCAGTGCAAAGAAACCTGATCAGAAACTATGCTGACTATGACCCCTCCAATGTAAAGAAACCTGATCAGAAACTATGCTGACTATGACCCCTCCAATGTAAAGAAACCTGATAAGCAACTCTGCAACTATGCTGACTATGGCCCTCAAATGCAAAGAAACCTGATCAGAAACTATGCTGACTATGGCCACTCTAGTGCAAAGAAACCTGATCAGAAACTATGCTGACTATGACCCCTCCAGTGTAAAGAAACCTGATAAGCAACTATGCTGACTATGGCCCCTCAATGCAAAGAAACCTGATAAGCAACTATGCTGACTATGGCCCCTCAAATGCAAAGAAACCTGATCAGAAACTATGCTGACTATGGCCCCTCCAGTGCAAAGAAACCTGATCAGAAACTATGCTGACTATGGCCCCTCCAATGTAAAGAACGTGTTCAGAAACTATACTGACTATGGTCCCTCCAATGTAAAGAAACCTGATCAGAAACTGACTATGGCCCCTCCAATGCAAAGAAACCTGATCAGAAACTATGCTGAATATGGCCCCTCCAATGTAAAGAAACCTGATCAGTAACTATGCTGACTATGGCCCCTCCAGTGCAAAGAAACCTGATCAGAAACTATGCTGACTATGGCCCCTCCAATGCAAAGAAACCTGATCAGAAACTATGCTGACTATGACCCCTCCAATGTAAAGAAACCTGATCAGAAACTATGCTGACTATGGCCCCTCCAGTGCAAAGAAACCTGATCCCTGCTGACTATGACCCCTCCAATGTAAAGAACCTGATCCCTGCTGTCTGTGGCCTCCTCCAGTGCAAAGAAACCTAATTCCTGCTGTCTAAGGCCCCTCCAGTGTAAAGAAACCTGATCCCTGCTGTCTAAGGCCCCTCCAGTGTAAAGAAACCTGATCCCTGCTGTCTATGGTCCCTCCAGTGCAAAGAAACCTGATCCCTGCTGTCTATGGCCCCTCCAGTGCAAAGAAACCTAATCCCTGCTGTCTATGGCCCCTCCAGTGCAAAGAAACCTAATCCCTGCTGTCTATGGCCCCTCCAGTGCAAAGAAACCTAATCCCTGCTGTCTATGGCCCCTTCAGTGCAAAGAAACCAGATTCCTGCTGTCTATGGCTCCTCCAATGTAAAGAAACCTAATTCCTGCTCTCTGTGGCCCCTCCAATGTAAAGAAACCTGATCCCTGCTGTCTATGGCCCCTCCAGTTCAAAGAAACCTAATCCCAGCTAACTATGGCCCCTCCAATGTAAAGAAACCTGATCAGAAACTATGCTGTCTATGGCCTCCTCCAGTGCAAAGAAACCTGATCAGAAACTGACAGTGGTCCCTCCCGTGTAAAGAAACTTACTTACTTTACTTAGGCCCATAGCTCAAGGGTGAGCATAGGCCATTGACAACACTCCACCATCGCACTCGGTTCTGGGCTGCTCGCTGAATGCCTGTCCAGTTGGTCCCCTGCCTCTTTATCTCTGCCTCCGTGTCTCGCCTCCAGCTGCTGGGAGGTCAGCCTCTCTTCCTTTTCCCCTGCGGGTTCCATGTCAGGACTTTTTTTTTTTTTTTTCTTTTTTTTTTCTGTCCCAACCTCTGCGCCACCTCAGAGGCAGTGCACCCACGCCGCTCATTCCGACACCCCGTCCACAGCCACAGCCCGGTCGGCCCCGCCGCAGCCCCGGCACCGGCAATCCACAAGGAGCAGTCAGTGTCAAGCCGTCAAGAGGCAACCCACCGGAGGAGACACTGCACTGCTGCCGAGTCACTTCGGTGGTGTTCAGTGGCGCCTGTTCTGATCTAACATACGCAGGACACCACCTACTAAGCCCCCTACTGACGACAATAATTGCTTAGTCGCGGAGCCGGCGTGAGTGAGCTCTCCCTCCGGAGGGCGCCACCACGTCCGTCCAACGACAGCTCCCATGGACTCACCGATACCGGTGACCCCGACGGAACCAAACCAAGTCCACAGACGTGGAGAGGACATCGAAATTGAGGTCACCATGAGAGCAGGGCATGAAGGGCCACAGAATTTGAGACTTTTTTTTTTTTATGCTGATCGATGAGAATGAGGATGATTAAGATGATGCTACGGATTTCCATTTCGGTCTGAGACTACATGACAGGGCTGTACTCTACGCTTCCTTTCATAATATATCCCGGCGTCAACCAGGCCCGAGAGATACAGGCACCTGCAGTGTTGGTCAGGAAATTTGAGCAACACTCTCAGAAACGCATCCATTAAGTGGATGAAACTCGACTGTCTGGTCCCAGTCTTCCCAACTGAGTCCGCAGCAACTCAACTCTGGGTAGGAGCCGGTCGGGGCAGAAAAACCCACATGACTTCTGATGGGATTCGAACCCACGACCTCCCAGCCGGGAGTCCGCGACGCTGACCACTTCGCCACGGCGGCTGGTCCATGTCAGGACTTGGCGTGTAGTGCTGGATGCTGGCTTCCTGAGAGCGTGTCCAATCCAGCCCCACTTCCTCCGCAGAATCTCCTTGGCCACTGGTTCCTGTCCTGCTTGCTTCCATAGATCTTCATTGTTGATCTTCTCTGGCCATCTGATTTTCAAGATGGTAAAGAAACTTGATCAGAAACTATGCTGACTACAGCCCCTCCAATGCAAATGAACCTGATCAGAAACTATGCTGACTATGGCCCCTCCAGTGCAAAGAAACCTAATCCCTGCTGACTACAGCCCCTCCAATGCAAAGAAACCTGATCAGAAACTATGCTGACTATGGCCCCTCCAGTGCAAAGAAACCTGATCAGAAACTATGCTGACTATGGCCCCTCCAATGCAAAGAAACCTGATCAGAAACTATGCTGACTATGGCCCCTCCAGTGCAAAGAAACCTGATCAGAAACTATGCTGACTATGACCCCTCCAATGTAAAGAAACCTGATCAGAAACTATGCTGACTATGGCCCCTCCAATGCAAAGAAACCTGATCAGAAACTATGCTGACTGTGGTCCCTCCAGTGCAAAGAAACCTGATCAGAAATTATACTGACTATGGCCCCTCCAGTGCAAAGAAACCTGATCAGAAACTATGCTGACTATGACCCCTCCAATGTAAAGAAACCTGATAAGCAACTATGCTGACTATGGCCCTTCAAATGCAAAGAAACCTGATAAGCAACTATGCTGACTATGGCCCCTCAGATGCAAAGAAACCTGATCAGAAACTATGCTGACTATGGCCACTCTAGTGCAAAGAAACCTGATCAGAAACTATGCTGACTATGACCCCTCCAATGTAAAGAAACCTGATAAGGAACTATGCTGACTATGGCCCCTCCAATGCAAAGAAACCTGATAAGCAACTATGCTGACTATGGCCCCTCCAATGCAAAGAAACCTGATCAGAAACTAGACTGACTATGGTTCCTCCAATGCAAAGAAACCTGATCAGAAACTGACTATGACCCCGCCAATGTAAAGAAACCTGATAAGAAACTATGCTGACTATGGCCCCTCCAGTGCAAAGAAACCTGATCAGAAACTATGCTGACTATGGCCCCTCCAATGCAAAGAAACCTGATCAGAAACTATGCTGACTATGGCCCCTTCAGTGTAAAGAAACCTGACCCCTGCTGACTATGGTCCCTCCAATGTAAAGAAACCTGATCAGAAACTATGCTGACTATGGCCCCTTCAGTGTAAAGAAACCTGATCTATGCTGACTATGGCCCCTCCAATGTAAAGAAACCTGATCCCTGCTGTCTATGGCCCCTCCAATGTAAAGAAACCTGATCCCTGCTGTCTATGGCCTCCTCCAGTGCAAAGAAACCTAATTCCTGCTGTCTAAGGCCCCTCCAGTGCAAAGAAACCTAATCCCTGCTGTCTATGGCCCCTCCAATGTAAAGAAACCTAATTCCTGCTCTCTATGGACCCTCCAATGTAAAGAAACCTGATCCCTGCTGTCTATTGGCTCCTCCAGTTCAAAGAAACCTAATCCCTGCTAACTATGGCCCCTCCAGTGTAAAGAAACCTAATCCCTGCTGACTATGGCCCCTCCAGTGTAAAGAAACCTAATCCCTGCTGACTATGGCCCCTCCAATGTAAAGAAACCTGATCAGAAACTATACTGGCTATGGGCCCCTCCAATGTAAAGAAACCTGATCAGTAACTGACAGTGGCCTCTCCCGTGTAAAGAAACTTACTTACTTACTTACTTTACTTAGGCCCATAGCTCAAGGGTGAGCATAGGCCATTGACAACACTCCACCATCGCACTCAGTTCTGGGCTGCTCGCTGAATGCCTGTCCAGTTGGTCCCCTGCCTCTTTATCTCTGCCTCCGTGTCTCGCCTCCAGCTGCTGGGAGGTCAGCCTCTCTTCCTTTCCCCTGCGGGTTCCATGTCAGGGCTTGGCGTGTAGTGCTGGATGCTGGTTTCCTGAGAGTGTGTCCAATCCAGCCCCACTTCCTCTGGAGAATCTCCTTGGCCACTGGTTCCTGTCCTGCTTGCTTCCATAGATCTTCATTGTTGATCTTCTCTGTCCATCTGATTTTGAAGATGGTAAAGAAACTTGATCAGAAACTATGCTGACTACGGCCCCTCCAATGCAAATGAACCTGATCAGAAACTATGCTGACTATGGCCCCTCCAGTGCAAAGAAACCTGATCAGAAACTATGCCGACTATGGCCCCTCCAGAGCAAAGAAACCTGATCCCTGCTGACTATGGCCCTTCCAGTGCAAAGAAACCTGATCAGAAACTATGCTGACTATGGCCCCTTCAGTGCAAAGAAACCTGATCAGGAACTATGCTGACTATGGCCCCTCCAGGGCAAAGAAAGCTGATCAGAAACTATACTGACTATGGCCCCTCCAATGCAAAGAAACCTGATCAAAAATTATACTGACTATGGCCCCTCAAATGCAGAGAAACCTGATCAGAAACTATACTGACTATGGCCCCTCAAATGCAAAGAAACCTGATCTCTGCTGACTATGACGCCTTCAGTGCAAAGAAACCTGACCAGAAACTATGCTGACTATGGCCCCTCCAATGTAAAGAAACCTAATCCCTGCTGACTATGGCCTCTCCAATGTAAAGAAACCTAATCCCTGCTGTCTATGGCCCCTCCAGTGTAAAGAAACCTAATCCCTGCTGACTGTGGCCCCTCCAATGTAAAGAAACCTAATCCCTGCTGACTGTGGCCCCTCCAATGTAAAGAAACCTAATCCCTGCTGACTATGGCCCCTCCAGTGTAAAGAAACCTAATCCCTGCTGACTATGGCCCCTCCAATGTAAAGAAACTTGATCAGAAACTATGCTGACTATGGCCCCTTCAGTGTAAAGAAACCTGATCAGAAACTAGACTGACTATGGCCCCTCCAGTGTAAAGAAACCTGATCAGAAACTATGCTGACTATGGCCCCTCCAGTGTGAAGAAACCTGATCAGAAACTAGACTGACTATGGCCCCTCCAATGTAAAGAAACTGATCAAAACTAGACTGACTATGGCCCCTCCAGTGTAAAGAAACCTGATCAGAAACTAGACTGACTATGGCCCCTCCAGTGTAAAGAAACCTGATCAGAAACTAGACTGACTATGGCCCCTCCAGTGTGAAGAAACCTGATCAGAAACAGACTGACTATGGCCCCTCCAATGTAAAGAAACCTGATCAGAAACTAGACTGACTATGGCCCCTCCAGTGTAAAGAAACCTGATCAGAAACTAGACTGACTATGGCCCCTCCAGTGTAAAGAAACCTGATCAGAAACTAGACTGACTATGGCCCCTCCAGTGTAAAGAAACGTGATCAGAACTAGACTGACTATGGCCCTCCCGTGTAAAGAAGTGATCAGAAACTAGACTGACTATGGCCCCTCCAGTGCAAAGAAACCTGATCAGAAACTATGCTGAGGCATTTCATGAATAACTGTCCTTGGATCGAATCAAACCAAATGAAGTAAATGCTCTGTCTTTTTGTTTTATTTTTTTTACTTTATCTCTCTCTCTCCTCTCTCTCTCTCTCTCTCTCTCCCTCCTCTCTCTCTCTCTCTCTCTCTCCCTATATATATATATATTTTTTTTTTTTTTGGGGGGGGGGGGGGGGGAGGGATTTGATCTATTAAGTTAGATTCTGTTGACATGTTGATGAACATATTTAACTCAATATTCTGTGTCTTCATGCTGTTCCCAGCCACTGTCTCTTTTATATTCCCAGCTGCTGTCAGTGAGGTCTTCTTGAATATACGTTCATTGGATCTAGTGGGCAGGATTCTTTCACCCATATTCTTGCTATTTTTAGCGGTATGTGTCGCATGACTCACACAGCTTCATTTTTTTTTTTTTCTGCAGTCTTAGTTGGAAAGGGAGTAAGGTGGAAGAGATGATTAAATGCAGATAGGTCAGATGTCAGCTTGGACCAATCAGTTATGCAGAAAGAATTCTTAAACATAAATCAAGTTACTTCCCATTATTCATTGGAAGCATTTATTGTGAAGAATTCTATCAACATTCTTGATTTTGGGGAAGGCATTTCTAGATTAACCACAGCTGGGGAAAATGCAGTATAGTAGATTCAAATGAAATAGAAAATAGTGCTATTATATAGTGCACAGTACAGAACAATTTGATATACTCTGAAAGTAATACCAAGCAGTACAATACCTTTCAGTGCAATATGGTGTTGGGCCACTACAACACAAAGCAGTTGAATGCTGAATAATGCCATTTAGTGCAGTATAATGATGTAAATAGCACTACAATGTAGTGTTGGGACACTACAGCACAAAGCAGTTGAATGCTGAATAATGCCATTTAGTGCAGTATAATGGTGTAAATTGCACTACAAATATTATGGTGTTGGGACACTACAACCCAAAGCAATTGAATGCTGAATAATGCCATTTAGTGCAGTATAATGCTGTAAATAGCAATACAATGTGGTGTTGGGACACTACAACCCAAAGCAGTTGAATGCTGAATAATGCCATGCAGTGCAGTATAATGCTGTAAATAGCACTACAATATGGTGTTGGGGCAATACAGCACAAAGCAGTTAAACGCTGAATAATGCCATTTAGTGCAGTATAATGCTGATCGTGATCGAGCTCACGGTACCATATGAGAACAGAATGGAGGCAGCTCAAATCTACAAGACTGAAAAGTATGCTGATCTGGCAAACAGCCTGAGGAGAGAAGGCTATCAGGTCAAAGTCCTCACTGCAGAAATTGGAGCTAGAGGGTTTGTAGGAATGTCTGCATACACCCTCATGAAACAGCTCTCAGTTGCAGGGAGGGAAAAAACCAGAGCCCTGAAAGCAATGGCAGAAGCGGCAGAGAGGTGCTCAAGCTGGATCTGGTCAAGGAGGAACAAAAGTGAACTTCATAAGGCTTAATTTCCCTACAAATATCAGGTGTCCCTGTGGCTCAGTGGTTAAAGCGCGAGTCATTAAGTGGAAAAAGAGCATGTCCAGAGGGTCATGGGTTCGAATCCCAGCCATGGCTGTCCCAAGATGGGAAAAAAAGGGGCAGCAGAGGGACATCCGGAGTCATGAACCGGGTGTGGCCCAACCCCCCTAGAGTGTCAGGAGATAAGGGCCGAAACACTTGCTTGAAGGGGGCTTCTCTTCTGAGGACTCTCTGCTGCCACGCTCTCCACGAGTTTCTTTCTACTGATGCATGGGTAAACCATTGACTTCCGGGAATAGGCCGGAGGACGTCCGGGAAAGACCGGAGGACACTGAGAAAGACCAGAACCAAGGGCTCTGTGGGCTGGCTCCCCACTTTGCCTTAAACATGTGGCTACTAAGAATAAAAGGAAAAGATGCTCCCAGGATTCACCGAAAGGGGGAGAGAATGATGAATCCATCGGTGCTCAACCAATCATGACTGCAAATCCCAAACGGACTATGAACATGGACCAAATGGAATATCCATGTGTCTGTGGAAAGCGTTTCGCTACCACCCGTGGCATGAAGATCCACAGAACAAAGATGGGATGTGTGAAGACTCATCTGAATGAGCGGCAGCGCACTGCATCAGCAGATAAGACGTCGGAAGACCAAGGCCAGGATTTAAACCACAGTGCCAAGGACATCCACGCTGTTGGTTCGGATGAGGAATTTGCACAGGCCCTCGATGCCAGGCGCCTGAAACTCAACCTGCCACGAGCAAACGAAACTGAAGATTGGGAGAAACTGGATGCAAAAATCGTCCAAAGACTCGATGCACTGATAGGGAAAAGCACCCTGGAACACAAACTAGCCACATATGGGACATTGTGTATGCCACATGTAGAGACGCCTATGGAGCAAAACTACCCAAAGAGAAAACACCTCCAAAGAAATCCAGACGCCAAGAAAAGATGGACAAGATCAGGGTCCAAAAGAAAAACCTCAAGATGCAAATGAAGACCGCACTGCCAGCTGAAAAACAAGGCTTGGAAAAACTGTGGAAAGACCTGAAAGAAAAACACAGCGCCCTCAGCAAAGCGGAATCTGCGAGAAAGAGGAAGAGCAAAAAGAAGAAGACACAAGAGCGCTTCTTCAGAGACCCCTTCCAGTTTGCCAGAACACTGTTTGAGCAGCCAAAATCTGGGACCCTAAGTGTGGACAAAGGAGTTCTTGAGCAGCATCTGAGGAAAACATACTCTGACCCACAGAGCAAAGCACCACTCGACATTCAAGGTCTGGTGTGGCCAACCAACCCTGAGGAACAGTTCAATGGCAAGCCTCCAACGTTGGCGGAAATCAAGAAGGTGGTCGACAAAGCCAGAGCCAAATCATCACCAGGGCCAAACGGAATACCTTACCAGCTTTACAAGAAATGTCCCAAGGTGCTGGAGTGGCTCCACAGGCTGCTGCGATCGGCTTGGAGAAACCAGAAGATCAGCGGCCAGTGGATGACGGCAGATGGTGTGTACATCCCCAAGGAGCAAAACTCAAGTGACATCAGCCAGTTCAGGCCAATATCACTACTGAACGTCGAAGGGAAAATCTTCTTCTCTGTCATGGCAGCAAGGCTGACCAAGTACCTGATGGAAAACAAGTACTTGGATGTGTCAGTCCAGAAAGGTGGCATCCCAGGCGTGGCTGGCTGTGTAGAACACGCCACAATGATCTGGGACGCAATCCAAAAAGCAAAAACAGAAAAGAGAGACCTGGACGTAGTGTGGCTTGATCTGGCAAACGCATATGGATCTGTGCCCCATGAGATGATACAGTTGGCTCTTGAGATGTACCATGTGCCAAAGAACATCCGCGACATGCTCAAGAAGTACTTCAATGGCTTCTCAATGCGGTTCTCTACCAAGGAGTACACAACAGACTAGATCAACTTGGAAGTGGGTATTGCAATGGGCTGTGCAATTTCCCCAATACTGTTCGTGCTGGCAATGGAACTCATCTTGAAAGCAGCAACAAACAACGCGAGACAAACAGACCTTGGCGATGGATACAAGATGCCTCCTCTCAAGGCCTTCATGGATGACACTACAGTGATTTCATCCAGAGAAGACGAGACACGCCGTGTGCTGGAGAGGCTGGACGACATAGTTGCCTCATCCAGAATGAAGTTCAAGCCAAAGAAATCACGGAGTCTCTCACTGAGGAAAGGAAAAGTGGCCGGATCTGTGGTCTTCAGTGTTGCCAACCAGGCCATTCCAACAGTCACAGAAGAACCAGTCAAGAGCCTTGGAAGATGGTATGATGATACGCTGAAAGACACACAAAGAGCAAAAGAAACCAAGCAGATGGCGGAGGAAGGCTTGGAGACCATTGACCAGTGTGGGCTCCCTGGCAAATACAAGGTCTGGTGTCTGCAGTTCATGCTGATACCAAAGCTCCTATGGCCTCTGATGATATACGACATCTGCACCAGCACAGTGGAGGCAATGGAAGCCAAAATCAACAAGTTCACAAGGAAATGGCTTGGTGTCCCACCCTGTCTGACTGACATAGCGCTGTACTGTCGCCAAGCAAAGCTGAAACTACCACTGAAATCCATCCTGGAGGAATACAAAGCAGGGAAGATCAGACTTCAAAGCATGCTGGAGGACTCAGGAGACAAGGTGGTAGAAGCAATCAAGCCCCAGCTGAAGACAGGCAGAAAATGGAAAGTTCAAGAGGCGATGGATTCTGCAAAAGAAAGTCTCAAGATCAGAGAAATAACAGGACACACACAGACCAACAGACAAGGACTGGGGGTGACCAAAACTGAATGGTGGTCAAAGGCCAAAGGAAAAGCCAAAAGAGACGTGATGATTCAGGAGATGAGAAAAGAAGAAGACCAAAAAAGACTCCAAAAAGCAGTCCAGCAGAGCCAGCAAGGGCAATGGACAACGTGGGAGAATGCACTCCAAAGAAGTCTCACTTGGAATGACATTTGGCACATGGCCCCTCTCAGGATCAGCTTCATTCTCAGATCTGCATATGACCTTCTGCCCTCAAATGCAAACCTGGTGAAGTGGGGGAAAACAGACGATCCTGCATGCCCCCTCTGCCATGAAAAACAAACAGTGGAGCATGTCCTAAGCTCATGTAAAGTAGCCCTGGCTCAAGGAAGGTACACATGGAGGCACAACCAAGTGCTCAAAGAGATTGTACAAGTAGTCTGGGCTAGTACCAACACCACAAAAGGGAAAATCAGGACTCCAAAAGCACCCGCAACATTCTTCACGGCAGGAGGCAGCAAATCATGGCCAAGAACAACAGTGCCACTCGAAACATACAGGTAGAGTCTGCTGGACGGGGCAGATGACTGGGAGTGCACTGCAGACCTCCCAGAATGGAAGAGTCACCCAGAGATCATCAGCAAGAGTGGCATGAGACCAGACATAGTAGTCCACTCTAAGTCAACCAAGCAGCTGATCGTGATCGAGCTCACGGTACCATATGAGAACAGAATGGAGGCAGCTCAAATCTACAAGACTGAAAAGTATGCTGATCTGGCAAACAGCCTGAGGAGAGAAGGCTATCAGGTCAAAGTCCTCACTGCAGAAATTGGAGCTAGAGGGTTTGTAGGAACATCTGCATACACCCTCATGAAACAGCTCTCAGTTGCAGGGAGGGAAAAAACCAGAGCCCTGAAAGCAATGGCAGAAGCGGCAGAGAGGTGCTCAAGCTGGATCTGGTCAAGGAGGAACAAAAGTGAACTTCATAAGGCTTAATTTCCCTACAAATATCAGGTGTCCCTGTGGCTCAGTGGTTAAAGCGCGAGTCATTAAGTGGAAAAAGAGCATGTCCAGAGGGTCATGGGTTCGAATCCCAGCCATGGCTCGTCCCAAGATGGGAAAAAAAGGGGCAGCAGAGGGACATCCGGAGTCATGAACCGGGTGTGGCCCAACCCCCCTAGAGTGTCAGGAGATAAGGGCCGAAACACTTGCTTGAAGGGGGCTTCTCTTCTGAGGACTCTCTGCTGCCACGCTCTCCACGAGTTTCTTTCTACTGTACAGAGCACTACAATATGGTGTTGGGACACTACAACACAAAGCAGTTAAACACTGAATAATGCCATTTTGTGCAGTATAATGCTGTACAGAGCAGAACAGTGCAACAGAAAGCTGTGCAATGTGAAATGGTGCCATGAAAATTGAACACAGATTTCAGATAACAATAACAAAATTCTTTGAGTTTTTACTTTGTTTTCCAACTCCACGAAGTTAGAAAATAAGAGTTTTTCTTTTTCTTTTGTAGAACCTTATATATTTTTACCAGCTATTAACTCCTATCACAGATTATTTATCCTACTTTTATTGTGCTTTTTAAGAAAATCTATAAAAAGATTATGTTAATTTCATATCTATTCCATAATTTGGTGTAGCTGAAAAGGTTTGGGGACAATTATGTTATTTTCATATTCGTTCCATAATTTGGTATAGCTGAAAAGGTTTGGGGACAATTATGTTATTTTCATATTCATCCCATAATTTGGTATAGCTGAAAAGGTTTGGGGACAATTATGTTATTTTCATATTCATTCCATAATTTGGTATAGCTGAAAAGGTTTGGGGACAATTATGTTATTTTCATATTCATTCCATAATTTGGCGTAGCTGAAAAGGTTTGGGGACAATTATGTTATTTTCATATTCATTCCATAATTTGGTATAGCTGAAAAGGTTTGGGGACAATTATGTTATTTTCATATTCGTTCCATAATTTGGTATAGCTGAAAAGGTTTGGGGACAATTATGTTATTTTCATATTCATTCCATAATTTGGTATAGCTGAAAAGGTTTGGGGACAATTATGTTATTTTCATATTCATTCCATAATTTGGTATAGCTGAAAAGGTTTGGGGACAATTATGTTATTTTCATATTCATTCCATAATTTGGTATAGCTGAAAAGGTTTGGGGACAATTATGTTATTTTCATATTCGTTCCATAATTTGGTATAGCTGAAAAGGTTTGGGGACAATTATGTTATTTTCATATTCATTCCATAATTTGGCGTAGCTGAAAATGTTTGGGGACAATTATGTTATTTTCATATTCGTTCCATAATTTGGTATAGCTGAAAAGGTTTGGGGACAATTATGTTATTTTCATATTCATTCCATAATTTGGTATAGCTGAAAAGGTTTGGGGACAATTATGTTATTTTCATATTCATTCCATAATTTGGTATAGCTGAAAAGGTTTGGGGACAATTATGTTATTTTCATATTCATTCCATAATTTGGTATAGCTGAAAAGGTTTGGGGACAATTATGTTATTTTCATATTCATTCCATAATTTGGTATAGCTGAAAAGGTTTGGGGACAATTATGTTATTTTCATATTCATTCCATAATTTGGTATAGCTGAAAAGGTTTGGGGACAATTATGTTATTTTCATATTCATTCCATAATTTGGTATAGCTGAAAAGGTTTGGGGACAAAGAGAAATAGCTAGTGATTGTGCTAATTTTTTTTTTTTCACTTGGTTTCATAGGCTGACCATGTATTTTGGGTGCAGATGGGGTGGCAAGAGCCACTGCCACAGGGTTCAACGAGCTGAGAAACGCCGTGTTTGCCAAAGTGGCCCAGAGCTCCATCCGCCGCCTGGCCCAGAATGTGTTCCTTCATCTCCATTCACTGGACCTCAACTTTCACCTGTCACGGCAGACCGGAGCCTTGTCCAAAGCCATAGACCGTGGAACAAGGTTTGTGCAGTGGTTTGGTTTGGCTAGTCTCCTGATACCGTGAAAGGAGACTAAATATCAAAGTGAGGTAGGGGATGAGGTCGAGAGACAGTTAATATGCGGGCCCTAACTCACCATCTTATTTTGCCCGAAACCCCCTTTTTCACAAACAAATCTCGCCCATCTCATGCTACTTTTTGTCAAAGGTAGCACCTTTTTACAACTAAACTTAACATGCAAACCCCCCCCCCCCAAATTGGCGTAATCGTTATTTTAAAATGGGGCCTTCGTGCAAAAACAAAGATGAGCAATTTAGAGGCCCGCATATTAACTGTCTCTCCATAGCATAAAAATCTAATGGTTTACAGTACACTTTTCTGATTCTTGCGCAAAACAATAGGAACGGCTTACTTAATTAATTTTTAAATTGGTGTTTTTAATCTGAGTTAAAAATGAAGCCCGGAATAGTTGCAGAGCTTATTGATATATTCAAAATTTGGGAGTTGGAGGAAAGGAGCTGGGGAGTTGATAGAGAAGAGTTTGAAGAAGTAATTACGGAGCTTTTTGAGCGCGTAGATATGCGAGAAAGCGTAAGGAACGCCATCAGTAAACTACCGCATTCTTGGCCCCATCCAGTTATAAAGTTGTTTACCATTTTAATTGATCAAATAGCTCCTGAAGATTTTAATCTGACTGCCTCTACTGACCCTGAAGGAGTAACTGTTACCTTTAAACCTAAACAGTTTTAAGATTAGCAAAAGACTATGAGTAATAAATAACAGCTGAATTTACAATTATTTTTTATTGTTTTTAAAAAGAGTTTAAAAATGGATTGCGACGAGCTATTAAAGTGTGAGGAGGCTGCAGACCTCTGCCATAAAGAAAGATTATACTCGCTGGCCGTGTGCGGGAAAACCAGGCAGTATTTAGGCACTGAACTAAGTATCGAACAGATTCAGCAATTGTCTACATCAGACGTTGAGAAGTATTACGCCAGGTACGAGGCACAGCTAGGATCAAAAATGGTTAGATCGGTGGGACAG
This sequence comes from Conus canariensis, assembly GCA_033310375.1. Classification (NCBI taxonomy): domain Eukaryota; kingdom Metazoa; phylum Mollusca; class Gastropoda; order Neogastropoda; family Conidae; genus Conus; species Conus canariensis. Next base: position 14,741,495 of record CM065727.1, read on the forward strand.
ACAATAATTAGTTTATATGCTAAGTTAGTAGGCAAGATAGCGCCGATTGATTCAGAAGAAGATTTAAAATATGACTTAACACAAGATCCGGTTTTAACCAAGTCTCTAGAATCTCTTGCATGTGACATGTATTATAGATTTGGGACGTTGCTATGCCCATTCATCATGGGATTAATTACTTTTAATCATATTAATTTTAATCATATTAATTTTAATCAGACTAAAAAAAATGAGCGAGCAGGAGAAGGCTCAACAGGCGAGTGCCCCACAAGTGACTTTACAGGCGAGTGCCCCACAAGTGAATTTTCCACAAGTGAATTTACAGGCGAGCGCCCCACAAGTGAATCCACAACTGAGTGTCCCGCAGGTGAGTAGTGTTACTAAGTCTAAAAATCCTGGACGTGTTGAGGCCGGTCGTAAACTAGTTGAATACAACAGACTGAAAAAAGCAAACCAAGCAGCAAAACAAAAATTATTAGATAGTAATACAACATCTGTACCAGCACCAGCACCGCCACCAACAACAACACAATCAAACTATAAGATGCATTATTATGTACTGGGAGGTATTGTTGTTGGTGGAGGGCTTTTAGTATACAAGCGCCTAAAGCCATACTTAGCAACAAAGTCACAAACCCCCACAAAAACAGTAAAAGAACCAGCTTCTGCAAAAAAAGTACAACCTCCTGCTGTAGACCCATTTTTTATATAAATTAGTTTTTTTAAATGTGTTGTTAAGTACTGGTTAAGTACAAGCTAAGTACTGGTTAAGTACAAGCTAAGTACTGGTTAGGTCAGTTATAACAAGTTAAGTGTAAGTAAAGCGCAAGTTAAGTGCAAGTTAAGTGCAAGTCATGTTAAGTACTAGTTAAGATCTTAAGTTAAGTACTAGTTAAGATCTTAAGTTAAGTACTAGTTAAGATCTTAAGTTAAGCACTAGTTAAGTACTAGTTAAGATCTTAAGTTAAGTACTAGTTAAGATCTTAAGTTAAGTACTAGTTAAGATCTTAAGTTAAGTCGGACAAGTCGGTTTTCCGGGGGCCTATAGCGTATGAAAACTCAGGATTGATGTAAGTTCGCTTGCTATTGTTATAGTCTAGTGACTTCTTATTAATGGCAGTTGTGTTTACTTGATGAAGAGTAGAGCGCAGATTAACGTTTGTGTGATAAAATACTTCGCGTTCAAAGAGAGCCTGCTTGTAGTTGTTGTGACTTATTTCTTTTTTTACAACTTCTTTACCTATGCCCTTAGCTTTCTTCATTTCAGAAGTCTGGGTAGCAATACTATACATCTTTGCCCGTAAGCCAACATATTCTAGTATAATCGTCCCATTAAGTTCATCCTTCATCTTTCCAATCACTTTCTTGTTAACGGTTGAATGTAAAGGCGAATCTTTTGGGTAGTCGCATGTGTCGTACCATCCGTCAGCTCCCTTGGCTACCTCTATTTCCATGTCCTTATAGAAGTCTTCAGTTGGGATGTCCATAATAAAACTATCAGTGTCTGTGTAAAGGACATTTGATTCTGGGTACAGCGGCTTAAAGTAGTCGTACAGAAATTCTAGCATCAATAGCTTTGACAACTCTAGCACGGCGAATCCGATAAACACCGGCCTGTCCAACTTTACATTCTGTTTCTTCATCATAACGCCAACCAGGCTATCGCTAAACCGTCTAAAGTCTTGGTAGTTAGGTTTAGAGACCAGCTTAATTGCTTGTTTTTCTTTCGTAACTAATCTTACGTCTTTACGATTGTGTACGTTCTCCATGGTTTTGCCAAAACAGCTGTTGTTCATTAGTTTAAAGAAGTCTTTTTCTGAAGCGTCTGTGGCTTTAGTTCTAAGATCGGTGTTCTTCATGATGTATGGTTTCATGAACTGTTCCTGATCAAAAGTAATTATTCGGTGAACAGCTTTTAGTTTTAATCCGTGTCTTAGGTAAAACTGTAACAGCCGATAATGACAGACATATTTAGTTTTGTTAAAGAGGTTAGGCACGAGTTTGGGCGGTTCTGTGGGACTCATCTTTAATCTTTCTGTGGCTAAGGGGAAATCGTTATGGGGGCCGTACAATTCTTTAGGATAATCTAAGTCTACTTCTAAGATTAGTCCTATTGGATTATCGGGTGTAAGCTGTGATAGCATACTCAACACGGCAGTAACCTCATGAGGTCCATTTATCATTTTAAAGTTTCTTAATGGCAGTGCCTGACTCATGGCCCACCCATACAGATTGTTGGCGTCTAAGTACATCAGATAGTTGGATGGCTTGGTGGGGTCATAGTCGTCTAAATACTTGTTGTTGGCCCTGCGGTGAGGATGACAGGCCATGCTAATGCCTCCTTGCAGCACATCTTCAATCATCTGGAGTATATCCAGATCCGAGATTAAGTCAATCTCAATGTTTGTAGACTTCAAGAATGCATCCCAAGACAACCCCGGGGCAGAGATGTACTGTGACGAATCCAGGCCGTAATGTTTCATGCAAGTGGATCTGTAATTTTCAAACACATCTGCTAATAAACACACGTCGGCCATCAAGTATTGGTCGTGATAATCGCCCATCGTTTGGCAGTGTAATTCTGTCCAGGCTTTTTGTGCGTATTCATAGTCGGCGTCAGATATGTCCTTCCTCCTAAGGCTAGAAAAGAAAGCGCCTTTAGGAGGAAGTGATTCTTCATCAAACCTCTCCCACGAGTCCATGTATTCATAAGGATAGACGCCTTTACGTACTAAAGATGGGTCAAAATATTGTTTGGTGATTGGACAGTCTTGTAGAGATTCTGCTAACTTACTTAAACTTGCCATCAGATGCTGGGCAGAGTCATAGAAGGATAAACAGTCTACAGTAAAGGTCATGTACTTTTCTGATGACTGTGCAATGCAGCTGACCCTCTTACATTCAGAAGTTATTGCTTGCATGATAAAGTGAGAATCGTAGCCTCGTAAGTTATGAAAGAAGATTGGCAGTTTCCATTTTTCGGTGTCAACCTTGAGTTGAAGATTACAGCCGTTGTGTGCCGCCCCTCTGAATTTTCCAGTAATGTGATCATGGTCTCTTACAGTGTCACCTAATAACTTGCATTTGCATATCCAGCAGTGGGTGGCTGATTTATAACGTTCTTCATCTTCGGGGGTCATCTTAATGTCTGAAAGGTTCAGTTGATTGGAGAATTGATTGCGAAGATGTTTCATGTGCTCCAAAAATCGACCAGCTGCGTCGAAGCCTCTGTAAATCTCTGGTTCTGTGTGTCCGCCATCTGACCTAACGGCAACAAATGCATAAGAACAGATCTGATGACGGGATAATAAGGTTGTTTTTTGTTGTGTCCGTTCTTGAGGGCCGTAGTACTGTGGCAAGATCGCTTCAAAGTCAGCATAGACTACGTATGGGCTCATCTGCATTTTGTGTACATTCTTAAAACTAACTTTAGACCCCGGTTTGGGTGTAAGAAGTTCGGTTTTACAGTCTACAAAACTTTTACAATGTTTCTTATGACTGGCAGCTGCTTCTATAGTTGGGATCCTGACCAAACACCTTTTGCACGAAGGCCCCATTTTAAAATAACGATTACGCCAATTTTGGGGGGGTTTTGCATGTTAAGTTTAGTTGTAAAAAGGTGCTGCCTTTGACAAAAAGTAGCATGAGATGGGCGAGATTTGTTTGTGAAAAAGGGGGTTTCGGGCAAAATAAGATGGTGAGTTAGGGCCCGCATATTAACTGTCTCTGGTCGGGAGAAGCAGTGGGGTTGGGGATGTTAGTAGGGGTGTCAGCTTTCCATTTTTCAGGGGATTTTCCTCACACGTTTCCTTGTTTAAAAGAAAAAAATCCACCAAATAATTAAGAAAAAAGTCATCATCATCTGTACACTTATTCCAGAACAGTTACATTCTCAGTCAGAGTCACTAAAAAGATACAAGCATGAGTCTGGAACTTTCAGCATATTATGATCACAACAACAGTATAGAGAATCAGATTATTGAGGTGGGGGGGGGGGGGGGGGGGGAATTGATAAATCACAGGTTATCATACCCTTTTCTCCCAGCCTCTGCATTCATCAGTTTATTTGTGTGTCTTATATAGTTGTTCTTGGATCAGCATCATTACTCATCCTATTTTCCACTGTTTTGTTTTCCATAAAGCTTTGGCATCACTGAATCAGGCATTTTCCAAGTCAAAGATAATAAGGAAAGAGATTGGAAGGTGGTCTCATGGATGAGCTTAATCAGATGGCTGACCTACTCATTAACCCAACTTGCTGAACAATCCTTGAATGCCTACCTAATATGTTCTTCTTGTCGTACCCTGGCTAAAAGGCTCCAGGGATCATCCAAACAGCCGAAGCACTTGAACGCTATAGTACAAATGCATCAGCTAGGGATGAGAACATTACGTGTGTGACCGTTTTTGATTACCCTGCCACATGGGCAGCCACACTCGGACTTCAAGGGATTTTGGAGACTGATGGTGTTATGCTAGGAGCTTGTCACGACTGAAGACAATCCTCGCATAACTATGCTATGCATAACATTTTGATATAGCCTTGGTGTTCTAGCCAATGTCAATTGGTCTGACACAGCCTAAGCCAAGGCGTGCCTACCTGATATGACCTGCGCCACTACCATACTTGTAATGGGATCTACACCACTACCACAGTTGTAACTTAATGCACACCTCTATCATAGTTGTAACATGATCTGCGCCACTACTATAGTTGTAACGTGATCTACGCCACTACCATAGTTGTAACATGATCTGCGCAACTCCCATAGTATAATCTGATATTGCGCCACTACCATAGTTGTAACGTGATCTGCGCCACTACCATAGTTCTAACATGATCTGCGCCACTACCATAGTTCTAACATGATCTGCGCCACTACCATAGTTCTAACATGATCTGCGCCACTAACATAGTTGTAACATGATCTGCGCTACTCCCATAGTACTATGTGATATGCGCCACTAACATAGTTGTAATATGATCTGCACCACTACCATAGTTGTGAGATGATCAGCGTCACTACCATAGTTGTAACATGATCCATACCACCACCATAGTTGTGACATGATTCACACCACTACCATAGTTGTGAGATATCCACACCACTACCATAGTTGTGAGATAATCCACATCACTACCATAGTTGTGAGATGATCCACACCACTACCATAGTTGTAACGTAATCCACACCACTACCATAGTTGTGAGATGATCCACACCACTACCATAGTTGTAACATGATCCACATCACTACCATACTTGTGAGATGATCCACACCACTACCATAGTTGTGAGATGATCCACACCACTACCATAGTTGTGAGATAATCCACACCACTACCATAGTTGTGAGATGATCCACACCACCACCATAGTTGTGACATGATCCACACCACTACCATAGTTGTGAGATGATCCACACCACCACCATAGTTGTGACATGATCCACACCACTACCATAGTTGTGAGATGATCCACACCACCACCATAGTTGTAACATGATCCACACCACTACCATAGTTGTAACATAATCCACACCACTACCATAGTTGTAACATGATCCACACCACCACCATAGTTGTAACATGATCCACACCACTACCATAGTTGTAACATGATCCACACCACTACCATAGTTGTAACATAATCCACTCCACTACCATAGTTGTAACATGATCCACACCACTACCATAGTTGTGAGATGATCCACACCACTACCATAGTTGTAACATGATCAACACCACTACCATAGTTGTGAGATGATCCACACCACTACCGTAGTTGTGAGATGATCCACACACACTACCATAGTTGTAACATGATCCACACCACTACTATAGTTGTAACATGATCCACACCACTACCATAGTTGTGAGATGATCCACACCACTACCGTAGTTGTAACATGATCCACACCACTACCATAGTTGTAACATGATCCACACCACTACCATAGTTGTGAGATGATCCACACCACTACCATAGTTGTAACATGATCCACACCACTACCATAGTTGTGAGATGATCTGCGTCACTACCACAGTTGTAACATGATCCACACCACTACCATAGTTGTAACATGATCCACACCACTGCCATAGTTGTGAGATGATCTGCGTCACTACCATAGTTGTAACATGATCCACACCACTACCATAGTTGTAACATGATCCACACCACTACCATAGTTGTGACATGATCCACACCACTACCATAGTTGTGAGATGATCCACACCACTACCATAGTTGTGAGATGATCCACACCACTACCGTAGTTGTGAGATGATCCACACCACTACCGTAGTTGTGAGACGATCCACACACCTACCATAGTCGTAACATGATCCACACCACTACCATAGTTGTGACATGATCCACACCACTACCATAGTTGTAACATGATCCACACCACTACCATAATTGTGAGATGATCCACACCACTACCATAGTTGTAACATGATCCACACCACTACCATAGTTGTGAGATGATCCACACCACTACTGTAGTTGTAACATGATCCATACTACTACCATAGTTGTAACATGATTCACACCACTACCATAGTTGTGACATGATCCACACCACTACCGTAGTTGTGACATGATCCACACCACTACCATAGTTGTAACATGATCCACACCACTACCATAGTCACACATGATCTGCGCCACTACTATAGTTATATGTGCGTGCGTGTGCATGCGTTTGTATGCATGTGTGTACATGCCTGCATGGGCAAGTTTGTGCTTTCCGCATATTTATACGCATATGCATGCTTACATTTGCATGCATGCAATTATCTGCGCAAACAAGTGTGAGGTTAGTATGTAGATATCTGTGTGGAATGGCTGATCAGAGTATGTATTTTTTTTAAACAAATGAATAAAAGTTAAATTCAGGAAGATTATTAAAGTAAAAGATTAGTCGCAGAAAGCACAAATACACACAAAATATGCAAACAAAGCATAAAAAATCTAACAAAAAATCCTTGTAAGTGCACTCATCATTATTCTCCCACACCTGTTTTTGAGCTTCACCTGCGGGCAAGTGTGCATGGTGTGTGTGTGCTTCTTTACATTTATGAATGTTCATATATACGCAGAGTTCTGAATGCACGCATACATGTATATTTATATGAGAGAGACAGAGGAGAAGGAATTTTATTACTAAAAGTAGTTTTATAATATACTTACCTTTGCCTGGCCAAAGGTAAACCTTCAGTGCCCTGACAGGACAGGTAACCTGCTCCACCTTCGAATGTCTGCACCTGGAAAAGAGGTCAGCGGAGGCAGAGTTCTGGTCAGAGGCTGCTCTTTGGGCTTTGTGGTTTGGGCTAGAAAGGTTTTGGCTAGAGATAGGAAAAGACAGGTTGAGTATGTATCTGGTTGGACAGAAAGTATGAAGAAATGACAGTGCAGATGGGTATGCATTTGAGAGACAGGAAAAGACAGGTTGAGTATGTATCTGGTTGGACAGATAAGTATGAAGAAATGACAGTACAGATGGGTATTATCAGAGAGACAGCAAAAGACAGGGTGGCTATGTACCAGGTTGGACAGATAAGTATGAAGAAATGACAGTGCAGATGGGTATTATTGGAGAGACAGGAAAAGACAGGGTGGCTATGTACCAGGTTGGACAGATAAGTATGAAGAAATGACAGTACAGATGGGTATTATTGGAGAGACAGGAAAAGACAGGGTGGCTATGTACCAGGTTGGACAGATAAGTATGAAGAAATGACAGTACACATGGGTATTATTGGAGAGACAGGAAAAGACAGGGTGGCTGTGTACCAGGTTGGACAGATAAGTATGAAGAAATGACAGAGCAGATGGGGATGTATTGGAGAGACAGCAAAAGACAGGTTGAGTGGACAGGTAGGTATGAAGAAATGACAGTGCAGATGGGTATTATTGGAGAGACAGGAAAAGACAGGTTGAGTGGACAGGTAGGTATGAAGAAATGACAGTGCAGTTGGGTATTATTGGAGAGACAGGAAAAGACAGGTTGAGTGGACAGGTAGGTATGAAGAAATGACAGTGCGGATGGGGATGTATTGGAGAGACAGCAAAAGACAGGTTTGGTATGTATCTGGTTAAGTGAACTTGACCTAATTAGCCTTGTGACTGGTCAGGTCTGTGTTTCAGGGGGATCAATTTTGTTCTCAGCGCTTTGGTGTTCAATGTGGTACCAACTATTTTTGAAGTCTCCTTGGTCAGTGGAATAATGGTGAGTGGTACCCTACTCTCTCTTTCTGTCTTTCTCTTTGGCTCGCTCTCTGTCTGTACGACTCGCTGTCTTTCTCTCAGTTTTCTTTCGCTTGTGAATGAATCAAATTTGAAAATGAGGCTGACAGTAAGGATAGTGACATAGACTGTCAATAAGAAAGAGATACACCCGAAATGAGGCTGACAGTAAGGATAGTGACATAGACTGTCAATAAGAAAGAGATACACCCGAAATGAGGTTGACAGTAAGGATAGTGACATAGACTGTCAATAAGAAAGAGATACATCCGAAATGAGGTTGACAGTAAGGATAGTGACATAGACTGTCAATAAGAAAGAGATACACCCGAAATGAGGTTGACAGTAAGGATAGTGACATAGACTGTCAATAAGAAAGAGATACACCCGAAATGAGGTTGACAGTAAGGATAGTGACATAGACTGTTGATAAGAAAGAGATACACCCGAAATGAGGTTGACAGTAAGGATAGTGACACAGACTGTTGATAAGAAAGAGATACACCCGAAATGAGGTTGACAGTAAGGATAGTGACACAGACTGTTGATAAGAAAGAGATACACCCGAAGGTGCCACTTCTTTAACCCTTACGCCGTCGACGTCAACGTTCAGCAACAACGTGGCTCACTGCCGACGTCGCCATTCGGCAACCAGCTAGGGTTACCTAACTCCCGATACTCTCACTCTCCAAGTTGATGAGATAGAAAGCCAGCAATAAACGTCGTAGTTGGGGCATGGCCTGACCTGTGCTCATAGCCACTTGCTTCGTCAGAGCGCTGTTCGTTTTTGTTTTTTTTTAATTTTATTCCGATTGTTTTTCCATTCACTATGATGTCACAACGAAGCACTTCACAAACTCGACCTCGCCATACATTTACCACAGATCAGGTGCTGGAAATATTGAATAGATGGACAGATGATCCTGATTCAGATGAAGAAGACCCAGATAGTCAGGAGGAAACATTATGGGATAGCGAGAGTTTGACTGAATTGCTGCAAAGTGAGGCGTTCGACCGAGGCCAAGTGGTGGGGAGAGACGAGCACACGAGAGATAGACTAGACGCTGGCTCACCGCATGTGCCCAGTGTTTTGGCATTGAGCCAACCAGCACTGACTGACTGTTGAAAGTGTATGTGAAAGGGCGAGCTAAGACTTGTAAAAGACAATGAAGTTCACACACAGCTAGCTTGCAGGTCGACGTTGAAGGGGGCGTGGCCGACTGACACGTGTCAGAGGTGAGTAGCAGAGACGTGTTTGAGTGGGACTTATGATCAGTTTGAATGGCTCTCCAGGGTTCAGAGAACAACAGGCACGTGAATGACTTTGTTTTCATAAAAAAAGATATTGCTTTCAACAGTGAGAGTGAAAGGGATGTGTGTGTGTGTGTGTGTGTGTGTGTGTGTGTGTGTGTGTGTGTGTTGTGTGTGTGTGTGTGTGTGTGTGTGTGTGTGTGTGTGTGTGTGTGTGTGTGTGTGTGTTCCCTTCATCTTTCTTTCATGTGTACCAGTTAGGCATAATCAATCAATCAATCAAGACACTTTATTATTGTCTTTCATAAGAACTTTGTATTGTGGTGGGAACACATAAACACATGACATATGAGTACACAACATTGAATAATGTAAAATGTGCAAATGCAATCACACCTGCACATGCCCACAAATTTAAAAACAATATAAATAAAGTAAGGCTTATTTTTCACATAAAACTAATCAATAACTCTACCCAACATACACTCCAATTTATATCCAGTCAATTTAATAAAATCAGCTGTACGCTAAAATAAACCATAGAAAAGGGGGCGCGCGCACACACACACACACACACACATGCACACACACACACACACACACACACGCACACGCACACGCACACCCACACATGCTACAAGGGGTGAGAACTGAGATGATTTTAAAATCATTATCACTTGATTATCATCTCCCCTCCCCACAACATCTACACTCTCATTCTCTCCCCACCACCCTCCCCCCACCCCCACCCCTCTCTCTCTATCCCAGTCTCCCCCTCACCCTCTCCTCTATCTTTATAACAACAGCATTGAACATTCACTCAGGATGGTCAGGTCAGTGATTATTCAATGAACGGATTGAAAGAGGCAAAAAACTACAATTCAGTCTGTTGGTTTCGCATTTCAGTTGCCGGAATCGTCTATCAGAAGGCATCTTTTCATAAAAGGGGAACAGAGGATGGGTTTCATCACATACAATCTTCTGAGCTTTCTTAGGCACTCTTTTTTTCAAACATTTCTCCTAAACTTTGTTGCTTAACACCAATAATCTTACCACACCGTTTCACAATCTTTTGCAGCAAGCATTTGTTCTTCACATTTAATCCACCATACCACACTAAAAATGAAAAAGTTATCACAGATTCAATATTGCATCTGTAGAATGCTTTTAAAACATCACAGTTCACTCCAAGGTTCTCAATTTCTGTAAGCAGTACACTCTTGACTGACATTTTTTATACACAGAGAGAATTAGAAGTGAATGTAAGTTTGTCATCGATAACAGAACCTAAGTACTTATACTCAGTCACCCTTTCAACCTTGGTACCTGAGATCAGTAAATCTGGAATAGGATCAGCATTTCTTCAGAAGTCAGTGATCAGCTCCTTTGTTTTCTGGACATTAAGATCAAGGAAATTGGTGTCACACCACTGTGTAAAACTGTTCACAATTTCATTGAAAGCTCTATCTGAGTTGGAGAGATCTGTGACTGCAGTATCATCAGAGAATTTGATGATAAGGCTGTCATTATTTCCTCTGCAGTCATTAGTGTAGAGAGTAAACAAACAAGGAGAAAGAACTGTACCTTGGGGAGCACCCGTTGATATATAAGAAACAGATGAAACAGAGTTATGAAAGCGAATCCACTGGGGGCAATTTACCAGAAAATCGATAATCCAGAGAATGAGATAAGAGGAGATGCCAAGTTGCTTTAGTTTACTGGCCAAAAGATGAGGCTGTATAGTGTTGAAGGCAGAGGAGAAGTCAACAAACAGAATACGAGCGAACGACTTGGGCTTTTCTAAGTGTGTAAAAATATGATGGAGAAGTAAAAGTGTGGCGTCTTCAGTGCCTCTGTTGTGTTTATATACAAACTGAAGGGAATCAAGCTGATCCCGAGTCTGTACTAAGAGTCTTTTAATAAAATCTGTTCAAAACATTTCATAAGAATAGACGTTAAAGCAACAGGTTGATAATCGTTAAGAGTTTGGGGACTGCGTTTTTTTGGTACAGGACATATCACAGACGTTTTCCAAATCACAGGGACAGTGTGTTGTTGCAAAGATAGGTTAAAAAGCTTGGTAAAAGGACCTGCAAGCTGCGAACTACATGATTTCAGGAGTTTACCTTCCAAGCCATCAGGGCCTCCCGCTTTTTGCACATTTATCTTTGAAAGGACAGAACGAACTTCATACTCTTCAATTTCTTCCACCACGATCGTTTCGTTCATGAGTTCTTGTCTAATTGAGGCTGTTTCAACATTAAAATCCTGTTTAAGATCGAAACAACAATAAAAGAAATTTCATTTTTCACAGAATTCCTTTTCTTCATGAGGGGTCATACCACTGGAGGTAGATTTAAACTTTTCTTCTCCTGCTAACATCCCTCCGGGGGTTGCAACCTTGCCGTGGTCAGAGGGCTTGTGTGGTCCTGTGATCCCTTAGGCTTTGCTGGCAGGGGCATCAATACTTGAAGATAGGCTGTTTTTTTAAAACTGCTTCTAGGCCTGAGAAGTCAAGATGCTGTCTGGCCTAAGCATAATGTGGTAAGGAGTTGATGCCCCTGGTAGGGCTTCCCATGTCAGATAGGCTAAGGGTGAGGATCCTGACTAATAGTAACCCGCCTTTCTCCTTTTCTTGTTTTCTGCCTTTCTTATTTGGCTCTTTTCTATCTTCGTCTCCCCTTCAAGTCTTCTTTTCCACACTCCTTTTCTCTCTGTGGTCTTCTTAAGATCCGCCGCGTTTGCCGTGCGGTGCGACCTGTGACGGAGGGGGATGAGATCCTGGTGATTGAGAGGGCCAACGCCCTCAACACATCACTTTGGCTCGGACCTCTCCTAGACAGGAGGTACACTCTGGCCCGCGTGTACTAATTGGCTCCCCCTTCTTGGGGCTGGGTCAAGACAGGCAGTTCTCCCGCTGGCCAAGTTAACCCCTGCAGTGCTCGGCTCTCTGTTCCCGGGAGTTGAGCATGATCAGGGGGGATAGGGTTAGTGGCGTTCTGTTTGTCGTATATCTCTCCTGAAGCCTGGAAGGGGTCAAGACAGTGATTTCTTGGCCCTGGCCCCTTAGTTGGACTCCAAGGTGGGTGGGTAAGGGAGAGACGAAATATAATTAAACTAAACATGGCTTTTTCAAAAATCATCCCCCCCAAAAAGAAGAGGAAGGCAGCAGCCCCTATTTCAGGGGATTTCGAATCGGACAGTGACTCGGATATAGAGATAAGAGAGAGGACAGGTTTCTGGGCTTCCTGGCTCGTGATAGAAGGGATGGAGCAGGAAAAGCCCATTTCAGCTCTGAGTCCTTTCGCGATCCAGAAGGGCTTCCAAGGTCTAGCGGGTGACCCTCAGTCCGTGAAAAGGTTACGGAACGGATCATTCCTCGTCCAGTGCAGGTCAAAAAAACAATCGGAACAGCTGTTGAAGGAAAAAAGCTCGTGGACAGAGAGATTCGGGTGACTCCCCATAAGCAATTGAATTCATCCAAGGGAGTTAATCGGTGCCCGGATTTGAAAGGTGTCTCGGAAGTGGAGATCAAGACAGAACTTGCATCCCAAGGTGTGACAGAGGTGCATAGGGTGACAGTCAAAAAAGGTGCAGAAAGAGTGCCCACCAACACCCTCTTTCTGACATTCTGCAACCCTGTGCTGCCTCAGGTCATTAAAGTAGGGTACCTAAATGTCCATGTGCAATTGTATGTCCCATCCCCGTTGAGGTGTTTCAGATGCCAGAAATTTGGACATGTCAGAGATCGCTGTTCTGGGGAGGAGGTGTGTGGTGTTTGTTGCAAGGCAACCCATGATGGGCCATGTAAAGACCCGGCTCATTGCGCAAACTGCGGTGGCGACCACCCCTCCTCTTCACGCAACTGCCCTATCTGGATCCAGGAGTCCAACATTCAGAAAGTTAGAACAGAAAAGAAGATCTCATTTTTTGAGGCACGTAAGCAGGTTGTTGGCAGTCAGACGCCAATAGCGTCTTCATATGCTTCAGCAATAAAGAAAGTAACGACCCGTTCAGTCTGCTGCCAGACTGATGAATTTATTTTCTCAAAGACATTACAAGGAAGACCGTTAAGCTTGGGTGGAAGCAAGTCCACCACCTCCCAACCCAAAGTGGGTGCCCCTGGTGGAGGCAAAAAATCTGCCACCCCTCAGACTGCCCAGCAGTCTACTCCATCTGCTGCTGGGCAGATGAAAAAGCCAGGCCTCCCGCCTTGAACTCCCTCGAGCAGTGCCCGTGCGGGCAAGGGAGTTCAACCAAGTGTGGAGATGGTGGAGATGAGGAAGAAACCTCCACCATCTCCAAAATCCAGACCTTCTTCACCTGTGGGCAAGTCTGCCAGCAGGTCTGAAGACCCAAACAGTCCAGTGAAACTAAGCAATAAATTTGCTCCACTGAACACAGACGATGATGAGGAGATGACTTGACTTCTCTCCTATTCATCCTCTGCACCATGGATAGTAGTAAACTAATCCATTGGAATATCCGTGGCCTAAATTCAAATTTTGAGGAGCTGCAGCTTCTGTGTCAAACAGTAAAACCTTCCGTCGTGGCTCTTCAGGAAACTGAAATTCAAAGCCAGAAGACCTTCACTCTTTCTGGCTTTAATATTCTTTCTAAACCTGCACAACCATCCACATTGGGACTGTCAGGCGGTGTTGCCCTTCTTTTACACAAAACTTTGCTGTTTAGTCCTGTCGCTCTGACTACCTCCCTTCAGGCTGCAGCTGCGAGAGTCACTCTCCACAAGACTGTTACAATCTGCTCACTGTATCTGCCACCTTCTGTCCCGGTTTGTCGTCAGGACCTTGTCAGTCTGATCGGAGAACTTCCTCGACCTTTTTTGCTGTTGGGTGACTTTAATGGTCACAATCCTCTTTGGGGTAGTGTCAGTTCGTCATCCAGAGGTCTGCTTCTTGAGGATGTCCTTTCAGACTTTGATTTGTGTTGCCTGAACGATGGAGCTCCAACTTACCTCCACTCTTCCACATGTTCACTTTCGTGCTTAGATTTGTCGATTTGTGACCCCTCGCTGGTCCTGGACTATGAGTGTCTGTCCATGACGATCTGCACGGAAGTGACCATTTCCCTGTTCTTTTACAGCCCGTATTAACTGAAACCACCTCTGTCTCACAACATCTTAATTATAAGAAGGCCAACTGGGATCTTTTTGCCACCAATATTTTGAAAGAATTCCAGGAAATTGATTTCCTTCAGAGTCCAGACCCAGCTGAATCTCTGACTAACACTGTGATAAAGTGTGCTAAAACCTGTATTCCAATGTCTTCCAATAAACTCCAAATGCCAAAAACACCCTGGTTTAATTTAGACTGCCAAGAAATTTCAAAAGTTCGCAAACGGGCTCAATGTCGGGTATACCAACGACCTTCAGGTCCCAACGCTCGAGCCCATCAGAAACTCCGCGCCAAATCGAGACACACTTTCAAAATCAGTAAACGTCAGTCTTGGAGAAACTTTTGCTCCGGGCTGACATCAAAAACTTCAAAGAAAAAAGTCTGGAACATCATCAGAAAAATCAAAGGGAAAAACACCAACCCCTCCATTCATCACTTGAAACTTGCCAATGCTCTGATCACTGACAAACAACCTGTTGCCAATCTGTTGGCCTCCACCATCCAACAGAACTCCTCATCTTCAAATAAATCTGCAGCCTTTTTAAAAAACAAAGAACTCAGAGAGAAATCTTTATACAATTTCACATCAGACAACTCTGAAGCCTACAATCTCCCCTTTTCAATCAATGAACTGAAAACAGCTTTACAAACCTGCACTGATTCTGCCCCTGGTCTGGATGATATTCATTATCAGGTTTTGAAGCATTTTCCAGAAAGCTGTCTCCAGACTGTTCTTAAAGTATACAACCATATCTGGACCACAGGGTACTTTCCGCCCTCCTGACGGAAAGCCCTGATCATTCCAATTCCAGAGCCTGGAAAGGACCTTACCAACCCTTCCAACTATCGTCCAATAGCTCTGACTAGCTGCCTCTGTAAGTTGATGGAGAAGATGGTCAACTCCCGTCTGATGTGGAAGCTGGAAACCAATGGCCTTTTGGCCAATGAACAGTGCGGGTTCCGGAAATACCACTCGACAGTTGACCATCTAATCCGTCTGGAAACCACCATCCGCAATGCCTTTGTCAATAAACAGCATGTGGTCGCTATCTTATTCGACCTCGAAAAAGCATATGACACCACATGGAAATCAGGAATTCTTCTGGACCTGCACAGACTTGGTTTCCGTGGTCACCTGCCTCTGTTCATACAGAACTTTTTGGCTGATCGACAGTTCCAGGTGCGTGTTGGCACCACACTCTCTGACATCCATGGGCAGGAGTTGGGTGTACCTCAGGGGAGCATCCTTTCTCCTGCCCTTTTCAGCATTAAAATTAACGACATTGTCAAATCGGTAAGCCAGGGTTCTGAGTCCTCTCTGTTTGTTGACGATTTTGCGCTGTACGCAGTTGGAGCTTCTTACGCCAGCGTACAGCGTCGACTCCAACTTTGTGTCAACAAGATCCAACAGTGGGCCGAGGAAAACGGGTTTACCTTCTCACGTACCAAAACTCAGTCAATCCATTTTCACAATTTTCGTCAATTTTTTGCTGATCCTGAAATTTGTCTGGACAAGTCCACCATTCCAGCTGTAAAAGAAGCCAAATTCCTTGGAGTTATTTTTGATCAAAAACTCAACTTTCTCAGCCACATTAAAAATCTCAAAACCTCTTGCCAGAAAGCTCTGAATATTCTGCGGGTCGTAGCACACACTGACTGGGGCGCTGATAAGAAAACTTTGCTGCACCTCTACAGAGCCCTGGTCCGCTCCAAACTGGACTATGGTTGTGCTGTGTACGGCTCTGCAAGACCGTCTTATCTGAAACTCTTGGACCCTATCCACCATCAAGGGCTTCGTCTCTGTCTTGGAGCATTCCGCACCACCCCTGTGTACAGCCTGTACGCAGAGGCAGGTGAACCCTCACTGTCCAACCGCAGGCTGAAAATGTCTCTAAATTACTATATCAGACTGTTCTCAGAACCGCAGAATCCTGCCTATGACTGTGTCTTTGACCCCCCGTTTCAAAACAAATTCGAAAACAACCCTAACTGTATTCCGCCGTTTGGTGTTCGTATGCAGCCTCACGCGCGGAATGCAGGTCTAGACCTAGGAGTTGTGTCTGATTTTTCCAAGTTTCCGGATCAGCCTCCGTGGACCTTTTTAACACCTGAGATTCGTTTTGATCTTGCAGCTTTTCGTAAAGAGTCCACCAGCTCTCAGGCATACAAGGCGTTGTATGCTGACCTCTGTTCAAAATTTCCATCCTGTCAGAAAATTTTCACTGACGGTTCCAAGTCTGAGGATGGAGTGGCCTGTGCAGCCTATTGCCCTGGTGCTCCTTCTCAGATACTGTTAAAACATATACCTTCAGATGCTTCTGTCTATTCTGCTGAACTTACTGCTCTGGTTTTGGCATTGAAAATAATTTCACAATCTACGAAGAGGGACTTTCTGGTTCTGTCGGATTCGCTGTCAGCTTTGGAGGCCATAGCTGGCCGCAACCTTCAGCATCCAGAACTTTTACATTTCTTTGAACTTTTTAGCAAGTTGAAAGTGGATGGTTACAACATTATTCTAGCTTGGGTTCCTGGTCATGTTGGCATCGGAGGTAACGAAATGGTTGATCGTTTAGCCAAGAATGCCACAAGAGAGAAATTGTCCAATATTTATATCCCTTGCTCAGATCTGAAACCCAAAATTAACGATTATGTGAGAGACCTCTGGCAGGAGGATTGGAACACACAGACGGATAACAAACTCTTTCAGATCCGTCCAAACCTTAAGGAGTTCCTCCCATCTACGTCTGGTGGTCATAAAGAAGAAACAGTTCTGTGCCGGCTGCACACCGGCCATTCGTATTTTACCCATTCGTACCTTTTAAAGAATGAAGAAGCTCCGTGGTGCATTCCATGTCATGTGCCACTCACAATGAAACATATTCTTTTAGAGTGTTGGGACTTGCACGATGTGAGACACAAACATTTTACAGCAGAGTCCATGAAAATCCTGTTCAGAGATGTCCCGCCTGACGTGATCTTTGAGTTTTTGAGAGAGATTAACATTTTTCATCTGATTTAAGATTTTACGGATGAAAGATTTTTAACGAAGTTTCTGGTGCGTTTCTAGACGATGTCATTTAAAGAGATGTGTGAAAGGTGTTTTTTTAAATTTTTTTTAAAAATGACTTGTGAGTTGATTTTAACGTGGTGACAGCCCTGATGTGGCCCCTTGCGGTCGGCTGGGCTATAAGCAACATTATCTTATCTTATCTCCTGCTAACGTTTTGATACCTTTCCAGGCCTCTCTCATGTTTCCAAACTGAAATTTGTGTTCAGTCTTTTTTCTGTATTCTATCTTTGCTTCTTTTATTTCTTTTGTTAGTTTCTTTTGAATATCATCACACAAAGCACGATCTTTCTGACAGCATGCTATCTTCTTTTCATTTAATGTTGTTTTGACCGCTTTCGATACCCATGGCTTATTGTTAGGGAATATTCTGACAGATTTGGTGGGAACAATGAGATCAGTACAGAATTTTATGTAATCTGTAATCACACCAGTGGCCTCATTAACATCAGTACATGAATAAAAAAAACACATCCCAATCTGTGCAATCTAAACAGCCCTGCAGTTTTTCAACCGAGTCAGTAGACCATACTTTTATGTTTTTCGTCACAGTTTTTTCCGCTTTCAATTTCTGGACATAAGTTGGTATAAGATGGACAGCATTATGATCTGACTTTCCTATACGATGTTTCTGAACACTTTTGTACGCCCCCTTGATGTTACCAAAGCATTTATCTGGAATTTTATCATGGAGAGTAGCGCATGTAACATGTTGTTGAAAGGTAGGTAAAAAGTATCCAAGATCACAGTAGTTGAAATCCCCGACGATAAAATGAGGCGCATCAGGAGAGTGAGTCAGAAAAGTCTGTACCATGTCAGTGATGTCGACTGCTGCACGTTTTGCGTTGGCTGATGGTGGTACGTACACAGTGGTCACAAAAACTTGTCCAAATTCACGTGGAAGATACTTGGGTCTAAAAGAGAGTGTTAAAAGTTCTATATCTTGAGTACACAGCTGTTTTCTGACAAGGATGTTTTTTGCCAAACACCATCTTTCGTTCACATAGACACAAATCCACCCTCCCTGACTTTTGCCTGTTATTAATCTATCTCTGTCTGTTCTCAAAGGTAATCCAAAACCAGGGATTGAAACACTATCATCACTTATCTTCTACTCAAGCTATGTTTCAGTCAGACAGATCAGACACGCATCACGAAATTCAGATAAATATTTCACGCTGGCTTGCAGTTCATTGAAATTGTAGTTGTTGCAATGGCTGGGTCGGATGGAGCAGACATTGGCTAGAATCATTGAGGGCAGTGGTGGTCGGAAACTGTTTTTCTTTAGCCTACATTGCACGCCTCCTCGCCGTCCATGCTTCCGCACCCACTGGGTATTGTTTGGGGAAGGGTTGGCAAGGATTTCACGTGGAAGAGAGGAAAAGTCAATGCACGCATTGTGAGAGGTATGTGGCTGAAATGTCAACAGAAAATCATGACTGTACCTGAGCGTGAATCCGCCATTTTGAATCTGTGCATACACACTGAATATAAATATTGAAATTAAAAACACGCACAGCACTGTCACTCTCACAACACCATTGAACAACATCATGAATTCTTCATGAATCAACTTGTACAAATTCAGTCACAGCAATTCACCACAAAGCCAATAATTGTGAAAAAAGACGAGACAAGTCCCAACCACTGGTCACCTCTGTGCAGCACCCTCTGTGACTGTGATAAGAGTGTGTGTGTGTGTGTGTGTGTGTGTGTGTGTGTGTGTGTGTGTGTGTGTGTTCCCAGCTATCGGAGTAGTTGGATTTATGGCTGTTTCTTCCATTTTTCTGTTGGATATACCATATTTTCTGGTCTTCAGTTGTGAGTGGAGTATTTGTCCTCCCTTGTTGAGAGTTTGTTGGCATGCTTTCTTCTTTTTTTACGTTGAGAAGAAAGATAACATTCATTTTTTTTATTTTGCATTTTTTTTGCACTTAAATTTACTAAAAATTGGAAGTTGTTGTTGACTAACCATGACTAACATGTTATACTATAATAAAAATACAGTGTATCTCCTCCATTTAACAAAAAATAGCATGAGAATTGGTCGTTTAGTTCCAGAGATATCCGCGTCTCACATGTGCTGGTATGAAATAAGAGGGGTTTTTTTTTAGAAAAATGGCTGGTGATGGGGATTCATGCAAAATAGAACATCTGGCGGTGAAAGGGTTAACTTGTGAATATTTCAAATTTGGAAAAGAGACAACGATATGAACAGTGATACTGATTGTCGATATATCATAGGAAAGCAGATTTATCTGCTTGGAGATTTCTCCTCTGTCAGAAGACTGATGTTTCTGTGACAACAGCTAGAATTCACTTGAATCGAGCATTATGGTTGGTAACCACAGTACAGTTTATTTGTGATCTGTCAAGCTTGATTTACTTCATAAGACTCAACTGTAATTTGAGTGATGGAAATGATAGTGAATAAGAAAGTACGTGAAATTACAGTTTTTAAACATTTTAGGGTGTAATTTCACATGTCTGATGAACCCAGACTTGAGTACTGGTTTTAAAACTTGTGAGTTCGAAAGGTGTCTGCCCCTATTCTTTTTCTTTTTTTTTTCTGAAATTGTCTTGCTAAAATATCCATAAGGGAAATCATTTTCTTTGCATTTGTGAGTACTTGTGCTCTACTTTTTTTACTTTTTCAATATATCTTTTTGTTGTTGGCAATGTTAATCACTGTGAAGGGGATGGATCATAAGACTTTTGCATGTTGGTGTTTTTCGTTGTTTTTTTTCCAGGCGGAAATTTGAACAAATCTTAAATAAATGTTAGCGAACCGCCTAGAGAAATGTGGACAAATGAGTCACAAGACAAAACACGACACATTTTGACCTCTTAGATCTTCTTCAGGCAAGACACAAACAAATAGGACAATGAAAATGAATGAATTTGTCACTTAGCTTAGATCTCTTCAGCGCAAGGTAGGCAGGCGTTGAATCTATGCCTGCCTACCTTGCGCTGAAGAGATCTAAGCTAAGTGACAAATTCATTCATTTTCATTGTCCTATTTGTTTGTGTCTTGCCTGAAGAAGACCTAAGAAGTTGAAACGTGTCGTTTTTTGTCTTGTGATTCGTTTATCCACATTTCTCTTGGCAGTTCGCTAACATTTATGTAAGATTTTTTCCAGTATAAGTTGTATTCATAGTTTGGTTGTGATTCCAAAGTCAGTAATGTGGAAATTCAAACAGGTATAGCCCTTTTGGATGGTCAATGAGATAATGAACAATACCTCCTCCCCTTCCCACCCATCTCCCGCCCCCTGGCCCTCCCACCATCCTCCCTCCATCCCTCACACTTCTTATTTTTCTTTTATTGCAGTATTACAAGTGTGGAGGAGGGTTTGCTCTGGTGACACTGGGTTGCATCGCTGCCTACACTGCGTTTACCTTGATAATCACTCAGTGGAGGTGAGACTAGCATGGAGCCATGGTCAGACAGCGCTGTGGTTTTCCTACTGTTTTTTTTTTAAAGTTGTGACCTTTTACCTTGATAATCACCCAGTGGAGGTGAGGCTAGCATGGAGCCATGGTCAGACAGTGGTGTAGTTTTCTAACTGTTTATTTTTTAGCTTCTGACCTTTCACCTGGATATTCACCCAGTGGAGGTGAGGCTAGCATGGAGCCATGGTCAGACAGCGCTGTGGTTTTCCTACTGTTGTTTTTAGCTTCTGATCTTTTACCTTGATAATCACCCAATGGAGGTGAGGCTAGCATGGAGCCATGGTCAGACAGTGCTGTGGTTTTCCTACTGTTGTTTTTAGCTTTTGATCTTTTACCTTGATAATCACCCAGTGGAGGTAAGGCTGGCATGGAGCCATGGTCAGACAGCGCTATGGTTTTCCTACTGTTGTTTTTAGCTTCTGACCACCTTGTCACACTTGACTTTCTTTTTCTAATGTTTACTACTTTTTCTTTCTTTTCTTGTCTTTCCCCAAACATCAGGACTGTTTCTTACTAATGACAGTTGGCATCGACAGCAAACACTTCCTACTTGACCCACTACTCAAGGTCAGACTTTAGACACACCAAGTCATGGTCATTCTACATAGTTGTGGAAGTCCTGAACTTTATCCAATTCTGTGATACAATTACTCCCCATCGCCACCCTTCCATCCCTTTCCACTCCCTCCTTTGCTGAGCATGTATTTGTTGATGCACACTTTTGTCCTAGGCTTGTCATTGTTGCATAATGATTATGTGCAATTATCTGTCATAAATCTGTGTAACAGGTGTTTGAGTATACAAGAAGAAGAAGAAAATAGTTCAGTGCAGTACTGTACAGTACACTATGACTGATTGCAGTATGATATAGTATAGAAAAGTACTGTTACTATTTTTTGCACAGCTGCTACTGACAGACACATTAATTCATAAGACACACATGGAAAACAGCACTGGGCAAAGAAACACTTTCCTCTTTTAAGGACAATGAATGTTTGGTGTGGCTATGGTGTATCATTGCATACATACACATTACACTCGTATGCACCAGTATGTACATGTACATGTACCCCCATACACACACAAGCGCGCACACACACACGCACGCATGCTTGCATGCACGCACATGCACACATGCACGCACACACGCATGCACACACACACACACACACACACACACACACACACACACACACACACACACACACACACGTGCGTGCGCGCGCATGCACG
This sequence comes from Conus canariensis, assembly GCA_033310375.1. Lineage (NCBI taxonomy): Eukaryota > Metazoa > Mollusca > Gastropoda > Neogastropoda > Conidae > Conus > Conus canariensis. The sequence continues at coordinate 14,763,888 of CM065727.1, forward strand.
CACGCACGCATGCACGCACGCACGCACGCATGCACACACACACACACACACACACACACACACACACACACACACACACACACACACTCACACACACTCACACTTTTTGCTTCCTGCGTTAATGCCAGGTGGGTGGTGTCTACAGGACCAAGTTTCGGGTAATCATGAACAAAGCAGACGCAGAAGCTGGAAACAAGGCCATTGATTCTTTGATCAACTATGAAACTGTGAAGGTTTGGTCTCCAACAGTCCTGAAAGCTTTGTTGATTGGCTGTTGGTTGACTGGTGTGTGTGTGTGTGTCTGTGTGTGTGTCTGTATGTCTGTGTCTGTGTGTGCGTGTGCGTGTGTGCGTGCAGGTGCAAAGCTGGGGGCTAGAGACAGTGGTTCATCTTTTTCATTTTGCTGTCCTTTGATATTATTCTGAAGCCAAGGTCTGACCGGCGCATTGGGCTAATGCGTAGGTCAGACATCCGCTGAGTCATAGCCACGAGACCCTCTTCTTCAATTGTCTCATCTTTGTTGTTAATTCATTTATCCATCAGCTTCAAATCATGCGTAGCGTGGTCTCAAAACTTAGCGGATGTGGTGTAGCGTATATGGACTAGTCCATACGCAGTGACACCACCTTGATGAAACTGAAACTGAACTGAAGCTCACTGTTGATTAGAGTTCTCTGCATTTATTTATTTTTGAATACCATTGTTCACGTAGCTGTATTCCACCTTTGAGGAGGATGTCTTAAATTCCATGGTGCGCAATTGCATTCTCCTCTATGAAGAATTGAGTGGGATTTAACTTGTATGCTAGGTGTTTGTGGTAGTGGTTATGTTTATTTTAAATACAGGCATCACAGTTGGGACCACTCCTCTTGTCTAGTTAAGGGCTGACTGCTAACAGAAAATCTCCGGTTTGACTGTCTGAAGCAAGGCTAGAACCCAGGACCCCAGATTGAGAAGAGCTGTGCTTCATCCCTGGGCCAGCCAGGCCATTGCTAGCGTTCTGATTTGAGTCACTCCGAAGATGAGAAGAAAGAAGATGGTGTTTGAGACAGAGAAACTATACCTATGTAGAATTCAACAGAGAACTCCCTCACAGGCTATCAGCTCCATCTCTGTTCTCAGGTGACTCAGATCTTAGGAGTAAAAGAGAAAAATCAATAACTTGACTTACAAATGAAGGAAAAAATGTATGGGTAGAATATTGACTAGAAAACCAAAAGATTTATCCATGGAATATTCCGTAGAGTATTGACTTGAAGACCAATGGACATTACATCTACAGAACTCTATACTGGCTATGGATTTTGTATACGTGGAGCAAAATGTTGAGGATCTTGTGTTTTGCCATTTACATTGTTTTGGACTTTTGGATAGAATGTCTGCAAAGCAGAACATGAGGTCTGTTATATATTTCTGTTTTCCTTTAAACATTTAGGCCTCAATTTCAAAATCTACAGGGTCAAAAAAGTTATTCCTATTGCCTTCAGGACTTGGCTGTGTTCTTGTAATCATGATAAGCAATTATGTTAACCCTGGTAGCGCTATTCCTGGACCATTCGGGTATTACCTTCCCTAGACTGGATGGCCCAAACTCGGAGCACTCCGGGATGACGTAGGTGACGTAAGTCACCGGGTTATTATAACTTCAAAAGATTGAAAAACGAACATCCTACAAAACCAGTTTCACTGGAAAGGGTTGAAAATTCCCTCTGCACATGCGAACACAGCGAATTTTGATTGGCTAAAAGGGTAATTTTTTTTTTTTTGACCAGTCATGTCGGTCATCTATCCCCCTGCTCGGCAAGATGGCGGCAAACTTTCTGCCCGAGTTTGAAGACACTTTCAAGGAACTTTTTGAGGATAGTGACAGTAGGGAGGAATTTGAAGGTTTTGATATAGAAAATTTAAACAATGACAGTGATGATGAGGTAAGAACTGTGCCATTCTCAATGGAGAATTGGGTGGAAGGCAATCACGATTTGACCAGTCTTACCTTTGAAGGTGCTGCTGGTTGTGCTACTCCTCTACCCGAGGGTGCCGATCTTTCAGACTTTTCAGGGTTTTTTTTTTACTGAAAGTGACTTTGAAACAATGGCTGTTGAAACAAATCGCTGGAAATTGAAAGATAGTTGATACTTTTTTTTTCCTCAAAAACTGACTTACCTGTAATTATGCCAGTTACCTGTGCCATTACTGGACAGTTCTGTTGATGCCAGTATCCAGATATCTTTGGACAGTCTTGCCGATACCTTATTCATACCATTCATATTCCATTCAACATCAAAGATTCCAAAACAGTGAGCAAATTGCTCATGTTCTTTTATTTTGTCACACCTGGTTGTTGATTTTTTTTTTTTTTTTTTTGCCAATATAGTTATCATGAATTACGATGAAATCTCATTTATGCAAAAGCTCTTTGTCTGAGCTTTCCAGTGATATATGACTTTTTATGATCAGTTCAGTTATAGATACTACCCTGCTTCAAAAATGCACTGCTCAATGTTAATTCAGCCAGTAGCACTGAAAACTCTTAGGTTTATTCAGCGCTACTAGGGTTACGATTTTTATAATTTTATGAGTGATTTTCACATAGTGATTTTCATGCTTAATGACATAAGCCATCTATTATAGAAAAGAGTGATCAAAGAACAGAGTGATCAAAGAAATTTGGAGGAAAAATAGAAATATTTGACCAAGTTAAACCAACACCCAGCTCAGACTGGCATTGATGATGAAATTACAGTATCTGAACTGGATGACGCAATAGCTACATGCACTAAGGATAGTGCTCCAGGTCCAGACAAAGTATGATATGCAGATATCAAACAGCTCTCAGAAGAGGAGAGAGCTAAACTCTTCAGTCTGTACCAGGAGAGTTTCGATAATGGCTATGTCCCAGAAGACTGGACACAGAGCTACCTGAAAGCTTTACCAAAACCAGGAAAAGATCATCATCGGCTCAATGGTTTCCGCAAAATATAGCAGGAAAGCTCATGGAACGAATCATAGCAAGAAAACTCACAAGAGATCCTGAAAGTCAACAAATCCTCCCATCAAATCAAGGAGGCTGCAGAACAGGTAAAAGTACATGGGAACTGCGGCCGCTTTTGCCTATGAAGTATACGAAGGATTCCAAAGAAAGGAAGAAACACTGGCTATTGTAATAGACCTGGAAGACGCATACAACAAAAGTCCAGTTCTTGTTTCTCATGGAACTACTCCTTGACCATAGAGTCAGCAAGACACTTACATGATGGATAGCAGTGGCACTTCAGGAGTGAACTGTCATCCTACAATTTATGAGATTGGACGTCTGAGCCTTATAAACTTCCTATGGGATTACCTCAAGGTTCTCTCTCCCCAGTTTTGTACAATATTTACACTAAAGGCCTTGCAGACGTCAACAGAAACGGAATTGCTCGAGTGTTGACAGATGACGGTCTGATCTACAAAACATCAAAGAATGCTCAAGAAAGAACGAAAGCAGTTCAGCAACAGTTGAACAACATTACTCAGTGGTGTCAAGAAACTGGATCATCCATCAACTTTATAAAAGCCCAGAGATTAGTCTGCACTCTCAACAACAAGACATCAGGACAAGTACCCTCACCAGTTTCCTTCAATGGAATTTCACTTGAATCAACTAACAGCCTATGCTACTTGGGTGTGGGCTTTGATAATATGCTAACCTTTAGAAGGCATGTTGAGAATATTGTTCTTAAATGCAAAAAAGCCTATCTGCCTTGAAAGCAGTGGCAGCTAAAGGCATTGAAGAGCGCCATTTCTACCGACTGTATCACGCACTTGTACTCAGTGTGATTGATTATGGATTACGGCTTACAACACTGTCCAACTGCAACCTTCTCAAATTAGAAAGAATTCAAAATGAAGCAATGAGATTGATCCTGGGAACCATGAAGGACACACCAGTTGAAACTATGCGATACCTGCTCGACCTTCCTTCAATGCAGACAAGACACAAGCTAGAACAGGTGAAAGCATATTTCAGAGCACTTGAAAATCCCCAAAACCCACTTCATGCAGCAGTCAAGGAAACAAAAGGCACTCAGCTAGGACGTGGAAAATCATGGACGGGATAGGCAGAAGACAGTATACAGCTTGTGTGCCAGTTAGCAGAACTCAAAGAAACGAAGGAATGGGAAAAGTATCCAGACCACTGGAAACACCTCTACCAAATTGCCATCGCTCCAGAACTTCGAAGCATTGTCGAAAATTGCCAGAAGGCAAAACCAAGGCAGAAATTCAGATGCAAGTAGAAGAGTTTTGCACAGAAGATGATACTGTAATATACACTGACGGTTCTGTCACCAAAGGTAAGTCTGGCTGGGGATACACAGTGAAGCAAAATGGCTAAACTATCCAGGAAGACATGGTGCGCACAGTTTAACAACTTCAAGTCTAATAATGGAGGTAGAAGCAGTGACACAAGCACTCCACTGGCTTTCATCCACAAGCCAGTTTCAAACTCAATAAGCCATGATACTGACTGACTCCATGAACCTACAACAGAAAGTGAAAAGTGGAATGGGAAGCCCTTAATAATAATAATGACAATAATAATGTTTATTTCTATAGCGCATATTCCATAAAAATGCTTAACAGCGCTTTACATTTCAAGAAAGAGCAAACGGTAAAAAACAAGAGTTATAAAAGTCTTGCACATTGAAAAAAAAAACAAAGCCTCAAGATATTAAATGCTGACTTGCACAAAACGACCTCTACTGTATGTATACATGTGTGTGCATGGTGCGTGCATATGTTGCGCGCAGGGGTGTGTGCGTAGAGGTGTGTGTTTGCGTGCATGTGCGTGTATGCGCACATCTGTGTGTTTGTACATAATAACCTTACAAATATCACAGTTATTCATATTATTAACATTAATAATTACACATTATTATGACCATAAAAACATATCACCCCAAAATTCATTTTTTAACACAGAAAACTTATCACAGAACATTATATAAATCACACCCACTAAGATCCTTGATTAACACATTGTATATCAACGCTAAAACAAATCACATTGCATTCACAATTAACACATCGTATAACAACAATAATAATAATTTGAAAACAAATTACATAAGAAATTTTACAAAAAGTCTCTCTCATTCTTAAATCCTCAACAAACTACTTCATGCCTTTACACTCTCACACACACACACACACACACACACACACACACACACACACACACACACACACACACACACGCACACACACATACCTACACACACACACACACACACACACACACACACACACACACACACACACACACACACACACACTTACACACACACACACACACACACACACACACATTACTGGTCTAGAAACATACAGGCAGGAGAGTAAATCTAATTAGGAAGGACTTGCACATTTCAGTTTCTCAGGATAGATGAGTTTGAAAGAGGTAGGTTTTCAGATGTCGTTTGAAAGTTGAGAAGCAGTTTGTTTTCCTAGGAGACAGTGGTAGAGAGTTCCATTCATTTGGGCCAAAGACAGAGAAAGACTTTTTACCAGAGTTATCAAGAGAGAAGCGAGGAACAGTCAGCAGTGAGGTATCAGAAGAACGGAGTGTTCGAGAAGATTTGTATATCTGCAGGAAATTGGAAAGATAAGATGGCATGTTCTCATGATAGATACACTGGAAGCAGATACAGCAACTTTATTTTGAATTCTGGCCTTTACAGGAAGCCAATGAAGAGTTCTGAGAAGAGATTTTGCACTCTCTGGTCAGGGCTAGTGGAGAACAAGGTGAGCTGTATGAATCTATATGTGTTGAAGTTTATCAGTTGATTGTCGGGGAGACCAGCAAGTAGAGAGTTATAGTAGTCTAGTCTGGAGAGCATAAAAAAGACAGCAAGTTTGTTGGCAGCATCAGTAGATAGAAAGGAGCGGACCTTACCTATTCTGCGTAAGTGGAAGTACAGAGTATGGCATAGTTGTTTGACATGTGCTTCCATAGACAAGGTTTCGTAGAGACCAAGATTCCTGACAGTTTGTGAGAAGGATACATCACAACCAGAGACAGACATAGCAGATGAGTAACCCGACTGATCTTTGAATTAGTGCCAGTAACAATGAGCTCAGTTTTATCATCTTTCATTTTCAACTTGTCACTCATCCACTTCGAAACAACCTCTGTACAGTCTCTCAGACTGCACTCAAGAGAGTCAAAATCTGATGGAGTAGAGGAGTTATGCAGCTGTGAGTCATCTGCAAAGAAATGGTATGAGTGACCTGACTGATGAATGACAGTACTGAGAGGCTGTGTGTACATAGTAAACAGGACAGGTCCCAAGACAGAACCCTGTGGCACACCACATTTCAGCACTGATGGAACTGATTTGTGGCTAATGACAACAGACTGGGTACTTACTTAGACTTATATGCTCCAGTGTCTTCCGACGCATGAGGCAGTCAAGGCGCTCCACTGTGCATGGTCCTCAGCCAGTTTGCTAGTGTCACTCCATCCTCTGTTAATGAGTCTGAGGTCTCTCTCCACTGTCTGTCGCCAGCTCATCCTGGGTCGTCCTCTTTTTCTCTGGCCTGCTGGGGTCCATTTAATGGCCTGGTTTGCAGGTCTTGAAGAGGGTAGTCTCAAGACATGACCCAGCCAGTGGAGGCGCTGTCTGCAGACGATGGTTGACACGGGAGCTGTTTGGATCTCTCCCTGACGTCTTCATTTGGTATAAGGTCTGACCATTTGATGCTCAAGACTTACGTAGGCACTCAGTATCAAAAGCGTCGAGTTTCTTCTCCTGGGTGGTCTTCAGTTGCCAGGTTTCACAGCCATATAACAGCATTGAAATCACACTGGAGTTATGAAATTTCAGTTTGATTCCAAGAGAGAATTTCATGTTGTTCCATATTTTGTTCATCTGATTGAATGCTGATGTTGCCTTCCCAATACGACACTTCAGTTCATGGTCGAGGTCATTGGTGTACTGCGTATGGCCAGTTAAATAGGAGTTGAATCAGTCCAGAACCATTCCAGAGCAGCCCAAAGTGGTATGCAACAGTGTTATGAGGATGCTGTGGTCTATGGTGTCAAATGTTGCTGACAAGTCAAGCAGTGACAAGATGGACACACGCCCATTGTCTGAGGCCTGAAGAAGGTCATTGACCACACGTGATAACGCAGTTTCTGTGCTATGACACTTACTGTAGGCTGACTGGAGCGGCTGAAGCAGGTTATGAGATTCAAGATGCTTTAGAAGCTGTTTAGGTACAATGCGTTCCAACACCTTTGACAAGAATGGTAGATTGGAGACTGGACGATAGTTCTTCAAGCAGTTTGGGTCCAGATTTGCCTTCTTTAGGAGGGTCCTCACAAGAACATGTTTAAAGCACTCATGCACAATACCAGATAATAAGGACTTGTTCATAATGTCAGTGACAATGAGTGTAATTTCATCTAAACAATCAAACAGGATTGAGGCAGGAATAGGGTTGAGGTCACAGGACTTCTTTAGCATTTTCTTTAGTATTTCTTTTACACAGATCTCAGGTACAGGCTCAAATTTTTCAAACAGTGTACCAGAGAACACAATAGCATCAGTGGGGCATGGTGTATCAGGGTCAAAGCTGCTTCTGATCTGTTTAATCTTGCCAACAAAAAACTCATTGAATTTGTTGGGAAGAGACTCTGGGGAAGGAAGGAAGGAAGCACAGTGTCTCCTGCTTTGCACAACAGCTGATCACTGAGGCAGAAGAGTTCTCTGGAGATGTCAGTACCTGCTATCCTACCACATATGTAATTTTTCTTTGCCTCATGTATCATGTTTGCACCTATGTTATGCTGCTGTGCATGTATTTCTCTGTGAATAGTCAGACCAGACTCACGCCATGCTCGCTCGGCAGTATGCCATAGCACTTTAGCATGAATAATATTTAGAGTCATCCAAGCGGCGGACGTACGGTCTTATACTGTACGTACAGTGAGAGGGGCATGTTGGTCAAGCACCTGTTGCAAGCAAGTGTTACAGGTACATATGAGATCAGATGAATTGGACTGACAGATTAATTCTAGCACTGTATGAACATCAGTCTTGAAAACATGCATCTCAATAGCCTTGAGATTGCGTGAAGCAATTTTCTTTGTTGCTACACAGGCTTTCTAAGACAGAGTTCAAAAGAAATAACAAAATGGTCTGATAACAGCATGTCTCGAACAGATAAATCAAACACATCAGAAACACAGTTAGTGATTGACCAGTCTAAAGTATTACCTTTACGTTGAGTAGGTACATTCACCATTTGTTGCAGACCAAGATTTTCAAGAACAGCGCTTAAAGCTCACAGTGCAGGGATCAGATGGATTGTCAAAATGGACATTAATATCACCAACAATAAACAATTTTTCATATATATCATATGACTCCAGCAGATTAGGGAACTGGTCGATGAACATTGATTTTTGAGTTTGTTTTTTCTACTAGGTGGGGGACGGTACACACAAAGAAACGCAAAGGTCTGACCATCAAAGTCCAGGCGGACCTCACACACCTCAAAAGCTGTAAAAGTAAAGTCTTTAGTTGGAAAGAAAATGTGTTTTTTAAGACTGTTTCTGTATAACACTGTAATGCTACCTCCAGTACTGTCCTGCCATGGAAAAGACATCAAGATGAAGCCTGGTGGCATCACTGCCGCAATGTCAGCTTCATCCCCCTGTGGCCGGAGCCACGTTTCAGTCAGAAAAAACACATTGTAGTTGCCCTGGATTATGTGGTCACAAACATCATGAGTCTTGTTTCGAAGGGACTGAGTGTTTAAGGTCATTATCTTGAACCATTTTGAACGTTCTTGATTTAAACCATTAATGTCAGTTTTGTTTGGGTTCAGTTCTGAGTGTGTATGATCATCATGGTTTACCTGTACTGTGTCCTGATCATCTCTCCCTCCAGGGGTTGCAACCTTGCCGTGGTGGGAGGGCTTGCGCTGTCCAGTGATCCCTTAGGCTTTGCTGGCAGGGGCATCAATACTTGAAGATAGGCTAGGTTTTGAAAATGCTTCTAGGCCTGAAAAGTCAAGGTGCTGTCTGGCTTAAGCATAACGTGGTAAGGAGTTGATGCCCCTGGTAGGGCCTCCCATGTCAGATAGGCTAAGGGTGAGGATCCTGACTAATAGTAACCTGCCTTTCTCCTTTTCTTGTTTTCTGTCTCTCTTATTTGGCTCTTTTCTATCTTCGTCTTCCCTTCAAGTCTTCTTTCCCACACTCTTCTTTTCTCAGTGGTCTTCTTGAGGCCCACCGTGTTTGCCGTGTGGTGCGTCCTGTGATGGGGGAGAATAGGATCCTGGAGGTTGAGACCGCTGATGTGACTGCGGTGCATCAAGTCAGCACACCTCTTTGGCCTGGACTTCCTCTAGACAGGTGGTCGAAGTGGCCCACTTCGATCAAGCGGCTGGTCGCGTGCATGCCCTAGCTCAGGCTAGAAGGCAGCGGCTCGGGTCAAACGGGTTTGGGAGCTTCTGTGGCAGGGACGCTTTCAGGCCTGTGTATATCTCTTTTGAAATCCTGGTGCCCCGATATACTGGAATTCCGTATAAAATGGGCATCCTCCTTGTTGGGACTCGGTGGCGGGTGGGAATCAAGAGAGACGAATTTTAATGAATACAACATGGCACCAAAAACTAAAAAGAGACACAGGCAAGATTCAGAAACGGATACTGATACAGATTCTGAACATGAGACGAGAAACCTTTCGGGCTTCTGGCCCAGTTGGCTGGTTGTGGAGGGAGCGGATGATGATAGACCTCTGTCGGGCCTGAGTCCTTTTGCGATTGCAAAAGGAATCAGTGGTCTCAGTGGCAAACCAAAGAGCGTCAAGAGATTAAGGAACGGGTCACTTCTGGTTGAGTGCTCTTCCAAGCTGCACTCAGAAATGCTGTTAAAATCGACGACGTTGGTTGATCGACCGATCAGGGTGTCTCCACACAAAACTCTGAACTCTTCAAAGGGAGTAATCCGGTGCAGAGATTTGAGAGGAGTGTCAGAGGCAGAAATCAAGTCGGAACTGGCATGCAAGAAGTGACCCACGTTCATCGTGTACTTGTGCGCAATGGCCATGACAGAGTTCCAACTGACACCCTCTTCTTGACCTTCTGCTCTACTTCTCTCCCGGAGTCGATCACGGTGGGCTACATGAGAGTCTCAGTGTCGCTCTACATCCCGTCCCCTCTGCGCTGTTTCAAGTGCCAGAGGTTTGGCCATGTGAGTGATAGATGTACCGAAGAAGAGGTGTGTGGTACCTGCTGCCAGCCAGTCCACCAGGGTGTGTGTGACAGTCCACCACTCTGTGCCAACTGTGGAGGCAAGCACCCATCATCGTCAAAGACCTGCCCAAACTGGTTGAAGGAAAAGGAAATTCAGAGAATAAAGACTGAACGGAGAATCCCATTTTTTGAGGCGAAAAAGATTGTAATGAAAAGTCAACCGACTGCTGGGCTCTCGTTTGCAGCTGCAGTAAAGAAGCCAACAACAGTCAGCATCGGCGTGCAGACGGTCGAATCCTGGTTTGCTGAGAGAGAGCCAGAAACCAGGTCTGTAGCCTCAGGCAGAAACACTGCATGCGACGAACCCCAGCAGTCATCGCCTTCAGATACGACGTCTTCTAAGCCTACTCCCGCCCCCAGACCATCAGGGGGCAAAAGACCTACAGGCCCTTCAGGGCGGCAGAAAGTGGAAGTTGTTGAAGTACAAGACAAGACCACCCCCTCAAAATCCTTCAAAGGGCACCCTACAGCTGTCAACAAGGGAGCTGGTGGTTCTGGAGGAAGGACAAAATCGCCGCCTAAAAAGAAAGCACCTAATATTTTATCAGATCGAGAGAAAAAAGCGGAGAGAAACACCAACAGATTTGCAGTTCTCTTGGATCAAGAAGATGTCGACATGGAATGAAAGGAACTTGCTGGTGAAGAGTTACAAGATTTATTTTCCTTCACCATATCTCTTTTATGATGGACACAACCATCTTCCATTGGAATATCCGAGGTCTCCATTCCAATTTTGAGCAGCTCCAACTTCTTTGCCAAGATTTAAAGCCAGCTGTAGTAGCTCTTCAAGAAACGCAGATGCACAAAGAAAAGTCCTTTTCTGTTTCAGGTTTTAATGTACTGTCTAAACCAGCCCAACCTACAGCTCTTGGAGTTTCAGGTGGGGTCTCATTACTCATCCACAAATCTTTGTTGCTCAGCCCTGTCAACCTTAAATCTTCTCTTCAAGCTTTAGCTGCTAGAATCTCCTTACATAAAACAGTGACTGTTTGTTCCCTGTATTTACCCCCATCATCATCTGTCAGTCGACAGAAGCTGGTTAGCCTCATGGAAGAACTCCCACGACCTTTCTTGCTTCTAGGGGACATGAACGGACACTCTCCTCTTTGGGGCAGTGCAGACTCCTCTCCCCGAGGTCTTCTTCTGGAGGATGTCTTCTCTGAGCTTGACCTGTGTTGTCTGAATGATGGCTCTCCAACATATCTACATTCGTCAAATGGCACTCTGTCTCGCATTGATTTATCAGTATGCGATCCTTCACTGGTCTTAGACTTTGATTGGAGTGTTCATGATGATCTACATGGAAGTGACCATTTTCCAATAGTCTTGAGACATAAATCATCAGAACACATCATCTTACCAGAACGTCTTAACCTTCAAAAAGCTAACTGGGATCTTTTCGCTACGACCATACAAAAAGAATTAGTGGAGGATCAGGTTCTTCAAAGTCCTGACCCTGCTGAAACCTTGACGAATATCATTATCAGCTGTGCCAAGAACATCATTCCGGCTTCTACCACCAAACCTCAGATGCCGAAAACTCCATGGTTTAATGCTGAGTGCCAACAAATCCATAATCAACGCCAGAAGGCTCAACGTGTTGTCTGTCGCAGGCCATCAATACCTTACGCGAGGGCCCACCAAAATCTCTGTGCCAAATCTCGCTACATTTTCAAAAAGTGTAAACGTCAGTCTTGGAGAGACTTCTGCTCCAAGTTGACTTCAAAGACCTCCAAGAAGAAAGTATGGAAAGTGATCAGGAAAATTAGTGGAAAAAAGACCAATCCTTCTATCCATCACCTGAAACTTGCAGAAGCCCTGATCGCAGATGAACAAGCTGTAGCTAATGTGCTGGCCTCAACTATTGAAAAGAACTCTTCCTCCACAAATAAAACGCCTGCTTTTCTGAAAAACAAACTCCTGAAAGAAAAATCTCCTTGTAATTTCTCATCAGACAACACTGAAGCCTACAATCTGCCATTTTCGATCGATGAACTGAAATCAGCTCTGCAAACCTGCAACGATTCTGCTCCTGGCCTGGATGAGATCCACTATCAGCTCTTGAAACATCTCCCAGAAAGCTGTCTCCAGACCATTCTGAAAGTCTTCAACAATATCTGGTCCACAGGGTGTTTTCCACCTTCCTGGCGGAAAGCCCTTATCATACCCATACCCAAACCTGGAAAAGATCTTTCTAACCCATCCAGTTACCATCCCATAGCTTTGACCAGCTGTGTCTGCAAACTGATGGAAAAAATGGTCAACGCTCGACTCATGTGGAAACTTGAAACCGACGGTCTTCTGGTGAAAGAACAGTGTGGTTTCTGCAAACATCGCACTACAGTGGACCATTTGATCCCGTCTAGAATCTACACTTCGGAACGCCTTTATTAGCAAACAACATGCAGTGGCAATTTTCTTCGACTTGGAGAAGGCCTACGATACCACTTGGAAATCTGGGATTCTTCATGATCTCCATGATCTTGGTTTTCGGGGTCATCTTCCACTTTTCATTCAAAATTTTTTGGCAGAACGACAGTTTCAGGTCCGGGTTGGCACCACTCTCTCTGATGTTCATGAGCAGGAGTTGGGTGTTCCACAAGGAAGCATACTGTCTCCTGCCCTCTTTAGCATCAAGATCAACAACATTGTCAAGTCAGTTCAACAGGGTTCAGACTGCTCATTGTTTGTGGATGATTTTGCTGCCTACGCAACTGGAAGCCTGTACCCGAGTGTCCAGCGCAGGCTCCAGCTTTGTGTGGATAAAATTCATCAGTGGGCGGGTGAAAACGGCTTCACTTTTTCTCCTACAAAGACACAATGCATTCACTTCCATCATTTTCGTCAGTTTTTTCCAGATCCTGAAATCAAAATAGGGAAATCTCCCATTCCAGCTGTCAAAGAGGCCAAATTCCTAGGAGTGATTTTTGACCCAAAACTCAACTTTCTCAGCCACATTAAAAACCTCAAAACCTCTTGCCAGAAAGCTCTGAATATTCTGCGGGTCGTAGCACACACTGACTGGGGCGCTGATAAGAAAACTTTGCTGCACCTCTACAGAGCCTTGGTCTGCTCCAAACTGGACTATGGTTGTGCTGTGTACGGCTCTGCAAGACCCTCTTATCTATAACTCTTGGACCCTATCCACCATCAAGGGCTTCGTCTCTGTCTTGGAGCATTCCACACCACCCCTGTGTACAGCCTGTATGCAGAGGCAGGTGAACCCTCGCTGTCCAACCGCAGGCTGAAGCTATCTTTGAATTACTACATCAGACTGTTCTCGGAACCGCAGAATCCTGCCTATGACTGTGTCTTTGACCCTCACTTTCAAAGCAAATTCGAAAACAACCCTAACTGTATTCCGCCGTTTGGTCTTCGTATGCAGCCTCACGTGTGGAATGCAGGTCTAGACCTAGGAGTTGTGTCCGATTTTTCTAAGTTTCCAGATCAGCCTCCGTGGACATTTTTCACACTAGAGACTCGTTTTGATCTTGCAGCTTTTCGCAAAGAGTCTACCAGCTCTCTGGCATACAAGGCATTGTATGCTGACCTCTGTTCAAAATTCCCATCTTATCAGAAAATTTTCACTGACGGTTCCAAGTCTGAGGACGGAGTGGCCTGTGCAGCCTATTGCCCTGGTGCTCCTTCTCAGATACTGTTAAACATATCCCTCCAGATGCTTCTGTCTATTCCGCTGAACTTACTGCTCTGGTTCTGGCATTGAAGATAGTTTCACAATCTAAGAAGAGGGACTTTCTGGTTCTGTCGGATTCGCTGTCAGCTTTGGAGGCCATAGCTGGCCGCAACCTTCAGCATCCAGAACTTTTACATTTCTTTGAACTTTTTAGCAAGTTGAAAGCGGATGGTTACAACATTATTCTAGCTTGGGTTCCTGGTCATGTTGGCATCGGAGGGAACGAAATGGTTGATAGTTTAGCCAAGAATGCCACAAGAGAGAAATTGTCCAACATATATATCCCTTGCTCAGATCTGAAACCCAAAATTAACGATTATGTGAGAGACCTCTGGCAGGAGGATTGGAATACACAGACGGATAACAAACTCTTTCAGATCCGTCCAAACCTTAAGGAGTTCCTCCCATCTGCGTCTGGTGGTCGTAAAGAAGAAACAGTTCTGTGCCGGCTGCACACCGGCCATTCGTATTTTACCCATTCGTACCTTTTAAAGAGTGAAGAAGCTCCGTGGTGCATTCCTTGTCATGTGCCACTCACAATGAAACATATTCTTTTAGAGTGTTGGGACTTGCACGATGTGAGACACAAACATTTTACAGCAGAGTCCATGAAAATCCTGTTCAGAGATGTCCCGCCTGACGTGATCTTTGAGTTTTTGAGAGAGATTAACATTTTTCATCTGATTTAAGATTTTACGGATGAAAGATTTTTAACAAAGTTTCTGGTGTGTTTTAGAAGATGTCGTTTAAAGAGATGTATGAAAGGGTTTTTTTTTTTTTTTTTTTTTTTTTTTTTTAAATGACTTCTGAGTTGATTTTAACGTGGTGACAGCCCTGATGTGGTCCTTTGCGGTCGGCTGGGCTATAAGCAACATTATCTTATCTTATCTTATCTCCTGATCATCTGAAGGATAGTGCTGATGGGAAGCACGTCTCTTGAGGGCAGGCCGACTGCTGATGATCACTTCAGTCTGCCTTTGCTTTCTCCTTCCCCCTCGCTGACATTGGTGCCGCAGTCGTTTGAAATGTGCGCGGTCTACCCCTATGCCTAAATCTTTCAAACAAGTGGCAAGGGGCAAGTCCAATGAAACAGCACTGGCTGACAACAGCTGGTGGCGGGTATAGCGTCTGGATGCAACATCAACACACTGAAAACACTGCTCCTCTCACACACTTGAACACAGGCTTAAACACGGCACAGTTGAACGCAGGCTTAACCCTTACGCCGCCGACATCGCCGTTTGGCAATGACATGGCTCACCGCCGACGTCGCCGAAAGGCGACCAACTAGGGTTACCTAACTCCCGATATTCTCAGTCTCTAATCTGATGAGACAGAAAGCCAGAAAGGAACGTCAGAGTTGGGTGATTCCCTGACCTGTGCACACAGCCAATTGCTTCATCAGAGGGCTGTTCAGTTAAGTGTTCTTTATCAATTTATTCCGATTATTTTTCCATTCACTATGACGTCACAACCAAGCACTTCACGTACTCAGCCTTGCCGTACATTTACCACAGATCAGGTGCTAGAAATATTGAAAAAGACGGTCAGTTGATCCTGATTCAGATAAAGAACACCCAGATTGTGAGCAGGCCCTAAGTGAAAGGGGGAGCTTGACCGAATTATCATTGTGGCTGACTGTTGGACGCGTGCCAAGTGTCCGAGCAGTGCGCAGTGCGTCTGGTCTGGCACACACACACACACACACACACACAGGCACTTCAACAAGCTTAGTTTTGCAGGCTGGTGGGCCAACTTTCAGTGACTGTCTCACACAGTGAGAGAGGCATTATAGGGCTAACAGCTACGAGATAATGAATTAACTGCAAGCCCAGATGGCTTACCACGAATCGAGGTCGAAGGGGGCGTGGCTGACTGACACATGTCAGAGGTCTGCTGCAGAGATGAGTTGGAGTGGCGAGCTGGACTCATAGGCCCTAGCAGAATTGCTTCCCAGGTTATAGAGACCCACAGGCAAGTGAATGACTTTGTTTTCATAAAAAATATTGCTTTCAACAGTGAGTTTGAAAGGGATGTATGTGCATGTGCGTGTGTGTGTGTGTGTGTGTGTGCGCGCACACGCGCGTGTGTGTGTGTGTGTCTGTGTGTGTTCCCTTTTTCTTTCTTTCATGTGTGTATAAGTGGGGCATAAGAAAGTTGTGTGTTTGTGTATGTGTGTGTGTGTGTGCCCTTTTCTTTTTCTTTCTTTCATGCGTGTGCCAGTGGGATGTAAGCAGTGTGTGTGTGTGTGTGTGTGTGTGTGTGTGTGGTTTCTTTTCTGCATAACCTCATTAGTCATATCACTAATTATTACTCTGACTGTTGTTTCAGGAGTGCTGGTGAACAAGCGTGATTTCCAACTTGTGGACTTCTTCCAGCTCTTTTTCTGCTGTTGGGGTATGTTCCTTTATTGCTGTTTTTTTCATTTTTCTGTTGGATATTACATACTTTCTGGTCTTTATTTTGTGAGTGGAGTATTTTTCCATCTTTGTTCAGAGTTTGATTGCATGCGTTCTTCTTTTTTATGTTGACACTAAATATAGAATTCAATTTTGTTATTTTGCATTTTTTTTTGCACTTGAAATTACCAAACATTTGAAATTGTTGTTGTCTAATCATTACTAACATTCTGTAATTTAATAAAAGTACAGTTTGTTTCCTCCATTTTCCAAAAAACAGCTTGAAAATTGGTTGCTTAGTTCCAGAGATATCCGCATTTCACACATGCTGGTATGAAATAAGAGATTTTCTGAAAAATGGCTGGCGATGGGGATTTATGCAAAACAGAACATGTAGCGGTGAGAGGGTTAAACATGGCACAGTTGAACACAGGCTTAAACATGGCACAGTTGAACACAGGCTTAAACATGGCTGCATAGGTGGGAGATTCGAAAGTTCCTTGAGTACAGAGACAAAAACAGCTGTATGTAGGAATAGGGGGCACAGAACTTGACAAAACACATACCATCAAGCAGACCACTGCATGATGAAAATGATGTGAATAAAACTTTGATATTAAAAGGCACAATGATATAAAAGTGAAACAAAAATAGTGAGGAGTTAGAACAATCAGCCTGCTAGGCGAAGGGAGGTCACTCACACCTAAGCCCTGCTGGGAATGAACTAATGCATAGCCTTCCATTGGAGAGACTCGTATGGATGTACTGCCCTGGACATGCTGGAGTTAAAGGAAATGAGAGAGCAGACACACTGGCTGGCAAGGCAACGATAAGAACTGGATTACAGCTTGGCCGATCTGATGTGATAAGAAATCTGAAGAATCACTTAAGCAAACAAGAGCAAAGCCACTGTACCATAGACCATGTTTCACAGCTGAACATCAAGAAAGGAAGTGGACACACATCCAGACTTAAGGGAAGAGCAAGAAACATCACCAACCAAACAAACATTGGAATAATCTCAAGGACATAAGAGACAAAAATGATCAAACACATGTCAACTGAGCTAAGACTTTGAATCTCTCAGGGCCCCTAGCACATACTGTAGATGTGTGTGCGTTGGTGTGTGCTCATCTGTAGGGTGATGCCAGCGTGTTAATTAGAGAGTCCACAGACGTGAGTGTGCAAGCCTTGGTATGCGAGTGTGTGTGTGAGAGTGAGTGAGTGAGTGTGTGTGTGTGCATGTGTGTGGGTGTGGGTATGTGTGTGTGTGTGTGTGTGTGTGCGCATGCACATTTATGTTGTATTTTATGGTCTTGTTCTTGTTCTTGATCCTAAGTCATCTTCTGAACATTCACACACAGAGTCACGCATGCATGTACGCACGCACGCATGCATGCACGCACATGTGTGCATGTGCATGTCCATACCCACACATGTGAGCATATACATGCATACACATGAACGCATTAACACATACACACATGCACATGCATACACGCCCACATACAAAGACACACATATACACACATATGAACACATACATAAGCAGATACATGTGTATGCTCACAAAAACACACAAATTACACACACACACATGCACATGCACTTCTGCACACGCACACACATGCGCACATACATGCAGGCACACAACACACACACACACACACACACACACACACACACACACACACACACACACATACGCGTGTGCACACCGCGTACACACACACACACACATATACACACACAAGCGCGCATACACACACGTACACACACATGCGCATGCGCACAGACATGGGCCTGTGCCCACACATCCGTACACACACATGTAAATTCACTACACACACACATACACCACACATACACACACAACACACACACACAACACACACAAAATCAACCAATGTTAGGTAGGCACTTGAGGTCTGACCAGCGCATTGGTCTAATGCGTAGGTCAGACATCTGCTAAGTCGTAGCCATGAGACCCTCTTCTTCAATTCTCTCATCTTAGTTGTTAATTCATTTATTCATCAGCTTAAAATCATGCGTAGTGTGGTCTCAGAACTTAGCAGATGTGGTGTAACGTATATGGACTAGTCCGCACACAGTGACTTGATGAAAATGAAACTTAAAGGCAGTCTTCTCCAGTTTTTTTTCCATTAGAGTGTGCACTTTGTGTCTGTGCAGTACTACAACAATGAGAAGTATGTTGTGTCTGTGCAGGATGTGATGTAGCGTATATGGACTAGTCGGCATGCAGTGACGCCTCCTTGATGAAACTGAAACTGAAACTTAAAGGCAGTCTTCTCCGTTTTTTTCCATTAGAGTGTGCACTTTGTGTCTGTGCAGTACTTCAACAATGAGAAGTATGTTGTGTCTGTGCAGTACTTTAACAATGAGAAGTATGAGGCCCAGAAGTATGACACACATCTGCAGCAGTTTGAGAGGGCCTCGCTAAAGACCACTACCAGCTTGGCCCTGCTCAACTGGGGGCAGAACGCCATCTTCAGTGTCGGTATTACTGCTGTCATGGTCATGGCCAGCAAGAACATCATGGCAGGTGGGGCTCTTTGTGTCTGTTTTGTTCTGCTTTGCTTTGCTTTGCTTTCTGTTACAAAAACACCTCACATTCTGTCATCAGTCAGTTCAGATCTCTATGTCTTGTGTTTTGTTTTTTGTGCTTTTGTCAAGCTTAATGTGACATTTGTTTACCAAATGATGCATGCACAAATGCATAATAATTCCAGAGGTCACCTTTAAGTACTAGAACAAGGCAGAAAATGGTATGTTGAATGTTCTTAGCATTTTGATTGGATATAACATGTGACAGTTCTTACTCCATCTTGAAAGTCCGATGCATTTTGATTGGATATAATGTGTGACAGTTCTTACTCCATCTTGAAAGTCTGATGCATTTTGATTGGATAAAGCGTGTGACAGTTCTTGCTCCATCTTGAAAGTTCCATGCATTTTGACTGGCTGTGCTACATTATGATTCTCAAACATTGTAAACTACTCAGTGACTGGCTGTGCTGCATTATGATTCTCAAATATGAAAATTACTCAGTGATTGGCTGTGCTGCATTATGATTCTCAAACATTGTAAACTACTCAGTGACTGGCTGTGCTACACCATGATTCTCGAACATTCTACTCAGTGATTGGCTGTGCTACATTATGATTCTCAAAAATTGTAAATTACTCGGTGATTGGCTGTGCTACATCATGATTCTCAAACGTTGTGAAATACTCTGTGATTGGCTGTGCTATATCATGATTCTCAAACATGTAAACTACTCAGTGATTGGCTGTGCTACATCATGATTCTCAAGCATGAAAACTACTCAGAGATTGGCTGTGCTACATCAGGATTCACAAACATGAAAACTACTCAGTAATTGGCTGTGCTACATCAGGATTCACAAACATGTAAACTACTCAGTGATTGGCTGTGCTACATCAGGATTCTCAAACATGAAAACTACTCAGTGATTGGCTGTGCTACATCAGGATTCACAAACATGAAAACTATTCAGTGATTGGCTGTGCTACATCAGGATTCTCAAACATGAAAACTACTCAGTGATTGGCTGTGCTACATCAGGATTCTCAAAGATTTTAAACTATTCAGTGATTGGCTGTGCTACATCAGGATTCTCAAAGATTTTAAACTATTCAGTGATTGGCTGTGCTACATCAGGATTCTCAAAGATTTTAAACTATTCAGTGATTGGCTGACTCGCCCCATGTGATTGATAAACAATTGAGAGAGTGAAAGACTATAGAGGGACAATTGACACATTTTTGTTTTGGGACCATTGTGATGGTTGTCGAGTATTGATTTGTGCATTATCTACTATAATGGAAGACTTTGAACTTGCAACCAGAGCTGACCTTTCTCCTGTCCAGATTGATGAAAAAAGAGCGCACTACCATGAAAAGTCGTTTAGTCAGCATTAAAACCACTGAGTTGTCTAGGAATAGGAATGATGATTCTTCAGATTTGTTTATCCCTATCCACCCATACCCATGCCCATACTCTTGTTTTAAGGAAAGAGGAGTGTGGGCTGTCTGTGTTTGACTGTGAGCAAAGTAAGCTGGCACTGTTTTGTGTTTATCAGATTTGGATTTGAGATGAGTAGGCGGCTGGATTGACCTCTCTTATTCCTCTGTCTCTTAAAGGTAGATGTGAAATGAAAATTTAGATGATGTATCTTTAGACAGTTTCTGAGGATCTCTTTTTTTTTCCTTGTAGAATAGTTTAGTTGGGGACAAAATGACCAGTCAAATGATGAAAACTGGAGGTCAAATCTAAAAAGACAAAGTCATTCACATTTACCTTCACTACACCTACAGATTTTGGAGAGCAGCATTTGCTTAGATTATCTTCTGTGCCATCCCATGTATACATACTCCAGTGCGAGCACCCATGTATACATACTCCAGTGTGAGAGTCCTTGTATACATACTCCAGTATGAGCACCCGTGTATACATACTCCAGTGTGAACGCCCATGTATGCATACTCCAGTGTGAGTGTCCATGTATACATACTCCAGTGCGAGCGCCCATGTATACATACTCCAGTGTGAGCGTCCGTGTATACATACTCCTGTGTGAGCGCCCGTATATACATACTCCAGTGTGAGTGTCCATGTATATACTCCAGTGTGAGTGTCCATGTGTACATACTCCAGTGTGGGTGTCCATGTATACATACTCCAGTGTGAGTGTCCATGTATACACACTCCAGTGTGAGTGGCCGTGTATACATACTCCAGTGTGAGCTTCCATGTATGCATACTCCAGTGTGAATGCCCATGTATACATACTCCAGTGTGAGTGTCCATGTATACATACTCCAGTGTGAGCGTCCATGTATGCATACTCCAGTGTGAGTGCCCGTGTATACATACTCCAGTGTGAGAGTCCATGTATGCATACTCCAGTGTGAGTGCCCGTGTATACATACTCCAGTGTGAGTGCCCATGTATACATACTCCAGTGTGAGTGCCCATGTATACATACTCAAGTGTGAGCATCCGTGTGTACATACTCCAGTGTGAGCGCCCATGTATGCATACTCCAGTGTGAGTGCCCGTGTATACATACTCCAGTGTGAGCGCCCATGTATACATACTCCATGTATACATACTCCAGTGTGAGTGTCCATGTATACATACTCCAGTGTGAGCGCTCATGTATACATACTCCAGTGTGAGTGTCCATGTATGCATACTCCAGTGTGAGCGCCCATGTATACATACTCCAGTGTGAGTGTCCATGTATACATACTCCAGTGTGAGTGTCCATGTATGCATACTCCAGTGTGTGTGTCCATGTGTACAGACTCCAGTGTGAGCGCCCATGTATGCATACTCCAGTGTGAATGTCCATGTATACACACTCCAGTGTGAGTGCCCATGTATGCATACTCCAGTGTGAGTGCCCGTGTATACACACTCCAGTGTGAGCACCCATGTATACATACTCCAGTGTGAGTGTCCATGTATACATACTCCAGTGTGAGCGCCCATGTATACATACTCCAGTGTGAGCACTCATGTATACATACTCCAGTGTGAGCGTCCGTGTGTACATACTCCAGTGTGAGCGCCCATGTATACATACTCCAGTGTGAGTGCCCGTGTATACATACTTCAGTGTGAGCGCCCATGTATACATACTCCATGTATACATACTCCAGTGTGAGTGCCCATGTATACATACTCCAGTGTGAGCGTCCATGTATACATACTCCAGTGTGAGTGTCCATATATACATACTCCAGTGTGAGCGCCCATGTATACATACTCCAGTGTGAGTGCCCATGTATGCATACTCCAGTGTGAGCGCCCATGTATACATACTCCAGTGTGAGCGCCAATGTATACATACTCCAGTGTGAGTGTTCATGTATACATACTCCAGTGTGGGCGCCCATGTATACATACTCCAGTGTGAGTGTCCATGTATACATACTCCAGTGTGAGCGCCCATGTATGCATTCTCCAGTGTGAGTGTCCATGTGTACAGACTCCAGTGTGAGCGCCCATGTATGCATACTCCAGTGTGAGTGCCCGTGTATACACACTCCAGTGTGAGCGCCCATGTATACATACTCCAGTGTGAGTGCCCGTGTATACACACTCCAGTGTGAGGTCCATGTATACATTCTCCAGTGTGAGTGTCCATGTATACATACTTCAGTGTGAGCGTCCTTGTATACGTACTCCAGTGTGAGTGTCCATGTATACATACTCCAGTGTGAGCGTCCATGTATACGTACTCCAGTGTGAATGTCCATGTGTACATACTCCAGTGTGAGCGTCCATGTATACATACTCCAGTGTGAGCGTCCATGTGTACATACTGCAGTGTGAGTGTCCATGTATACATACTCCAGTGTGAGCGTCCATGTATGCATACTCCAGTGTAAGCGTCCATGCATACATACTCCAGTGTGAGCGCCCATGTATGCATACTCCAGTGTGAGCGCCCATGTATGCATACTCCAGTGTGAGAGCCCATACTCAATGTATACATACTCCAGTGTGAGCGCCCATGTATACATACTCCAGTGTGAGTGTCCATGTATACATACTCCAGTGTGAGCGCCCATGTATAGATACTCCAGTGTGAGCGCCCATGTATACATACTCTGTGTATACATACTCCAGTGTGAGTGCCCATGTATGCATACTCCAGTGTGAGCGCCCATGTATACATACTCCAGCGTGAGTGCCCCGTGTATACATACTCCAGTGTGAGCGTCCATGTATGCATACTCCAGTGTGAGTGTCCGTGTGTACATACTCCAGTGTGAGTGTCCGTGTATGCATACTCCAGTGTGAGCGCCCATGTATACATACTCCAGTGTGAGTGTCCATGTATACATACTCCAGTGTGAGCGCCCATGTATACATACTCCAGTGTGAGCGCCCATGTATGCATACTCCAGTGTGAGTACCTGTGTATACATACTCCAGTGTGAGTACCCGTGTATACATACTCCAGTGTGAGCACCCATGTATACATACTCCAGTGTGAGTACCCGTGTATACATACTCCAGTTTGAGCGCCCATGTATACATACTCCAGTGTGAGTACCCGTGTATACATACTCCAGTTTGAGCGCCCATGTATACATACTCCATGTATACATACTCCAGTGTGAGTGCCCATGTGTACATACTCCAGCGTGATTGCCCATGTATACATACTCCAGTGTGAGCGCTCATGTATACATACTCCAGTGTGAGCGTCCGTGTGTACATACTCCAGTGTGAGCGCCCATGTATACATACTCCAGTGTGAGTGCCCGTGTATACATACTTCAGTGTGAGCGCCCATGTATACATACTCCATGTATGCATACTCCAGTGTGAGTGCCCATGTATACATGCTCCAGTGTGAGTGTCCATATATACATACTCCAGTGTGAGCGCCCATGTATACATACTCCAGTTTTAGTGCCTATGTATGCATACTCCAGTGTGAGCGCCCATGTATACATACTCCAGTGTGAGCGCCAATGTATACATACTCCAGTGTGAGTGTTCATGTATACATACTTCAGTGTGGGCGCCCATGTATACATACTGCAGTGTGAGTGTCCTTTGTACATACTCCAGTGTGAGCGCCCATGTATGCATTCTCCAGTGTGAGTGTCCATGTGTACAGACTCCAGTGTGAGCGCCCTTGTATGCATACTCCAGTGTGAGTGTCCATGTATACACACTCCAGTGTGAGCGCCCATGTATGCATACTCCAGTGTGAGTGCCCGTGTATACACACTCCAGTGTGAGCGCCCATGTATACATACTCCAGTGTGAGTGCCCGTGTATACACACTCCAGTGTGAGGTCCATGTATACATTCTCCAGTGTGAGTGTCCATGTATACATACTCCAGTGTGAGCGTCCATGTATGCGTACTCCAATGTGAGTGTCCATGTATACATACTCCAGTGTGAGCGTCCATGTGTACATACTCCAGTGTGAATGTCCATGTGTACATACTCCAGTGTGAACGTCCATGTATACATACTCCAGTGTGAGCGTCCATGTGTACATACTCCAGTGTGAGTGTCCATGTATACATACTCCAGTGTGAGCGACCATTTATGCATACTCCAGTGTGAGCGTCCATGTATACATACTCCAGTGTGAGCGCCCATACTCGATGTATACATACTCCAGTGTGAGCGCCTATGTATACATACTCCAGTGTGAGTGCCCATGTATACATACTCCAGTGTGAGTGTCCATGTATACATACTCCAGTGTGAGCGCCCATGTGTACATACTCCAGTGTGAGCGCCCATGTATACATACTCTGTGTATACATACTCCAGTGTGAGTGCCCATGTATTCATACTCCAGTGTGAGCGCCCATGTATACATACTCCAGCGTGAGTGCCCCGTGTATACATACTCCCGTGTGAGCGTCCGTGTGTACATACTCCAGTGTGAGTGTCCGTGTATGCATACTCCAGTGTGAGCGCCCGTATATACATACTCCAGTGTGAGCGCCCATGTATGCATACTCCAGTGTGAGCGTCCATGTATACATACTTCAGTGTGAGTGCCCGTGTATACATACTCCAGTGTGAGTGCCCGTGTATGCATACTCCAGTGTGAGCGCCCATGTATACATACTCCAGTGTGAGTGTCCGTGTATGCATACTCCAGTGTGAGCGCCCATGTATACATACTCAAGTGTGAGAGCCCATGTACGCATACTCCAGTGTGAGTACCTGTGTATACATACTCCAGTGTGAGTACCCGTGTATACATACTCCAGTGTGAGCACCCATGTATACATATTCCAGTGTGAGTACCCGTGTATACATACTCCAGTTTGAGCGCCCATGTATACATACTCCATGTATACATACTCCAGTGTGAGTGCCCATGTATACATACTCCAGTGTGAGCACCCATGTATACATACTCCAGTGTGAGTGTCCATGTATACGTACTCCAGTGTGAGCGCCCATGTATACATACTCCAGTGTGAGTGTCCATGTATGCATACTGCAGTGTGAGTGTCCATGTATACATACTCCAGTGTGAGTGTCCATGTATACATACTCCAGTGTGAGCGCCCATGTATGCATACTCCAGTGTGAGCGCCCATGTTTACATACTCCATGTATACATACCTCAGTGTGAGTGCCAATGTATACATACTCCAGTGTGAGCGCCCATGTGTACATACTCCAGTGTGAGTGTCCATGTGTACATACTCCAGTGTGAGCGCCCATGTATACATACTGCAGTGTGAGCGCCCATGTATACATACTCCGTGTATACATACTCCAGTGTGAGTGCCCATGTATATATACTCCAGTGTGAGCGCCCATGTATACGTACTCCAGTGTGAGTGTCAATGTATACATACTCCAGTGTGAGTGTCCATGTATACATACTCCAGTGTGAGCGCCCATGTATACATACTCCAGTGTGAGCGCCCATGTATACATACTCTGTGTATACATACTCCAGTGTGAGTGCCCATGTATTCATACTCCAGTGTGAGCGCCCATGTATACATACTCCAGCGTGAGTGCCCCGTGTATACATACTCCCGTGTGAGCGTCCGTGTGTACATACTCCAGTGTGAGTGTCCGTGTATGCATACTCCAGTGTGAGCGCCCGTATATACATACTCCAGTGTGAGCGCCCATGTATGCATACTCCAGTGTGAGCGTCCATGTATACATACTTCAGTGTGAGTGCCCGTGTATACATACTCCAGTGTGAGTGCCCGTGTATGCATACTCCAGTGTGAGCGCCCATGTATACATACTCCAGTGTGAGTGTCCGTGTATGCATACTCCAGTGTGAGCGCCCATGTATACATACTCAAGTGTGAGAGCCCATGTACGCATACTCCAGTGTGAGTACCTGTGTATACATACTCCAGTGTGAGTACCCGTGTATACATACTCCAGTGTGAGCACCCATGTATACATATTCCAGTGTGAGTACCCGTGTATACATACTCCAGTTTGAGCGCCCATGTATACATACTCCATGTATACATACTCCAGTGTGAGTGCCCATGTATACATACTCCAGTGTGAGCACCCATGTATACATACTCCAGTGTGAGTGTCCATGTATACGTACTCCAGTGTGAGCGCCCATGTATACATACTCCAGTGTGAGTGTCCATGTATGCATACTGCAGTGTGAGTGTCCATGTATACATACTCCAGTGTGAGTGTCCATGTATACATACTCCAGTGTGAGCGCCCATGTATGCATACTCCAGTGTGAGCGCCCATGTTTACATACTCCATGTATACATACCTCAGTGTGAGTGCCAATGTATACATACTCCAGTGTGAGCGCCCATGTGTACATACTCCAGTGTGAGTGTCCATGTGTACATACTCCAGTGTGAGCGCCCATGTATACATACTGCAGTGTGAGCGCCCATGTATACATACTCCGTGTATACATACTCCAGTGTGAGTGCCCATGTATATATACTCCAGTGTGAGCGCCCATGTATACGTACTCCAGTGTGAGTGTCAATGTATACATACTCCAGTGTGAGCGCCCCTGTATACATACTCCAGTGTGAGTGCCCATGTATACATACTCTAGTGTGAGTGTCCATGTATACATACTCCAGTGTGAGCGTCCATGTATGCATACTCCAGTGTGAGCACCCATGTCTGCATACTCCAGTGTGAGTGCCCGTGTATACATACTCCAGTGTGAGCGCCCATGTATACATACTCAGTGTGAGCGTCCATGTATGCATACTCCAGTGTGAGCACCCATGTATACATACTCCAGTGTGAGTGTCCATGTATACATACTCCAGTGCAAGCATGTATGCATACTCCAGTGTGAGCGCCCATGTATGCATACTCCAGTGTGAGCGCCCGTGTATGCATACTCCAGTGTGAGCGCCCATGTATGCATACTCCAGTGTGAGCGCCCGTGTATACATACTCCAGTGTGAGTGCCCGTGTATACATACTCCAGTGTGAGCGTCCATGTATACATACTCCAGTGTGAGTGTCCATGTGTACATACTCCAGTGTGAGCGTCCATGTATACATACTCCAGTGTGAGTGGCCATGTGTACATACTCCAGTGTGAGCGTTCATGTATACATACTCCAGTGTGAGTGTCCATGTGTACATACTCCAGTGTGAGCGTCCATGTATACAGACTTCAGTGTGAGTGTCCCTGTGTACATACTCCAGTGTGAGTGTCCATGTATGCATACTCCATTGTGAGTGTCCATGTATACATACTCCAGTGTGAGTGTCCATGTATACATACTCCAGTGTGAGTGTCCATGTATACATACTCCAGTGTGAATGCCCATGTATACATACTCCAGTGTGAGTGCCCATGTATACATACTCCAGTGTGAGTGTCCATGTATACATACTCTAGTATGAGTGCCCATGTATACATACTCCAGTGTGAGTGCCCATGTATGCATACTCCAGTGTGAGCGCCCATGTATACATACTCCAGCGTGAGTGCCCCGTGTATACATACTCCAGTGTGAGCGTCCATGTATGCATACTTCAGTGTGAGTGTCCATGTATACATACTCCAGTGTGAGTGTCCATGTACACATACTCCAGTGTGAGTGTCCATGTGTTGCATACTCCAGTGTGAGCGTTCATGTATACATACTCCAATGTGAGCGCCCTTGCAGAACATTGACAGACTTACTCCAGTAGCTCCTTGGCGAACAAGTCCTTTTTTGCCAAACTGTGTTCAAAGTTTTCATCCTTAAGAAGAATTGTCACCGACTGTTCCAAATCTGAGGAAGGGGCTGCCTTTGCTGTGTATTGTGCAACAGAGCCTTCTCAGGGATGTTCTAAACACATTCCCACTGACAGCTTCATCTACACTGCTGAGGTAACAGCCTTGGTCCTAGCTCTTGAAATAGTCTCTTAATCGAAACATAAAGATTTCCCCATCTTGACTGACTCCCTTTTTGCTTTGGAGGCCATTACCAGCCATAACCTCAAGTACCCTCAACTGCTGAAGTTATTCAATGGATATAACATATTCTTTGCTTGGGTTCCCAGCCATGTGGGCATTTGAGGCAACGAAGTGGTTGATGAACATGCCAAGAGTGTCACAAAGAGAGAGTTGAGCAGATTGTCTATCCCTCACACTGATCTTGAAATCAAAAACCTAGGCTTATGTCAAAGACCTCTGGCAAGAGGAATGGAACTTGCACATGGATAACAAACTGTTTAAAATCTGTCCAAACCTGAAAGAGTTTTTACCATGTTCCTGAGTTTTGTGTTGTTTGCATACAGGCCGCTTGTTTTCCACCCATTCGTATCTTTGAAAAGGTGAAGAAACTCGGTGGTGCATTCCATGTCATGTACCACTCACAGTGAAACATATTCTTGTAGTGTTGGGACTTGCATGGTGTGAAACACTCTACAGCAGACTCCTTGAAAACCTTGCCCAGAAATGCCCCACCTGATGTGATCTTTGAGTTTCTGAGAGTAACATTTTTCATCTGATCTTAGATTTTATGGGGGAAAGATTTTTGATAAAATCTCCGGTGTGTTTTTAGAAGCTGTGTTTTAAAGAGTTGCATGAATGAGGATTTTGTTTGTTTGTGTTTTTTTTTTTAATGACTTGTGAGTTGACTTCAACGCGGTGACAGCCCTGATATGGCCCTTTGCAGTCAGCTGGGCTATAGACAACATTATCTTACCATACCTTATAGTTTAAGATAACATATTCCATGCCACTCCAATCATGCTAGGTACCCAAGAGTGTATAAGGAGGTTTACAGTTACAAAAAAGGGTGCAATTTTAAAGCCATGATAAAAGTTGCTGCTGGGTGACAGGCTGAGCATTGTTGGCAAGAATCGGCATCAGTAGTAATCAGCGATTGGTAGCTGTGCTACATAGATGTGGGCACATAGAGAGGTTTTATTCACGTCAGTTTAGCTTGTGAACTTTGGGACAAAGTACTCTCTGAGAAATAGGCATAAATGCCAATCTCCCTGAATTTTTCATGAATTTTCCTGCTTTAAAAGTAATTCCCAAAATTCTTAAATTGAACACAAAAGATCCAGAATTTAATGATTTTGCTCATTTATGTCAGATAAAGTTAAGGTCTGCAGTCACATTTTTGAAAAAGTGAAATGTGTCAAAGTCCAGCGGAAAAGGTGTTCACCACCTGTATGACCTGCATGCATTGAACAGTGTTTTCTCTGTAAGTCCTCCTTTGATCAACTCGGTCAGCTGTCCAATGGTATCGGTCAAATCTAAGTCTCCTTCCACCCATTGCTTCTAGAATTTCAATGTCAGAGGTTTGGCAGTTTTTGATTTGGAGTGTGAGGGGCAGCAAGGGGTACTATCATTGCATAAATGTGAGAGGACAGCAAGGGGTACTATCATTGCATAAATGTGAGAGGACAGCAAGGGGTACTATCATTGCATAAATGTGAGAGGACAGCAAAGGGTACTATCATTGCATGAGTGTGAGAGGACAGCAAGGGGTACTATCATTGCATAAATGTGAGAGGACAGCAAGGGGTACTATCATTGCATGAGTGTGAGAGGACAGCAAGGGGTACTATCATTGCATAAATGTGAGAGGACAGCAAGGGGTACTATCATTGCATGAGCATGAAAGGACAGCAAGGGGTACTATCATTGATGAGTGTGAGAGGACAGCAAGGGGTACTATCATTGCATGAATGTGAGAGGACAGCAAGGGGTACTATCATTGCATGAATGTGAGAGGACAGCAAGGGGTACTATCATTGCATGAATGTGAGAGGACAGCAAGGGGTACTATCATTGCATGAATATGAGAGGACAGCAAGGGGTACTATCACTGCATGAAAACCCTCTTATATCGACTTCTTCCTCTGTCTTAACATTGTAACACATCATCAGGGCGTCATCTTCCTCTGACTTAAAATTGTAACACATCATCAGGGCATCATCTGCGTCTGCCTTAACATTGTAACACATCTTCAGGGCATCATCTTCCTCTGACTTAACATTGTGACACGTCATCAGGGCATCATCTTCCTCTGTCTTAATATTGTTACAAGTCATCAGGGCATCATTTTCCTCTGCCTTAACATTGTTACAAGTCCTCAGAAAGTCATCTTCCTCAACCTTAACATTGTAACACATCATCAGGGCATCATCTTCCTCTGCCTTAACATTGTAACAAGTCATCAGGGCATCATTTTCCTCTGCCTTAACATTGTTACAAGTCCTCAGAAAGTCATCTTCCTCTGCCTTAACATTGTAACAAGTCATCAGGGCATCATCTTCCTCTGTCTTAACATTGTTACAAGTCCTCAGCGAGTCATCTTCCTCAACCTTAACATTGTAACACATCATCAGGGCATCATCTTCCTCTGCCTTAACATTGTAACAAGTCATCAGGGCATCATTTTCCTCTGCCTTAACATTGTTACAAGTCCTCAGCAAGTCATCTTCCTCTGCCTTAACATTGTAACAAGTCATCAGGGCATCATCTTCCTCTGTGTTAACATAGTTACAAGTCCTTAGCGAGTCATCTTCCTCAACCTTAACATTGTAACACGTCATCAGTACGTCATCTTCCCCCTTTGCGGTTGGCTGGGCTATAAGCAACATTACCTTACCTTACGTCATCTTCCTCTGCCTTAACATTGTTACAAGTCCTCAGGGCATCATCTTCCTCAACCTTAACATTGTAACATGTCATCAGGGCATCATCTTCCTCTGCCTTAACATTGTTACAAGTCCTCACGGCGTCATCTTCCTCTGACTTAACATTGTAACACATCATCAGGGCATCATCTTCCTCTGCCTTAACATTGTAACACGTCCTCAGGGCATCATCTTCCTCTGTCTTAACATCGTAACAAGTCCTCAGGGCATCATCTGCTTCTGCCTTAACATTGTAACACATCATCAGGGCGTCATCTTCCTCTGTCTTAACATTGTTACAAGTCCTCAGAGCATTATCTGTGTCTGCCTTAACATTGTAACACATCATCAGGGTGTCATCTTCCTCTGTCTTAACATTGTTACAAGTCCTCAGAGCATCATCTGCGTCTGCCTTAACATTGTAACAAGTCATCAGGACATCATCTTCCTCTGCCTTAACATTGGAACAAGTCATCAGGACGTCATCTTCCTCTGCTTTAACATTGTTACAAGTCCTCAGGACGTCATCTTCCTCTGCCTTAACATTGTTACAAGTCCTCAGGGTATCATCTTCCTCTGCCTTAACACAGTTACAAGTCCTGGGCATCATCTTCCTCTGCCTTAACATTGTAACACGTCATCAGAGCGTTCATCTTCCTCTGCCTTAACATTGTTACAAGTCCTCAGGGCGTCATCTTCCTCTGCCTTAACATTGTTACAAGTCCTCAGGGCATCATCTTCCTCTGCCTTAACATTGTTACACGTCATCAGAGCGTCATCTTCCTCTGCCTTAACATTGTAACATGTCATCAGGGCTTCATCTTCCTCTGCCTGAACATTGTAACACGTCATCAGAGCGTCATCTTCCTCTGCCTTAATATTGTTACACGTCATCAGGGCATCATTTTCCGCTGCCTTAACATTGTTACAAGTCCTCAGAGCATCATCTTCCTCTGCCTTAACATTGTTACAAGTCTTCAGTGAGTCATCTTCTTCTGCCTTAACATTGTAACAAGTCCTCAGGGCATCATCTTCGTTTGCCTTAGCATTGTTACACGTCATCAGGGCATCATTTTCCACTGCCTTAACATTGTTACAAGTCCTCAGGGCATCATCTTCCTCTGCCTTAACATTGTAACAAGTCCTCAGGGCATCATCTTCCTCTGCCTTAACATTGTTACAAGTCCTCAGAGCATATCTTCTCTGCCTTAACATTGTAACACATCATCAGGAGTCATCTTCCTCTGCCTTAACATGTTACAAGTCCTCAGAGCATCATCTTCCTGCTTTAACATTGTAACACATCATCAGGGCGTCATCTTCCTCTGCCTTAACATTGTTACAAGTCCTCAGAGCATCATCTTCCTCTGCCTTAACATTGTTACAAGTCCTCAGAGCATCATCTTCCTCTGCCTTAACATTGTAACAAGTCCTCAGGGCTCATCTTGCTCTGACTTAACATTGTACAATCATCAAGGCATCATCTTCCTCTGCCTTAACATTGTGACACATCATCAGGGCATCATCTTCCTCTGCCGTAACATTGTTACAAGTCCTCAGAGCATCATCTTCCTCTGCCTTAACATTGTAACAAGTCCTCAGGGCGTCATCTTCTCTGATTTAACATTGTAACGATCATCAGAGCATCATCTTCCTCTGCCTTAACATTGTAACAAGTCCTCAGGGCGTCGTCTTGCTCTGCCTTAACATTGTAACATGTCATCAGGGCATCATCTTCCTCTGTCTTAACATTGTTACAAGTCCTCAGAGCATCATCTTCCTCTGCCTTGACATTGTAACAAGTCCTCAGGGTGTCATCTTGCTCTGACTTAACATTGTAACGCATCATCAGAGCATCATCTTCCTCTGCCTTAATATTGTTACAAGTTCTCAGGGTGTCGTCTTGCTCTGCCTTAACATTGTAACATGTATCAGGGCATCATCTTCCCGTCTTAACATGTTACAAGTCCTCAGAGCATCATCTTCCTCTGCCTTAACATTGTAACACGTTCATCAGAGCTCATCTTCCTCTGCCTTAACATTGTAACAAGTCCTCAGGGCATCATCTTCTTTTGCCTTAACATTGTAACACATCATCAGGGCATCATCTTCCTCTGCCTTAAAATTGTTACAAGTCTCAGAGCATCATCTTCCTCTGCCTTAACATTGTAACAAGTCTCAGGACATCATCTTCCTCTGCCTTAACATTGGAACAAGTCATCAGGACGTCATCTTCCTCTGCCTTAAAAATTGTTACAAGTCCTCAGACATCATCTTCCTCTGCCTTAACATTGTAACAAGTCCTCAGGGCATCATCTTCCTCTGCCTTAACACAGTACAAGTCCTGGCATCATCTTCCTCTGCCTTAACATTGTAACACGTCATCAGAGCTCATCTTCCTCTGCCTTAACATTGTTACAAGTCCTCAGGGCGTCATCTTCCTCTGCCTTAACATTGTTACAAGTCCTCAGGGCATCATCTTCCTCTGCTTAACATTGTAACACATCATCAGGCGTCATCTTCCTCTGCCTTAACATTGTTACAAGTCCTCAGAGCATCATCTTCCTCTCTGGGCCTTTAACATTGTTACAAGTCCTCAGGCATCATCTTCCTCTGCCTTAACATTGTAACAAGTCATCAGGCAGTCATCTTCCTCTGCCTTAACATTGTAACAAGTCCTCAGGCATCATCTTCTCTGCTTAACATTGTACACATCTCAGGCATCATCTTCTCTGCCTTAACAGTTACAATCATCAGGCATCATCTTCCTCTGCCTTAACATTGTAACAAGTCCTCAGAGCATCATCTTCCTCTGCCTTAACATTGTAACAAGTCCTCAGGGCGTCATCTTCTCTGCTCTTAACATTGTAACCAAGTCATCAGGCATCATCTTCCTCTGCCTTAACATTGTAACAAGTCCTCAGGGCGTCATCTTCCTCTGCCTTAACATTGTAACATGTCATCAGGGCATCATCTTCCTCTGTCCTTAACATTGTTACAAGTCCTCAGAGCATCATCTTCCTCTGCCTTGACATTGTAACAAGTCCTCAGGGTGTCATCTTGCTCTGACTTAACATTGTAACAGCTCATCAGGCATCATCTTCCTCTGCCTTAACATTGTTACAAGTCCTCAGGGTGTCTCTTGCCCTGCCTTAACATTGTAACAATGTCATCAGGGCATCATCTTCCTCTGCTTAACATTGTTACAAGTCCTCAGAGCATCATCTTCCTCTGCCTTAACATTGTAACACGTCATCAGAGCATCATCTTCCTCTGCCTTAACATTGTAACAAGTCCTCAGGGCATCATCTTCTTCTGCCTTAACATTGTAACACATCATCAGGGCGTCATCTTCCTCTGCCTTAAAATTGTTACAAGTCCTCAGAGCATCATCTTCCTCTGCCTATGTAACACGTCATCAGGGCATCATCTTCCTCTGCCTTAACATTGTAACGCATCATCAGAGCATCATCTTCCTCTGCCCTAACAAGTCCTCAGGGCGTCATCTTCCTCTGCCTTAACATTGTAACATGTCATCGGGGTGTCGTCTTCCTCTGCCTTAACATTGTAACACGTCATCAGAGCGTCATCTTCCTCTGCCTTAACATTGTTACAAGTCCTCAGGGCATCATCTTCCTCTGTCTTAACATTGTAACACATCATCAGGGCATCATCTTCCTCTGCCTTAACATTGTTCCAAGTCCTCAGGGCATCACACTGAGGAAGAGTTCACCAGATTTCTGCAGTTCTATTGATCGTGTGCCAAGATTGACATCTCTGCAAGTGTTTTTCCTGTCCATCCTGCAGTGCCATCAATTAACATACCTCGCATTGTGATGCATTGCTTTGCCTTTCAGTTTACCTTTTTTTGTTTGGCTTTTTTTTATTCAATTAAGTGGCTGTAATGTATGAATGTAATTTTTCCAGCAAATTAGTGTGTGTTTACTAAACACGTAACTTGTTTGACTTTCATATGATATACATGTTGGGTGACAGGCATAATGGCTTTGGCCAGGGTCACATGAAGTCTTCATTTTTGCTTACTAGCTAATATAATGAAGGAAACAATGTGTGACCTGTTTTTTTCTGTGTGATGTACAAACACAGGCACCATGACGGTGGGGGACCTGGTGATGGTGAACGGCTTGCTGTTTCAGCTCTCCATGCCCCTCAACTTCCTGGGCTCTGTGTATCGGGAAGTGCGTCAGTCACTCATCGACATGCACACCATGTTCAACCTCCTCAACCTCTCCACCAGCATCAAGGTAAGCTGAAGTCTTATCTACTTTGTGCCTTTTTAAGGTAGCGCTTGGTGTAGATTATGGGGTAATTTTGTTTCCCACTTTCTAAGTAGTTATCGCTCGGACATGTGGCATAAAGTGAGAACATATTAAAGGTATGCCATGTGCCATTGTGTTAACACATATGCCATGTAGTCTTTTGCCATCACATAGCCTGAGTATAAGAAAGAGATTTAAATACTTCTGTTTGCAAACTGTTTGAAATTGAAGTAAATTCTTGTTGTTCATAGTCCAGCCATCCATGAGGGGCTGTTTCACAGCTGTCAAACTGCTGAAAAATGTAAGCATCAATTCACACTTTAGATCTCACAGAGGCAGCAACTTTCAGAAATTCTAGACATACAGTGTTTTATGACAGTGATCAGGAGTGGAGCAATGGTACAAAATTTTGTATGAACTTGCGATGTCATCATGTTTGCATCAGTGGCTGTGTCTGTCATGCCCAGAGCGATGTAGGAGCCCCGGTTCTGCAGGTGAGTCCCCCAGACTCCACCATCACCTTCCAGGATGTGGTGTTTGAATACGTTCCAGGACAGAAGATCCTCAATGGCATGTCCTTTGAGGTTCCAGCTGGCAAAAAGATTGCCATTGTTGGAGGCAGTGGGTCTGGGTGAGTCAAAGTTATGGTAGTGATTTTTATTGCTCAAAGGGATTGATGGTTGTTTAGGGTGTGGTTGTGCAGTGACTGAGCATGCCGTGTGAGTCGTTGTGCAGTACTTGATTCAGAGCTGTGGCATTTATGTGTATATATATTTCTTTGGTTTGTCTGTTAGTGGGGATGTTTATATGTGTATGCATACCTGTGTACGATAAACATGTGTTGATGTATGTATATGCTTGCAAACAATAAGAATGTGAATTAGAAATGTATGTGCATGTTTGTGTTTATGTGTGAAGAGAATGTAAAACGTGCATTGACTGACGTTTTTGCCTATCTCTGTGCGTCAGTGTTATTGTACATTTGTGCGTGTGGATGCAGTTTCACTGCTATATTAACTGTTACATTGATGTCGCGACATAAGTTGCGCCATTAACGTCATGGCCAACGCTGGTTGTCATGACATAAGTCGTGCAGTTGGGTCAGCCTTGCTAACCTAGTTTCACTTATGCACACTGATACGAATTTATGGCTCATTCACAAACTAATTTGCATAAATGACTGAATGAGCCCTGGAACATGTATTTTCAGCATTTTAGCTTAGTTTATAGTTAACAGCAGATTGTAATGCATAACGTGACTCGAATCATCTGGCAAACAACAATGGCAGTGCCCTTCAGAGAACATGATGGAATTAGGAACTTAACTGTTGTTTTCAATCTTTCCTTCTGTTAATTCACCAGACATCATACTTACAGAAAGATGTTAGATAACCAGTGTAAGGTTAACATTTTTTTATAGTCTCCAGGTGCAATCCTGAGACAGAATGTGTCTGTTCTGTAAATGTTTTCTTCCTGAGTGGATGTATTATGTCAGCCATCATGGTTTTTATGTCTTTGTTCAGGAAGTCAACAATAGTGCGGTTGTTATACCGTTTCTATGACCCTCAAGCAGGACAAATTCTGATCAACGGACAGGACATCCGCCATGTCGATCTGGACAGCATGAGGAAAGCCATTGCTGTCGTACCACAGGTCACACTGTGTGGATCTATGATTCTTTATTTGTGTTGTCTCACAGGCTGTATTATGTGGATGCATGATTCTTTATTTGTGTTGTCTCACAGGCTATATTATATGGATGCATGATTCTTTATTTGTGTTGTCTCACAGGCTGTATTATGTGGATGCATGATTCTTTATTTGTGTTGTCTCACAGGCTGTATTATGTGGATGCATGATTCTTTATTTGTGTTGTCTCACAGGCTGTATTATGTGGATGCATGATTCTTTATTTGTGTTGTCTCACAGGCTATATTATGTGGATGCATGATTCTTTATTTGTGTTGTCTCACAGGGTATATTGTGTGGATGCATGATTCTTTATTTGTGTTGTTACAGGTTACATTGTGGGGATGCATGATTCTTTATTTGTGTTGTCACAGGTTACATTGTGTGGATGCATGATTCTTTATTGTTTTCTGACAGTTTGTGTGGATGCATGATTCTTATGTGTGTTGTTGACAGTTATATGTGTGGATGCATGATTCTTTATTTGGTTGTTGACAGTTATTGTTGATGCATGATCTTTATGTGTGTTGACAGTTATTGTGTGGATGCATGATTCTTTATTTGTGTTGTCTGACAGGTTATATTGTATGGATGCATGATTCTTTGCATGTTGTTTTTGTCATTTTGAGAAAGTGATTTATATAAGATCTAACACTGAATGCGGCACAGCATTTCTTTAAGAGTACTATATCTTGTCCAGAGAAATTCCAAAGAGCGTTTGGACCTTTAGGCAAAAATGCACACACAATAGGTTACAGTAATGTGATCTTGCTGTGTTACCTATGTGCTTGTTTCTCTCTCTATCTGTGAGCATATAGTGATTTATTAATATATGCTTTAATACTGCACCGTTGATACTGCTGAAAAGTTTCTGTGTGTTTTCTTCATACTTAGCTGTCCAAACAAATGTCTTACCTTCACTATGCCTGAAACAATGCCATACATCAGGATTCCCATGAAAAGATTAGAAACAAAGAGTGGGCAACCAGCTCTTCCCTTTAACCATCAGGCCAACAGGAGTATTCTCCCGTAGTGAGTTTGTCCTGTATTCAATCTCCATCCCTTTTTTTTGCACTGCATTGAGAGGGGAGGGTGTCTTAGTGAATGGACAGGTCTATATAGATCATAAAGCTACTTTTAGTAGTAAAATTCCTTTTCTTCATACTTACCTGTCCTAACAAATGCCTGAATATTGAAAAGGATGGTGTGAATTCTCACTGAGAAACCAGTCCAGTCCTCAGACTCAACTATGCAGGAGGCTGACCATAACTCATCTCGGAGCTTGGCATCAAAGAGCCAACTGGCCCTAAGTCTTGGCTGTCTCCTGGAGGTTAAAGGATTGTCACTGCTCTCCCTTATAACTCCACTAGCATGAGTCAAATATGAGAAAATCAAATGAGCCAGGATCAGACCCAACCAGTCAGACCGTTCGTGCCAATGCAAGCAATTGCTGTCTAACAGACAGAGATCATACACACTGAGATGCATAGTAATGTCAAAAAAATATGGTAATGTCTGAGGGCAAAATGTGACAGTAATACAAGGGGTGTACCACGAACACCAAACTAACATGGTAAAATGGCCAATGCATATGTCATCAAACTTCCCTGAAGATGGAGTATGGCTGCCTTTATGGCAGGATAAAAAACGGTCATACACACAAAACTCCACTCCCTTTGTTGGGCAGATGGGTTTAATACTTGCCTGTCTATACAGGGAGTGTCCGCAGGAGTATCAGCCTGCGTACACAGAAGTCATCAAACAGGTGCATTGGCCGTGCCACTGGTCACCCGATGTTAAGTGGCTTAAATGTATAGATATTAAATTTAACCTCCTGGTGCTTGCACAGGGGCAAATATGTGTAAGTGAGACTGAAAATGTGTGTATCATGAACACCAAATTAATGTGGTAAAAGATCTCGTGATCCAAATGTAAAGGAGCAAACAGGGTGCACCAAACATTCATAACTGGCTAACAAAGCACAAATAAAAGAGGGTACAGAGCCATTTCCCAGGTGGCCGGGCTACAAATATGCTCCAAGGAAAAATGAGAGGCGGCTAACCCAACAAGTACCCAGGCTCTTGTGTGGGTAATGTTGCATGTAAACCGAAGTTGAGGAGTATGCCACAACATTCAATAAATCACATGGCGAGAGATGGGATCCCCACTGGAATCAGTCCAAGCGCATCACAAATACTCAAACTAATGTGGCGAAAGGCAACATCTGTGAGTGTGTAACAACACAGCCACAGGCACCTCCTCCTACCCCCCCCCCCCCCCCCCCCCCCTCTTCCTGGTGGCAAAATAAGTGTCTCAGTGTTTCTCGGCAGGTTTCTCTCTTTTTCTCTTTGAAGTCACACATAAAGGAGAGAAGTAGGTGCAAGAGTTTTACTTTAGAAAAGTAGCCTTGTGAACCACCTCTA
This sequence comes from Conus canariensis, assembly GCA_033310375.1. Lineage (NCBI taxonomy): Eukaryota > Metazoa > Mollusca > Gastropoda > Neogastropoda > Conidae > Conus > Conus canariensis. Next base: position 14,803,351 of record CM065727.1, read on the forward strand.
TTCCCCTGCACCAGATTGACATTGGTCATGAAGTGCATCCCCGTCAGAAAGAACTGTGAGAGGGACCCTGTTTACCTGCTCCAGATTGCCTTGTACTTGTTGTTTCTTTCGTCTGGAGGCATGGTAATTTTTCTTTGAAATTTATCCCCTGATTGATGACATGGAGTTAAATGAGAGAATCCAGTGCCTTCTCCTCACTAGGACAGAGCAATAAGAATTTCATATGGGAGGTTCAAGGTATATATGTGAACCCCCTTCCCAAAATATTGCCAGGGCTATGTTGGATCAGAACAGACATTATTGAACACCACCGAAGTGACTTAGCAGCATTGCAGTGTCTCCTCTGGTGGGTTTCCTCATGACAGCTAGACATTAACTGCTCCCTGCGGATTGCTGGTGCCCGGGCTGCGACATGCTGGGCCGAGCTGTGGCTGGGGACAGGGGGTTGGAATGAGCGGTGTGGGTGCAATGCCACCGAGATGGCACAGAAGATGGGACAGCAACCCCCCCCCCCCCCCCCCCCAAAAAAAAAAAAAAACCAAACAAACAAAGAAAAAGAAAGATACTGCCAGGGCACCCACAGCAAAAACTGCAGGGTCTGCATTAAGACACAAAACTGAGAGCTGGAAACTCCATTTGATGTCCATGTGAGAAGACTCCAGGACCTCAAAAAAAAAGTAAAATGTCATCTGATTGTTATCATCCAAACTAAGGGCAGAGTCACTTAACCCTTTCACCGCCAGACGTTCTATTTTGCATGAATCCCCATCGCCAGCCGTTTTAAAAAAAAAAGTCTTAGTTCATACCAGTATATGTGAAACGCGGATATCTCTGGAACTAAACAACCAATTCTCATACTACTTTTTGTGAAATGGAGGAGATACACTGTATTTTTATGATAGTATAACATGTTAGTCATGGTTAGTCAACAACAATTTCAAATTTTTAGTAATTTCAAGTGCAAAAAAAATGCAGAATAAAAAAATGAATGTTATCCTTCTTCTCAACATAAAAAAAGAAGAAACCATGCCAACAAACTCTCAAAAGGGAGGAAAATACTCCACTCACAACTGAAGACCAGAAAGTATGGTATATCCAACAGAAAAATGGAAGAAACAGCCATAAATCCAACTACTCCGATAGCAGGGAACACACACACACACACACACACACACACACACACACACACACACACACACACACACACATATTCTTATGCCTAACTGGTACACATGAAAGAAAGAAAAAGGGAACTCATACACACCACACACACACACACACACACACACACACACACACATCCCTTTCACTCTTACCGTTGAGCCTGTTGGTCTCTGAACTCTGGTGAGTCATTTAAACTGATTGTAAGTCCCACTCAAACACCTCTCTGCTGTTCACCTCTGACACGTGTCAGTCGGCCACGCCCCCTTCAACGTCGACCTGCAAGCTAGCTGTGTGTGAAGTTCATTGCCTTTTACAAGTCTTAGCTCACCCTTTCACATAGACTTTCAACAGTCAGTCAGTGCTGGTTGGCTCAACGCCAAAACACTGGGCACACGCAGTGACCCAGCGTCTAGTCTATCTCTCGTGTGCTCGTCTCTCCCCACCACTTGGCCACGGTCGAACGCCACACTTTGCAGCAATTCGGTCAAGCTCTAACTATCCTATAATGTTTCCTTGTGACTATCTGGGTCTTCTTCATCTGAATCAGGATCAACTGACTGTCTATTCAATATTTCCAGCACCTAACCTGTGGTAAATGTACGGCGAGGTCGAGTTTGTGAAGTGCTTGGTTGTGACGTCATAGTGAGTGGAAAAACAATCGGAATAAACATTTTTTTAAAAACACTTAACTGAACAGCGCTCTGACGAAGCAAGTGGATGTGAGCATAGGTCAGGGAATCCCCCAACTATGACGTTTATTGCTGGCTTTCTGTCTCATCAACTTGGAGAGTGAGAGTATCGGGAGTTAGGTAACCCAAGTTGGTTGGCGAATGGCAACGTCAGCGGTGAGCCACATTGTCGCCGAATGGCAACGTCGGCAGCGTAAGGGTTAAGAGATCTGTTGCCCCTAGAGTCATCCACATGCCACTGTTTTCAAGAGGGAAAAGAGATGCACCTCAGACCAGTCATGGCTGATGGCCCAATCCCCTGGAACAATAACCTCAGCCTGTTACTAGTCTGACTTCCAGTTCCTTGGAACCAAGAAAAGGAAGGCCAAAAATTTGACAGGCAAGGAAGAGTGATCTCCCTAAAGGCGCCTTCCTGGAACAAAGAGACCATTACAGGAGGAACTACGGCCTTGAATGAGTCTCTGTGTCAGGAACCTGGTCCAAACTGTGACTGTCATCAAAAGGGGAGCCAACAGGAAATCCTTGAGGTCCCCAAAACACAGGCAGTAACCCACGCGTCTGACAAGATAATATATAATAATAATAATAATGTATAATACTTATATAGCGCATTTCTTGTTGTACAACTCAATGCGCTTACATCCACCATTTGCACTTATTCATACAATATTCATGCACACAGCAAAAAGAAAATACACAATGGCAGACGCACCTACATGCATAAACTGTCTCACCGAACTAGTCGTGGAGGAATTTAAGAGAGATCTAGTCATCTACAGAAGAGAATAGGCTTTTTTGAAGAGGTAAGTTTTGAGCTGAGATTTAAAAGAAGAAAGAGTACGCTGATTACGAAGGTCTTCAGGGAGGGAGTTCCAAATAGAAGGTGCTCTAAAACTTAAGGCTCTTTCGCCAACAGATTTCAGAGAACGCCTAGGGATTTTCAAAAGTTTTTGTGAAGAAGAGCGAAGGGTACGAGAGCTTTGGTAGGTGCAGAGAGAAGAAGAGAGATAGTGAGGAAGAGATTCATTGAAGTGGCGGAAAGCAAGAACTGCCAGTTTAAATTGCCACCGATACTGTATGGGAAGCCAGTGCAGTTCGATCAGCATGGGAGTGATGTGCTCACACCTCCTCCTCTTCAAAACAAGTCGTGCAGCGCTATTTTGGACTCTCTGCAGCCGAGCAATCTGTTCTGCGGGAAGCCCAGCATAAACAGAGTTGCAGTAGTCCAATCTTGACATCACCATGGCACAGACTAGCCTGACAGCTACTTCCCTGGATATAAAGCGTCGGATGGAAGCAATACGTCTCAGCTCTAAAAAGGATGAGCGACAGACTACAGATATTTGATTCTGCATGGTCAGACACTGATCAATGGTAACACCAAGGTATTTGACAGAGTAACTGAAAGGCAATTCAGTACCATCAACAACCATTGACTCTGACTCAACGAGTTTGAGGCAGGAGGAGGTTCCAACGGGCATGACTTCAGTCTTTTCACGGCCTCCTACTGAGAGAAAGAAGGAGCAGAAGATGCAAGAGGCTACAGAGACCAGTCCCACGAAACCCCTGGAGATTGCCGAAAGGGGAATTCTCGAACAGCAAAAAGGCACTGGAGCCCAAATCACTATACTGCTTCCTCAGCTTCTGCTATCGTAATAAATTATTCTTTGCACAAACGAAATCCTGACTATGAGAAAAAGATGCTGTCAAGAAAGCGAAATCTCCCACAAAGGGCTTTATGCGCTTTAGACGAAAAGAATTTCAAGCTTGGTGGAGACATGGGTAATAGGCTGATCAGCAGTAGCGCCCTCACTTAGCGCACTGTGAACTGTGTGAGGGAGGTGGAAGTTGTTGGATAGATAATTGTCAGGCAACAGAAGTCAGTGAAGGCGGTGAGGGAATCCCCCCCTTCAAATTCCAACATTTCCTCTGATAGTGGAAGTGAGACAAATCATCCGCTTGGACTTTGGAGCATCAAGTGCGTGCTAGGGGCTCAGTCAGCTGAAGTTGTTTAACAGACCAAGCCCATTCACTTGGAAGAACAGAGTCTTTTGCTTGTTCTGCGGCAAGGCACTGTGTTGAAGCCACTGTCAGGCTGGTTGGAATGTGTGTGGATGATGTTATCGTAGCTTTCTATAGGATGATAACTGTGAAAGTGACCTCTGAAGACATAAAGAATTTTCAATATCCATTAGGCAAGAAGTGGTTGTTTGCGAAGCTGTTACATAGAAATGTGTGTAAATGCTGATGTGCTGGCGAGAAATTCACTACGGATGTGAACAAGGTGGTAGAATAGTGACATGGACAAGGGCATGGCCCAGGGGAGATTTTTTTTGTTTACAACCCTATATAAAGTGAATGAAGATCGAGAAGAGAGAACAACATGATATGTGAGAGAGAAGAGTGAGCAGGACAGATTAGGGTCAAACAGAACACGGTCTGTGGGAATTCCTGAAGGATAGACTGCTCACAAACTTGATGAAGAACGAAAATGAAAGACAGCACAAAAACTAGACATCCACAGTATTTAAACTGCAGGATGTACAGACTGTTGTTTATCCTCTCAAGTTAGGAGCAAAATGGAATGGAAACAGAGTATGGGGTTGCCATAACTCAAATTTCTGTACAATGAGTCTCGAAAACAAGAGGCTCAAAAATTTAACTGGAGACGGAGGCGCAAGGGCAAATGGTGTGCATCTGGTTGACTGTGTTCAACCAGCAAAAGTGTATCTTTGATGATTGGTATGTTTTCCTAATACATAGCACTCACTTTAGAATGGCTGGAATGAGCGAACCGGAATGAGCAAAATGGGAGTTGAGAATGGATTCAGAAAAGCATCATGATACTGAGACACACTTTGGACGCTTGCGGAAGAGAAATGGAATCATACTGCCGGACACTCTTGAACCCAGTGAAACAAGGGAGCAGACAGACAAACAAAAAATTGCAAGAATACTAGTCACAATAGACCATGCATTGCTGACCACCGCTTTAGGCAGAGAAAATTCTGAGTTAGGGTCCGAATCATCATCACCATAACATTTGTCAGCATAAAAACCATTCATGCCATACTCAACTGATTCCTGTTTACTCACATACATACTTTAATATGTCTTAACCCTTTGAGTGCCACACCCTTTTCATGCTCAGGTGTAACCGTTTGGTAAGGGGTTACTGGTCGTGGACGGTAATAATTAAAAAAAAATTGTAGCATCCAAACTACTGAAAGAAAGTACATATAAGGCGTACTTTTCTGAAAGGAAAATGAACACACTATCCAATTATGACATTTTCACATGAATTTAATTTTTTTGCTGGCAGTGTATCTGAAATGAAATTGAATGTGAATATTATTTTAAAAAAATAAATAAATGTATGTTATGGTAAACATGTACAGACATAAAATTCACACAGAAAATTTTTTTTTTTAACTCACAAACTGAAAAAAAAAAGCATCTTCTTTCCATATGCGTCCTTACATATATAAAGATTTCTCCAAACTTTTGATGCCGATCAGGTAACTGGTCACATTTTCACACAGGTTTTAGTTCCTTTGACACAGAATCTTATCTTCACACAGTTTTTTTCTTGGTCTCCTTTTTCATAGTTCTGGGTTCTTTGTAAACACGCCACACTAGCGAGCGCGTCAACACCGGCAAACACAACAGCTTGTATAAAGATATACAAAAGCAGGCAATTGTCACCATCTAATAGTGTATTTTTTGTGTGTGTAGTATGCCTGGAAACAAGCTGTTGTAAACAGAGCCGGCTTTGAGGTACACTGTCCACACAGGTAGCTGCTCTCATTCCTTTTGCCCTGCTTGGAAGACACTTGGCACCTCCTGCCTGAGGACTGCTTTCCTGCAGCCTCCGAGATGCTGACAGAGTGGGACACTGCTAGGACTGCTTTCCTGCAGCCTCTGAGATGCTGACAGGGTGGGACACTGCTAGGACATGCTCTGCATAATGATTAGTTTCAGTTATGAAGTGGTCAGTCAGTTCGTCAGTCGAGAAAAGCCAGTTATAATCTATAGACCTTTCCCCATCAACTGGTGTCTTGAGGCCAGGTTCTGTGAAGGTTGATATGTCTGGCTGGGTCATGTTTGGTTGTACAAGGGGATGATCCAGCACCACACCTCTCCCTCGTCCCCATAGAACTCCTCTTCCTGGGCCTCTTCCTCTGCTCACACCTGTTGAGATGATTATTGTAAGATATTTGTCTATTTCACACACACGCGCCCGCGCACACGTGCACGCACGCACACACGCACACACTGTTCTCGCACACGCACACACACACACACACACACACACACACACACACACGCATACTCATACATACATTGTTCATGCACACAATCATGCACTGTCTCTCAGACATGCAAGCTAATACACTATTCACTCATTCATTCACACACACACACACACACACACACACACACACACACACACATGCACACACACACACAGACACACTGCCACACCCCTTGCCACATCTACAATTTTCAGTCCAGTCTCTTCTGGGCTCCTGCAAAAGTAACAGCGTAAACACAGTTCAAAACACGGTACAATGACTGTCAGTCTCTCACCCCGACCAGCAGTTCCTCTCTCTCCATTTGGCTGCATGCCAGGTCTGCCACACATTATGCGCTCACATGTTGGCCCAGTCAGGGTGCATAGCAGACGATGAAAGCTGTGGCACATCACCTGTTCTTTTTCCCCTTCTGTGGTCGAACCACTCGACTGGTCAGCGCCTCGCTCAAAATCTGGGTCAGCAACACTTTGTTATTTTGCCTCCAGCCATGCTCTCTCTTATCTGCTGACGTCAAGACGACTAACATGGACAAACATGGACAGTGTCCAAGGCCTGCATCACCCCAGCTCTCAGCAACTCCGTTTCATCATGGTCCTTTCATCACAGGAATCGTCTGACAAGTTAGTGTCACAAAAATCACTAAAATCTTCATCCTTAGTCAGTTGTAGAACTTCACCCATGTTCGTGGTCACACAATCACGAAACTCCTTTCATTTTTGCTGTCTTTTTACTCTGTTGGGGCCAGGTTGAGGTTCATCGTCAGCCATGTTGAACTCCACTTCTTATTAGCGTGTCAAACGAGAGGGGGATGGTGATACAAAGGTGATGAACAGACCATTACATGACATGATTGGAACTCACAGCTTATGAATGATTCAAGCAGGCATATAAAGCTTTCTGAATGGTGTATGTTGGGACTCCCTGGTCTAAAGGTGGGGCTAGGAACATTGTAGCAGTGACAATGACGAAAATGTCCATCATGGGCGCTATTTTTGCACACAGACACATGACGGAGATCTCCATCATGGGGCACTCGGAGGGTTAATACACATGGTCAGAGTGTGACCAGTCCTCCCTGTTTGTAAAACCCAGTTGTTCGCCCTTCCAAACCTCTGATCCCCCCCCCCCCCCACCCCCTTGGAGTTGTCCCCTTCCTGGTAGCTCTCCTAGCCAGTACCTTGCCAAGGTGGCAGACTCAACCAAGGCCTACCTGGCAAAGGTTCAGATGCCCAGGGATTGAGGGTGCAGAGCATGCTGGGAGAGACTCTGGCCTGTCTTCACTGGACCCGGGACTGTAGGCTGAACGGTGAAGCAGGAAGTGTCAGATACTGCCCTCACCAAAACCAGCAGACCATCGAGACGTTCAAGACGAGAGCTAAAAATTGTGCACCATGTTGAACTGGTCCAACACTTGCACAAATTGCATGGAAGAACTGGAGAAAAGCTGGAGCAGCGGACACAGGTTTCATGAGGGCCAGAGGCAGGTTTGCTACCCAATGAGCAGGCTCTGGAAGTACAAGAAGAAGAAATGCCATTTGACTGGGTGGATGCCAGGGCACTCCATGATGACGGCGACTGTAATGGTGAAGACAAGTGTAGGTCTCTGGTATATTCTCCGTTGGCCAAGATGAAGTGTTTTCCTCCTGAAGGGGGAAGACCAGCTCAAACTACTGCTTCAGAGAATCCATAATGGAAACCAAACTCGAGAAATCCAGTTGAGAGTATATTTCCTTGCCAAGGAAAAGGAGAAAACTGAATTGAGGCTGTCAGGATGAATTGAATATGAACTGCCTAAAAGAGCCTGCTCCAGCTGGCCTGAGGGTGAAAGGGAAGAGCTGGCTCTCCACTCTGCTTTATTCATCTATCTGTGGGAATCCTGATGTATGGCATTGTTTCACACCTAGTGGAGAGGAAGAATTTGTTTGGACAGATCAATGAAGAAAACACATAAAAAAGTCACTTTTTTTAGCAGTGTCAGCTGTGCAGAATGAAAGTGTGTTTGTCTTGCTGTTTATATTGTACCTCTGCCGAAAGTTGGTAACCTTTCAAGGACTCCCAACTTCTTCATTCTAATCAATGGCATTCATACTCCTGTAAACAGAATGTACTGTCATAAAGCAAGATGAAATGTCAGGATGAAAGTGAGGCATTTTTCGTATTGACAGGCCATATCTGAGGGTAATGGTATCCCCTATTTTGCCATAACACTATTGGTTATCCCCATTATTACTATAACAATATTGATTTGCTCTGCTTGTACAGGCAATGGTATCCCCATGATTGCTACAACAATATTAATTGCTCTACTTCTGCAGGCAATGGTATTCCCAGTATTGCTTTAACAATGTTGATTTGTCCTACATCTGCGGGCAGTAGTATCCCTACTATTGCTATCAAACTATTGATTTGTACCCCGTCTGCAGGTGCTTTAAGATAAGTTTGTTCACATTTCAGCCCCCATCACCTTGTTTTCTCTTCATTGGGCATGTATATTATCTCTAATTCCCAGTAGCTCCGATACCAGCAGAGGGTGTGTGTGCATGTGTGTGTGCGTGCATGCGTGCGTGCGTGTGTATATGTATGTGTTTGTGTGTATGTGTGTGTGTGTGGCTGTGTATGATCAATATAGTTTTTGTTCCTGGTTTGCCATTCCATTTTTTTTTTTGCATCTCATTTATCTAATTGTGCCTTAGATCTTCAAAACTAACATTAAATGAAGAAATACACCCACAAGCTCCATTTAAGGAAGGGAAGGGGAAGGAGGAGGGGGGAAACTGTTGCAAAATATTAATGAGGACTAGCCTGGTTATATATATCAAGATATCTGTTTGATCTGTAAGATCAAAGTCACTGGTCTTGTGTGATATCTGACATGCTGTCAGGACTATAAGGTGATAGTTTCTTCTTTAATATATGACCAGAACATGATAATAATCTGAAGTATCTTAAAACTGTCAAATCAGTTTTGGCACCCTACTTTGTTCAGTGCTGTAGATCTGCCCTTTCTCAAAACTGGTCTGCAGCATGCATTTTGATTTAGGTATGCTGAAGCTTGATGGCAGTGCCACACATAGAATTGTCTGTCAGGTGCACAAGAAGTAGAGTGATCTACATCAACAGATACATTTCCATGAAACTTTAATTTTCTGATAAAAGATACCTAATATATGTCAAATCATCGGTGATGATAGTCCTAAAGTGCTGAAGTCGACATGTTTGGTTGAGTTGGAGTTGAAACTCATGTTGACTGCATGAGAAAGTAGCAAGCAACAAAACTCATTTTTCTCGCATTCTTTCAATTTTTTTTTCCAGGGAAATCAGCAAAATGATACTTCAGAAATAGAGAAGTACGCATGTTCAGTTCAGTCTAAACCTCTAATGAGATGGCAGATGGTTCAGACAGAATGAGACATTTTGAATTAGAGGCAGGAAATTTAGCTTTCTCTTTGATCAAAAATTTTTTTTTCTTCATACTCAAAAAAAAGAAAAAACCATGTGGAGAGCGGGGAGTCTGTGCTACTCAACCCACAGGAATATATGAGTGCTCTCCCTTGAGTGAAATGAACTCACTTTACTCCAAAAATAAATCAGATTTCTCCTTTTCCTCATTGTGGATACATCGGGAGCTTGATCATGGAACAGTGGAAACACCCCCCAGAGTCAGCCTTTATTTCCATTGACCAGCCTTCCCAGCTGGAAAATTCGAAAGAGCTGCTTCGTCTTGCGTCGTATCTTCAGTCTCCGCAAGGCTCTTTGGTGCAACTTGACAAGACCAGGGTTTCTTCTCCCCCAGTCATCAGCGACTGTCATGCCTGCCGGCAAATGTTTTTTTTTTGTTGGACCAACATGGGACCTGCATCTTTGCGCTGGCTGCTCCCCTCTCTGTCCATGTAGTTTGCGCAAGTCCTGGCCATCTACAGAGCGATGGTCAGCCAGTTTTGGCAAGAGCTGCAACCGATGCTTCTTGCTCTGCCGCTTCAGTCATGGTCCCAGGTGTGGTGGAGAAAGGCCAGGGTCTCCCCCCAGCATGCTCTTTTTCCCCTTCCCCCAGGCAAGCAGCTTCAGTTCTCGTTTCCTCCATGCTGGTCTCAGAGAAGGAGTGCCCTTGCGAGTGGCACCAGCTTGGAGCACAACCTGACCGGCATCGCTCCAAGGGGGGTTACAAGTGCATTTGGGTGATCCCCAGATAACGTGAGCAAGGAGGACAGGTCATCTTCTGACCAGTTTCGAGGTAGGTGTGGTATCATGTGAACGGGAGTCATTCGAGCGAGAGGATTTTGTTTTGTTCTTTCTGATGACCATATTGATGGTTGTTTTGATGACAAAGTTATTTCTTTGACTTCCAAGTTTTCTCTGTTGCAAGCTGCGTCTGAAAATACTTGGTCAGTTATTTTGAGTACTCTTCCAGAGTCCTATGTTGATATCCCTCTCTGCACCTCTCAGAAGACCAGGCTTCATTCTTCCTTTTTTGAGGAATATGATTCCGAAGATGCTGATTCCCTTCCTCGACTGTCTAAAAAAGTGGAACAGTATCGCAAGCTCTTGAATGTGTCTCTCCTCAACTCCCGTTTCACACATCAAGGCATTCCATCAGTCAGAGCTAACTATCCGGAACGCATCTCAGTCATTAAGAAAACATTTCAGTCAGAGAGCGCCGGTCCGGAGGCACGTTACCTTCCTCTCTTGACACCATTTCTCCTGTCAGGCACTAATTTCGTCTGGTGTTAGCGTGTCTAGAGGGTGCCTGACTATTTATTCGAATTTTAGTCTCTCACCGTGACTCTCTCATTCGATTCAGTCACTGAAATCAAAATGTAAATTAACCGCACATTTATTTAAATACATAATATGCACACAGCAAAATTATTAAATCATAGCCTAAAACAAGTCCTTCACATTGACTAAAGCGAGTCCTTCCTTTTTGTGTTTATGTCTTGTGGGCTAAAAAAAAACAAACTACTATGCAGTTCTGGCCTGTCTAGCCAGCACACATCAGTTGCTGTCGTCGTGTGATGATCACGGAAGATTCCTGGTCAGTCGACGTTGTCGTGACCCTTGATCATTGGTCCTGTAGACGTTGCACGTTGATGATGTGCTTTGCTTCTCGTGGTCCACGTATTCAAACTCGGGCTTGACTGGGCCCTCAGGATTTGACCCTATCTACAACATAAATATATACCCGCCCTTCTCTAATGCTAGGAAATACAGGTTCTATTTTCTTATACATTTCTACAAATACGATTGCTCTTGTTTACCCAGATGCATTCACACAGATCTCATTCGTCTCTGTACATCTTCCACATATCTTTATAATTTTCCCATGCGCAAGCCACACTTGAGATAAATGCATTCTCAACATTGTTACTTCATCCAACTATGCATACACTCTCACATGTGCAGTTAATACATGGTCATCTCTTCGCAGCCAAGCCTGCATCAGTAATATCGGAAGTGCACTCCGACTCACACACCAACACATTTCTATTGTTTTACATAAATACAGACACTAATCACACCTGGCGAACAGAAAGAAAAATACAGCATACAAAACGGAACAAGCACCACAGAACTTCTGCACACAGCATCATCCACTACCGGGATTAGGTCTTGATTATAACTAAATGTTACAGCAGTCCCAGCAACAGGAGTTTCCATTCCTCTCTACGTGAATTCAGTGAGCACACCTAATTGCTGCTGTTTATGTCAGCAAAATAAATCAATCAATAAGTAAATAGATCAATATTTTTTTTCTTTTTGGAATCTCGCTTACTTACTCGGGGTTCCGCAGCGACTGGGAAAATAACGTCACGGTGCTTGACGTCAAACACCGTGACGTTCTCAGCTGGGTGAACTAGAAGGGCTTTCGTTTGCTCTCCAGAGGGGCTCTTCGGGTCTTGATCCTCTGTCGGCAGGACGGATCCTCCTGGCCGTTCCTGGCCGTGGTGAAGTCCTGGCGTGGGTAGAGGTGGTGCGTCGGTAGGGACTGGACAGATGGCCAGTCCCGCTTCGGTGTTTGTGTCCTCGAGGATGTTGCCGCACCACACTTCTGTTTGCTCCTGAATGGACTCCACCAGAGAGTACTAGCTTCCAGGAGGTCGTGTGCTGACAGGGAGACTCCGTCAGGATCTGTAGCCTTATCACTCTGGAGAGCCTAGAATTGCGCTGCTACTACGGCCATGTAAAATCTCCTTCTAACCGTTTTCCCGAGTGTCCTAGCAGCTCCCTACCCTTGTGCACATAGCGACCAATCAGGGTGTTGAAGAGGACTGGCTGAGCCTGGCCTCCCCAATCACAGCTCTTGGAACACTCTGATGCATATTACAGTTCTGAGTGAAGCCATTACGCAACCTGTTACGTACTTCATTCAGAACCGTGTTCCTAAACAATGCAGCACAAAGTATGGGTTTGTCTCAAAGACAGAATGGGGCTTGGTGTCTGACAACACCCCCCACCTTAAGTCGAAAATCTCATTTTCGATAAACTACACTAAGACACATTCTCTGCGAGAACAACACATGTCTGTCAACAAGTAAATCTCTCAACAAAACTCCCTGTGTTTTGCCGAGAAGGACACAACCCCTTTTCTAAATTTTAACGCCACGAGTTGCGTCATGCCAATCATGCAACTCCACTGACGTATTTATCTATCCTTGTCACCACCTGACGTCAAATTTCTTGCCTCGCGCAGGCCTGGACGGTGGAGAAACCTTCACTGATCACCCTTTGCGAACCTGTGCAATTTCATAATGAGAAAAGTGCACTTGAAATTCGATATAAAATCAACTAGTCAACGTAGAAATATCATTCTTTCAACATATGAAAGTTCAACCATTGCTCTGACATCGCAATACCAAATCAACAGAGCGCTAAAGGTCTTTTACCAAAATATGCTTCAAAACAACTTAGACCTCTTCACTCTCAAGCGTGTGAATACGATTTCAGCCCGAACAAAGATATGTTGGCCAACCAGCACCTCCCAATTTTTATCCGTATTGTAGTCCAGCATCCACACCTTTGGAAAACTGGTGTACCCTCGAGTTTGCTTCCTAGAATCACAATCGCAAGATCACATAACTGCATCAGCACCATCATATGTGCACAGTTACTCCGTGTTCCCCTCATGGAACAATGAACAGCGTACCTGCCCCTCTCAGGTGTAGGCACCAATATTGCTGCTCCTCGCAGCTCGCAGCGACCTCGTTGCTACCCACCGACTGCCACTACAGTCTATAACCAGCATGCTGTAGCTTGACTACATCCACCCGTAGCCTATAATCACTACAACGTACTCCGACTACATCCACCCGTAGTCATAAGGCACAAACTATGTGAGGACAGTTCTCCGAGTTTTTACTAAGACTACACAAACTGGTAAACCACATCCTGGTTCTATAGGAGTAAACTCAAACTTGCCGGCGCCAACGTCACACCTGCTGTTAGACTTACAGCATTAAAATGCGCGACTCAGGTAGTCGGCGCCAATGTTTTCCTTTCCAGGAATGACCTGTACCCGAAAGTCGTGGCCCTGGAGTTGAATGGCCCAACGCATCAGTCTCCCGTTTTCAGTTTTATTTTTCTCCAAGTATCGGAGAGGATGATGGTCTGTCTGTAGATCGAACTGTCGACCATACAGGTACACTTCAAATCTTTTTATGGCCCAAACAATTGCCAAGCATTCCTTCTCTATCGTCGCATACTTCTGTTCCGCAGTATTCAGCTTCTTGCTTGCATAAGCTACTGGCATGAGCTGACCGTCATGCTCTTGTAGTAGGACTGCTCCCAGCCCTTTGTCACTGGCATCTGTTCTTAGAATAAATGGCTTATCACTATCAGCATGCTTGAGTATAGGTGAGCTGATCAGTTTTTCCTTGAGCGAGGGTGGAAAGTACCCTGTGGTCCAGATATGGTTATAGACTTGGAGAAGAGTCTGGAGACAGCTTTCTGGAAGGAAGTCCAGTACCCTGAGATGTTTCAGATCTGCTATGGCAAAGACCTTCCGTGGTATGGGCAGATATTGACATAAGGCCTGATCCCTTTTTGTCAGAACTGATTTCTTACGCTGCACTGTGCTCCCCTAGACTAAGTAGGTGTCCTAAATGGAGCTTTCCCATAGTCTTGGAGAATCTGGTCTTGGGGCACTTCGAGCCTATTTCTGAATGCTCTGTCGGGAATCTCACTCTGAAAACTTGATTTTTTGGTTACATGCAGGGTCAATAAGATTCATGCTCTCTCCAGGGACCCACAGTCCCTGCGATAGCATAATGATGGCTTGGTATCCCTGTCCATGTGCCTGACTTTCCTAGCCAAAACTGCCAAACCCGAAGAGCAGCCTCTGATGATTAAATTGCTTCCGCTAGCCCTTTCATCGTCTGGTACCAGGCCCGGACGTTTGAAGGCGGAGCAGGTTAACTGTCTTGTCAGAGTGCTAAAGGTCTTCCTGCAAAGGATAGTCCGACTCCCCTGATAAGCACCTATGGCGTGGGAGACTTGGTGCCACTGTAAGGCCCCAGACGATAAGCTCATGGCTTAGACAGGTCATCCGCCAGGCTTATGTTTTTGCCCAGAAACTTCTGCCCCTCCAGAGAGGATATCAGGGCACATGAAGTCTGAGCTCTTTTGGCCAGTCTCGCCCTTTGGTGGAATACTGCGGTTGCTGACATTTGTCATTCAGTAGGCTGGAAGACGATGACCACCTTTGGCAGGTTCTTCCTCAGAGGCATGGCCAAGGACATGGAGGCTCTAGACTGCTTGGGTGGGGTAGTTGTGGCAGGCAAGGCCACTTTCCCCAAGTAATTTCCCATCTTTGGCTGTATAAGTTGTGAGTTTTACAACTTCTTAATCAATAAACAATATTAATGATTAAATTCTAGTCAAAGAACTTTGATTTAAAGCAACTTTCTTTTTCTTTTCCATAGGGTCAGATAACCTCTGTTTTGGAACCTGCCAAAGTTCACTGAGACAATGGTATCCATAGGCCATGGAGACTGTGACATAGAAGTGACGTTCACAGTTACTGTTAAAAGCCATGATTCGAGTGTACTGGTTTACTCAGGAGTTTCTCCAGCGGGATCCCATCACTCGGCAAGAAGGCCTTCAAGAGTGAGATTTGTCTGTGCAGCCTTAATAGTGCCTGGTTAGTTTTAAGTCTGGTCACCTTTAAAAGAAAAAAAATCAAAGAATTGCCTTTGTTTCTTCAGTCTTTACAGTTTGGAAGGGCACTGCGCCTATTGGGCGCTTTCTTGTTATCACATTCTTGTTATCACATGATTTTGTGGTAATTGTGCCTTTGCCTATCCCACACACTTAGTAATTTTATGATAATTGAATTTGGGGACACATCCTTAAAGGAATGGCTCTGTAGTCCTTATCTTGTTAAATTCAACTTTTGAATTTATGTTTGGACGTTTTTTGGCTGCAAACTTTGAGGAGCTGCAGCATCTGTGTCAAACTATAAAACCTTCCGTCGTGGCTCTTCAGGAAACTAAAATTCAAAGCCAGAAGACCTTCACTCTTTCTGGCTTTAATATTCTTTCCAGGCCTGCACAGCCATCCACATTAGGACTGTCAGGCGGTGTTGCCCTTCTTATACATAAAACTTTGCTGTTTAGTCCTGTCGCTCTGACTACCTCCCTTCAGGCTGTAGCTGCGAGAATCACTCTCCACAAGACTGTTACAATTTGCTCACTTTATCTGCCACCGTCTGTCCCGGTTTGTCGTCAGGACCTTGTCAGTCTGATCGGAGAACTTCCTCAACCTTTTTTGCTGTTGGGTGACTTTAATGGACACAATCCTCTTTGGGGTAGTGTCAGTTCGTCATCCAGAGGTCTGCTTCTTGAAGATGTCCTTTCTGACTTTGATTTGTGTTGTCTGAACAATGGATCTCCAACTTACCTCCACTCTTCCACAGGTTCACTTTCGTGTTTAGATTTGTCGATTTGTGACCCCTCGCTGGTCCTGGACTATGAGTGGTCTGTCCATGATGATCTCCACGGAAGTGACCATTTCCCTGTTCTTTTACAGCCTGTACTAACTGAAAATGCCTCTGTCTCACAACATCTTAATTATAAGAAGGCAAACTGGAATCTTTTTGCCACCAATATTTCAAATGAATTCCAGGACATTGATTTTCTTCAGAGTCCAGACCCAGCAGAATCTCTGACCAATACTGTGATAAACTGTGCTAAAACCTGTATTCCAATGTCTTCCGACAAACTCCAAATGCCCAAAACACCCTGGTTTAATTCTGACTGCCAAAAAATCTCAAAAGTACGCAAACAGGCTCTGCGTCAGGTATACCAATGACCTTCAGGTCCCAACGCTCGAGCCCATCAGAAACTCCATGCCAAATCCAGACACACGTTCAAAATCAGTAAACGTCAGTCTTGGAGAGACTTTTGCTCCGGGCTGACATCTAAAACTTCAAAGAAAAAAGTTTGGAACATCATCAAAAAAAACAAAGGGAAAAACACCAACCCCTCCATTCATCACTTGAAACTTGCCGATGCTCTGATTACTGATACACAAGCTGTTGCCAATCTGTTGGCCTCCACCATCCAACAGAACTCCTCATCTTCAAATAAATCTGCAGCCTTTTTAAGAAACAAAGAAATCAGAGAGAAATCTTCATACAATTTTACATCAGACAACTCTGAAGCCTACAATCTTCCTTTTTCAATCAATGAACTGAAATCAGCTTTACAAACCTGCACTGATTCTGCCCCTGGTCTGGATGATATTCATTATCAGGTTTTGAAACATTTTCCAGAAAGCTGTCTCCAGACTCTTCCCAAAGTTTATAACCATATCTGGACCACAGGGTACTTTCCACCCTCCTGGCGGAAAGCCCTGATCATTCCAATTCCAAAGCCTGGAAAGGACCTTACCAACCCTTCCAACTATCGTCCAATAGCTCTGACTAGCTGCCTCTGTAAGTTGATGGAAAAGATGGTCAACTCCCGTGATGTGGAAGCTGGAAACCGATGGCCTTTTGGCCAGTGAACAGTGCGGGTTCCGGAAGTACCACTCGACAGTTGACCATTTAGTCCGTCTGGAAACCACCATCCCAACGCCTTTGTCAATAAGCAGCATGTGGTCACTATCTTTTTCGACCTAGAAAAAGCGTATGACACCACATGGAAATCAGGAATCCTTATGGACCTGCACAGACTTGGTTTTCGTGGTCACCTGCCTCTGTTTATTCAAAACTTTCTGGCTGATCAACAGTTCCAGGTGCGTGTTGGCACCACACTCTCTGATATCCATGGGCAGGAGTTGGGTGTACCGCAAGGGAGTATCCTTTCTCCAGCCCTTTTTAGCATTAAAATCAACGATATTGTTAAATCGGTAAGCCAGGGTTCTGAGTCCTCTCTGTTCGTTGACGATTTCGCGCTGTACGCAGTTGGAGCTTCTTACTCCAGCGTATAGCATCGACTCCAACTTTGTGTCAACAAGATCCAACGGTGGGCCGAGGAAAACGGGTTTACCTTCTCACGTACCAAAACTCAGTCAATCCATTTTCACAATTTTCGTCAATTTTTTGCTGATCCTGAAATTCGTCTGGACAAGTCCTTCATTCCAGCTGTAAAAGAAGCCAAATTACTAGGAGTTATTTTTGACCAAAAACTCAACTTTCTCAGCCACATTAAAAATCTCAAAACTTCTTGCCAGAAAGCTCTGAATATTCTGCGGGTCGTAGCACACACTGACTGGGGCGCTGATAAGAAAACTTTGCTGTGTCTCTACAGAGCCCTGGTCCGCTCCAAACTGGACTATGGTTGTGCTGTGTACGGCTCTGCAAGACCCTCTTATCTGAAACTCTTGGACCCTATCCACCATCAAGGGCTTCGTCTCTGTCTTGGAGCATTCCGCACCACCCCTGTGTACAGCCTGTACGCAGAGGCAGGTGAACCCTCACTGTCCAACCGCAGGCTGAAAATGTCTCTAAATTACTATATCAGACTGTTCTCAGAACCGCAGAATCCTGCTTATGACTGTGTCTTTGACCCCCAGTTTCAAAGCAAATTCGAAAACAACCCAAACTGTATTCCGCCGTTTGGTGTTCGTATGCAGCCTCACGCGCAGAATGCAGGTCTAGACCTAGGAGTTGTGTCGGATTTTTCCAAGTTTCCGGATCAGCCTCCGTGGACCTTTTTCACACCAGAGATTCGTTTTGATCTTGCAGCTTTTCGCAAAGAGTCTACCAGCTCTCAGGCATACAAGGCCTTGTATGCTGACCTCTGTTCAAAATTCCCATCTTATCAGAAAATTTTCACTGACGGTTCCAAGTCTGAGGACGGAGTGGCCTGTGCAGCCTTTGCCCTGGTGCTCCTTCTCAGATACTGTTAAAACATATCCCTCCAGATGCTTCTGTCTATTCTGCTGAACTTACTGCTCTGGTTTTGGCATTGAAGATAATTTCACAATCTAAGAAGAGGGACTTTCTGGTTCTGTCGGATTCGCTGTCAGCTTTGGAGGCCATAGCTGGCCGCAACCTTCAGCATCCAGAACTTTTACATTTCTTTGAACTTTTTAGCAAGTTGAAAGCGGATGGTTACAACATTATTCTGGCTTGGGTTCCTGGTCATGTTGGCATCGGAGGGAACGAAATGGTTGATCGTTTAGCCAAGAATGCCACAAGAGAGAAATTGTCCAACATTTATATCCCTTGCTCAGATCTGAAACCCAAAATTAACGATTATGTGAGAGACCTCTGGCGGGAGGATTGGAACACACAGACGGATAACAAACTCTTTCAGATCTGTCCAAACCTTACAGAGTTCCTCCCATCTACGTCTGGTGGTCGTAAAGAAGAAACAGTTCTGTGCCGGCTGCACACCGGCCATTCGTATTTTACCCATTCGTACCTTTTAACCCGAAGAGTGCCTATAAGCCGTCAGCTGACGCCGAAGTAAAAATGCTTTCCCAGTGCCTATGGGCCGTCCACTGACATCATGCATTTTTCTTCAATTTTCATTTGTTACTATTTCTATTAACGGACTTAAATAGAGTGTGCATAGTAAGCCTTATATGTCTGTAGTATTAAAATGATATACAAATGACCACACGTGAGGGGAAAGCCCATTTATTCTCATCACTGACTGGATGACCAGCCAGCACTTTGTCTCGCTTGCAAAGATGGCGGTGCAACCTTCGACAAGCGTAGCGACCAAATCAACGTATTTACACAGCTGAGCAGGCTCTGCTAATCATTTTTGACAAAGACAATAATCTTTTATTCAACGACTTACTCGAGCATGAAGGTGAGATGATGATTGTGGTGGAATTGCCGACCGTATTGGTCAGTTATTGAGTCAGGCTGTGTGACCTCAGTGTGTGTTCAGCTGACTGGTTTGCCAGCGTCGAACGAGCTCGCCTAGTGTGTACTCTGCACTGCGTGCCAGTGGCCAGTGATGTGATAGTCAGCACGAGAGGGGAGCGTGGCCTGCTCGCGGCGTGACATGGGGCAGAGGGAAAGGTAGGAGAAGAGGAGGAGTGAAAGAGAGGGTTGAAGTCCAGCAAGGGGGCGTGGTGGGGGGATGGGGGCGTGGTCATGGACTGATCTGTCTGCATAGAGTGTGAGCGTCTTGATAGACTTCTAAACTGTTTTACTTTCATTTACATGTGTAGTGTGACAATACAAACTTTATTTTCAACTTTTTTGCTTTGTGTTCTTTTTTGGATGTGAAGCTGTAGTGGTAAATACATATGTTTTTGATCGTGCAAAAAAATCTATCCAAATCTAAATGCCTAAATATTCTTTTATTATCAGAATTAAAACAGAAGAAGCCCAGATTCAAAATCTTCATTCAATTTCCTTCAAAAATCATATATATTTCATTGTTATATCTTTTGTAGTTTCTGAGCTAGAATTTTTTGTTAATTATTACCCCCAAATCATTAGATTTCCCTGGCACTGGGAAAGCCTTTGTTTGTAACATTTTCAAGCAGTGAACGGGTTAAAGAATGAAGAAGCTCCGTGGTGCATTCCATGTCATGTGCCACTCACAATGAAACATATTCTTTTAGAGTGTTGGGACTTGCACGATGTGAGACACAAACATTTTACAGCAGAATCCATGAAAATCCTGTTCAGAGATGTCCCGCCTGATGTGATCTTTGAGTTTTTGAGAGAGATTAACATTTTTCATCTGATTTAAGATTTTACGGACGAAAGATTTTTAACGAAATTTCTGGTGCGTTTTAGAAGATGTCATTTAAGGAGATGTATGAAAGTTTTTTTTATTTTTTTATTTTTTAAATGACTTGTGAGTTGATTTTAACGTGGTGACAGCCCTGATGTGGCCCTTTGCGGTCGGCTGGGCTATAAGCAACATTATCTTATCTTATCTTATCTCTGACATCCATGGGCAGGAGTTGGGTGTCCATCAAGGGAGCATCCTTTCTCCTGCCCTTTTCAGCATTAAAATCAACGCAAGAGAGAAATTGCCTATGACTGTGTCTTTGACCCCCAGTTTCAAAGCAAATTCGAAAACAACCCAAACTGTATTCCGCCGTTTGGTGTTCGTATGCAGCCTCACACGCGGAATGCAGGTCTAGACCTAGGAGTTGTGTCGGATTTTTCCAAGTTTCCGGATCAGCCTCCGTGGACCTTTTTCTTACCAGAGATTCGTTTTGATCTTGCAGCTTTTCGTAAAGAGTCTACCAGCTCTCAGGCATACAAGGCCTTGTATGCTGACCTCTGTTCAAAATTCCCATCTTATCAGAAAATTTTCACTGACGGTTCCAAGTCTGAGGATGGAGTGGCCTGTGCAGCCTATTGCCCTGGTGCTCCTTCTCAGATACTGTTAAAACATATCCCTCCAGATGCTTCTGTCTATTCTGCTGAACTTACTGCTCTGGTTTTGGCATTGAAGATAATTTCACAATCTAAGAAGAGGGACTTTCTGGTTCTGTCGGATTCGCTGTCAGCTTTGGAGGCCATAGCTGGCTGCAACCTTCAGCATCCAGAACTTTTACATTTCTTTGAACTTTTTAGCAAGTTGAAAGCGGATGGTTACAATATTATTCTAGCTTGGGTTCCTGGTCATGTTGGCATCGGAGGGAACGAAATGGTTGATCGTTTAGCCTAGAATGCCACAAGAGAGAAATTGTCCAACATATATATCCCTTGCTCAGATCTGAAACCCAAAATTAACGATTATAATGCTGAACAATTAAGTAGTGGGGGAAAACAAGTGCAGGCTAACAATTCTTCGGTCATTATAATAATGACTTCGCAAAGATTTGAACTTTTTGAGAAAGAAAAAAAAAATGAAGAAAATGGGGGAAATATATTATAAATATTGAGAAACCCTTCGCTAGCTGCCTGAGGGAACCATCGTGATCCCTTCTGAAGGCAGATCTATTTGTATTGCCTGCTCCTAGGCCTTTCGTCCGCTGGATCGGACTCATCAGGGAGACACGGCTGATTGTGTCTGCACTCCTGGCGTCAAATAGAGACACACCACAGTCCATAATTCTGTGGTGTTCTCACCACCAAGGGTTAAAAAAAGAATCCAACAGCACCCCAAAGCAGCCAGCGAAGGATAGTAAAATGGAATAAAACGAAAGTGTGGAGAGGAAAAAAGTTGCTGAAAAACTAAAAGCATTATGCAAACAGTATAAAATGTAGGGGACAATCTTTGAGCCTATGCCCGAAGATCCATTCAAGGATACAAGGGAGATCAAAAGATATGGAACAGTCTGAGTGGTCAGCTCTGCTGTTCAATAACTCAAGCAATGTCAGTGGCTAAGAATTGTGCAGGACAACCTTTACTTGGATCTCCTAAGAGATGCAATCTCCCACTGATTGACCAAACAATATAATGCTGAACAATTAAGTAGTGGGGGAAAACAAGTGCAGGCTAACAATTCTTCGGTCATTATAATAATGACTTCGCAAAGATTTGAACTTTTTGAGAAAGAAAAAAAAAAATGAAGAAAATGGGGGAAATATATTATAAATATGAGAAACCCTTCGCTAGCTGCCTGAGGGAACCATCGTGATCCCTTCTGAAGGCAGATCTATTTGTATTGCCTGCTCCTAGGCTTTCGTCCGCTGGATCGGACTCATCAGGGAGACACGGCTGATTGTGTCTGCACTCCTGGTGTCAAATAGAGACACACCACAGTCCATAATTCTGTGGTGTTCTCACCACCAAGGGTTAAAAAAAGAATCCAACAGCACCCCAAAGCAGCCAGCGAAGGATAGTAAAATGGAATAAAACGAAAGTGTGGAGAGGAAAAAAGTTGCTGAAAAACTAAAAGCATTATGCAAACAGTATAAAATGTAGGGGACAATCTTTGAGCCTATGCCCGAGGATCCATTCAAGGATACAAGGGAGATCAAAAGATATGGAACAGTCTGAGTGGTCAGCTCTGCTGTTCAATAACTCAAGCAATGTCAGTGGCTAAGAATTGTGCAGGACAACCTTTACTTGGATCTCCTAAGAGATGCAATCTCCCACTGATTGACCAAACAATATAATGCTGAACAATTAAGTAGTGGGGGAAAACAAGTGCAGGCTAACAATTCTTCGGTCATTATAATAATGACTTCGCAAAGATTTGAACTTTTTGAGAAAGAAAAAAAAAAATGAAGAAAATGGGGGAAATATATTATAAATATGAGAAACCCTTCGCTAGCTGCCTGAGGGAACCATCGTGATCCCTTCTGAAGGCAGATCTATTTGTATTGCCTGCTCCTAGGCCTTTCGTCCGCTGGATCGGACTCATCAGGGAGACACGGCTGATTGTGTCTGCACTCCTGGTGTCAAATAGAGACACACCACAGTCCATAATTCTGTGGTGTTCTCACCACCAAGGGTTAAAAAAAGAATCCAACAGCACCCCAAAGCAGCCAGCGAAGGATAGTAAAATGGAATAAAACGAAAGTGTGGAGAGGAAAAAAGTTGCTGAAAAACTAAAAGCATTATGCAAACAGTATAAAATGTAGGGGACAATCTTTGAGCCTATGCCCGAGGATTATGTGAGAGACCTTGGCAGGAGGATTGGAATACACAGACGGATAACAAACTCTTTCGGATCCATCTAAACCTTACAGAGTTCCTCCCATCTGCGTCAGGTGGTCGTAAAGAAGAAACAGTTCTGTGCCGGCTGCACACCGGCCATTCGTATTTTACCCATTCGTACCTTTTAAAGAGTGAAGAAGCGCCGTGGTGCATTCCATGTCATGTGCCACTCACAATGAAACATATTCTTTTAGAGTGTTGGAACTTGCACGATGTGAGACACAAACATTTTACAGCGGAGTCCATGAAGATCCTGTTCAGGGATGTCCCACCTGACGTGATCTTTGAGTTTTTGAGAGAGATTAACATTTTTCATCTGATTTAAGATTTTACGGATGAAAGATTTTTAACGAAGTTACTGGTGCGTTTCTAGAAGATGTCATTTAAAGAGATGTGTGAAAGGTGTGTGTTTTGTTTTTTGTTTTTTTTTAAATGACTTGTGAGTTGATTTTAACGTGGTGATAGCCCTGATGTGGCCCCTTGCGGTCGGCTGGGCTATAAGCAACATTATCTTATCTTATCTTTTGGCTGCAACTGGCTTGGGATCAAAGCAAAATTTTCTTCCTGAATTATTGTGCCCAGATATACCCAAATACGTCAAGTCCACTTAACTTTTTGGTGACAGATTGATTTGGCCCTGGTTACTGCATTGACTTGAAGTCACTGTGAATGCATTTTGTTCTACTAATCTTGTGCTGTGTTTTTGTGTCTCAGTGTGTACAATTTCTATCCAACTAGACATTGGTTTGGAACCTGTCTATGCTAGTTTGATTCAGGGGTCTTCTCCTTTTCCTGATCCTGACTCATTTTTTTCTGGATATTCATTATATAAGGGAGAGCGGGGACAATGTTTTAACCTCCAGGAATCTTATCTAAACCATTTTGGTACTGGCTTGGAAGTCTGGAATGAGTTTGAGGACAGCAGTGTGCATGACTTTGAATTTCTGCCTCCCAGGTGTGTTCCCTCTATCCTTTTCGATATTCTGGCAATTGTTTGGACAGGTAAGTATGAAGAAGCCAATTTTTCCTACTTGAATTAGTTTTATGATATACTTACTTGTCAAAACAGCTATAACTCCGTCCCTCCTCCACGCAGTTAGGAAAAAGGGAGAAAACTGATTTGTTTTGGGAGTAAAGTGAGTTCAATATGCTCAAGGGAGAACACATATATTCCTGTGGGTTGAGTAGCACGGACTCCCCGTTCTCCATATGGTTCGCTCTTTTTGGGGGAGCTTCCTGATGTTCCACGTAGTAGGAGAAAAGGCATTTGTTTGGACAGGTAAGTATATCATAAAACTAGTTTAAGTAGGAAATATCTTATTCATGGATAAAGTAGGTTTTTGTTTTTTTGATAATTCAAGAGTCACCTGACAGACTGAAATGCTGTGTAATCAAAATCCATGCCCCATGTAACCACATGTATTGATTGAAATCATACGTGACTGGAATATTGTTTCTGTTTGTTCCTCTAATGCATACAGAAAACATATTGTCAACAAGGCAAATGAAGCAGTAGTCTTACTAGCCGCCGTGGCAGAGTGATTAGCATCGTGGATTCCCGGCTGGGAGGTCGTGGGTTCGACTCCCATCAGAGCCATGTGCAGTACATGCAGGCTTCTGCTGTGCTTGTTGTTTTGAAAGATTGTCCTGCTATTCTAGCAATTTACTGGGCTGTGTATTGTGTAATTGTCAATTATTCTGTCTATTTGCAGGACTGTGTCTTGTTCCACAACACAGTATTTCACAACATTCACTACGGGAACCTCCACAAGCCTGAGCAGAGCGTGTACGAGGCAGCGCAGATGGCAGAACTGCACGAAGCCATCATGGCGCGCTTCCCACAGCAGTATGACACCCAGGTGGGAGAGCGAGGACTGAAACTGTCAGGTAGGAATCCAAGGCGACTTCTTTTTTTTTTTTTTTTTGCCGTCCCATCTTCTGTGCCATCTCAGTGGCATTGCACCCATGCTGCTCATTCCGATGGTCTGTTCACAGCCACAGCCTGGTCTGGCACGCCGCAGCCCTGGCACCAGCAAACCACAGGAATCAGTCAGTGTCGAGTGGTCAAGAGGCAACCCAATGGAGGAGACACTGCACTGCTGCCAAGCCACTTTGGTGGTGTTCAGTAGCACCTGTTCTGATCTAAGATATGCAGGACACCACTTACTAAGCCCCCTTAACAACAATAATTGCTTAATCGTGGAGCGGGCTTGAGTTAGCTCTCTATCCAGAGGGTGCCACCACGTCCGTCTAACAACAGCTCCTATGAACTTGCCAAAACTGGTGACCCTGACAGAATCGAACCAAGGCCATAGAGATGGAGAGGATCTGAAAGCTGAGGTCACCATGAGAGCAGGGCATGAAGCGCCACAGAATTTGAGAGTTTTTTCTTCTTTTTTAAAAAAAAATGCTTATTGATGAGAATAAGGATGGATAAAGATGATGCTACAGAACTCCATTCCGGTCTGAGACTACATGACGGGGCTGTACTCTACGCTTACTTTCATAATATACCTTGGTGTCAACCAGGCCTGAGAGATACAGACAAATCTGAGCAACACCCTCAGAGACGCATGCATTTAGTAGGTGAAACTTGACTGTGTCATCCCAGTCTTCCCAACTGAGCCCATAGAAAACTCAACTATGGTACGAGCCAGTCAGGGCAGAAAAATCCCACATGGCTCTGATGGGAATCAAACCCACAACCTCCCAGCCGGGAATGCATGATGCTAACCACTTTGCCACAGCAGCTAGTAAGACTACTTCTTCATTTATTTAGTTGATGAATCCTTCTTCATCTACCCAGGTTTTTCTTTTTTTCTTTTCTCTCTCTCTCTTTTTTTCTTTTTTTTTGTTTGTTTCTTTGCATGTTCTTTTTTCAATTGCTTCTATTCAGTTCTAGAGGCTCTTCCACCTTTTCCATGAACACCCTGCACCCGCTGCCATACCACAATGGTTAGCATCACTGATTCCCAACTTGAAAGTCATTACAGCCGTCCGGCCCAGATGAAAATCGCACGGTTTAGTTTCTGGCTTAGTTGCCCGGGTGATGAACTCAGGCTGTGACCTTCACCACTGTGAAGCGATAAGCGGGAGGTTGGGTACAGCGAATCTACTAGCTACAGACAACGCGTACTGCGTGATTCTTGTGCTAATGTTTTTGTGTTTTTTATGCTTTATTATGCTTCCACACCCCAGAACTGGATATAATGAAATCTGTGTGTGATTTGTGTATTAGATTCTTCTTTGTGTCGTTTGATATAACTTCGGTACATCCTGCGTTTGTGTGTATTCTTCAGTTTTTTTTAGTGGGTGCTGAGTGTGTCAGTGAAGTGCCAGGCGGCTGTGTATAGCCTTGTGCTTGTGATTCATCGCAGCGTGAGAGCCGTGCACGTGCTGAGACATCATACATCCACTAAGCGCTTATTTTCCTCTCTCTCTCTCTCTCTCTCTCTCTCTCTCTCGCACGCATGCGCGTGTGTGTGTGTTGTTGTTGTTGTTGCTGTTGTTGTTGTTGTTGCTGCTCTCTCTCTCTCTGTGCATACATAAGAGTAAGAGTGTGCAAGTGAGTACCCAAGCGTGAGCTTTCATGGTAGAGTAAGCTGTAATACCTAGTGATTTCTCTCTCTCTCTCTCTCTCTCCCTCTCTCTCTCTGTATGTGTTATCCATCTGTTTATATACCGCTGTTGTTGGTGTGTGGGTTTCTGTCAATATGTGTGTGTGTGTGTGTGTGTGTGTGTGTGTGTGTGTGTGTGTGTGTTGCACACTCTCTCTCTCTCTCTCTCTCTCTTGCTCTCCACTGAGTTGAACTTTCATTTCACTTTGTGTGTATTCATTAGTCTGTTTCAATCGTTTTTTGTTGGCAAATCTTTGTGGTGCTTGCCAGCAATGCGTATGAAAGAAGACCCATTCATGTTTGGTATCGTTCTGTCAGTCAAAGACCCCACAATCCAGTGACATCAATCAACCACAGTTCGCTGCATTTTGGCGCAAAGTGTTAATGAAGAAACACAGCACCCTATTTCCAACACACTATCAGCCAGACAGCTAGTATCACATTATGCATAGGGAGAAAAGCTTGTGGAAGGTTAGCACAAGGAAGCTGGCTGCTGTAGGCTGCAGTGCACTGTATAATCAAACTGTGGCCGTCTCCATCCCTCTCCTCTCGCGTTTCCTCTGCAACCAGTAGGTGGTCAGAAGTTATTGCCCTTGTCTTCATCTAAGTATTCCTCTGTGGACAAGCATGTCATGGGTTTGATTCTAGCAGAGCCTTTTTTTTGTAGGTTTTTCTGCCCTAGCTGGTTTCTGACAGAGCTGAGTTTGCTATGGCTGGGTATTGCTCAGGCCTGGTTGACAGCAGGATATGTAGGGAAGTAAATGTAGAGTTAGCCCTCTCATGCAGTCTTAGACCAGAATGGGATTCCATAGCATCATCATTATCATCCTCATCCTCGCTGATCAGCATAAAACAATGCTCAAATTCTGTATCCTTTCATGTCCTGCTGTCATGGTGACCTCAGTTTTTATTTTGTCTTGCATGTTTATGTCCTTTGTGATTTTGTGTTGAGCTCTCTGGTGTGGACAAGCTCATCGGGACTGCCGCTAGATGGATGTGGTGGTGCCTTCCGCATGGGTGACATTTATTTACACGATCTCCGAGACAAAGTAATGATTGTAGTCAGTTGATGGTTTACTAGTGGGTGTCCAAAGTATGTTGGATCAGAACAGGCATTACTGAACACCACTGAAATGACTTGACAGTAATGTAGTGTCTCCTCTGGTGGGTTGCCTCATGGTGACTTGACATGGACTTCTCCCTGTGGATTGTCTGTGCCAATGCTTCAGCAGGACAGTAATGTTGTGTCTCCTCTGGTGGGTTGCCTCATGGTGACTTGACATGGACTTCTCCCAGTGGATTGTCTGTGCCAGTGCTTCAGCAGGACAGTAATGTTGTGTCTCCTCTGATGGGTTGCCTCATGGTGACTTGACATGGACTTCTCACTGTGGATTGTCTGTGCCAATGCTTCAGCAGGACAGTAATGTTGTGTCTCCTCTGGTGGGTTGCCTCATGGTGACTTGACATGGACTTCTCCTGTGGATTGTCTGTGCCAGTGCTTCAGCAGGACAGTAATGTTGTGACTCTTCTGATGGGTTGCCTCATGGTGACTTGACATGGACTTCTCACTGTGGATTGTCTGTGCCAATGCTTCAGCAGGACAGTAATGTTGTGTCTCCTCTGGTGGGTTGCCTCATGGTGACTTGACATGGACTTCTCCCTGTGGATTGCCTGTGCCAATGCTTCAGCAGGACAAGTCAGGATGTAGTGTGGATGTGGAGCCGGAATAAGCAGCATGGGGAGAATGCCACTGGAGATGCACAGAAGATGGGACAGCAAAAAACAACAAAATTGCTCCATGCACTGCCACAGCTTTGTAGAGCAGGGAATTGCTTTTGGTCCTCTCTGTGTCTGTCTGTCTTGGTCCACAGGATTGCTCTAAAACAGTATGGTGGATCATCATGAAATTGTACAGAGTTATTTGTAGCTATTTACATTCAAAACTGATGAAATTTGGAAGGATACAGTGTTTGCAAGTGCATGAAAAGTGATGCAATTTTTAAGTTTTCCAGATAACAACTTAAGTATGCAAGGTCTGTGTGTAATTCTTACTTACTAGAGAATATTAACTTTTCATCAGTTATGTGAAAATGTCAGCTTGTCATTCATTGTTTGGGAATGTGAACTTTTCATCCCTTATTTGAGAATGTTTAATTTTCAGTCCTGCAAAAAGATGTTACTTTTGATTCGTCATTTGAGAATGTTACTTTGTCATTGTTACTTGGAGAAAGTAGACTGTGTGTTCATCATCACATCTTGTTGCCTCAGTATGCCTGACCACTAACCAGGTAGTACCAGTTTTCACTGGCTGTTGAGTAGACTATACTTGTCTAGAAGTATTAGGATTGAAAATAGCAGGTGGATAATATTAGTGATTGATGGTTGTCACTGATTTTCATGTGAGTGAAAGAAAATAAAGAAAGCAAAAAAAATTGTGTGGTTTGGCACAGGAGGAGAGAAACAGCGCGTTGCCATCGCCCGGGCGATCATGAAGGATACCCCTGTCCTGGTCTATGATGAGGCCACCTCCTCCCTCGACACTATCACTGAACAGGTCGCTATTAGCTCTGTGTATGTG
Organism: Conus canariensis; assembly: GCA_033310375.1. Classification (NCBI taxonomy): domain Eukaryota; kingdom Metazoa; phylum Mollusca; class Gastropoda; order Neogastropoda; family Conidae; genus Conus; species Conus canariensis. The sequence goes on from CM065727.1 coordinate 14,832,745, forward strand.
CGTGCCTGTGTGCATGCTTTGTGTGTGTGTGTGTGTGTGTGTGTGTGTGTGTGTGTGTGTGTGTGTGTGTATGGTTCATATGGTTATATGTACATGTTTGGACATGTGCATGCATGTTCACATGTGTCATTTGTGTGTTTCATTTGTTCATACCACGTTGCCCTTTGTTTTTACTAGTTTTTCTTAATATTTTCATATCCTTCCAGTTTTAGGAATTTGATGACTATGTGATAAAAATAGTAATCATCTTTATGATCAGCTGTGGGTATTAATCAACTTGAAGGAACGAATTTGCTGTAACCTCTACTCAATTGCTCATGACCAAGGATAAAGGACTATGCACATCCCTGGCAGTCCTATGACCTACCATGATGAGACAACTCTTCTTACTTCCACTGATCTGGCGTCACAGTTGGTCGTGTATTGTCAGACAAAGTAACCTTGGACGCAGCCTAGTTTTCCGCATGTCTTTTTCATTTCTTTTTCAGGGTTCGCATTCACTGATAATTGCTGGTTCTGTAAAGGTTCGGATGGTGAAATACTGGCAAAAAATTTGGCCACCAGTACCATTTTTGCTTGAACAAATTTTTTTTATTTAATTGGCAGTGAGAAAATGCACTTTACTTTTACCAAGTGCTGTGATTATGCTGTCTCTGTTTTGTCCCTTTGCCCATGCTGAGGTTGCTGTGATGGTTATTGAATTGGTAAGTGCAATCTCTGTTTTTAATTTTGTTGTTTTGGTTTTGTTTTCACTTTTTTTTTTAATAACAAAAGCACACAAAATATGTGCATATGTTCATACATGCCTCTATCAAAATTCACAAAAATAATGAACAAATGAAAAGGGGGAAAGTAGGGGGGGACCCAAGGACCTAAAGGTAATTATGAGCAGACGAAGAAATGGATGAATAACATTCGAACACAGAAAGTTTAGAAAGGGAAAGGTGACTACATTAACCATTGTGCAACCACGGCAGGGTACGAGTCATTCAAGCATACTGCAAAATTCTGATTGGTGTCCTGACTTCAGATATCATATTTCTTTCTACATGGTGACAGCCTTGAACAAGCCATGTATGACATTCTGACTTCAGATATGGTATTCCTTTCTACATGGTGACAGCCTTGAACGGGCCATGTATGACATCCTGACTTCAGATATGGTATTCCTTTCTACATGGTGACAGCCTTGAACGGGCCATGTATGGCATCCTGACTTCAGATATGGTATTCCTTTCTACCTGGTGACAGCCTTGAACAGGCCATGTATGGTCAGCAGGGCTGTAATAGAACTAAGACTGAAAATCTTTCTGTTTTCCTGCAGAACATCCTTCAGGCTCTGAGACGGGTGACCAGGGGCCGCACAACCATTGTCATCGCCCATCGTCTGTCCACGGTGGTGGACGCCGATGAGATCCTGGTGCTGGCCGATGGGCGCGTGGCGGAGCGAGGGACCCACTACTCCCTGATGGCCAACCCGCTCAGTGCTTACTACGAGCTCTGGCACAAGCAGAGCGCTTCACCTGACTTGAAGCACTCGCCACACTCTCCGCATGACAATGGAGAGGAGGTGGTGATTGATGAGAAGAATTCCATACCTCATTCACATTAAGGTTAGGATTGGTAGAGATGTGAGGTGGTTCAGAGTAAATAATATTGAAAAAGAAATAGGAAGTGAAGAGAGAAACAACATAGAGTTTATGTATGAGGATATTTTATAGAATTTTTTGTTAATTTTATTTTTAATGAGTGTAATGACAGAAGGTACCGGTTCTCTGAGAAGAAGATCATATTGAATGATGACTGCCTCCATAGTGAAGCAAAATTAATGAGTGTGTGTGTGTGTGTGTGTGTGTGTGTGTGTGTGTGTGTGTGTGTGCTGTATGTGTGTGTGTGTGCTCTGTGTGTGTGTGTGTGTGTGTGTGTGTGTGTGTGTGTGTGTGTGTGTGTGTGTGTGTGAGGAGAGAGACTCTTACTCCTGTTTGGTTCCTGTTACAAGTGATGTTTACATAAGATGGGAGAACTGCTGGAAAGACCTCCAGGTTTTAAGCTGTCCAGTAGGTTGGTATCAAAATAAATCTTGGATTTCTGTATGATTCCAGCTCTTTTAACATTTAACAAAATAGTGGATTAATGCAACTTTGAAACTGACTCAGTGCGTTTTGCTTCTCTGTACGTGTTTTGTCTTTTTTTTTTTTTAATGTATATATATATAGATATATATCGAGAACAAAAGTTATTGAAACCAAGAGATTGCTCATGAATAGGAAGACTGTCTTGACTTTAATTAGATGTAGTAAAAGTTCCAGCATCCAAAGGTCATTGTACTGTTTCCAAAGATATGGAGATCTGTATCTTCTGTCTCTACATTAATTGTGATCATCCGCTAGACAGTTGGGCCCTCTTTTTGTGTGCTTAATCTGGATTCATGTTTTCACAAAATACAATTTTATTGTGAATATATGGATGGTAAGTGACAGAAGGTATCCCCCCCCCCCCCAAAGTCGAAGGACATTTTGATTGATAAATACATATATTCCAGATATCTGTTTTGTATCATTAGGAGTATGATGTTTTATCTCTCATTCCTACTTTTCTATGAACCATTTCTTCCCCTTGTTCCTAGATTCTTATAATAAGAGTATTCCCGTCATTCCTGGATTTAGAGAAAAAGGGAAGAAGTGCAAAGCAGGGTATACTTATTTCTGAGACTTGCGACAATATCGGACATCATGGTACACAGTGGAAGTCATATACTGTTGTGTTCAGTATTGATGTGAGAAGTTGTCTGTGGTCATGTTGACACTATCAGGTGACATCACTGGTGACACACAGGTGTAAAACAGGTAAGTCTGGGGTTCAGCACAATGCATGCAAGCATGCAACACATGCAGAACGGTGTTTTGCTTGCAGAGTGTGCACGTCATGCTGGTACTTACTGAGTAGTGCCTCCTGTGTATCTCTGTGCCACACAGCTGGTTATATCCACACAAAAAAAAAACCTGTCACATTTGTCACTAGAATTGTCCTACCACATGATCAGTTGTTTTGAAGAGAATATGTCTTTTACTAAACACTTACTGAATCAAAACCACACATTATTTTCAATTTTATGCACAGAAAGTGTTCACAAATAAAACGTTCAGTATATACATGTGTCTGTGTTACAGTCACCATGTCACACATGGGTGACATGTGTGTGATACACCTTGAAACAGTCACCACATCATGTGTCACACATAGGTGACGTGTGTGATACACCTTGAAACAGTCACCACATCACGTGTCACACATAGGTGACATGTGTGTGATATACCTTGAAACAGTCATGCTGGTTGCAGCACAAATACACTCCACACTTTTCACATATGATGGATGTTTTTGATTTTTTGAAGGGTCTGTTGGCATACCTGAGGCCAGGGTGGGAGTGTTTGTGTCAGTTGTGACATGCTGTGCACACGACACAGGTGTGGTCTTCACCTTCTCCACAACAGGCCAGCGATCTGTGCGGTCAAGACAAGGGGCTGCTGCATTGGTTTCCGTTGTGGTTGGCCATCATATTTCTTTTCGACAAAATGATTGCCGATCAGTTGATGGGCCATGTCAGATTTGAAGGAGAGTAGGTCTCACTTGCTTTGTCCCTGAAGTTTGTGGTCTGTCACCTCCCCCTCAAGGACATAATCATTGTAGATAGCTGTCTCCATCAGCTTGGTCTCCACTTGTCGAAACATGATCATGTCACCACACTGTCACCACTCAGAGGCACCACAGGGAAGACAGTGCTCTTCTGCGTTGGTTATGATTAATTCTGCTGGGTAACCAATGCGGTTGGGTCGCATTGTGCCACATAGGTAAGTCCTCTTACTCAACAGGTATTTTTCCAGCGCAGGTGATGTATAGAAGTTGTCGGTGAAAAATATGGCCAAAGTTATGCTCTGGTTTAGTCAAGCCTACCACAGCTCGGGCGCTGAGTCCCATCAGTTTGTTCACTTGCTGCCCGTGCTTACCTGTATAGACCTCCATGTTATAGCAGTGTGCTGTCTTGGCTCGGCAAGCACCCACAACTTGATGCCAAACTTCACGGGTTTGTCCTTCGTGAACTGCTTGAAGCCCAAGCGGCCTTTGAACAGCACCATGGCTTCATCCACCGTCATGTACAGAACAATCCCTAAAACTGTCCCTGATTGTATCTAGTGCGTACCTAAGTTTGTGGAGTTTGTCACTTCGATCGACAGGTGTGTTTGGATCAGTGAAGTACATGTATTTCCGAATCTGGAAAAACCTGTCACGGCTCATTACACTGCCAAACTGAGTTCAGAGGAGAAAGTGTTTGAGCTTGTGCACCAGTACTGTATATCTCTGTCAAGTCATATAACGTCTTCATGTAAAGCAATGGCAAGTTTTCATCACCCAGCTCCTCTTCACTGTTGCTACCCTCTGTCTGTCCTATAGCAGCTGCTAGTTGTGCTCTCTCCTCTTCATTCAATTGTAACAAATCAAAATCATCAGCTGGTAAAGCATTGTAAAAATTATGTGAAACTGGTCAGAGTCTGAATTGTCTGCGCGTTCCATTTTCCGTGTACAAGTGTTTAGTGAGAACTGCTGCTGCAGCAGCAAACCGGCCAAAATAGAGCGGTGACCACTTTCCCACTCTGTAGGCCGTCTGGCATCCATTCCATTCATAAACACTGCCCCGCAAGCGACCAGGTCAGGGAGAAATGATCGTGAACTGATGACGCAACTTATGCTGAGTTCAAAGCAAAAGGACAGGGGGGATTTTGTACTGCCCAGCTTTCCGAAAGGAAGGGTATGATTTGTGCAAACCTGGTTGTAGGAATGAAAGTTTTAAATGCTCGAGTGACAGCGTTTGCATTCTTGAGAGGATGTGGTTTCATATTCAAATTCCGAAGAGGATTTGATTGAACTGGGGTGTGAAATATGAAAATTGTGATATCTGGAATAAAGTGATGGAGGCAGTTATCAAGGTGTAATATAGAATTTCCGTTATTCAGGTTGGAGCTGTGGAAAAGGGTTGGCATTTAGATCTGTACACTCCACATATATGTTCATGATTCCACACTTTACAGAAACTGGTCTGGGTTTGAATGATAGGAGTGATTTGTTGACTGTGATGAATTGTTACACTGGAACCGTAATATTTTAATAGGCAGTGGGTTTGTGGTTGTGCAACATGTACAGGTGTTGGCAGCGCACTCAGTGGACTCTAAATTCTGTCAGGGGCAATGGATCATAAGCAGCATTTTGCCTTTATTTTCCTTGTCTATGTATGTTTTCCACAAATCGCATATTAGACCTAACACAATGAAAAATCTGCTGTAAAATATGACGAAACGCAATTTATGTATTTAATATAATCGTGCTCCACCTCCCGATGAAAACATTAATCTGTCAAGAGAGAGTGGAGAGAGGAGAGAAGTATTCCAGTATTGTGATGAGTTGCAGAAGTGATGAATACACAGCACAGTAGCTTCAGTTTTATACTTTTCATTTTGAAGTGGTCTAGAATCGGTTGTGTTTGTTGGCACTGCCAAGCAATATTTATAGATTTAACTATGTGGTTTGCATGTGGCATTCCTCTGTGAGCTAGTTGGCAGGTTGGATGAGTGTTCAGTGCTGATCACATACAGGGAGACTGTCCACACATGTATGTAGAATCACCGTCCATGTTCTTGATATCTCTAATTATGGTCACTGAACAAAGATTTTTTCGTTCATCATCCGGGTTCATCATCCAGAAGGATCAGCAAGGGAAGACTGAGCCAACTTCCAGTTAGAGGGTGTGTTGACTGAGCCAACTTCCAGTTAGAGGGTGTGTTGACTGAGCCAACTTCCAGTTAGGGGGTGTTGACTGAGCCAACTTCCAGTTAGGGGGTGTTGACTGAGCCAACTTCCAGTTAGGGTGTGTTGACTGAGCCAACTTCCAGTTAGGGTGTGTTGACTGAGCCAACTTCCAGTTAGGGTGTGTTGACTGAGCCAACTTCCAGTTAGGGGGTGTGTTGCCTGAGCCAGCTTCCAGTTAGAGGGTGTGTTGACTGAGCCAACTTCCCATTAAGGGGTGTGTTGACTGAGCCAACTTCCAGTTAGGGGTGTGTTGACTGAGCCAACTTCCAGTTAGGGTGTGTTGACTGAGCCAACTTCCAGTTAGGGGGTGTGTTGACTGAGCCAACTTCCAGTTAGAGGGTGTGTTGACTGAGCCAACTTCCAGTTAGGGGGTGTTGACTGAGCCAACTTCCTGTTAAGGGGTGTGTTGACTGAGCCAACTTCCTGTTAAGGGGTGTGTTGACTGAGCCAACTTCCAGTTAGGGGGTTAGGTCACCAGCCGCCTTGGCGAAGTGGTTAGCATCGTGGACTCCCGGCTGGGAGGTCATGGGTTCGAATCCCATCAGAGTCATGTGGGTTTTTCTGCCCCGACCGGCTCCTACCCAGAGTTGAGTTTGCTGTGGACTCAGTTGGGAAGACTGGGACCACACAGTCGAGTTTCATCCACTTAATGGATGCGTTTCTGAGAGTGTTGCTCAAATTTCCTGACCAACACTGCACGTGCCTGTATCTCTCGATCCTGGTTGACGCTGGGACATATTATGAAAGGAAGCGTAGAGTACAGCCCTGTCATGTAGTTTCAGACTGAAATGGAAATCCGTAGCATCATCTTAATCATCCTCATTCTCATCGATCAGCATAAAAAAAAAAAATGTCTCAAATTCTGTGGCCCTTCATGCCCTGCTGTCATGGTGACCTCAATTTCAATGTTCTCTCCACGTCTGTGGCCTCGGTTTGGTTCCGTCGGGGTCACCGGTATCGGAGAGTCCATGGGGCTGTCATTGGACGGCCGTGGTGGCGCCCTCCGGAGGGAGAGCTCACTCACGCCGGCTCCGCGACTAAGCAATTATTGTCGTCAGTAGGGGGCTTAGTAGGTGGTGTCCTGCGTATGTTAGAACAGAACAGGCGCCACTGAACACCACCGAAGTGACTCGGCAGCAGTGCAGTGTCTCCTCCAGTGGGTTGCCTCTTGACGACTTGACATTGACTGCTCCCTGTGGATTGCTGTGCCGGGGCTGCGGCAGGGACGACCGGGCTGTGGCTGTGGACGGGGTGTCGGAATGAGCGGTGTGGGTGCACTGCCTCTGAGGTGGCGCAGAGGTTGGCACAGCAAAAAAAAAAAAAAAAAATTCCAGTTAGGAGGTGTGTTGACTGACCCAACTTCCAGCTAGAGGGTGTGTTGACTGAGCCAACTTCCAGTTAGAGGGTGTGTTGACTGAGCCAACTTCCAGTTAGGGTGTGTTGACTGAGCCAACTTCCAGTTAGGGGGTGTGTTGCCTGAGCTAACTTCCAGTTAGAGGGTGTGTTGACTGAGCCAACTTCCAGTTAGGAGGTGTGATGACTGAGCCAACTTCCAGTTAGGGTGTGTTGACTGAGCCAGCTTCCAGTTAGGGTGTGTTGACTGAGCCAACTTCCAGTTAGGGGGGGTGTTGCCTGAGCCAACTTCCAGTTAGGGTGTGTTGACTGAGCCAACTTCCAGTTAGGGTGTGTTGACTGAGCCAACTTCCAGTTAGGGGGTGTGTTGACTGAGCCAACTTCCCGTTAAGGGGTGTGTTGACTGAGCCAACTTCCCGTTAAGGGGTGTGTTGACTGAGCCAACTTCCAGTTAGGGGGTGTGTTGACTGAGCCAACTTCCAGTTAGGGGGTGTGTTGACTGAGCCAACTTCCAGTTAGGGGGTGTGTTGCCTGAGCCAACTTCCAGTTAGGGGGTGTGTTGACTGAGCCAACTTCCAGTTAGAGGGTGTGTTGACTGAGCCAACTTCCAGTTAAGGGGTGTGTTGACTGAGCCAACTTCCAGTTAGGGGGTGTGTTGACTGAGCCAACTATCCAGTTAAGGGGGGTTTGACTGAGCCAACTTCCAGTTAGGGTGTGTGTTAAGTAAGACAAAGTATTTTCTGTGATCCAGCATGATTTATGTTGTCAGCAAAATGGTGTGTTCCGTTGCTTTGTTTTGACAGTTGTGTAAAATTATTTTCTGTTTTGAAGAGCTGCAATACACTGTGATGCTCAAAATGTTACAGGTTGTCTCTGTGTGTGACTAAAACACATCATTTTGTTGCATACATCGCATATAAGGGACAAATTCTGATTTTCATTACAGTAAATCTCCTTTGGCTTCGAGCCAAGCAATGTCTGTAATTACTGCAATCTGTGTTTGAACTCAAGTGCCACGGAAATGGGTTATAAAATAAAAAAAAATACATCTCCAAGACTGCCAGCTACATTACAAGATCTCTATCACGAGATAGCAAATACAATTAACATGAAAAACAGTGATTGTTAGTTCAGAATAACTGTTTTAGTTTCAGTTTCATCAAGGAGGTGTCACTGCGTAGGGACTAGTCCATATATGCTACACATCATCCACTAAGTTTTAAGACCACACTGCGCATGATTTGATGCTTGTGTGTGTGTGTGTGCATGCGTGCGTGTGTGTATGTGCATGCGTGCATGTGTATGCAAGTGCGGAAGTGTGTGTGTGATTTGTGGGTGTATGTGAGCATGTTTCTGCGCAAATGTATCTGCACATGTATGTGTACATATTTGTAAGTGTGCGTGCCTTTATATGTGGGCAAATACACGTGTGTGTATGCACGTTTGTGTGTGTGCATATATGTGTGTATGTGTGCATGCACGCATGTGCATGTGTGAGCGAGCGCATAGGAGCGAGAGCATGCGCGCACGTGCATGTATATGTGTGCATGCGTGCGTGTGTTACTGCATGCGCCTTTGATTGTTTGTGGGAAATTAATGTTCAGTATATGACATAGGAACAAGAAGAACAACATCTATAACATCAAAAACAACACACACACAACAGTAACAACAACCACACACACACACACACATACACCAAGGCTTACACACGCACACACACACACTCTTTTACTCACTCACACACACACACACACACACACACACACAATGGTTTACACATCCACATTAGTGGACTCTCCAATTTACACACCTGCATCTTCCCACTGATGAACACACACCAGCGCACACACGTCTGCAGTATACACTGGGGTGCTTGAGAGATTCAAAGTCTTATCTCAGTTGACATGTGTTAAATAATTTGTGTTTATTATTGTGAAACCCAGTATGAGTTTGCCCCAATTTCTAGGAATCTTCACAGCGTTGGCCTTGAGATTATTCCCATGTTTGGTTGGTGATGTTTCTTGCTCTTCCTTTCAGTCTGGATGTGTAGCCACTTCCTCTCTTGATGTTCAGATCTGAAAGATAGTCGATGGTTCAGTGGCTTTCAGAGTATGTCAATAAATAATCAGGATTACATAGTTCTTGTAATTGCTGATAATGTTAGACAGGTCTATAAACAAATGGTTAGAGCATTTGCCAGTGGAGCTGACACTTATGAGTTTGATGGGGTCAGATTTTGTTTGGCTTGAAAAGAACTCTGATTCAGTTCAGGAAGGTTTAAAGGCTGCAGAAGGAGAGGGATGGGCCCTGCATTCCCTCATTCCATGCCCTAAACACAGTGACCCTCTGACAGTTCTGTACCATGCAGCCCATAGACAATGGGAACTTAACTCTGTGGTACTACGGTTTAACATTTTTCCGCATCTGATATGGCAAACCACCTGAGCCAGTTCCTCAGGAAGCCCAGCAGAAGTGACCTCACTCAACACCACTTTGTGCAGGATTTTTCCTCTCAGGAAAACCAGCATTGTCACTGTATTCTGTGTTCAGTTGGCACAGTAGGACTGGACATGAGCTGTGTGTAGACTGATATGTCAGGAAGGAGCTGCACTCCAGATGCGTTTTTTTTCCCTTCTTATCTGTTTACTGTATACAGAGTCAAGAAATTTTGCACTTTAACAGCACATATGAGGATAAGGAAATCTGTGTTCAGTCATGTCTTCATTTCATTGTGCTGCAATAATTTTAATCCATGAAACTTACCTTATGGAACCCAAAATTTAGGTAGAAAGGTGTTTGCTAATTGATCAGAGTGATTCTTTTGTAAGCACTCGGTTAGAAGAATGCACATTTTTTGCTCTGTCATGAATGAACAGTGCCCAGATAATGACTAAAGTGGCACAGAAGATGAGACTAAAAAGAAAAGAAAAAAAAGGACATTATGTGAAATCTGCTTCAGGAAGCAAGTTTCTCAAAAGTTAATCAAAACAACTTTGTATTGGTTTGATGAATCCACAAAATCTGTTGTGTTTTAAGAAAAAGGAGTCTGCTAAAATTGGTTTCATTTTTCTATAGTTGTGTGACACCTTTTCAGTGTGTGTTTTAATGGGAGGAAGTCCTGTGATTATAAGACAAGAAAATTGGGCAGTGTTTGGAAGCTGCTTATGGTAAATTCCAGTGGTCAAGAGTGAGTGTTGATAAAAATCAGATTCTGTGTTTATTCATTCTTACACGCTAGACCACTGACTTCCTCAGTACAAGGTAAGCGCAGTAGCTTGTAAGAGTTTGTTGTAGATCCTGTGGTAGGTGTACAGCTTGCAGATGACAAAATACACCAGGCAGTATTGAAACGAAGAGGATCCTTTTATTGACAAACGTTGAAGAATATAGAAACAACAAAAACAGTCAACTGACCTTCAGGTTCAACAAGTCGTACAGGAACTCAGTCGTACAGTACCAGCGACTATTCTACTAATGGCAGCTTTTCATCGACTAGACTCAAACTCAGTGAAGACTTGAACACTTCTGTGCTCAACAATGACTAGAACTCTTCAACAAATCTGATTCTCTCTCTCTCTCTCAGTCGCACAGCTCTCATCCTTTTATATGTTATCTAAATAATATCCTCGAACATACTCAATCATTCTTTTCTAGAATATTCTGCATATCGGTAAGCTCAACCAATAAAATTGTGACAAGCTTATGCGAATGTGATTCCATCAACTTCTACATCATTCTCAAACCTTCAGTAATGCACTAGCAACTTACGGAGACCTGGTGAACATTCTAACATAATCTTGAATATTCCAGTCGCATTATCAATCGATCCGAAAACAAAACTGAACAATTAGACATATGTTTACTTTCCAAATGTTTTAAATAAATCAACAATAGCACTACATTGACTGTAAATATAAAGATCTAAAAGTGATAAGTAACAGGAGGCTTGCAACTTGACGTTATTGCTATATCTTTCGCAAAAGTTCCTCCTTTCTTGTCTCCCTTTTAAATTGTAACATAACCCCCCACTTAAAGAATTTCCCAAATTTCTAAAAACTTTTGCAATTTAAAAGAAATGCCAAATGAATTTAAAACAGATATAAACTGACAACACACATCCAGTTCAAAGTCTACAACTAGTACAAGTCTCATTTAATCATGCACGACTTAAAAAGTCTGCAACCAAATTGTCTGTGCCTTTTACAAATTCAACCTTCATATCAAAGTTCTGAAGGTACATGGCCCAACGCATGACCCTACTGTTCACAAACTTCGCAGAGTCTGAAAAAAAATGAAGGTTTATAGTTGGTGCACATTTATTTATAAATAATTTGCCAGACTGTGGAAAGTATTTGCAAAATATTTGCTGATGATACAAAAATTTACAATCAACACATAATCATAATACATTACAAAATGATATTGATAATTCATCCGATTGGTCTGCCACGTGGAACTTGCACTTCAATGCGGACAAGTGCAACGTGTTACATGTTGGACATAAGAACCCGAAATACCAATATACAATGCTAAACAGTAATACTGGTGAGTGTGCAGATATTTCAACATGTGATTGTGAAAAAGATCTTGGTGTCACTTTTGATTCTGGCCTGGTATTTGATAAGCATATTCAGAATTCTATAATAAAGCTAACAAAATGATTGGCATAATTAAACATACTTTTATTCACACAGATAAACATATCTTTGCAAAACTATATAAGGCTTTTTTTTAGACCACATTTGGAATATGGCAATACAATTTGGTATCCTGTATTAAAGAGGCAGTCTGCTGCCTTGGAAAGAGTACAGAGAAGAGCAACAAAGCTTGTAAAGAGTACAAAATCTTCCCTATGAAGGTAGGTTAAAGCTCTTGACTGCCTACCCTAAAAACAAGACGAGTGAGGTGCGATTTGATCCAAGTCTATAAAGTATTTAATTGTATTGACAACATTCCTATTTCAAAATTCTTTACTGCATCAAGAGTTGATACTACCATGTAATAAAATCTATTATGAATATTGTCGCACTAACCTAAGGAAATTGTCTTTTAGTAACAGAGTAACAAATCTTTGGAATAAACTAACCCCTAACATTAAACGCTCTTTTCAAAAACTCTATCGATAATAGTACATTATTGAAGACTATTTATTTTGATTATGACAAAGACTTGAGAGTAGAAGACTACAAAGACTACATAACACTTAGAAGGGATATGTAAAACCAGCTGTGGCTAAAATTGCAAAAGCAATTGTCCCTATGAACCTGAACCAGAACCTGAATTCTTTTCTAGAATATTCTGCATAACAGGATCACGATCAGGATTTGGGGCGTTTAGCCTATTTAGGGTTTTTACACCTCTTCTATTTTATTTTCATTTCCTTTTTTTTTTTTTTTGGTGCCTGTTGGTCCAGTCGTAGACTAGCTCAGTCTTCTTTATCCATCGAATTCATATTTCATTTTAGTTATTGATTCATGTTTTTCCATGAAGTTATAGTTGCACATTTGATGGTAATTGTTACCAAAAATTGATTACTCTGTTAGTAAATGTAAATTTTCTCAAATTAGTTCTGGAATTTTTGTTCAATATCTTATCTTCACTGTTTGATCTGTGGAGTACAAAAAAGCATGCTTTGTCAACATCATCAATACCATTAAATATCTTCTCATATTCTTCTTACTTTAAGTGTTGGAAGTTGTAAATATTTTAATCTTTCTTTGTATGAGAACCTGTTCTAGAGCTTCTGATTGTCTCTTTAGCATTGGATACCATACAGTATTGGCATATTGAAGAATGGGGCTAACTAATGTTTTATACCATTGTAAAAAAGTGTCCTTTTCTGTAAATGTAAATGTTCTTATTATTCCAATCATTCTGTTGGCCTTATGTTTGTGAAATAGCAAATTTTTGTTGAAAGTCACACCTGGGTATTTCTGTTCCTCTCATTTAGATACTTTTATTTCCTTGTCCTCAGTTTTCATTATATAATCCTTTTGTGGGTTTGATTTTCCAGTATGAAGTACTTTACATTTTTCTGCATTAAAATATAGGTTCCAAGTATCAGACCACTGTACTAATGTTTCAATATCCTTTTGTAATTCCCAGCCCTGATGTGGCCCCTTGCGGTCGGCTGGGCTATAAGCAACATTATCTTATCTTTTGTAATTCCTTATGCAATTTTGGAGAATTATAAAGTTTTGTGTCATCTGCAAAACTTTTACATGTACTCTCACTTATAAACACTGTGAATAATATTGGTCCCCAAATACTGCCTTGTGGTATCCCACTAATAACATCAGCACTATGAGAGAAGGAACTACCAATCCTTACCTTTTGAGTTCTTTTTGATAGAAAGTCTCTAACCCAACCAAGTACATTTCCTACTATTCCATAAGACTCCAATTTCTTCATGTGGTACTGAATCGAATGCTTTTTTTAAAGTCTAAATACAATACATCTTTATTCTCTCCTTTATCTATCTCCTTTGTGAAGTCTTCCATTACTTCTAGAAGAACACAAGATCTGTTTGTGCGAAATCGAATGCTTTTTTTAAAGTCTAAATACAATACATCTTTATTCTCTCCTTTATCTATCTCCTTTGTGAAGTCTTCCATCACTTCTAGAAGAACACAAGATCTGTTTGTGCAAAATCCATGTTGGCTCTCAGCATATAATTTATTTTCTGTCATATGTTTAACAATAGCCTCCCTAATAAATTATTCTAAAACTTTGCATATAAAGCATGTTAAACTCGCTGGTCTATGATTACCTGGGTCTGTTCTCGTACCTTTTTTGAATTATCAGAAAATTTTCACTGACGGTTCCAAGTCTGAAGATGGAGTGGCCTGTGCAGCCTATTGCCCTGGTGCTCCTTCTCAAATATTGTTAGAACATATTCCTTCAGATGCTTCTGTCTATTCTGCTGAACTTACTGCTCTGGTTCTGGCATTGAAGATAAGCTCTCAATCAGCAAAGAAGGACTTTCTGGTTTTGTCAGATTCACTGTCAGCTTTGGATGCCATAGCTGGTCGCAACCTTCAGCATCCCGAACTTTTACACTTTTTAAAACTTTTTACCAAGTTGAAAGCGGATGGTTACAACATTATTCTGGCTTGGGTTCCTGGTCATGTTGGCATCGGAGGGAATGAAATGGTTGATCGTTTGGACAAGAATGCCACAACAGAGAAACTGTCAAAACATATCTACCCCCCCCCTGCTCAGATCTGAAACCAAAAATTAATGATTATGTCAGAGACCTCTGGCAGGAGGATTGGAATACACAGACGGATAACAAACTCTTTCAGATCCGTCCAAACCTAAAGGAGTTCCTCTCATCTTCGTCTGGTGGTCATAAAGAAGAAACAGTTCTATGCTTGCTGCACACCAGCCATTCGTATTTTACCCATTCATACCTTTTAAAGAGTGAAGAGGCTCCAGGGTGCATTCCATGTCATGTGCCACTCACAATGAAACATGTTCTTTTAGATTGCTGGGACTTGCATGATGTGAGACACAAACATTTTACAGCAGATTCCATGAAAACCATGTTCAGAGATGTTCCGCCCGACGCGATCTTTGAGTTCTTGAAAGAGATTAACATTTTTCATCGGATCTGTTTTACAGTGGAAAGTTTTTTTTAACAAACTTTTGGATGGGTTTTTAGAACATGTATTTTAAAGAATTGTATGAATGAAAGACTTGTGAGTTGATTTTAACGTGGTGACAGCCCTGATATGGCCCTTTGCGGTCGGCTGGGCTATAAGCAACATTGTCTTGTTTTATCTTATCTTATCTTACCTTTCTTGAATACTGGTATAACTGTAGCTGTTTTCCAGTCTGAAGGCACTATCATTTCTTCAACAAATATAGTAAAGAGTATATAAAGTGGGAAGGCCATCTCCTCATTTAGCTCTTTTAGTAGTCTTGATGGAATGGAATGGTTCAGAGATTGAAGTTTCTTTTTTATGGATTTCACAGAAATGTCTACATTTTCCAAAATTATATCTTTTGACCTTGAAGCTGGACTTCGAGTAGGCATATTATTGATATCTTCCCTTATGAATACACTAGGAAAAAAAAATGCATTCAAAATATCTGCCTATCACTATCCGTCTCTATGGTGTCACCCTCTAAAGGACTCGCTCCTGTATGTTTTTGATTGTACGTATCTCCAGAAAGCCATCGGATTATTTTTACATTCCTTTGATAGATTCTTTCCAAATTCCTTTTCTGCTTTTCTTATTTTTTTGTATTACGTGCTTTAATATAATTTTGATAATCTGTTCCCTGCTTCGGGAACTTCTAGTCATATTTCTTTTTTTACAGATTTCATTGTTTTTGCATTCATCCACTTTGGTTTCTGTTTTTTATTATTCTTAATAATTTGTTTTGGAACATTGTTTTCTATTAAGGAATCTAAAGTAGTAGAAAGAAACTCGTGGAGAGTGTGGCAGCAGCGAGTCCTCGGAAGAGAAGCCCCCCTTCAAGCAAGTGTTTCGGCCCTTATCTCCTGACACTCTAGGGGGTTGGGCCACACCTGGTTCATGACTCCGGATGTCCCTCTGCTGCCCCCTTTTTTCCCATCTTGGGACGAGTCATGGCTGGGATTCGAACCCATGACCCTCAGGACATGCTCATTTTCCACTTAATGACTCGCACTCTAACCACTGAGCCACTGGGGCACCTGATATTTGTAGCCTTATGAAGTTCACTTTTGTTCCTCCTTGACCAGATCCAGCTTGAACACCTCTCTGATGCTTCTGCCATTGCTTTCAGGGCTCTGGTTTTTTCCCTCCCTGCAACTGAGAGCTGTTTCATGAGGCTGTATGCAGACGTTCCTACAAAACCCCCTAGTTCCAATTTCTGCAGTGAGGACTTTGACCTGATAGCCTTCTCTCCTCAGGCTGTTTGCCAGATCAGCATACTTTTCAGTCTTGTAGATTTGAGCTGCCTCCATTCTGTTCTCATATGGCACCGTGAGCTCGATCATGATCAGCTGCTTGGTTGACTGAGAGTGGACTACTATGTCTGGTCTCATGCCACTCTTGCTGATGATTTCTGGGCGACTCTTCCATTCTGGGAGGTCTGCAGTGCACTCCCAGTCATCTGCCCCGTCCAGCAGACTCTGCCTGCATGTTCCAAGTGGCACTGTTGTTCTTGGCCAGGATTTGCTGCCTCCTGCCGTGAAGAATGTTGCGGGTGCTTTTAGAGTCCTGATTTTCCCTTTTGTGGTGTTGGTACTAGCCCAGACTGCTTGTACAATCTCTTTGAGCGCTTGGTTGTGCCTCCATGTGTACCTTCCTTGAGCCAGGGCTACTTTACATGAGCTTAGGACATGCTCCACTGTTTGTTTTTCATGGCAGAGGAGGCATGCAGGATAGTCTGTTTTCCCCCACTTCACCAGGTTTGCATTTGAGGGCAGAAGGTCATATGCAGATCTGAGAATGAAGCTGATCCTGAGAGGGGCCATGTGCCAAATGTCATTCCAAGTGAGACTTCTTTGGAGTGCATTCTCCCACGTTGTCCATTGCCCTTGCTGGCTCTGCTGGACTGCTTTTTGGAGTCTTTTTTCGTCTTCTTGTACTTTTAATTTCCCTCCAGCATTGTTCTACATGATCATCGAGTTTATTCAAGTCAATCTTCAGTTCTTTCATTTGCATAAATTTTTCCCTTTCTTAAAATTATATGACTGCTTTGGTTCTTTTTTCTCTTGGTCCTCCCCTAAGTACAAAGAGAACATTAAAACCTCATGATCAGTTTTGCCCATAGGAGCTAAGTGCTTAATGTCTGATACCATGTTTTCATCATTTATGGGTACTAAATCCAGTATATTTTATTTTTGTCCCTCTCTATGTCTAGTGGGCTGTTTCACCATTAGATTCAAAATTTGAAATCACCATTTGATTTGATCTTGTAAGCAATTTATGAACTTGAAATTCTTGTGATTTCATCTCTTTAGAAGTAAGAAAAATGAAGTTTTAATGTGTTACATGACTTTCTTTTCATCAAACATTTTACAGTCCTGTGGAAATTTGCTTGAATTGGTGCCTGTATCAAACATTGATACTAGAGTTTCCTTGGGTGTCTAAAGGGTTAAGAATGATGTCCCTGAGCCCAGTATTATTTTCCATTACAACCAGTAAATTGAACTAGATGCATCCATCCGACAGAGTCTGATGTGTTGATGGGCCTAGCAACACCCATGAAAGAAGACCCCAATGTGTTGATAGACAGGATGCATCAAGAACCTAGTCCTTCATGGTGTTTGTGGTCCAGCTTGACCACAGTAGGGCTGAAAAAGGTGGGAACTGAGGCAGCGAGGCCATTGTCGTAGAGTATTGCCTTTCTCCCTCTCACTGAGGACAGGCAGTGGGACCATTGTCTTAAAGTACTGCCTTTCTCCCTCTCACTGAGGACAGGCAGTGGGACCATTGTCTTAAAGTACTGCCTTTCTCCCTCTCACTGAGGACACTTCAGTCAAGAGATTAGAGATTTCTCCGATGTTTGTCTCCAAATTAATGTCACTATCTTGATAATTGCATTAAAGGAAAGTGATGACAGCAAGGGGAGTTACGGGTGGGGATGAATGTGTTTTTTTGTTGTTGTTTTTTTTTTTTGGGGGGGGGGGGGGGGGGCTGTTGAGATAAAAGGGGATCTGCTCTGTGCAAGTGTGTGTTCTACAGAAGAAGGGGGAAGGGAATAGGAAGAGAATGGTGAGTGTGTTGCAGGGAAAGGGAGGGGGGGGGGGGGAGACACTTTCCAAGGGTGGGAGTATCTGATCTCTCTTTGGCAAATGTGAGGGGGTTCATGAGGAGCTTGAGTAGTGCAGTCCTGTCCTCCCTCCTGACTGGCAGCATGGCAAGGGGATCTGCTGACAGTTCATACCTTCATGTGTCAGACAAAGGGGAGACAATGAACAGCACAAGGAACGGCTGTTCTCCGCATCATGTCCTCAGCAACTTGTGGAGTAGGTAGTAGGTGGGAATCAGGGAACAGTGTGTGATCATAAGGAAAATGACCTCAGTGCTGTTCTATGCTGGATGCTGCTGAGACCAATTTCAAAACCGAAACAGGAAAAGACCAAGCACCAAAACAATAATTATCATGCAAGGCTGACCAAACTTCACTACCTGATGCTCAAAGCTGATGCAGCAGATTTGTTCTTATCCTGTGGGATTCCACCCTCTTGCTTCACCTTCAGCCTATACAGTGTAACCTTCAAGATTCATACAATGTGTTTAGTAGCTGATTCAGCTATGCTTTCATACTTTCCTTCCATTCTGCATTGTTATCCTGATCCATATGACGGGCAACTGTGCACTTTGAGAAAGCATTCAGACACAAGAACACTGAGTAAATATTTGACTGATCTGTTGCTACACAGAATTCATTTGGTCAAATATAACTTACAGCAGACATCTACTCACAGTTTTTGCATAATCTTGTCAACAAACAAGCAAACCAGTCAAACTCGGTGGAGGTAACTCCCACACAAACTGATCCTCCAGATAAGAGAGTGGCTTGTTCCGTCATGAGACCAGAGTGACTGTGAACCAAATCCTTGCCTCCACTGTCCTTTGCTCAGAGGATTGATTCAAGCACACAAATACGAACCACTGTCCTTTGCTCAGAGGACTGATTCAAGCACACAAATATGAACCACTGTCCTTTGCTCAGAGGACTGATTCAAGCACACAAATACAAACCACTGTCCTTTGCTCAGAGGATTGATTCAAGCACACAAATACAAACCAAGCTCAATCAAGAAAGTGTTAAGGAAAGAACAAAGCAGACTGTCGTTAAACTTATGGAACAGGCTAGTGAGAAAAGAAAACAGCCAACAATGTTTGCAACTTTTTCTCAACACAATTTATCTCACAAATGGAAAAAAAAAGGAAGTACAGATTCTGGATAAACCTATCACACAAGAAACTGTATATGAATAATAAAGGACAGAAATGGCCAAAATAACTGTGAAAATACTCAGTAAGTACAGGCTATGGTAACAAAATGGTAATGACTTTTAGAACAAAACCAGAAAACAAGATATAATATATAAAACAGTAACGGTAAAGAAGGTTTTTCAAGCTGCCAAACCAGTCTCTCTTTTTTTTTTATGAAATAAAAGGTAAGAATAGCTTTGATATGAAAGGAATAAACAACCGTTCTCCTCTCTTTCGGCTGAAAAGCATCATCATCTACTAGGATGTTGAAATCGGCCATTCAGACTGTTATGGTAAAACAAACACAAGCTAAACATTACTTTCAATCTTCATAGTAAAGAAAAAAAAATGAGGATACAAGCTGGAAAAAAGATACATGTGAACGTCCATGATACTGGGAAACAGTAGAAATGTTGGCCAGGAACTGATGGTCAATTAAAGGACTCACAGAAAAATGTGGATGCAGTTGATCGTGTGATGTGACATGCTATGCATTTGTCTTGTGAAATTAAATAATTTGCAAACAAAATGGGTTTTGTGCATTTTATATAGTGTCGACTCAAAATGGCGCCAAAAAATGGGACATCGTCACACTTCTGTGCAAAGTTCTTCAGTGTTAAAAAAAAGTCCAGGCATATGCATTCAGCAAGAAAATTAAAGTTGATAAATGAGATCTTCTACTGAATAAAATGAATGCTAATAAATGAGATCTTCTATTGAATAAAATGAAAGGAATGAAAAATGTCTCTTGGAATTTCGAAGTGACCAAAAAAAAAGTCCTGTTACAAGTTATTTTTGTTTCTGTATTCAACTACATGGGTTCTCTACTGAGCATACACACCTTTGAGAACAGAAAAATACATTATTTATTAGTGGCAATACACAAATTTGACTGAATGACCATAAAATGTTTGAAAATACCAAATTTTAAGCAGTAACCTGAAGGATTTTTTTTACCGTAAATGGCTTAGTTTCCATCTATAGACTTACGGAATGGCGGCCAACTGAAAACATGCGAGTGAACTCAAACACTTGAGATCATGTTCTAGGCATGACACAGTGCTATGTATGTGATGTTCACCCTCATCGCGTGAACCAATCGCATTTTATTTGACAGAAACTGGTTTTCATTTCGACACTGTGCTCCGATTCACTGCACACAATGAAGTTCCATTATTCACTCTGGGCTCCATTGCCCTTAAATCTTTGTATACTAAGATGCAATCTCATTGCACCTGCCATGCACAACACTTTGTTATGGAGGTGCGATATGAGCGTACCTCAATTTGAAAAATTCATAGTTTATAGGCCAACAGTCTTGCATGGTTCAAAGTCGGTCAAACACTTGCTTTGAAACTTTTCAATGTACTAGTTCAATTTGTTGTACACATGTAGCCAAAATTTCACATTGGTATGTTATGTTATTTTTTACTAGTTTTTTTTGATAACCTATGAAATCGGCCAGTATAGAGTGTTTGCAAAGGGAAGCAATCGCCCAGAATAGGATGAGTTAAAACAGCAAGTTTACTCTTTATCAATTATTATTGCACACCTCTTGTGAACTGGTGAGACTATATTGACAATCAACTTAAATAAGTGTCAGATTGAAAGCATCGCCTTGTGGTCTTTGTTTCTCGTGTAGTTTACGAATGATGATCGACATTACTATTGAAACCATTGTTTCCAATTCATAACCCATTTCCAGCCAAACAGCTGTAACAGTTTTATATTTCATTGTTATATCTCATTGATGGGACGTCTTGGGAATATGGACAAGCCTATTTTAGGTTGATTAGTTGCATTCTTTTTCCAGGTGTCCATGTTCCAAAGCCATTTCCAAGTATCATGGATGTTCACACACATATACATATATATATACACATACATGCATACAGAGAGACAGACAGACAGAGGTACTGAGCAAGGTTCCCTTCAAGTATTAGAAAAATGAAGGCAATAAACAATCCAAAGGAACAAGTGTACAAACATTCAATTATTTCACACACAAAAAAGGATCAAATAAAACAGAACAAAACATGAAAAAACATCTCTTACATGAAAAGAAGATCAGAATTTTCAATTAAAGAGAAACAAAATTTGATCTCCCCAAAAATTATCAACAAAGACAAAGACCTAAAAATCTGATCTCCCCAAGAATAATCATAAAAAGACAGAGAAATAAAAATTTGATCTCCACCTCTATGAACAATGATAATATATGAGATTTCTTTCTTATGATTGAATTCTTCACTTTCTGCTACAACCCTATCAAATAACTGAAATATTGAATTCCAAATCTAGAAGGATTTGGAATGTGAACAGGGCAAGAAGAAGTATCTGCAGATACACAACATATAGAAAGTATTTAGTAAAGATATAGACATCTGGCTGGAATGGCAGTTGACTGGGGGGAAAATGCCAACATGGACACATTCTGGTAGGGAAGCAGTGGCAACCATTGCTTGCATGGTCTATTGCATGTTGCCAGCATCCCTGGCTCAGTCCCCATCATCTTGTGTTGTACTGCATTCTATAATTTCGTGACAGCACATTTCTTTCTCTGTGAACTACAGACCACTCTCCCTTGAGTGATGGCAGATATCGTTCTGTGTGAACTGCAGACCACTCTCCCCTTACTGACAGTATGTTGCCAGCATCTGTGGCTCAGTCTCCATCATCTTGTGTTGTACTGCATTCTATAATTTCATGACAGCACTTTTTTTTTTCTGCCACTCTCCCTGGAGTGACAGCACACCTATGATATGACCCCCACTGCCTTTTTTTTCTTTCGTTGCACACCACGTCCTTGCTACACAGCTTACCAACCAACATGCTGTGATCATAAAGCTTACTGCACATATGACCAAGATATATCTATCATTTCATCGGGAAAACTATCAATATTTGAATATCTCATGGAGAGGGGGTGTCAAGTTGACTCCAACCATGGATCTAAAATATTCTTTCCTACATGAGTGTCTTTATCCACTAGACCATCTTTCAGAGGACACGCTCAGTGATGATCATAACCTATTGTTTATCACTTGCCAGATGATGCACTCAGTGATGATCATAACCTATTGTTTATCACTTGCCAGAGGACGCACTCAGTGATGATCATAACCTGTTTTTTATTACTTGCCAGAGGATGCTGTAACCCACCAATTTGTAAGCAGCGCCGATTTGTAAGCACTTACAAATCGGCGCACATTGCATGACTTGTAAAACCAGCGATTTGTAAGCAGTGCCGATTTGTAGAGCGCTTACAAATCGGCGGGCTAGGCCTCCACCGATTTGTAAGCGCTGCTTAGAAATTGGCGGGTGCTTTACAAATTGGCGGGTTAAGCCCCCGCTGTTTTGTAAAACACTTTACAAAAGGGCGGGCGCTTTATATCCTGCTTCTTTGGATTAAAACAAACTATTATTATGCTTTCAGTGATTATTCCCACAATTTTGATGACTTTCTATTTTGCTCATCAAGATGGCGGACTGACACACGTCGTTTTGAGGAGGACTCTAACGAAGAGAAAAAGACAAGTCTGCTAACTTATTTTACTACCCCCCCCCCCCCCCCCCCCACTCTCTCTCTCTTTCTCTCACTCTGTTTCTCTGTCCGTTTCTCTCTGTCTGTCTGTCTGTCTCTATCTATCTATCTACAGTCCTATATTGCATGCTGAGTCTGTTCACTATAACATCGAGTGTTGCAGAGATGATGTGAACACCAGGAGCATCTTCTTCAATATGTTGTGTTTAAAGCCCACTACTAGGGGAGGTGCAGTGGTGTAACTGGTAAGACGCTGGAGTCTCAATCTAGAGGTCTTGGGTTCGACTCCCGCTGGTGCACTCGGAGTTGTGTCCTTGGGAAAGGCACTTCACTCCCTATTTCCTTGGTGGCGCTGCACTGTAACGATGCGCTTTCCCCAGGGGAAGCAGCCAAAATTTCCTCTTGTGTGTGGGACAATAAAGTTATTACAAAAAAAACACTACGCTTTGCTTTGCAAAGTTCACGCAGTGAATCTGATTGGTCAAGTTGATCATTTATGTTCAGTGGTCTGGAATTTGTCCGTTACAACTTGTAAAATTAAACGAATTATGCTCGTTTCAAGTCCAGTTTATGTATCAAAATAGGCAACTATCCTACTGTGGCCATAAAAGATAACAAAGATGTGTAATTATGATTTAACTTTGCTTTGATGCACACAATTCCAAGAGGGAGGAAGCGAATGATCTTTTTTTTTGGTTTCATTTTCATCTGTCCACCACTAAATTTTGATTAAGCATGCAAACGGCTGTTGTTTGTTTTTTACAAATAACATTTTCAGCATCCATGAATAGTTTTCCTGCATTGTCTTTTTATTGATTGTGCCTGGCAGTCATATCTATTCTTTTAGTGAAATATTCTGGTGAAAGTATGAAAACTGCATACTAGTTTAACTTCTCCCTATTCTCTTGCACTATTCTCTTCACTCAATATAAGCTGAGTTACGATTTCGTTTTCGTTTGAGTGTGGAAATTTGTGTTTATATTATCAACTGTAAAATGTGCTTAAAATTGCGTTTAAAAACAAACAATTCTAGTTCACTTTGTCGTTCATGTAACAGTTACAGAAATGAACAAATATGAATAAAAACATGTCAACAATGTCCTCTGCTTTCGACTTCGAAATTTGATTCTGTGAGTGAGTCAGGGCAAAAGAAACAGACTGTTTACTCCCCCCCCCCCCCCCCCAACACACACATATGCACAGGCTTACATACACAAACTGATATACATACACATATACTCACACGCACACATGAACACACACACACACATACACACACACCGCATTTCAGTCCACCGTTTTGATGAAAGTCATCAAAATTGCAGGAATAATCACTGAAAGCGTAATAATAGTTTATTGTTTTAATCCAAAGAGGCAGGATATAAAGCGCCCGCCGTTTTGTAAAGCGCTTTACAAAACGGCAGGGGCTTAACCCGCCGATTTGTAAAGCAACCGCCGATTTTTAAGCAGCGCTTACAAAACGGCGGGGGCCTAGCCTAAGCGCTCTACAAATCGGCGCTGCTTACAAATCGGCGGTTTTACAAGTCATGCAATGTGCGCCGATTTGTAAGCGCTTACAAATCAGCACTGCTTACAAATCGGCGGGTTACAGATGCGCTCAGTGATTATCATAACCCATTGTTTATTACTTGCCAGAGGATGCGTTCAGTGATTATCATAACCCATTGTTTATTACTTGCCAGAGGACGCGCTCAGTGATTATAACCTACTGTTTATTACCTGCCAGAGGACGCGCTCTGTGATTATGATAACCTATTTGTTCGTTACTTGCCAGAGGAGATGCTCAGTGATTATCATAACCTATTGTTCATTACTTGCCAGAGGAGATGCTCAGTGATTATCATAACCTATTGTTCATTACTTGCCAGAGGAGATGCTCAGTGATTATCATAACCTATTGTTCATTACTTGCCAGAGGACATGCTCAGTGATTATCATAACCTATTGTTCATTACTTGCCAGAGGACATGCTCAGTGATTATCATAACCTATTGTTCATTACTTGCCAGAGGACATGCTCAGTGATTATCATAACCTATTGTCTATTACTTCCCTTTCACGCACACACCCCCCCCTATCCCTTCAGCCACCTCCCCACCCCTAACTGCCTCCACTGTCTTTCCTTCTCTAACACTGAATTTGGACACTCAGTCTCTGCATCATTTTCCACTCTGCTGTCTGCCAACGGCACAGTCGTCAAGAATATGGAATGCCTGTAACACACAAAGCAAATGAAAAAACAAAAGGAAACAAATCTATACCAATGACTGATCTGGCAGAGGAGTGCGTTCACAGGAAAAGGGAATCTTATGGGCCACGTCCTATACAATTCCTTGATCATAATCTTGTTCCAAATGTCCAGCACAGACACATTGATCATAATCTTGTTCCAAATGTCCGGCATAGACACTTATACCAATATTTTATGAAAAAAAAGTATGTTCCAAAAAAGTTTTGAGGCCATCACTTTTAATCACACAACATGTACTATGTAGTACGTAACACCACCAGAAATCCAGTGTATGCAATTTCAAATTCCAATGAAACATCAAAAGTTTCTCAGAGCAATTACGAAGGCAGCAAAATGATGACAAGCAAAATGTGAAACACAATAAAGCAAGAGTGGCACCAAAATAAAAACACAAAGTCCCAGCACCATACTTCAAATGACCCAGAAGGCACATGTTCATGCAAAACTTAAAGGGGAGGGGCAGAAGGCAAACTGGCACAGAAGGTCAGACTGGCACAGACTGTTTCGCACACAAACACCCATAGGAAATGCTTCAGATCTGTTGACTGGCCTAGGATTGTTTCGCACACAAACACCCATAGGAAATGCTTCAGATCTGTTGACACTGGAGAAGGAGTGTGGGGGTTGAGGATACAACTGCTGTTCCAAGCACAGGAAGCATGGGAAGGGGGGGGGGGGGGGTCCTAAAGAATTCATTTATTTCTTATATTTAGGGTAGTCTTCATAATATAAATGCCTGATTCAGGGAAAACCCATTTCTTTCCAAATGAGGCAGACTCTAACTTGTTAGGATTTAAACACACACACACACACACACACACACACACACACACACACACACACACAGACCAGTAGACAACTGACAGGCAATACTTCTCGATCAATTTTTGCAGAAAATAACATTTTAAACACAACATATAATATATTCAAATTAATGTGCAAAGAAATGCAAAGCACCTTCTGAAGGCAAGCCAACCAGCAAGTTAAAATGCAAATATTTACACAAAAAAGCATATAAGAATCAACTGACACAAAAAAACAGTTTTAATAACCACATGTATAACTGTATGAATATATTATAGATGTATGTGAACATTTTAGTTTGCAAACAAGCAAACTTAATTTTATGAATTTATATGTGTGCAAACACAACCCATAGGGTTTTAAGATGACTAGACTTCATTGTTGTTTCTGAGTGCATGTACTTCCATGGTTCCCCTTTTTTCATTAAATCTCAAGCATTAGACTATCACAAAGTGGTCACAAGTATTTCTAACTATACTACAAAAAATAGCAGTAATCACTATGGGATCTAGAACACACCCTGTAGGACTAGGGGAAAAAAAGTTTTAAAAAAACCAACAAACTTTGATCGCTATTCATCCATGATTGATAGTATAAGTTTTAAAGACCACTGCAAGTACAAGAACAGCCCATGGAAGATCAGTGAAGTACACTAATGGGCAGGAGTGTTGAAAACAAATCTACTGACTATAGTGACTAAACAATGTTTTGATGGTCAAGTTGTTGATTGGTGGTTGGTGGTGGTGGTGGTGGTGGCGGTGGCGGTGGTGTGAGTGTGTGTGTTATTCTTTGTTTTACAGTTTGCTTCTTTTTTTTTTTCAAAATAATGTGTGTATTGTTTTTGGTTGTTCTTGTGTGTGTGTGTGTGCGCGCGCGCGCTTGCTGTCTTTATGCAAGTTTAAGTATTGATACTGAAGGCTCCCATCCATGCACTGTATTAACTGCATATCATGTCAGCATCTTGTATTCAATCATGTGTAAGAGAGTGATAATGTTGCTTATAGCCCAGCAGACTGCATAGGGCCATATCAAATTATATTATTTAATACAACAACAAAAAATCGACACAACTCATTCAAACACACCTTCTAAACACATATCAGAAATTTCATAAAAATCTTTCTTCTGTAAAATCTAGTTAACATATGAATTCCAAAGACAATACAGTACATGGTAATTTCCATAAAACAAGGTGCTCCTTTTTCCCGGCTTGCACTGACCAGGTGACTTAATTAATTAAAAATGCCTTTCAATAGCTAATCAGATTTGGCACCCACCTGACTTCTGGCTCAATCTGCTGAGATGTAATGATGACTACGTGACTGCACGCATCAATCAACACACTGACATTCATACACTGACCAACTAATGCCCTGCTAAACAAAATAATAGCACACAATTACTGGCACCATCGATACATTGCACTGTATCATACCAGTGTCCTGCTCATACAAAGCAGATTTCAGTTCAAGGCAAACAATAAAGAACGACCTAAAGAGAAGCAGACAACAATAAAGAAGGACCTAAAGAGAAGCAGACAACAATAAAGAACGACCTAAAGAGAAGCAGACAACAATAAAGGACCTAAACAGAAGCAGATACCAATGAAGGACCTAAAGAGAAGCAGATACCAATAAAGGACCTAAAGAGAAGCAGATACCAATAAAGGACCTAAAGAGAAGCAGACAACAATAAAGAAATTTTTTTAAGCGGAGAAAAGAGAAGCAGATAACAATAAAGAAGGACCTAAAGAGAAGCAGACAACACTAAAGAAGGACCTAAAGAGAAGCAGACAACACTAAAGAAGGACCTAAAGAGAAGCAGACAACACTAAAGAAGGACCTGAAGAGAAGCAGACAACACTAAAGAAGGACCTGAAGAGAAGCAGACAACACTAAAGAAGGACCTAAAGAGAAGCAGACAACACTAAAGAAGGACCTAAAGAGAAGCAGACAACACTAAAGAAGGACCTAAAGAGAAGCAGACAACACTAAAGAAGGACCTAAAGAGAAGCAGACAACAATAAAGAAGGACCTGAAGAGAAGCAGACAACACTAAAGAAGGACCTAAAGAGAAGCAGACAACACTAAACAAGGCCCTATAGAGAAGCAGACAACACTAAAGAAGGATAACAAGGCAGAGTTAAACCTATAAAGAAGATAAGATAAGATAAGATAATGTTGCTTATAGCCCAGCCGACCGCAAAGGGCCATATCAGGGCTGTCACCACATTAAAATCAACTCACAAGTCTTTCATTCACACAAAACCTATAAAGCAGCAGTGAGCACTAAAGAAAGATAAAAAGGCAGAGTCAAACCTAAAGAGAAGCAGGCAGCTATAAGAAAAATTACAAAAACAAAACAAAAAGATCTTAAATAAATGTTAGCAAACCGCCCAGAGAAACGTGGACAAACGAGTCACAAGACAAAACACAATGCGTTTCGACCTCTTAGGTCTTCTTCAGGTAAGACACAAACGAATAGAACAACGAAAATTCACTTAGCTTTGATCGCTTCAGAGTTCAGCGCAAGGAAGAAGGCGTTGAATGAGAACAAGGCTGTTGGAAGCAGAGTTAAACTTAATAAGAGTAAAAGAAAAGAGGAAATTTCTAGAAGTTCCAGCTGATGGGATACAACGTTTACTGGGAAAAGTTCTTGGTGCCCTCAAAGGGCATTCAAAAGTGCTTTGAAATCTAATAAAAAAAATTTTTAAATACTGTACACTGTAATGATGATTAAAAAAAAAAAAAAAAAAGAAAAAAATTATAGTCGCAGTAAAATACTGCACTCTGAAGTGGTGATACACACTACAAAATCAGAAAACAATACTGTTCTTTCAAAGTGATGATCAATGCATCAGAAACACTGTAGTCTGAAGCTTTGATTCATGTAAAAGACTAAATGCATACAATGTAACATTAATAATCCTATTGTAACAACTTCTCAAAGTTTCAGAACAAAGAAGAAAGACATCAAACTAAACATTGTACAGTGCTATGCCCCGACCAACGACCATGATGATGAGGACAAACACAGCTTCTACAACAGACTGCAGACCATACTGAACAAGCTGAAGGACAAAGACATCACCATTCTCATGGGAGACATGAATGCCAAGGTAGGAGGAGACAATCGAGGATACAAAGAAGTTATGGGAACCCATGCACTAGGTGACATGAACGAAAATGGCCAACGACTTGCAGACTTCTGCAGGATGAACAACCTAATCATCGGTGGCAGCATATTTCCACACGAAAGGATTCACAAAACAACATGGGTATCACTAAATCATGAAACCGAAAATCAAATTGACCACGTCTGCATTTCCAAGAAATTCAGACGGTCGTTGCAGGATGTTAGAGTGAGGAGAGGGGCAGACGTAACATCAGACCATCACCTGACGACAGCAAAAATAAAGCTCAAGTTGAAGAAGAACACAGTGAAACCAACAGGAAAAAGAGAAAAGTTCAATGTAGGGCTACTTAGAGACCAGTACTACAGAGACTCATTCACACTGTCCCTAAAGAGTAGATCCCAAACCCTACAAGACCTACACAGAGAAGATACAGACATAGGCACCCATTGGACAGAAACAAAAGAAGCCTTTCTATCAACATGCAAAGAGGTTCTTGGATCAAAAAAGAAACTTCACAAAGATTGGATCACAACAGAAACCCTGGAGAAAATCGACGAACGAAAACAGAGGAAAGAACAAATCAACAGGAGCAGAACAAAAGCAGAGAAAGTAGCAGCCCATGCAGACCACAGCGAAGCCCACAAGGAAGTGAGATGGAGTGTGAAAAGAGACAAGAAAATGTATTGATCAGCTTGCAGAAGAAGTAGAACAGGCTGCCAACAGCAGAAACATGAAAGCGCTCTACAATACGACCAAGAAACTCGCAGGAAAGTTTTCCAGGCCAGAGAGACCCATTCAAAACAAACAGGGAGAGACTATTACAGACCAAGAGGGACAACTAAACAGATGGGCGGAGCACTTCAAAGAGTTACTGGACAGACCAGCACCACAAGACACTCCACATGTCCCAGCGGCAGAAATTGATCTGCCAATCAATTGTGATCCACCAACCAGAGAAGAAATCATCAGTGCTATGAAGAATGGAAAGGCAGCAGGCCAAGATGCAATTCCAGCAGAAGCACTAAAAGCTGACATCGACACTACAGCAGACATTCTTCAACCACTTTCTGAGAAGGTATGGACATATGAAGAGGTCCCTACAGACTGGAAAGATGGACACATCATTAAATTACCAAAGATGGGAGATCTCAGCAACTGCGGAAACTATAGAGGCACCACTCTCCTGTCAGTACCAGGCAAGGTCTTCAACAGGATTCTTTTAGAGAGAATGAAGGATGAAGTAGACAAAACACTTTGGGACCAACAAGCAGGCCTCCGGAAAGAACACTCCTGCACAGACCAGATTGCCACGCTAAGGATCATCATGGAACAAACCTTAGAATGGAACACTTCACTCTACATAAATTTTGTGGACTTTCAGAAAGCCTTCGACAGCTTGCACAGAGACAGCTTGTGGCAACTATTACGACACTATGGAGTACCAGCAAAGATCACCAATTTGATCCAGAAATCCTATGAAGGGATAGCATGTGAGGTGGTTCACGCAGGACAGACAACACGTCAATCTGAGGTGAAGACCGGAGTCCATCAGGGTTGCCTCCTCTCACCATTCCTGTTCCTTCTTGCCATTGACTGGGTGATGAAGAGGATGACAGAAGAAAAGAGGAATGGCATACAGTGGACACACTGGACCCAGCTCGATGACCTGGACTTGCGGAGATCTGGCCCTGCTCTCCCATACCAGACAACAGATGCAGGACAAAACATCTGACCTGTCAATCTTTGCAGCAAAGGTCAGCCTTACCATCCACCCGCAGAAAACCCAAATACTAAAACTTAACACAGTCAGTCCAGACCCTGTGATACTAGATGGAGCCCCACTGGAAGAAGTCAGCAGCTTCACCTATCTGGGCAGCGTAGTCAACCAGCAAGGGGGAACTGATGCTGATGTGAAAACCAGAGTAGGGATATCAAGAGCAGCCTTCATCACTCTGAAAAACATCTGGAAATCTCGACTAATCACCACCAGGACGAAAATCCGCCTCTTCACTTCAAACATCAAATCTGTCCTCCTATATGGATCAGAGACCTGGCGAACCACAAAAACCATTCAAAAACTGCAGACGTTCGTTAACAGCTGCCTGCGAAAGATCCTCCACATCCACTGGCCAGAGACAATCAGCAACAAATAGCTGTGGGAAAGATGTAACCAACTGCCAGCAGAGAAAGACATACGCAAAAGAAGATGGCAGTGGATAGGACACGCGCTCCGAAAGCCCTGGAAAATCCCTGACCTGGAATCCCCAAGGCAAAAGGAAGCGAGGAAGACCAAGAAAAACCTGGAGACGGGACCTAGAATCAGACACCAGACAGATGGGTTACAGCTGGAGCGAATTAGAAAAGATTGCCCAGGACCGTGGACGTTTGCAAGAGCAATGGGCCTAAGTAAGTAAGTAACGACTTCTCAGCTGCCTAATATAAAAATCTGATACCAGGAATGGTTGTATTTCCCTGATTCGCACTAAATGAAACAAAGTTTTTCCTCTCACCTTCCCACCCCCGTCAGTAGTATTTCTCCCATGCCAATATCAAAATACCATGAGGCAACCCAGCAGTTGAGGCACTACGCCACATTAGAGTCAATTTGGTGATATTCAGTGGTGCCTGTTCTGGTCCAACATAAGCAGGATACCATCAACGAAGCCCCAAAAGAATAACAGTTTCTTAGTTGCCGACCCAGCAGGAATAAGTGTGGCACCAGAATGTTCACCCACTGACAGCTCCCAGGAACAAAGCAGATACAGACAACTTTGACATGAACTCAACAAAGGCATGAAAGTGGAGAGGACATGAAAACTTGCTACCATGACGATAAGTCATAAAGGCTCATTGAATCTGGCACTTATTTTTTTTTGACAATGATCACTACATGAGGATGAGAAGTATTCTGTAGAGTTCTATTCTGGACTGGGGACATGACACAAAAGGGCCGCATCCTACACTTTCTTTCATAATATATATGCTGACAAGACCCAGGAGATACTGATACCTGCAGTGATGATTAGGAAATCTCAGCAACACTCTTAGAAATATGGATGAAACTTAACGGTGTGGTTCCACTCTTCCTGTTCCAAACCTTAGTGCCCTCAGCTCTGGGTAGAAGATGGTCCAGCTCAATCCTCTCTGACGGCACTGTAACCCACGACTTCCCAGCCTGCAACAACCCATCACTTCCCAGCCTGCCAACAACCCACAACTTCCCTGCCTGCCAACAACCCATCACTTCCCTGCCTACCAACAACCCATGACTTCCCTGCCTGCCAACAACCCATCACTTCCCTGCCTGCCAACAACCTATCACTTACCTGCCTGCCAACAACCCACGACTTCCCTGCCTGCCAACAACCCATCACTTCCCTGCCTGCCAACAACCCACGACTTCCCTGCCTGCCAACAACCCATCACTTACCTGTCTGCCAACAACCCATCACTTCCCTGCCTGCCAACAACCCATCACTTCCCTGCCTGCCAACAACCCACGTCTTCCCTGCCTGCCAACAACCTATCACTTATCGGCCTGCCAACAACCCATCACTTTCCTGCCTGCCAACAACCCATCACTTCCCTGCCTGCCAACAACCCATCACTTACCGGCCTGCCAACAACCCATCACTTCCCTGCCTGCCAACAACCCATCACTTCCCTGCCTGCCAACAACCCATCACTTCCCTGCCTGCCAACAACCCACGTCTTACCTGCCTGCCAACAACCTATCACTTACTGGCCTGCCAACAACCCACGACTTCCCTGCCTGCCAACAACCCATCACTTCCCTGCCTGCCAACAACCCATCACTTCCCTGCCTGCCAACAACCCACGTCTTCCCTGCCTGCCAACAACCCATCACTTCCCTGCCTGCCAACAACCCATCACTTCCCTGCCTGCCAACAACCCATCACTTCCCTGCCTGCCAACAACCCATCACTTCCCTGCCTGCCAAACTAACCCCCACACACAAGATGGTCCAGCTGCAACTACCTCAAACCTCTCTGATGGCACTGGAACCCACAACTTCCCTCCCTGACAACAACCCATCACTTCCCTGCCTGCCAACAACCCATCACTTACCTGTCTGCCAACAACCCATCACCTCCCTGCCTGCCAACAACCCATCACTTCCCTGCCTGCCAACAACCCATCACTTCCCTGCCTGCCAACAACCCATCATTTCCCTGCCTGCCAACAACCCATCACTTCCCTGCCTACCAATAACCATCACTTCCCTAACTACCAACAACCCATCACTTTCCTAACTACCAACAACCCATCACTTCCCTACCTGCCAATAACCCATCACTTCCCTACCTACCAACAACCCATCACTTCCCTGCCTACCAACAACCCATCACTTCCCTGCCTGCCAACAACCCATCACTTCCCAACAACCCATCACTTCCCTGCCTGCCAACAACCCATCACTTCCCTGCCTGCCAACAACCCATCACTTCCCTGCCTGCCAAACTAACCCCCACACACAAGATGGTCCAGCTGCAACTACCTCAAACCTCTCTGATGGCACTGGAACCCACAACTTCCCTCCCTGACAACCCATCACTTCCCTGCCTACCAACAACCCATCACTTCCCTGCCTCCAACAACCCATCACTTCCCTGCCTGCAACAACCCATCACCTCCCTGCCTGCACACAACCCATCACTTCCCTGCCTGCCAAACAACCCATCACTTCCCTACTCCAACAACCCATCATTTCCCTGCCTGCCAACAACCCATCACTTCCCTGCCTACCAATAACCCATCACTTTCCCTATACTACCATACAACCCATCACTTCCCTAACTACCAACAACCCATGACTTCCCTACTGCCAACAACCCATCACTTCCCTACCTACCAACAACCCATCACTTCCTAACTACCAAACAACCCATCACTTCCCTAACTACCAACAACCCATCACTTCCCTGCCTGCCAACAACCCATCATCTTCCAAAACTACCAAGAACCCATCACTTCCCTACCTACCAACAACCCATCACTTCCCTGCCTACCAAAACCCATCACTTCCCTGCCTGCCAACAACCCATCCTTTCCCTACCTGCAACAACCCATCACTTCTCTACCTGCCAACAACCCATCACTTCCAAAACTACCAACAACCATCACTTCCCTATCCTACCAACAACCCATCACTTCCCTGCACTACCAACAACCCATCACTTCCCTGCCTGCCAAAACCCATTCCTTTCCCTACCTGCCAACAACCATCACTTCCAACTTACCAACAACCCATCACTTCCCTGCCTGCCAAAAACCCATCACTTCCCTAACTACCAACAACCCATCACTTCCCTACCTACCAACAACCATCACTTCCCTAACTCCAACAACCCATCACTTCCCTAACTACCAACAACCCATCACTTCCCTACCTACCAACAACCCATCACTTCCTAACTGCCAACAACCCATCACTTCCTGCTGCCAACAACCCATCACTTCCTGCTGCCAAAACCCATCACTTCCCTAACTACCAACAACCCATCACTTCCCCAACTACCAACAACCCATCACTTCCCTAACTACCAACAACCATCACTTCTACCAACAACCCATCACTTCCCTAACTACCAACAACCCATGTCTTCCCTGCCTGCCAACAACCCATCACTTCCCTGCCTGCCAACAACCCATCACTTCCCTAACTACGAACAACCCACGTCTTCCCTGCCTGCCAACAACCCATCACTTCCCTGCCTGCCAACAACCCATCACTTCACTGTCTGCCTACAACCTATCACTTCCCTAACTACCAACAACCCATCACTTCCCTAACTACCAACAACCCATCACTTCCCTGCCGCCAACAACCCATCACTTCCCTAACTACCAACAACCCATCACTTCCCTGTCTGCCAACAACCCATCACTTCCCTGCCTGCCAAAACCCATCACTTCCCTAACTACCAAGAACCCATCACTTCCCTACCTACCAACAACCATCACTTCCCTGCCTACCAACAACCCATCACTTCCCTACAACCCATCACTTCCCTGTCTGCCAACAACCCATCACTTCCCTAACTGCCAACAACCACCACTTCCTGCCTACCAACAACCATCACTTTCCTGTCTGCCAACAACCATCACTTCCTACCTACCAACAACCCATCACTTCCCTACTACCAACAACCCATCACTTCCCTGTCTGCCAACAACCCATCACTTCCCTGTCTGCCAACAACCCAATACTTCCCTAACTACCAACAACCACCATTTTCCTACCTGCCAACAAACCATCACTTCCCTGCCTACCAACAACCCATCACTTCCCTAACTACCAACAACCCATCACTTCCCTGCCTACCAACAACCCATCACTTCCCTACCTACTAACAACCTAGGTCTTCCCTGCCTGCCAAGCAAACCCCCACATACAGCAGCTGGTGCAAACAAAACTCTTTGTAGGCAGAAATTCTCTAATCAGCTACATCATTTGGAAAGCCACTGTTTCTTCAGCTGGTACAACATTCTTCGTAGGCAGAAATTCTCCTCTGATCATCCACATCATTTGGAAAGCCACGGTTTCCTCAGCTGGTGCAAACAACACTCATAATAGGCCAAAATTCTCCTCTGATCATCCACATCATTTGGAAAGCCACGGTTTCCTCAGCTGGTGCAAACAACACTCTTCATAGGCAAAGATTCTCCTCTGATCATCCACATCATTTGGAAAGCCACGGTTTACTCAGCTGGTGTAAACAACACTCTTCATAGGCAGAAATTCTCCTTTAATCATCTGCATCATTTGGAAAGCCACTATGTCTTGTAATATGTGCCAACTTTTTAATTATGCACTCTTTTCATGTCATTTCATACAATTTTCTCTATTAAGTAATTCTCTGTGTTCCATTCTGTAAAAATATTCATCATGACTTTTACAAAGCATCACTTCCTGTGGAAATCCAGTAAGTAGGTCATTTTCTTTGATACAGTCAAAATCTCATACTAAGTACTGAACCCTGTGTATGAAAACTTTGAAGTGAAAAAGGGGTTGAAGGAGGGGAAGAGGTCCTCCGTCCATGATACATGACTGATAGTGATTCGTTTGTGCTCAGATCAACACTCCACAGTGGCCTATGGTACATGAGTGATAGCGATTCATTTGTGCTCAGAGAAACAGCTTTTCTTCACCCTCCTTCCTCCCCTTCACTCCCTCATGACACCTTCCACTTCACCTGACACCTTTCCTTGATCTGTGTGCATACATGTCCACATGGCTTTAACACTTCATACTGATGTTTTGATTCCTTTCACCTGCATGTCTTCTACTGTAAGTTAGTGTGTTACTGAGATGTGAGGAGGGAGACAGGAAGGACATCATACAGCTGCCAAGGTCTCAAAAGCACAAAGTCTGGCATTTTGACATTTTAACAGTAACATTCCAGATTTAAGCATAGCATTCATATGTGATGCCACAAGTCAGACTTGACAGCATCTAAAGTCGCCATTGACTTGGCACACCACTTGATGGTGGAGTAAGAACATGAAAATCTCACTAGTTATTGTGTGATTTTGACATTACCTACAAAAACTCAAAATGGCCAACAACAAAACCAACTGATTAGGCAGCAAAAATGAAATTGTCTTCAGCTATTTTTCTTTCTACATTTCCATCCTCTCCTCACTGAACTTGGACATTCTTTTCAATGAATTAAGTCACAATCTAAAGATCTACGACGTCTTGGTTCCATTTAAGCCTTCGCTAGGTCCACGAAACATTGGGTTTTATTTTATTTTTTCTTATTTTCTAAAATTTCTCTTTTTCGACAAAGCATTTTGTCACACGGTGTAGTAGTGTAGTACTGTTCACAACATCACAGCATGCTACACCAAAAGTGTAGCATATAGCTGCTCTGAGATAAGGAAGGCGAGGCGGGAGAGGGGGGTTGGGCAACATAAACTTTTAAAATCAGTAACACAGAGTATTCTTTTGTAAAACTCCAGAAGCAAATCAAACGTTTGCAAAAAATCAGTAA
Organism: Conus canariensis; assembly: GCA_033310375.1. Taxonomy (NCBI): domain Eukaryota; kingdom Metazoa; phylum Mollusca; class Gastropoda; order Neogastropoda; family Conidae; genus Conus; species Conus canariensis. The sequence continues at coordinate 14,869,679 of CM065727.1, forward strand.
CACAGAGTATTCTTTAGTAAAACTCCAGAAGCAAATCAAACGTTTGCAAAGTATTAATTCAAAATACATTTTGTACTCTTAACTGGTAGGAAAAAAAAATTAAGCACTCGGTATAAGCATACATATTAGCATGAAAGTCAATTGCTTTAAACAAATAGTCTATACAAATGTGTTCACAAAACTGAGATTAAAAAAAAAAAAAAGCACACATGCATGCACGCACGCACACACACACACACACATATGAGCGCGCGCGCAGTCACACACACGCACGCACACATATTAAAATACACCTGTAGCAAGGTGCATTGCTTTGCATCCCTAAAACCAAAACTCGCCCATTTTTCAGAAGCAGGCACACTTACTTTTAAATATGTATATCCAAATACCAACTTTAAAACAACTGCAATTTTCTACATGCATACTATTCTCTCTCTCTCTCTCTCTCTCTCTCTCTCTCTATCTCCAGCAAAATAAAGTACAATCATTTTCCCCTCTATCTGGGTATATAATATGCTCACCTCTTGAACTAAATATTTTTTCACTAAAAAGAACAAAAATAATTAGACAATTCTTTGTCTTGTTTGTTTTACATACTGAGTGTCTATACAGCATGTTTGCTTTACACACCGAGTGTCTATATACAGCATTTTGGTTGTGTTTTACATACTGAGTGTCTGTACAGCATTTTGGTTGTGTTTTACATACCGAGTGTCTATACAGCATTTTGGTTGTGTTTTACATACCGAGTGTCTATACAGCATTTGGTTGTGTTTTTCATCATAATTTTCATTTGACCATTTTTACAACCAGATGGTAACATAAGACCTAGAGGAAGGGAGAGAACATATATTTTTTTTAATATTTTGATAATTCATTTTAAATTTCATGTAACTGTTGGCAGTCATAAATATTTCTTTTAAAGCATTCAAGTGCACCAGAAGTGAAAGAAAAAAAAGACAAAATTGCTTTGTTTTCACAATAGTTAGAAAGCATCATGTGCATTCAATAATTGTGATCACTTAATGATAAATCTGAACCATAGGGCTAATTCTGTGGTCAACTTCGGAAAGAGTGAATAACAATACACCCTGGGTCTTCTAGTTTCATGGAAATTATTGGGGGAAAAAATGTATTCTATACACTGCAAATACAGTTGCTCAGGTTTGCTAGTCAAACCTGTTAATAAGACTGCCCCATCGCCTGAACCTTTTCTCATGCCAGTCATTCATGCTCCATGCACAAAATGTAGCAACACCCTAGCTCATTTTGTCTCCTACATTTACCTGTCAGGAAAATAAAGGACAAACTGTCATTTTTTTTTTAACATTACCAAACAAACAGAAAAAAAAAACCCACCACCCTTCTCTCCACACTAAACACTGCCGATGATAGTTTGTCAGCTTACTGTAGTTCTTCTGGATTCTGCATGTTCACAATTATGATGGTGATTATAAACATACTTTAAACAACTATTTGCTATGAGCACAGCCAACATATTTAAACATATAGTAACCTGAATTAAATTTCAGGGTATCAACACCAGGTCAATTCAACAGGCCTTGCACTTCCCAGGACTATACTCTTCTTCACACACACCTGCAGCCTATCATTTATCCCTCCCATACTTCAGACCCTAACAACATCAACAGTTGTTGCCTCTAGTCTACAGTGCTTGCCCTTGTAACTTAAGGGCATCAATTTCAGCTGTTTCTTTTCAGAATTTTTTTTTTCAGAGGAAAAGAAAAAAAATTCATATATAATAAATCTTTTGACTCAAAACAATCAAATAAACAACTGACTCTGAAAACAGATGGCATTAAACTGATAGCATTAGTCCATGCACAGTTCAATTCAAAATGTACATTGAGAGAAACTGTAATGAAACAAACAATAGGATAAAGTTGTTGTTATGTGTACTAGAGCTTGTTTATCAAGGGAAAAAGATGAGCAATAATTTATCCTGTGCATGGGTAAAATGTTTAAAATTGAAAATCAAAATCAAAAGATATAGATGGCTATGGCACACACGAAAACAAAACCAAAATGAAAACTAGAAAACATACCATCAAATCAAACAGGCCTGAAAAACTGACCTAGAAGTAAAATGTAAACTGATGGAGGAACATGGACATGAAATCCAACTGGCAAAAGCTTAAAACATTTGACTGCTGGTCACCTGTCTTGAGGCTCCCCAGTCATAGTTGTGACTCTCTACCAGTCCCTACTTTCTCCCATCTGACCTGGGCGCACATGCATGCCAGAAATTGTGACCTACACAAACCAACTTTTATACCCTGTGTTCCTCACACAACAAAACAAAACAAACAGTGTGGGGATGGAAGAGAGAATATACACACTATCCTCTAACAGCTATCCTAGTATTGTAAATGTTAAGCACAAAACCTGATTCAACAGGAAAAAAATCAATCATTTTGATTTTATAGATTGGATAACCTAGTACAAATATACTGTTAAGATTATGATTTTCAGCTAAAGAGATCATGAATCTTTAACAAAGAAAGAATCAAAATACAACCCTGTCCTTTAGTGCATTGCATACAGCTTGCATTTTTTTATGCTTTCACAGGAGGTTCTAAATAAAAACAGCAATATGCAAAGTAGTAACAGAAGAATCACCCTGAAACCGAAATTGCAATACATATGTATTGTCTGATAAATATGTACAAACCCTCATTTACGTCTAAGAACTGGGGATGACACTGTTCGAAAACTTCAACACAAAAAATTATCTACCAAAACAAAAATGTCAGACAATGCAATGGAAGATGTTAAAAGTGTTTGAATACGCATGCATGTGTATTCTCTGAACCAGAAAACATATATATCTACACATCCAAATGCACAAATGTTGGTTAGGTCAGTAAGTCCATGCATAAGCTCTTGTATGAGGCTAACAGGCCCTATTTCTCTGCTGGCTGAATAGTCCATGTCTTCATGTTCACAAAAAAACTTCTACTCTGTTGTAACTTTTTCTTGTAAATTAAAACGATGAAAGAAACACAAAACACACATACACCACTACCAAGTCACTGCAGCCTGCCAATTTTGCATGGACACTAAAAGAATCCAAGTCACACCAAATGCAAACATGGACAAACACTGAGGTCTAGAAAAATTCAGGTGCAGCCATATATTGGCATTAACAAAAATAGTTTGTGGCATCACCCAAAACTCTTTCCTCCTACATATCTAACAAGGTCCGTTTACGCTTCACAAGACCTGACCAATGATCAAGTGATGTTTGAAGACAAATGGAACAGGCAAAGGACCCTGCACCATTTTCATCCTTTTCAAGACCTGATCAATGATCAACTGATGTTTGAAGACAAATGGAACAAGCTAAGGACCCTGCACCATTTTCATCTTTTTGAACACTGCCAGCATTGGAAATCTTCAGAGTCAATGTGTTCTATTAACAGTACCTTTCTTCAGCAGTGCATGCTATGCTAGGCTTTTGCAGAAAGTTTGATAAAAAAGAAAAGTTGGAGTTCGCAGCCTAGTGACTATAGGTGCAGTGAACTGAAAACACAGATGCATGTAGCATAGCAGTCCAGCACTAGCATTTTTGCCTCCTTTCTCAGTCTTTGTCCATGTACTCAAATACATTGATGTTGTCACGGCAGACAACCCAAAGCCTTGGCCCATGCCCTATGGCCACAAGCCTGGGGGAATCCAGGTCTTTCACTCCATTCTGATTATTCTTCAGGAGTTCCTGACACACTGGCTCTGCCTTTCCATCATCATACTCAATTCTTACCACAGCATCATTATCGGGGTCGGCAACAATCAGCCGCCCAAAACTATCATGGCAAATTCCCCTGGGGGCAAATTTGTCATCAAATTTTGTTTTGTTGTACGGGTTGATGATGCGACGCTTGAACTTCAATTGGCTGTCAAAGATGATCACAGACCTGTCTCTCTCATCGGTCACGCAGATGTCATCGTTGATGTTCACTGTGACGTACCTGGTGGACAAAGCAATCACAACTGAAAAGTTGGTGCAAAAAATTAAGAAATTTTTTTTCCCTAAAACTCTGTCATAAACAGATTTACCATGACTCACAAGTGCTAATGAACAAGGCCTATAGTAAGTTATTCCTGCTTCATATACATTAAGAAAAGGCTGTTCCGCCAGCTGTGAAACAAAAGACAGTGCAGGTGATGACTCTCTGGTGAAGAGCAGGCAGTCATGAGTGCATGTGAATAATCACTACAGAAGAAAATGCCAGAAGAAGAAAATGCCAGAAGAAGAAAATGCCAGATGCCAGAAGAAGAAAATGCCAGATAAGATCCAGAGCCAGCAGGGGACCAGGAAGGGAAATTACAAGAATGACAATGAGCATGTTTATTAAAAATAATTTTAGCCACAAAGTGTCTTTCAACTGCCCATACCATACTGAGTCTCACAAGTGCAGAATGGCACAAGGATGGAGGCCTAACCAGGTGCATGATCTTGTCAAGGAATCTGTCTTCTGCAAAACCAAAGCAGATACTATGTCCATTGAGCCATCCTCTCTCTAGCAAGACACATCACAAGGATAAGCGGATAAAAGTGGCTGGAAAGTGACAGCATGTTACATCCATACTGTGTGAGGGTTCTTTGTGTGTAAGAATGTGATGGCCCGGCCTGAATCCCATGAAATCTATGGACGATATTTGGCAGGCCTGAACCTGATCTCTCCTGAGTACTTCAAAACACTTAAGCTGGCCACTGAAGAGACCTCTTGTTTCAAGAGACACCAAGCATCCCCCCAGAAAATCGTTTGTCTAAAAATAGATCCTATGAGCTCAAACAGGACATAGTGTGTGCCCCACATCATCAGAGCCTAAGGCTGAAGTGAGAGGTTTGATGTAAATGACTGGTGAGAGATCACCTGGGGACCATTTTGTGCAAAGAATTTTTGGAGAAAGTGAAGTGAATAGGACCCACCCAAGCAATGTAATTCTGCAAACCACTCAGAGTACACATCATGAGAGATCTCTGGCCAGAGGTAAGAGTGATGAGAAAAGCTGTTTTGAGAATGAGATGTTTGTGAAATATTTCCTAAATGACTTCCAAGAGGGAAAGTAGCAAGGCAGACACAACAAAGAGGTCTGAGGCTGGGGTCTGTTGAGGTTCCCTGCTTCCTTATTATCAACAGCATGTACAACAACAAACTTAAGCAGAGGGTTGCCAGAAAAGGATGGTACCCCCATCTGGTGAAGGATCCCTCAAACTGCTCCCTGAAGGACCTTTACTGGTAAAGCTGTGAGAGACAGGTCAGTATACAGAAAGGCTACAAGAAATTAACCACCTGATTGCAAGATGGATACTGAGAATCAGCTTGGCTGTCTATGCACCACTGCGATCAGTAAGATCAGGGAGACAAGCAGAAACCCTAAGCACCAAAATGGTGGTCTGAGCGACCATGTCCAGAACGCCTGAAAGGCTCCTAATGCTGACAACAACAGCTGAACAGAAGCCAGGCATGAAGGTCAAGGAGCACCATGGTCGCCAAAGGACAACCCTTCGATGGAGCTGGACATTCTGAAGAGGAGACAGTGACGGGAACTGCAGACTTGGAACAGCCATCAAGGAGTGACTGGTATAGGAGTGGCCTGGTCTTTTCCCACAGTCCTGAATATGTTACCTATAAAGGGAAGAGCTGGAAAGGCATACTCCAGAAGATCAACCAAGGAACTGAATTGGCATCAACAGCCCATGTACCTGGACAGACGAGCTCAGAGGTCTGTGTGGGGATAAATTTGAGTGCCCCAGACTAGGCCCAGAACTGCCATGTCTTCAGTCCTTTCCAAGCACAGAATCATTAGATCTGCTGAGGGAGTCTGCCAGGATGTTCAGCTTCCCTGGAATGTGCTTGTGCTATCAGGGAAATGGTGTGACCCCCTCAAAAGCTAATGACCCAATCCCATCAAACAAAAGGGAGCTAATTCCAATGGCTTTGATGAATAAAGATATGAAAATCCCTGGTAGACGTTGACCTAAAGGAGAGGTACTAGAGGAATTTATTGAGAGGAAAGGAGGTTCAGAACAACTTCCCCTCCCCACCCCTACCCCATTCCTCTGCTTCTACCAACTACATCAAGGTGTCTGGGACTATGGAAGTTCTTCCATATAAAACCTGGAAAAGTTTGGAAGGAAGTAGGCAACCTCCTGAGGGTAGATGGCCCGAGGACCAACAGGAGGCAGAAAATGCTGGAGGGGAGGTTGTCAGGGAGCAGTTGGAAGAAGCCCAAGGCAGCCAGTGCCCTGATCTGATCAACTAAAGAATCCACCCACTGACCTGAATGTTCTCCCTGGCTCAGAGTGACAATTGGCCTTTGGGAAAAGGGGCAGGTGGAGAGGAGCTGGGGGAGAGAAGCTGGTGGATGCGGATGGGGGGAACTCAATGAGGGTGAACCACCTTTTTGGTGGCAGGCTTATCCCTGCTGTGTCACCCAGACTCATTTTGGAGGCACTAGTGACTCGGCTTTGGGACTAAGTGTTGTTAGCCCGAGATATGGGAGGAAGGTTAGAAGGTGCCAAATACTTGACAGTCCTATCTCGCAAATGGATGGCAAGGTCCCTGAGCAGCCCAGCCTGGCTCTTGGCCTCATGCATGTGCCTCCTAAAAAGCAAGTTGGAAGTGGTTGGCATAGTCCGGAGACAGTGCTTGTGCATTACTGACCCTGCAAGGAAAGAGGCCATGAGTATTGTATCCATTCTGGCAAGAACAAAGCTGGTATGGAGATAGGCCAGAAAGGACACCACAAAACTGAGAAACATCTTTTGAAAGCAAAGATGGCATCAGGATCCCTATCTCCCTTAGGGTGGCAACCTGCATCCATAAGTTCTGGTTCCTTGATGGCATCAATCAGAAATTCAAAAAAGGAGTCCATAACTAAGGCTGTTTAACAACCTGTGCAAGCCATCTCTTCCCAGTCTGCAGGGAGCTGTCTCACAACCTGTGCAAGCCATCTCTTCCCAGTCTGCAGGGAGCTGTCTCACAACCTGTGCAAGCCATCTCTTCCCAGTCTGCAGGGAGCTGTCTCACAACCTGTGCTAGCCATCTCTTCCCAGTCTGCAGGGAGCTGTCTCACAACCTGTGCTAGCCATCTCTTCCCAGTCTGCAGGGAGCCGTCTCACAACCTGTGCTAGTCACCTCTTCCCAGTCTGCAGGGAGCCGTCTCACAACCTGTGCTAGCCACCTCTTCCCAGTCTGCAGGGAGCTGTCTCACAACCTGTGCTAGCCATCTCTTCCCAGTCTGCAGGGAGCTGTCTCACAACCTGTGCTAGCCACCTCTTCCCAGTCTGCAGGGAGCTGTCTCACAACCTGTGCTAGCCACCTCTTCCCAGTCTGCTAGGAGCTGTCTCACAACCTGTGCTAGCCATCTCTTCCCAGTCTGCAGGGAGCTGTCTCACAACCTGTGCTAGCCACCTCTTCCCAGTCTGCAGGGAGCTGTCTCACAACCTGTGCTAGCCACCTCTTCCCAGTCTGCAGGGAGCTGTCTCACAACCTGTGCTAGTCACCTCTTCCCAGTCTGCAGGGAGCTGTCTCACAACCTTCGCTAGCCACCTCTTCCCAGTCTGCAGGGAGCTGTCTCACAACCTGTGCTAGCCACCTCTTCCCAGTCTGCAGGGAGCTGTCTCACAACCTGTGCTAGCCATCTCTTCCCAGTCTGCAGGGAGCTGTCTCACAACCTGTGCTAGCCACCTCTTCCCAGTCTGCAGGGAGCTGTCTCACAACCTGTGCTAGACACCTCTTCCCAGTCTGCAGGGAGCTGTCTCACAACCTGTGCTAGCCACCTCTTCCCAGTCTGCAGGGAGCTGTCTCACAACCTGTGCAAGCCACCTCTTCTCAGTCTGCAGGGAGCTGTCTCACAACCTGTGCAAGCCACCTCTTCCCAGTCTGCAGGGAGCTCTGGGATGTAAACAGTCTGTGGGGGAGGATGTGCCCACTCCATCAGGAGGATTAGATCCTCTTGAGAAGATGAGAATCGCTTTGGGGATCATTTCATGGGCCTGTGGGGATTTCAGGGAAAAGAGAAATTTATCCACCCAAAGATACCTCCTCTGCAAGGCCCCAAGGAAGTCTGGCACCTATCTGGATGCCACTTCCCCATAATGTCCATGACTCCTGACTAATACTTGTGCTTTCAGCAAAACTATGGCAACCATTAGGGACTTCTTCAGAGAGACTCGAGAGGATGCTGCATGGCTCTTAGCCCCTAAAATTTTCTTCACCATTGAGAGCCCCTTATTTTTCACCAGTGCTGGGGCATCAGTTACATAGGGGTTGGCAGAGACAAAGAGCACTAGTTAGCGTGTCCAAAAAGGGCATAGCCTGCCGTCACCACTGGTCTGACCAGGAGACCTCTCGATCATCCGTGGACATGTTCACACCTTGAAATTGTGGAAGGCAATGGAGCAGGGAGAAGAGGACAGTGGAGTGTCCTTCTGAGGGTGCAGGAGTACATAGGGTGATCAGGTCGGTGGTACTGAAGTTTGAAATCCCTGCCGATGCAGTGTGAGTGGTTACACCGGCCTGTAGTTCTTGTTGGTGCCGAGACCTGCAAAGGGCCTTGCACATCCACCTGAGGATGCAAACATGTGCAGCTGTGAACATATCATTGGTTACTAGGCCACCAACTATGAGAAGGCCCGTAGGTCCAGCATACATGGGGCACCCTTTACATGGTGATGGCAAAGTAGGGTGGGTAGCAAGGCCACCTTGACTGAGCTGTGTGGGGCCATACTACAATGGCCCCATCCTGCCCCAACATGGAGACTGTGACACCATGCATGGAAAGTTGAGACACCAACTTTCAAAAGTTGTAATTCAATTAATACTCTACAAAATGGCAAAAAGAAAGTACAGACTGACTCAAAAAAGGTGTTTCTTTATTATATCCAAACATCAAGGGGAAAACTACCGAGATATGAGGTGTGGAAGATGACTGATTTGCATGTCACTGCTGCTGCTAATTCAACCTATTGTGGCCAGTGGTCCAACCTACTGCAAGCCATGTATTATATCATGTAATTTGTCTGTTCTATTCATTACAATTTTTTTTTACATTTTGTATGTATTGTAAAGCACTGTAGGCTTCAAGAAACACTATATAAATGTCCATTATCATTACTATTATATAAAAAATAATGTAATAACAGGGACTATGTGCACACCGTGTAATAACCATCCCAGTTCTGAGACTGACGGGTAAAGAAGAAAGGGTTCAATATAATTATATAAACATTTCATATGGCAGAAGAGAGGCGTCACCTTTAACATCATCAAAAACAGCTTCACCACACCACAGTATTTGCTTGAGAGTATGATAACTTTAGCCATTTTCATGTGCATGCACATTAGTTTGTTTTATTCCTTAGTCAAAATCTCTGAAAATGAAAACTACTGAAATGGATTCTGTTAATTCCTGCCTTATCTTCCGTGTCACTTCACGTGGCATTGCACCCATGCTGCCCATTTCCAGCTCCCCATCCACAGCCACAGCCTGACTTGTCCCGATACAGCCCTGGCACCAGCAATCCACAAGGAGCAGTCAATGTCAAGTCATCACAGGGAACCCACCAGAGGAGACATTGCATTTCTACCAAATCACTTCAGTGGTGTTCAGTTGTGCCTGCTCTGATCCAACATGTGCAGGACATCATCTCCTATGCCCCCTCCTGACAACAATAGCTGCTTACATCATGGAGCCAGCATGAGTCAGCTCTCGCTCCAGAGGGCACCACCAGCTCTGTCCAACAACAGTCCCATGAATCTGCCGATAGCAGTGACCCAGACAGAACACATGAAGAGCAAAGCAATATAGAGGAAATCAAAACTGTGGTCATAATGACAGCAAGGCATGCAAGGCCACAGAATTTGTTTAGATAATGAAATTGAGGATGATGGAGATGACCCTACGGATTTCCATTTTGGTTTGAGACTGCATGATTGGGCTGTACTCTATGCTTACTTTCATAATATATCCTAGCATCAACTGTGAGACACAGACACCTGCAGTGTTGGTCAGGAAATTCGAGCAACACTCTAAGAGACCCATCCATTAAGTTGATGAAACATGACTGTGTGGTCCTGTTCATCTCAGCTGAATCCATAGCAAACTCAACTGTGGGTAGGAGCTGGTTGGGGTAAAAAAATCCCGCTAAATGGCTCTGACAGGAACGGAACCCACAACCACCCAGTCAGGAGTCTGCAACACAAACCACTTTACCCCCTGGATGGTGTTACCCAACCAATGCCCTTTCCAGGACAATGACAACTGAACTTGCTAATGTTATCAAGACTGTTTTCCTTATTCTCAATGCACTTTGGAACTCACCGAGGGAAAATGCTTTTGAGCTGGGTACTCTTCACAGTGCGTCCTTGCAGGGTCAGCACCTGAATATAGCACTCTGTGAGTTCCCCAGCAGAACCCGGAGGTGGATCCCTTGCCGTGACCACCACCAGATGGTTGTCCTTGGTTACTGCCACCCCTCGGGGTGGCAAGGCAGTTGTGGTCAGAACCTTCAGGTTCTCGCCTGCCCCCTGCGCCACTAGTTTGGTCATGGGGACACCCAGGGCTTGGTCCCAATAGAGAACCTTGGAAGAGAAAGTTGGTCTGATGAGCCACTGACTGATCAGTAAGTCATCAATCTGGGACTCTGTGGTGTGTGTGTGTGTGTGTGTGTGTGTGTGCATGAGTGTATGTGCTTGTGTGTTTTTCTAGATATGTATGTTTGTGTATGTGTGTGTGAATTCAAGTCCAGTAAAAATTAACTTCTGGTTTTTGTTTTCATGCTCTGTGTGTTTGTGTATGTGTGTGTGCATGTGCCTGTGAGCGCACGCATGCACGGGTGTGTGTACTTATTCATGAAATTAAAGAATACTGTCCTGTTAACTCTATCTACTCCACAGCAACACATATTCTACAAATTCCCTGGACCAGTACAAGTAGCTGATGTAGTAAAACTTAGGAGGAGACACTAATACATTCTTACTTGCTTGTTTTCATTAATATTTAGCTGTGCTAACAGTACAGTGGAAAGCAGATATGCAAAGTACTAAGAGTAAAGCAAACTGGAATACAGCATTGGTACAATACTTGTATCTGGTCAACAGTAGAAGTACGGAAGGTACAGAGTTAGAGTTATCTCTTACCTGGGATAGAATGATTTTATGAATTAGTTGTCTTCCATTTTTTTCATGAAGACCAATTTATAACACTCATTACAATCATGGTCACACAGACCAGCCGCTGTGGCGAAGTGGTTAGCGTCACGGACTCCCGGCTGGGAGGTCGTGGGTTCGATTCCCATCAGAGTCATGTGGGATTTTTCTGCCCCGACCGGCTCCTACCCAGAGTTGAGTTTGCTATGGGCTCAGATGGGAAGACTGGGACCACACAGTCCAGTTTCATCCACTTAATGGATGCGTCTCTGAGAGTGCTGCTCAAATTTCCTGACCAACACTTCAGGTGTCTGTATCTCTCGGGCCTGGTTGACGTTGGGGTATATTATGAAAGGAAGTGTAGAGTACAGCCCTGTCATGCAGTCTCAGACTGAAATGGAAATCCGTAGCATCATCTTCATCATCCTCAATCTCATAGATCAGCATTAAAAAAAAAAGTCTCAAATTCTGTGGCCCTTCATGCCCTGCTCTCATGGTGACCTCAGTTTCGATGTCCTCTCCACGTCTGTGGTCTTGGTTTAGTTCCGTCGGGGTCACCCGTATTGGCAAGTCCATGGGGGCTGTCGTTGGACGGACATGGTGGTGCCCTCCAGAGGGAGAGCTCACCCACGCCGGCTCCACGACTAATCAATTATTGTCATTAGTAGGGGGCTTAGTAGGTGGTGTCCTGCGTATGTTGGATCAGAACAGGCACCACTGAACACCACCAAATGACTTGGCAGCAGTGCAGTATCTCCTCCGATGGGTTGCCTCTTGACGACTTGACATTGACTGCTTCCTGTGGATTGCTGGTGCCGGGGCTGCGACGGACACTGCCACTGAGGTGGCACAGAAGATGGGACAGCAAAAAAAAAAAAAGAGAGAGAGAAAGAGAAAAAATGATAATAATAATACTAAAAAAAAAAAAAATCATGGTCACATAGATACGGAATGAGCGAGCAATGATAAGGTGAAAACATACATCTCAAACGCAAGCGCTAAAAATATTTTCCTTTTTTTTCCACGCTCACTCTGCCCCTGACAGACACTGTGAAATTCTTTTCAAGAACATCCAAAGTCACTCACCTGATTTCTGTCCTTCACATCACCACCACAGCCTCCAGGAGCACTGCACAGAGTGGCCACAATGCCATCGCCTGGAACAGCCGTGATGCAGCTCTCCCCCCCTTCTGCCAGATTTATGCTGTAGCGCTCTGGATTAATGTTGCTGTACTGCACCACAGACGTGGTACAGTCCCTGGGTTTGCAGGACACCAAGGCCTCTGTCTCAGTCAGTGGCAGGATGCCATAAAAGAAGTACAGTTCTGGTTCTGCCTGTGTTAGACATGGATACATGCATAAGAATTATGAGATGTTTCAAGTACCAAACAAAACAAAAAAAGTGTAAAGTGTGTGTGTGTGTGCATGGTTGAGGGAAATGGTGTATATATATATATAACAATGAAAAGTTATGTCCAAAGGCACAAGCATAGCCCTGACTGACTGAATGCATGGTTCTCATAGCACCTTATAATGCTGACAGGACAGGACAGGTCTAACTCTATATTCACATAAAAGGTGGAGAGACAGACAGATGGTCAGACGGACTGACTGACAGAGAGAGACAGATGGAGTGACAGACTGAGAGAGACAGATACAGGCAACACTTACGTTTGGTTTCACCAAAACTGATACACACGCACACATATACACACCACTGACATTCACTTTCACCAACACACACACACACACACACACACACACACACACACACACACACACACACACTGGTCCCTCTGGTGTTGAGGTGTAGACCATCCTTCAGTGTTGTGATCTGAAGGTTGTCGTGACTTATGAAGGAAACATTCTCTATTTTGAACAAGTCATTGGTGATCAGGGCATTGAAGAGCTGATGACAAACTTCAGTATCAGGATCCTGAACAGGAGCGATTTTACTTATCATTTATCAGTGTCCTAGCAGGCAACCTGGGCAGACACATACGGCACTTCTTTTGGAGCAGACCCAGGAAAACATCCAGACGTCCCCTGGCTCCACCACGCATGCAGCGTTACCTGCCCCCTTTAAGACAGCCCTTTGCTGAAAGTCGACAGGGACAGTGGTGGAATATGTACGACTGCTTAAGATACTAGTACTGACACAGATCAAATAAACTGTGCAGTCTTTACATTACCGTCAGCCAGATACTTCTGATGGACATCTAGTACTGTGGACTGTTGTACGCCTATTGACAGTTTTGATTTTGTTTATATCTGATATTGTTCTAAACAATCACTTTATATCTGATATTGTTCTGAACAATCATTTGTTATCATTTTGTTGTTTCCTCATCTTTCTCTTTTGCGTACAGGTTTTTGTTTTCGTTTTGTTTTTGGGGTGTAGCTAGTTATTTAGAAATTTGTATCAGCTCTATTGGTGTTATCTTGAAGACATGCCTGATGGATCACCTGATATGATTACCATTTTACAGTGGAATGCCAGATCAATAATTACAAATAAATCGTATCTTATTCAGCACCTTGCTAAATTTAAGTATCACATTTTAATATTGCAGTCTCTAAATGTGTGAAAAACAAAATTACCCAGATTGCCTAACTTTTATTATACACCAGTACATAATCAAGTTTCTAATGCAAAAGAAAGAATAAGCAGTGTTATTTACATCCGGCAAGGCATTGATTATTCTTTATACCCATCACCAGTTCCATCAGATCAACCAGACTTATATTCTTGCGCGGCAAGTGTTAGAATAAGAATGTTCTGAAAAATTGTCTCGGTTTATTTGCCAAAAGGACCGAATGATCAAAACACTGAGTGGCTACATTTGTTTACAAATTCTAATGAAAAATGTTTGGTTGGTGGAGACTTTAATGCCCACTCTCCATTTTGGGATAAAGATTGCTCAACTATAACCAGCAATCGCTTCATTGAAAATGTGGTGGACTCATCTTTGTGCTTGCTAAATGATGGTAGTATCACTCGAATACCAGATATTTCTACCCACAGAGCAAGTGCCATTGACTTGTCCTTGATTTCTCCACAATCAGCTTTTGACTGCATCTGGCAAACATATCAAGACACTCTTGGAAGTGATCACTTTCCACTAAAGATTAAATTAAATAAAAATTCTGAAATAACAAATTTTCCAATAGATAAAATACCCAAATACAATTACAAATTTGCCGACTGAAATAAATTTATCTATTCTTTCTTACGTTGATGCAGATGTTTTTGACAATGAAGATGATATAAATGCTTTATATAGTAAATTCAATGAAATGATTCTCTCTGCCACAAATAAAACTATTCCTAAATGTAGAATCAATAGAAAAACAAATCGTACTGGAAATGTGTGGTGGACAAAAGATTGCGAAGAAGCCATGAATAACAAAAAAATGAAATATAAAGCATACCTTAAAATTAAGTCTGAGGAAGTGAAAAAAGAAAAACATCAAATGTGGACTGATTCAAGTGTACATTCCTATAGGATAGAAAAGGCACACGAAGAAATCAAGGAAGCCAATGCATATTCAAACAGAGTTGTAGCCAAAGCCAGACGATTATATTGGTCATCTTTCTGTGACAAGGAGGTTTCTCAACATAAAGATTTTCAGAAAGTGTGGAAAAAATTTCAGGACATGAAGCAAGGGTTAAATCTTCCTCAATGTCCCATCAAACTGGATAATAACAAATTTCCAACTTCAGCGGAAAAGGCAGAAGCATTTGCTGATAATAGTGATATATTCTCAAGGACAATGCGAATGGAAAGTCTTTCACCAGAATGTAGACAGCATCGAGAAGAGGAAGAAAAGAAACATCCCTATGATGAGCCACATGCAAATAGTGATCTTTCTGTCGATGCACCTATTTCAATACATGAGTTGAATGATGCTGTTTTTTCATTAACTAACAAAACGTCATCTGTAGGGTTAGACGCAAAATTTTCAAATATGTTGAAACACTACCAACTAATTTCATAAAATGTCTGCAAACAATATTTCAAAAGATTTGGTGAGAGGGTATTATGCCAGGAATATGGAAGCAGTCAGTAATAATTCCCATGTTAAAACAAGGTAAATCTGCAACAAATATAAATAGTTATCGACCAATAGCTTTAACCTCTCATGTCTCAAAACTAATGGAAAAAATAGTTCTGAATAGATTGGTTTATTATTGTCATAAATATGACGTAATTCCACACAATCAAGCCAGTTTTCAAAAGGAAGATCAGTCATTGATCATATATTTAAAATAGCGACACAAATTGGAAACCAATTTGCAAAACGAAAAAGCGTTTTGGTTACATTTTTTTTATATCAAAAGAGCTTTCGATAGTGTTTGGCATGCCAGACTGTTATTCAAATTAAAAAAAACATAGGTCTATCTGGCAATCTTTACTATTATATCAGAGAATTTGTTCACGACAGAAAGTTACAAGTTAAAGTAGAAAATATGTACTCTGAATTCAAATCATTGCAAATGGGAATTCCACAAGGTTCTGTGATAGCTCCAATTTGTTTAACATTTTACTCTGTGATCTTTCTAAACATATAAGTGAAAATATCACAGCTGTGCAGTATGCTGACGATCTGTGCATATGGATGAATACTTCAATAAGGAAAAATACTCCTAAAAGAACACTTTATCATTACAAGAAAATTTACCAATCTGAATTAGACAGTCTTGGTAGGTACATATTTCAGAATGGTCTAATGTTTTCTTGTGAGAAAACATATATGGTGTTATTTAACAATGGCGCTGATACAAGCGATTTGCCCTCTTTTTAAATCGATGCAGTCACACTTGACTACAAACCTTTAGTTAAATTTTTGGGAGTATATTTAACATCTAAATTAACGTGGAACTTTCATATTCAGTACCTTCTGAACAAAGCTAGAAAAACATTAAACTTTTTGAAAATTATCAGTAAACAAAGTTGGTGTCAGGATATAAACACTTTAAATCGTTTGGCCACATCACTGATCCAATCAAAATTATGCTATGCACAAGAGGCTTTCTTCAGTGCCCCTAAACACCTGTTACAATAGCTGCAAAGTATAGATAGTAAAGCCTATAAATTATGCCTTGGTCTTCCGTTCCATGCTTCAACTTACCAAACTTATAAGGAAATTAATATTTTACCATCAGACGAACATAGAAATTAACACTTGCCAAATATGTAATGGAGTGTTCAACGCTCACAAGTGTGAATGAAAATGAGATTGCTATAAAACCTGAATCTCATTATCCAAAAAGAGCTCAGACTATAACGTCTTATTCTACCAATGGTTCTTATACAGAAAGTCTTTTGAAAGAGTCAACAGTCAGTTCTGAGACGTAAGCGAAGGTGACCTTGATTTCTCCTCCAGCTTGGGAAAGAAACAGGGCACATTTTGATCATGACCACACTGATGTGAGCAAAACTGACCAACCAAATATTTTATTGTATTCTGTAAAGATCCACAAATATCCTCAACATCTTAAAGTTTACACAGATGGTTCAGCATCGTCTAATAATCAGTCTGGTTCTGCTTTTGTTATACCATCACAAAAGGTTGAAAAGATATATTCCTTCAAGGAAAAGGCAGATCAATATTTGTCGCTGAAATGATAGCTATTATTATGTCATTGTCATCTTTAAGTGACTTGCCACAATCAATATTAAAAGTAGTTATTTGTGTGGATTCAATGTCTGTTCTACAATCTATAAAATTTTCAAATACCATTTCGAATAACTTTCCTGTAAATGAAATATGCCATCTCATTCATGTTTTGATATGTAAAGGAACTGATGTCACATTCTGTTGGATTCCATCGCATTGTGGTATTTTGGGTAATGAGCTTGCTGACAGATGCTCAAAGAGAGGAGCCAGAAATGAAAAGTGCGCCACAGTATTGAATATACCCTTTTCTTTATCTGAAGTCAATCAATTATTAAAGCAAACCGTCTGGTGCTGATTCAGAAAACACTACAAAAATATGTTGCTTGGTGTGGCTGATAAAAATACTCATTTAATTAATAATGAACATGTAAACAGCATTCCTCATTTACAAGTGAAAACTATGTGTGAAAACTATGTATCAATACAGAAATTTCATTTCAATATTTTATAAATTAAAACTTGATGCCACAAAAACTAAATAAAATGTATTTGTGGAGAACGAAGAATAACCAGCAAGCATCTGCTCTTTGACTGTTTACCCCTTCAAGCACATTTACCACTGTTATCAGGCATGTCTTTATGTGATGTCTTTTCAGATTTAAAGTTTGCCTTCAATGTTGTTTTTTCTTTAATATGTTGTCCAGTTAAGCATTTGCTGTAAGATTATTTGCAGGTATGTTGTAGGGATGTAAAGGGGGACATGTATATGCACATAGATAACCAGATTATGCACACACTTGCATAGTCACAGACATCTCTCTCCCTCTCTCTCTTCGTCTAATATCACGTAAGTGAACAGGCGGAAAACTAAAGTACTACTACTACTACTACACACACACACACACACACAGAGACACAGACACACACAGACACACACACACACACGAACAACACACACACACACACACACACACACACACACAAAAGGATGGCAAAAGACACAATCAGTGATTGGACGGCTCCAGGGAGGGGGTGGGGATGGTATCAAACATCAAAAAAAAATATTCAAGGGATCTGTCAGAAAGGAAGAACATAGTCTGGGAGAGATGGTCAGCAATTGATTGCTTGTTCCACATGCACAGGAACAATAAAAGCACATCATGCTGTAGTTATTTGTTGAACTGATAGCAATAAATGCATGTCAAGTAATCAATGCTAGATGTGTGGACACCCGACACTGAAGGTGATTGCAGGTCATGTGTAAAAGTTAGTGACCCCAACACTGATTTAACAACACATTGGGTGGTGCTTTGTAATGTAACACACCCTGGTCAGAGGTAGAAGAGGAAAAGTGCCATTTTGTAGTAAAGAAAAATTGCTTTTTTGTTGCCCTCCTTTGTAACCAATGTGGCACACACATATTCTGTTAGTCATTAACGATGCCATTGCTTTTTCAATGGCAGTTGACTGCATGGGCCAGAATAACAAGTTCAAACATAGATTTTCAATGTTGGTCAATGAGCTTCATCACAATGAGAAAGAATGTCTGTGCTTACGTTACTGTGTGTGTGTGTGTTGTGTGTGTGTGTGTGTGTGTGTGTGTGTGTGTGTGTGTGTGTGTGGTGTGTGAGTGAGTTAGAGAGTGTGTGTGTGTGTGTGCGCATGCATGTGTGCACATGTGTATGTGTATATGCATGCATGTATGTGTATACCTGGTGTGCAAGTGTTTGCATGTGGATATTTGCGGTCCTTTGCTTTCACATTCTGGATATTACTAACACAACTGGATGATAAGCATCCACTTACCGGCAAGCAAAAGGCTTGGCGCAGTATATTGCCCTCCACCCCAACCTTCTGCAGGATATGAAGGTCAGGATTCATGCAGGATGGTGCTGGCAGAACCAGCCTCTTCTCCACAATGACCTGGGGTAAGACCACTTCAGGATCATCGCTTTTCTTCTTCCTTGTCTCTCCTCCGAGATCATCCAGGATGAGTCTGAGGCCCTTCCAGATCCTGGCCACTTCCACCAGATATCTGCGCCTTTCCTCTCCCTGAAGGCTTTCCATTTTTTCATCAGCATCAGTCAGAGCTCCCTCAGCCAACAGAATGGCGGTTTTCAAGAACTGTTGTTCTTGGTGCATTTCTCCACTCTGTCGGTTCAGCTCGGCCTGTTTCATGCCTGTCTGCTCAATCAGACTGAAAGCAGTACTGAAGGCTTCTTCCACCTGGGTGTGCATGGAGGCCTTCCGACCGATCATTTCCTGCTCCACTTCAAGGACATGTTTGCGAAAGCTGGATTCAGCAGTGTCACAGGCCTTGGCAGCATCCTCAAACATCTCCTCCTGAAAGATAAGGGTTTTCTTCACAGACTTCAGGTCAGGGAGCAGCTCCTTCACAGCATCCCAAATGTCTTGGGTATCATGAGCTTTGTGCTCAATCATGCAGCAGTTTCTGCAGACAAGTTTATTGCAGTCCGGATGAGTGCAGTAGGCAATCAACTCTTTTCCATTGGCATGTTCCGGGATCTGACAGTACAAATTCAGGCGGAAACTTTCATCCAAAAGATCCTTCAACCAGTTTTCATGCTCACACCTATCTGTGTTTCTGCAGATGGGGCATTTGTAGGAAGCACTGATATCTCCTTCATCCAGTGATGTAGCCAGGGATTCAGAGCTTCTGTTGATGCCAACTGTCATTGTTGATGGAGTCTTGAACAGCTTCAAGACATGGTGGTGTTTGAATTCATCATTGCCACTGTGATCCACATGACAGCTTTCACAAAAATTCTGCCCACACTCCAGGCAAAAGTAAACAGCCTGAAGCGCAGGTTCATGGCCTCCATTATGATTGCAGGACATGTCACCAGATTCCACATAGACGCTGACCTGGCCCTGGAATGGGTGGAGGTAAGTGTCACTGCTCAAAGACCTGGAGATGTCTTCTTCAGGACAGCTCATGCTGCAGTGTTGCAGGGGGCAAATCACCTTCCCGTCTGTGGCTTGTTCCATCAAAGGCTGAAGGCAATCCTTACAGAAAATATGGTAGCAGGATCTCAACTGTTTAGGTTGCTTCAGATCCTGTAAGCAGATGGCACACATCAGACGGAACTCACGTCCAAAGGTGCGGCTGACTGCGTGGTCAGGGGACAAGGAGGACTCTCTGGCAGCAACGCCTTCATCATCGCAACTCACTTGCTGGATTGTTTTGTGCAAGTACAAGGACTGGCGGTGGAAGGATTCGGCCATGGTGCCCAGTTATTGATCAACCTGCAACAAAATTCATCTGATTCAAATATGATATGAAACTTCCATGCACGACCATGCAAACCTTCACCAAGATTCATGCTGAATCAATAACAGACCAGCAGCGCCCGACAGTTTCTCATTATCAGAAAGTCACTCAATTTCTCCCTGCTCATTAGAAGTTATATCTATGATCCAAATGAAACACGGAAACACCATTTTGAGCTTTTGGAGCTCTGATGCTCCTTCTTCAGCAGTCATATTTTATTTGTCAATAGTGAAAAAAAAACGTCACGGCACAACGTCACAGACAAAGGAAGGATGAAAAAAACGTCACGGCACAACGTCACAGATAAAAGAAAGAACAATGAAGAAAAGTCACGGCACAAAGTCAGGAAAAAAAAAAAAACAGAAAAAAAAAGTCATGGTACACGAGAGGGAGAGAGGGAGGAAGGGGGGTTGGTGCTGGGGGAGAGTGAGAGGTTGCGAGGGAGGGAGAGAAGGAAGGAGAGTGTGAAAGAGGGAGGGAGGGAAAGAAGGGAGAGAGAGGGAGGGTAGGAGGGAGGAATAGAGAGAGGGAGAGAGAAGGGGGAAAGGAGAGAGAGAAGGAGGGAGGGGGGAGAGAGAGGGAGAGAATGATCAGGTGAGTGCTTTTGCAATGAAGAACTGTCCTTCCTCCAAGTCCTCCAGGTATTCAAGAGGGCCACTACTGATACAGGAAGACGAAGGACAGATACCAGAAGAGGCAATCAACACCAACCACCCCAAAGGGATTAGTCAAAAACTTTCAGACCATTGGGGTAGTTGGTGCGCAGCTTCCACCTCCAGAACCTCTCCCTCCCCCTCCTGATCTCTGGATTTTCTGAGTGGACCTGTTCTATAACAGTGCACCTCATGTCTTGTAGACTGTGATCTGGCTGTCGGAAGTGTCTTGCAACCAGGGGGAGTTTGTTCTCGTTTTCAGTTGTACACAGAATGTTGTACCTGTGGTTGTAGAACCTCTTCCGAACAGTCATTTCTGTCTCTCCCACATACTGTTGCTCTCTGCATTTTTCACAGTCTATCAGGTATACAATATTGGAGGACCTGCAGGTGATGCTGTCTCTGATCTGGAATGTTTCCCCAGTCACAACACTCTCAAAAGTTGTGGTTTCTTTGAGGTGACTGTTGCACAGGACACAACCCACACACTTGTAACAGCCTTTGTTCCCCCCCCCCCCCCCCCCCCCCCCAGTCTCAGTAGTTTTCGGCAGCTTTGATGGCATCAGTATGTCTCTGATGTTCTTGCAGTTCCTTTCCCCAACAATAGGAGGTTCGGGAACAGCCTTCCTCATCCTGTTGCTGGTATGAAGAACTGGCATGTACGTCTTCAGCCGTTGTGACAGAGGTGGATTCCTGGGATTGTGTCTGATCACAAACGGTACTCTGGTCAAACTGGTTTTGTCCTTGTGGTAATCCAAAGTGGTGACACGTTGTTTTGAAGACACTGCACTGATAGCATTATCTATCAGTTTGGCTGGGTATCCCCTTTTCCTCAATTTGCCTTTGAGCTCCTGACATCTCCGTTTGAAGTCTGTTTCCTCCGAACAGATTCGTCGGTAGCGTAGGCACTGGCTGTATGGTATGCTCCGAACGCAGTGGCGTGGGTGACATGAGCTGAAGGGTAGGATCATGGATGCATCTGTGTCTTTGATGTGCAGATCCGTAGTCAATGTACCATATTCTGTAATGCTCATGCTCACGTCAAGGAATGGCACGTCCTTTCTCCCGACGTTTGCAGTGAACTTAATTGTGGGATGCTGTTCATTCAACCAAGTGATGAATCTGTGCAGTTCATCTTATCCATGCAGCCAGAGCATGATCACATCGTTGATGAAACGCTTCCAGGTATCTGATTCGATGTTCCATGGGCAAGTGCTGATGAACCTCCTCTCCAACCACCCCATGAAAATGTTCGCTATGGAAGGCGCCATGGGGGTACCCATGGCAGTACCGAACGCCTGGTGGTAGATTTGGTCATTGAAACTGAAAACATTGTTTTTCAGAATGTGATCAATTATTCTTAGGATCACTCCAATCGGTGGGCAGTCTGGTGCAAGATAGGCAGAAAAAGTGTCTGACAATGACACAGATACCTCATCATGAGCAATGTTACTGTAGAGCCCCACAACATCTATTGTGACGATCAGTGCTTCAGGTGGCAGTGGTTGGTACTTCTCTTTCCAGTTCTCCACTGTTTGAAGAAAATGGGTGGTATCTTTCAGATAGGATGGAAGGCTTTGTACCAATGGTTGCAACCAAAAGTCCACTAATTTAGACAGCTTTTCAGTGGCTCCTCCACATCCTGACACGATGGGCCTCCCTGGTGGTTTCTCTTTAAACTTGTGGACCTTTGGCAGGAGATAATGTTGCTTATAGCCCAGCCGACCGCAAGGGCCACATCAGGGCTGGGACCTTTGGCAAGTGATAGAAAATGCTCGTTTTCGTTTCATCTACAGTGAGTCGGGCCCATCTATAGCAATCGTCATCAATGAACTCTCTGTTGTGGCGCTCCTCCACAATGTTATGCTCATTAGAAGTTGTCAGGCTTGAAGGTCACTTTCTGCTCAATTTGAATCTTGGATCAGGTCTATGAAATTATTCTGCAGTCTTCCAATGACACAGCTTGAACATTCTGACATGCTAGAAAACTATGATAGTCTTGTCAAAAATCCTCAGGATTGTGTCTCTGATAGTCTGATAGACAGTGGATGTCTAATGATGAGTTGAAATTAAACAATGATAAAACAGAGGCTATCCAGTTTATCAAACACTCTCAGGCTCAAGACCCTCATCTTCATCCGTCAACAGTCCTAGGCTCCTCTGACACCTCATTCATGCCATGTGTTCGTGACCTTGACTTTTATCTCAAAGTTTAAAAGGAAAGGTTATTAGTTCCACAAGACGATACAGACAAACAGATTACAGGACAAAACACAAAGCATTTTGACCCCTTGGGTCTTCTTCAGGCAAAAACAAACAACATTTAGGACAATGAAACAAAGAACAAGCAACCACTTATCTTCTCATATTCGGTGCAAATTGGGTGTTGAATGTAAACAAGACTGTTGGGAAGGGGAGTTAAAATAATAATGATGACAATAATTGTAATAATGATAACAATAGCTATAATAGTGATAATGGTGAAAATATTGAAATAATAAGAGGAATACTGTTACTTTTGGTGATAAGATGACGATAATTGTTGTAGTATTAATTGTGGCTGAACACAGAAGGGGAGAAAGAGGAATTGGAGGGCAGTAGAACAGCAGGGTTGGTTTGTTTGTTTGTTTTTTAATTGTTTAATGATATGATGTAACAGTGATAATAGTGACTATGGTAGATTGATAATAATGCTTAGTAGCATGGAATAGAAATGATCAATGAATATAAAGCAAACAAAACTACTTGGTGGTGATCATAATGATAAAAGTTACATGTAGTGATGTCGGTACTGATAATAATAGTTCGAAAGAAATGTAAGCAATCAATAAGTGAAGGGCTACTGCTTTAGGAGCAGTGGAAAAAAAGAGAAAAGGAAGGGAGGGGCTCATACCACCTATACGCACAAGGAAGAGGGAGGGGAAACTCATGCAAACAGTATTGTTGGAAAAGTAAACAATACTGTTGGATGATGATCACTGTCATAAGTAAAATAATGTTGGTATTAATACAATAATACTGGTTGGGAAGAAATGGAAATGATCAATGAAAAGAGGTTTGTCGAATGTCTTTTCACCTGTAGGCAAAACAAGTGAATTTCATAACAGTTTGCAAAGTTTTTTATTTCATTCAAACACACAGCTTTTGTGTTCCAAAACGCAAAATATCTCCTATGCCGTCAGAGACATGCACATACAATGTTTTGAGTCCACAGAGTGCTTCTGCTTGCAGCTGAGGCCAAGATAAGAGATTCTCCCAACAGGATCAACCACTCCAGTTCTTTGAATTCAGTTCTCTCTCATGACTCCTGGGTCCTCCCTCCTCTCTGTTCCTGTTACATTAGGAATGTATGACCAGTGTGATGGTAGCAGAGGAGGAAGGCAGAAGAAGGAGTTACATAATCTATCTCTGTTGGAGGGACAGACAAGTCATGCTGTTTTCTACATTACCTCACTGTTGCTGTGCAAGGGAGAGATTAACAAGCCATCTGGAGATACCTCAGTTAGGGACCTTGTGTATATGTAACTCCAGCTTGACTCTGTATCTATTACCCACCTTTTGTATATGTAACTCCAGCTCAACTCTCTCACTCCATTTCCAGCCTTGTGTATGTAACTCCAGCTCAACTATCACTCCCATCCCAACCCTCTTCCCCAGATGTTACCAGCTAGTTTACATACAAGTCAATCTTAACTCCCCAGCCCCATCCAACTCCTCCTGTCCAACCATCCCTGGGAATGTCACGAGAGGGGGGGAGGGGGAAGGGAGGGGATGGTGTGCTTTCAGTGCATGTAGTTCCCCCCTTCTGGAAGTTTTGCATTAGATACTTCCTCTTTTTTTGTCAAACTTTTTGACGTTGCCTTTTGAATAAATTTTCTTTACTATCATCCACCATTTAGCTGTTTTTTTTCCTGCCTTTGTGGAGTGTTCTCCGATTTTTTTTTTTTTTTTTTTTTTTTTTTTTTTACTGTCCAAACCTCTGCGCCACCTCAGAGGCAGTGCACCCACACCGCTAGTTCCGACACCCCGTCCACAGCCACAGCCTGGTCGGCCCTGCCACAGCCCCGGCACCAGCAATCCACAGGGAGCAGTCAATGTCAAGTCGTCAAGAGGCAACCCACCGGAGGAGACATTGCACTGCTGCCGAGTCACTTCGGTGGTGTTCAGTGGCGCCTGTTCTGATTTAACATACGCAGGACACCACCTACTAAGCCCCCTACTGACAACAATATTTGCTTAGTCGCGGAGCCGGTGTGTCCAACGACAGCCCCCATGGACTCGCCAATACTGGTGACCCCGACGGAACCAAACCAAGACCACAGACATGGAGAGGACATCGTAATTGAGGTCACCATGAGAGCAGGGCATGAAGGGCCACAGAATTTGAGACATTTTTTTTTATGCTGATCGATGGGAATGAGGATGATTAAGATGATGCTACGGATTTCCATTTCGGTCTGAGACTACATGACAGGGCTGTACTCTACGCTTCCTTTCATAATATATCCTAGCGTCAACCAGGCCCGAGAGATACAGGCACCTGCAGTGCTGGTCAGGAAATTTGAGCAACACTCTCAGAAACGCATCCATTAAGTGGATGAAACTCGTCTGTGTGGTCCCAGTCTTCCCAACTGAGGCCGCAGCAAACTCTACTCTGGGTAGGAGCCGGTCGGGGCAGAAAAACTGTTCTCCGACCTTTGTTCTGGACACTGATGAATTAATTTACCCTGATACTAGTGATAACAATACTACTGACAGCATTTACTCTGATACTAGTGTTAGCATTATTACTGACAGCAGTTTGTCATGCAAGTTGGGTTTTTTTTTGTTTTGTTTTGTTTTTTTATTATGTGGTGATTAGGAAGTGAAAACTGAATGCACACTGCCTATGGCGGACACTAGCTGCCCATTTTGCAGTGTCTATTTGCCCATTGGCTTTTTTGGGGTTTTTTTTTTTTGCTTTGTGGCACTTAAGTGTTTTTCATTTTAGTTTTTAATGCTTTGCTTCAATCTGGGTTAGAAGAACTAAGGGGAAGGTCTGGCCCTCTCAGAAGAGCCATTTCATATGCCCTAGGATGCCAATAGTTGGGGTATCATATCAGGGGAAGGCCTGGCCCTCTCAGAAAAGCCATTTCATATGCCCTAGGATGCCAACAGTTGGGGTGTCATATCAGGGAAGGTCTGGCCCTCTCAGAAGAGCCATTTCATATGCCCTAGGATGCCAATAGTTGGGGTATCATATCAGGGGAGGGCCTGGCCCTCTCAGAAAAGCCATTTCATATGCCCTAGGATGCCAATAGTTGGGGTATCATATCAGGGGAGGGCCTGGCCCTCTCAGAAGAGCCATTTCATATGCCCTAGGATGCCAATAGTTGGGGTATCATATCAGGGGAGGGCCTGGCCCTCTCAGAAGAGCCATTTCATATGCCCTAGGATGCCAATAGTTGGGGTATCATATCAGGGGAAGGCCTGGCCCTCTCAGAAAAGCCATTTCATATGCCCTAGGATGCCAATAGTTGGGGTATCATATCAGGGGAGGGCCTGGCCCTCTCAGAAGAGCCATTTCATACGCACTAGGATGCCAATAGTAGGGGTATCATGTCAGGATCACTTGTTTGTTACTTTTTCAGGATGGCTTTGTTTGGTTTTTGTTTTTGGGGGTAATGGTCTGACTTGTTTTGTGATGTGACTTTATGTGTTTGTGCGTGTGGTGTGTGTGTGTGTGTGTGTGTGTGTGTGTGTGTGTGTGTGTGTGTGCTGTGGTGCGTGCATGCGTGCGTGCGTGTGTGTGCATGCGTGCACGCGCATGCACATGTATGACTCTGACAACCCTGAAAGAGTTCTGTTTGGTCTGCTGGGCTAAAATGAGTAAAGCTTTAACTTAAACTTCCTACATAACTCCTTCCCCCCCCCCCCCCCTCCCCTTTCTCTTTTCTTTGACTCAATGTCAGTACACTAAGCAGGACCATACCAGGTTTCACTTAGAAAAGAAACAGTTCAAGTGTACTCATTTGCAGCTCCATAATATTAAGTTTCTTTGACTCAATGTCAGTACACCTTGTCCATGTATGTGATGTACTCTACTCAGCTGAGTTAAGCCTTTCACTCCCAATCAATGAGTTAAGCCTTTCACTCCCAATCACTGAGTTAAGCCTTTCACTCCCAATGGCTGAGTTAAGCTTTTCACTCCCAATGCCTGAGTTAAGCCTTTCACTCCCAATGGCTGAGTTAAGCCTTTCACTCCCAATCACTGAGTTAAGCCTTTCACTCCCAATCACAGATATGTCCACAGTTCAGGGATCATGGGAAAATATTAGAAATGGGAACACACATATACAGCGAATTATTTTTAATTCATTATATGATTTATTTCAGACTTGAATTGGGTATTCAGTAAACCAAAATCAAAACTTAAAACATTAAAGATTACAGACAAACAGCATATCAAGCAAAAAGGTCTTGAACATTACAATGAAGTCAAGGGAGGCAAAGGGTTAAGGAAGCAGGACTCACTGTTTAATTGTTGTGCTGCCAAGTCAGTGTACAGTGTCAGTCTGTTGGAGTGCAAGACACACTGTGCTCTATTATTCTCCCAAACTCGATCTTTCTGTGCAGATTGCTTTATATAGTACATGCATATACACACCCAGACAGACTTTTCACAACACACACACACAGACATTCACATACATGAATAACACACACACACACAATGTACGTGTGTATTCATAATCTCATAAAAACTAAACTCTACAGCATTAATGTGTTTGCAAAACAGCATAACTGATTACCATACATCTGTAAGTTTTAATGTTCTTATAAATAACACTGGATAAGCATAATACGTATAATATGCATCAGCAGCCCAGAAAATCATGATAATTTTCCTGGAAAACACTGGGAAGGCATTCACATAATAACAGCTCTCAACTTGGGAACATAGGGAGAAATGCCCAGCAGTCTGTGTGCAAATGATTGTAGCCTTTACCAACTTAAGCCACAACACCAATTGTGACATAAAATGTGTACTAGCCCTGCTCAGTAAAGGCTAGAACCATCAGCAAACAGAGTGGTCACAGAGTCTGCTACATGGTAAAGGTCACAATCACCTGCACACTGATTGCCGTGGTCAGGTGTTTCATAAAATATGCTAGTCTTACTCTGCCAGCTGCTGGCCAAGTTGTCCTTTTCTCTTGAGTACAACTGACCTCAATTTCAGAGTCAATGACATAACCCAGCTAAACACACAAGCCCTTTCACAGCTGTAACTACATAGGAAAATTACAGGTCAGGTCCTGACAGGAAAAAAGACAATCACAAGGCTACTACATAATGGGCTGTATAGTTTAGATGGCTTCAGACTAGACTCTGCAAAGAGTTTTGCCCACACAGAGATAATTATGTACTCTCCATCTGCAGTTTGTGTCATGCTGAATGAAATACAGGCCCTGAACACCATGAATGATGATGCTTTCTCACAATGTAGTGTCTTAGTTTTTGGACTGGGTTTCAACAGACCTTTTTTTCTTTACTTTTTCTTTGTTGTTTAATAAATGTCAACTTTGTTTCTAACTTAATTCTAATTATAAAACAAGTAAAAGAACATGTGCATGCAGATGCAGTTTTAGATTTCACTCCACTGTTTGCCAAGCTCTGTTTATGTTCCATGTATTACTTGATGACATTCATCCACAAATACACCTTTTAATACTAACCTTCGAAAACAGTGATGAAAAACAACATATGCAAATGAAGCAAAAGCACACAGAATGACAATAATAACACTGAATTATTAAGAATAACTTAACTCCTGGTAGACTATGCTGCAGATATGGTGTTTTAATCAGCCTACAGGAAAGCAACTGCTGTTGCTAAGTAACACCATTTAGAAATCATGGAACATAAGGCAGCAAAACAAACAAAACAGCAACAATACAAATTAATAACAAACGTTAAAATTTAGCATTTTCATATTCTATAAAACTTTCAAAGCGCATGAGTCCATAGCATCATACTTGCGCATGCACGTGCATGAGCACACACACACACACACACACACACACACACACACACACACACACACACACACACAACGCACACACACAAATACTGAAATTTTTTTTTAATAAATTAAGCTGATAACTTTCCTTTTTTTTTTTTTGCTGTCCCAACCTCTGCGCCACCTCAGAGACAGTGCACCCACGCCGCTCATTCCGACACCCCGTCCACAGCCACAGCCCAGTCAGCCCCGCCGCAGCCCCTGCACCGGCAATCCACAGGGAGCAGTCAATGTCAAGTCGTTAAGATGCAACCCACTGGAGGAGACACTGCACTGCTGCCGAGTCACTTCGGTGGTGTTCAGTGGCACCTGTTCTGATCTAACATATGCAGGACACCACCTACTAAGCCCCCTACTGACGACAATAATTGCTTAGTCGCGGAGCCGGCATGAGTGAGCTCTCCCTCCGGAGGGCACCACCACGTCCGTCCAACAACAGCCCCCATGGACTCGCCGATACCGGTGACCCCGACGGAACCAAACCAAGGCCACAGACGTGGAGAGGACATCGAAACTGAGGTCACCATGAGAGCAGGGCATGAAGGGCCACAGAATTTGAGACTTTTTTTTTTTAATGCTGATCGATGAGAATGAGGATGATTAAGATGATGCTACGGATTTCCATTTCGGTCTGAGACTACATGACATGGCTGTACTCTATGCTTCCTTTCATAATATATCCCGGCGTCAACCAGGCCCGAGAGATACAGGCACCTGCAGTGTTGGTCAGGAAATTTGAGCAACACTCTCAGAAACGCATCCATTAAGTGGATGAAACTCGACTGTGTGGTCCCAGTCTTCCCAACTGAGTCCGCAGCAAACTCAACTCTGGGTAGGAGCCGGTCGGGGCAGAAAAACCCACATGACTCTGATGGGATTTGAAACCTATGACCTCCCAGCCGGGAGTCCGCGACGCTAACCAAAGCGGCTGGTATAACTTTCCATTTTAGTATTAAGAGTTTAGATCAAGAGATCTGAGGTTTGCTTTCAATTAAATTCAGTTGACTTATTGTATGAGTATGATGACAGAAGTCAAGTAGCTGGATGGTTACATTAACTATGGCTAATAACTTTCCATTTTAGTATTAAGTGTTTAGATCATGAGATTTGAGGTTTGTTTTTCAATAATTCATTTGACTTATAGTATGAGTATGATGACAGAAGTCAAATAGCTGGATGGTTACATTAACTAAGGCTAGTAACTTTCCATTTTAGTATCATTTTAGTATTAAGTGTTTAGATCATGAGATTTGAGGTTTGTTTTTCAATAATTCATTTGACTTATAGTATGAGTATGATGACAGAAGTCAAGTAGCTGGACTATCACCATACTAATCTTTCCACCTAATTTCTATGCCTTGTCAGAAATACATGTGTTGTTTTTTTCCTTCTGTTTCTCTTAGCAGCTGTTGCTCAGAAGTCTTACAACACAAGCCACAGAAAAAAAAACAAAACTTAAATTTAATAAACTATGTGTGAAAAAAAAACCCTGTAAACTCAAAATAAACTCTGAGTGTGTGTGTGTGTATACAGGTGTACACCTGTATACATGTGCAAGACAGTGTGCTTGTGCCTCACAGTGTGTGTATGTATGTATAGTGTATGTGTGTGTGTGTGTGTGTGTGTGTGTGTGTGTGTGTGTGTGTGTGTGTGTGTGTGTGTGTGTGTCTGTGTGTGTGTGTGTCTGTGTGAGTGAGAATGTATGTGAGTGAGTATGTGTGTGTGGAGTGTGCGTCAATATGTGTTGCATGAGTGCATACATGTAGATGTTTTGTTTGTTGTTGTCATTGTTGTTGGAATTAATTCTAAATATCTTGAAAATTTAATGAGTCACAGATTTATACTGTTGATGTTCCTTGGTTTCAACTTCAAGATTATTTCGCATTATTTTGTGCTACCCTTCATAATGAACATATAAATAAGTGGGTGACAGTATTTAAAATATGAGGTTTTCTAAACTTTTTTTTTTTTTAATGGACTTAGTTCCATAGATCCTACACTTCTAAGTCTGTCAGTATGGTCTGAATGCTTCTAATCATTAACTGAAAAAAATGAATATTTAACATTTAATATTTTGCCCCCTGAGATAATTTTTTTTTTAAATCTCATTTCATACCAAAGTATCACAAAATTAATTTTTTTTTTTTTTTAATGTGTTTATCTCACTTGAGGCAAATTTTGCTAAATGCAACAGGCCTTCTTATAAAAGTACTTTTTTTTAATCAATCTTATGGTACCAACAAACATTTCGAATCAGCAAACAAACATTTTGAACTTTTGGAATCAGCATAACCTTCTCATTTGTTTTTGAACACTAGTTCAAGAAATGGCTCATTAACATGTCTAAAATGCTTCAATCTCTAGTACAGCCATGTCATCAATAACGATTAAATGAAAAATCTGACTGCAGTGATGACAACTATTTCAGCGCTGCTAATCAATCATACCTTTCAAAGCAAAACAAAACCAGTTTCTGCTTTGTAGGGATATATCACTGGCATTCCTATATAGCATAAGTAACAGCTTGTAATAATGACTATCAGCTGGCTGAAAAAGAAGGCTCTAGTAGACTTCAGCGATAACCAAATACAAATTTTCATCCATTCTGTACACATAATGAAAATGAATTAACATTTGAAAAATAACTAGTTTTGAATATAATGAAACTTGATTCTGCTACCTTCAAATGAAATAGTCCATGGATCCTGGAAACATTAAAGGAATAAGGAAGAAACTCACTGTTCACACCCTATTCTTCCTGTGGCTCAGCTGACACTAGTGACAGGGCTTCTTGTTAGTGTGACCGATGCTCTTTTTTTCATACAATGAATTACAATGCTAAGCAACATGAAAATTCCCTAAGTACTAAATTCATCCTGTTTTGGTCAGCATTATTTTCATAGGTCATCCCATGATTGATTACACATTTCGTTTCCTCTCTTACTCTTATGAATGAATCATTATAGCTGTTCTAGAAAAAGAAACTACAATAGTATCATTGCTGCAAACTGTAAAAACAATCATGTGTGTGTGTGTGTGTGTTGTGTGGGGTGTGTGGGGTGTGTGTGTGTGGAGAGAGAGAGAGAGAGAG
Organism: Conus canariensis; assembly: GCA_033310375.1. Classification (NCBI taxonomy): domain Eukaryota; kingdom Metazoa; phylum Mollusca; class Gastropoda; order Neogastropoda; family Conidae; genus Conus; species Conus canariensis. The sequence goes on from CM065727.1 coordinate 14,901,576, forward strand.
AGAGAGAGAGAGAGAGAGAGACAGAGACAGAGACAGAGAGACAGAGAGAGTGTGTGTGTGTGTCTGTGTGAGTGTTTGTGCAGCTGTGTTGCATGATCATAAACACGCATGTTCTGTATGTGATGTTCAACTGCATCTGTGTGTGTGTGTGCGTATGAGAGAGAGAGAGAGAGCGAGAAAGAGAGAGAGAGAGAGTGAGTGAGTGAGAGAGAGAGAGGCAGGGAGACAGAGGGAGAGACGGCATGTCCCCAGCTCTGTTAGTGAGTGCAATGTGTGTGTGTGTTTGTGTGTGTGTGTGTGTGTGTGTGTGTGTGTGTGTGTGTGTGTGTGTGTGTGTGTGTGTGTGTCTGTGTGTGTGTCTGTGTCTGTGTGTGTGTGTTTGTGTGTGTGTGTGTGTGTGTGCGCGTGAGAGAGAGAGAGACACACACACAGACAGACAGACTGCTCTGGGTTAAAAAAAAAGGGAATATTGTTTAAATCTCTGATAATAAAGTTTAGTTATACTTTGCCTTGCTCTCTGGGTCACCCACAATGCAATAAAATAATCTTATCTCCTGGGCTTTAAAAATTTTCTGATGAAATAAAAGATGTTTATGAGTAACCCCATTAGCTAGTTCAGCCCATTCAGGTATATGTACACCAGAAGAGAAAGAAATAATGAGCTGCATCGTTTGAACTAATCACTTCCAGTGATATGGGCAGAAAGAAATAATGAGCTCATCATTTGAACTAATCACTTCCAGTGATATGGGCAGAAAGAACTAATCAGCTGCATCATTTGAACTACTTCCAGTGACATGGGTAGAGGAGGACCCATACTTTTCAGGCCAGTAATTGGATAAACACATTGCATGTTGAGTCATAAGCTACCTGCATCATTGGTTAAGGTATTAACTTGAGAGGATGGACAAGCATTGGTGTTGTATGACACTCACCATTGGAAGAGGGATGAACAGAGTAATAACACACAGTAAAGCCTATGCCAACTTGATGGGTTGTGGGCAGTGTGTATTCAATGTGATGGCAGATAAAGATTAATAAGGCAAGTGTGTATGTGAGAGAGAGAGAGAGAGAGAAAGAGAGAGAGAGAGAGAGAGAGAGAGAGAGAGAGTTGTGTGTGTGTGTGTGTGTGTGTGTGCGTTTGTGTGTGTGTGTGTGTTTTGCACACGCATCTGTGTGTGTATGTGTGTGTGTGTGTGTGTTCATCTGTGAGTGTGTGTGTGTGCATCCGTGAGTGAGTGAGTGAGTGTGTGTTTATGTGTGCATGTGCTGAATTTGTGTCCCATTGCGTCTGTGATAAATTTCCTGGGTCAATAGGAGCCTATGTGCAAACCTGCTGGCAATCCCCTAGGCCTGATCTTGTGACTGCTCATGAGTGAGTGTCAGTAGCACAAACATTAAACACCATTAAGTGTAGAATTTGTTTTAGAATAGCATTCAGAGTGAATCAGAGGCAAAGCATGTTGCAGTACAATCAGAAATCTACCCTATGTTCTCAGTAGATGAGTCTAGCAAAAATGGATCAAAGCAAGATCTTCACAAAACCTGACTGCATGAGCAGCTTCTGGCAGATCCCACTGTAACCTGACACAAAACTTTTCACTTTCATCACGCCATTCGGTCGTTTTGCTTCAACCGCCTTCCATTTGGCATCAGCTCAGCATCAGAAATCTTAAAAACAATGATGACTGAAGTGCTGATTACCTTGGAGGGTGTCACCTGCTACATGGATGACATGCAAAAGACCAAACAACTCGTGACAAAATTCCCTGAGAGGTTCTACAAAGGTGTCAGGATGCAGGACTGACTCTAAATGAAAAGTGTGAGTTTAAAAAAAAACTCAGTGAAATTCCTCAAACATGTTGCAGATGTCAACAGAGTTCACTCTGACTCTGGAAAAATGGAAGCCATTAGAAAGTTTCCTGCACCAACAAACGTCACAGAGCCACAAAGATTCGTGGGGATAGTCAATCAACTGGCAAAACACCTCCAACTCGCTGACATCAATGCACCACTGCACCAACTTCTTAAAAAGAACAACTCATGGATATGGACTGCATCCCAGGACTCAGCATTTCAGCAAATTAAAACTCTGCTCACATCCCCACCTGTTCTGGCACACTATGGTCCTCAAAAACCCACAGTCATCGCTTGAACAATGGAACTGGAGCAATTAACTCACAAGTTCAAGAAGATGGAACTAGGAAACCAGTCTGCTTCATCTCAAGTTCTCTCAGTCTCACTGATGCAGAACAAAACTATGCAGTGACAGAAAAAGAAGCACTTGCAACAACATGGGCAAGTGAGCAATCCAGTGACTATGTTCTTGGCCTTTAATTCATGGTAGAAACTTACCACAAGCCTCTAGTGCCGCTGCTGACCACTACTGAACTCTGCAAGATGCCACCCAGAATTCAGCGTTTTGGCTTAAGGCTTATGCGATGCAGTCCAAAAGTAGTCATTATACAAGGCAAAACTCAAATCACTATTGACGCTTTGTCAAGAGCTCCAACTGCCTCTGTCAATTTAACTGATCTGGATCTTATCAATGAAACGGCAAACTATGCCAAAGTTTAGACATCCTGCCAGCCTCAGCAAATAAGCTCCAGGAAATCTGCAAAGAACAAAAAGCAGATGACATTCTACTTCAAGTATGAGGATACTGCACCAATGGCTGCCCAGCTTACATGCCACTGTAAGTACTGTCATGCTTGAGTTCAGGGAAGATAATTAATTCATTTCATACACCTGATCAAATTATCACTTGGTGAACATAATTATCACGGAAGACACAAGCATGTCATATATATGTTTACTACTAACTGTTTATTATGTCATGAGACGAGACAGGCAAAATGAATTCAATACAATCCCACAATCAATCATATTCATGTAGATTCAGGAGTCGCAGGCACAAGTACAGGCTAAACTGCTGTTCCAATGGGTCACGCAGTTTTCGCAGCAGTACTGTACCATTATCAGTAACAATGTACCACTACCACTATCAGTATTACAATCAGTATGTGTTCACTCGTGGGTTTCTGTCACTGTATCACGATTAGTGGAAACAGGATTACCCGTTATGAAGATTCAAAACAAGCGCAAGCCACTTACCACGGGCAAGATCCACTACAACTCCTGCCTGTATACAATAACAATCATTATGGAACGTTTGGTCCTATCACACGGGTAGCTCGCCAAGTGCTGTTTAAGTGGTTCATGGTCATGGTTCATTGGCTGTAACCCAAAGATTACAGTGTGGTATGAGAATGACGTCAGAAAAAAAAAATCCAAACCTTTCTCGTTCAGTCGTAAAGAACGTTGTCCTTTTCGTCAAATATTTTTGTATTTATGCGCTCCAGTCACAAAATAAAACTCTAGGTATCCAAATCAAATACGGAATACTGAACGTTACGTCAGCAAAATAATGTTGTTCGCCTGCGGCTACAAGTCGGACAGAGGTAGAGTTTCCTGGTTGTAGATGCAAGGGACAGTACTCTGGCGTTTGCCAAAAACGAAAGCAGCTTCGATCGAAAGTCGTCTGGACGTCACGTAATGTCCGTCATATTTAACCAGTGACTTTGTGCGTGCCCGCACACCCGCGCGCACGTGTGTATGTGTGTGTGTTCTCCCTTAACTCCATGGAAAATCACTGGGGCACACCATACTGAAGAAAAGTTCACCAGGTTCCTCAGTTCTGTCGGTTGTGTGCGAAGACCTGGATTTCCACAAATGTTTTTCCCTATCCACCCTGTAATGTTGCCAGTCCATCGCTTTTACTGTCTCCTCCCCCGTCTCATTCCTAAAACAGTTTTTGCAAGGACCTTCTTTCGTGTCCATATCAACATAGTTTTCTTTTTCTGAATAATGTCTGACTAAAATCTACATATGGCCGTATGTGGTGTCTCGTGGTTTAACAAACGTGCTTATTAATTAGGCCCTATGTGGTGTCTCGTGGTTTAACAAACTTGCTTATTAATAATCAGATCAGTATATTTGATGTTTAGTTTCTCACAGCAACCTCTCATTTCCATAGCTTGGATTCTTCTTACCAGACCTGCTGTGAAGGTCCCCGTCGTGCCAGTGCTCAGTGTGTGTGTGTGTGTGTGTGCGCGCGCGTGCGTGCGTGTTTGTGTGTGTGTGTGCGTGAGAGAGAAAGAGAGAGAGAGAGAGAGACAGACAGACAGATTGGGTTAAAAAAAAAAAAGGGAATGTTGTTTAAATCTCAGATAATAAAGTTTAGTTATATTTTGCCTTGCTCTCTGGGTCACCCACAATGCAATAACAACACCAACAACACAAATACAAACAATAACAACAACACTCTCTCTCTCTCTCTCTTGCACACACACGCGCGCGCGCGCACACACACACACACATTCCATTCCTCTTGCCAGAAGTCTTTGACATGAGCCTGAGCGATATGTCTTAAATCAGTAAGTATGAGGAACAGAGAATCTGATCAGCTCTCTGTTTGTGGCATATTTTGCAATTGATTACCCACTTTATTGCAACCACCCTGCCACCATACCCCCTGCCCCCTCCACTTGTCCCCGCCCTTCCCCCTGTAGCCCTTCTCCACGTAGCTACCATGCACACATAGACAAACACTTGAAGTCCTGACTGCCCAGGGCTGGTTGGTTATTTCTGCCTATGGCATGCCAACATCTGGACGGGCCGTGTCACGTGTGGCTTCCACCGGTGAACAGACACAAGTAATGCAGGTGAACAGTCATCATTAATGCCGCTGAACAGTCACCGGTAATGTCGGTGAACAGTCACCATTAATGGCGGTGAACACACACCATTAATGTCGGTGAACAGTCACCCTTAATGTCGGTGAACAGTTATCACTAATGTCGGCGAACAGTCGTCAGTAATGTCGGTGAACAGTCGCCAGTAACGTTGGTGAACAGTCATCACTAATTTCGGTGAACAGTCATCAGTAATGTCGGTGAACAGTCATCAGTAATGCCGGTGAACAGTCATCAGTAATGCCGGTGAACAGTCGCCATTAATGCCGGTGAACAGTCACCCAGGCTGGACGTCGGGCAAAGTTGTTTCGTAAAAGCATGGTGACTGCTCACCCAATATAAACGCCATGCAAAAATCACACGTCTATTATTTTACCGAGTGTACATCATTCTTAGTGTGTAGGTGGAGACAAAAATTATTGAATTAGCCGTAAAATCTTGTTGATGCAACTCAGTTTTTTTTTTTTTTTTTTTTTTTTAATTGTTAGGAATCTTTCAATGAATATCAGGATGAAATTTTGACCTATGGCGTACAGCGAAGGTAGCCTAACTATTGAAACTATACCGCTCAAAACAATTTAAGAGCCACCTGCATTTTTCATATGGTTTAGACAACGCATCGTAGTGTATAGAATTCAAAGCTTTAGTCCAATTTTTGCACTGAAAGTGTGACAACTGCTTCAATGCAAAACTGGTTTTGGCATGTGTTCAGTTGAATCCGAGTCTAGTGGGTTGAACGAGTTCACAAAAGAAACATCGAAATCACGAAAACATGGTCGCGGTTTGCGAGCGCATAGCTGAGGCAGCAGAGTTGGGCTGACTACAAACCGCATTGCACGTGCAAGTCATGCCTTTACTGAACACATGTGTGACGGATCGTTTCCCGTCTGGTCACAAATTTTCATACAACTGTGCTTACCGGAAGGTAGTTGTCCGGAAGCCGGTTGGAAAATTCAGCTGACTGCTGCTCACTGGTGCACTGTTAAAAGCCGGGCGAGTTGAACCGGTTAGGCAGTCTCTGCAGTGATTCCGGCAACGCAACAACACAGAAGGCCGAAGAGGGACTCAGCTGATTTTTGGTGGCAGTCAGGTATTTATCACCACAATGTTTATTTATTAGCAAACCGAAACCGTGTTCCCGTTTAGGAGCGACTGAAACTTCCTCAGCGCACTTGTGAAGGTTTTGTTTAAAAAAAAAAAAAAGTATTTGTTGTGTTCTGTTATCTATGACTTGATAGGGTAACAAAACGAAATGCTGTCGGAAAACATAAATGGATGAAGTGAGTGTTAAAGGAAGTGGTCTTCAAAAAAAAAAAAAAGATTTTGTTTATTCTGTGACTAGTTATGAACTTCATGATGAAAAAAGGTGTTTATTCTAATATGGTTTGCGAGAAGAGGGAGAGTTTTGATGCTGTGGATAAGCTCCCAGAGTGAGCGACATGGACTTTTTAATGATTTTCATTTTGATGTGGATGAGTAGTTAACTCACTCTTGATATAAATATGGAATAATTATGTGTTGGTAAACAAGAGTGTTGTGGAAATCTTTGCCTTGCATATATTGAAGTAGATGAATCTTTTGAAAAGAAACCTTTTCAAAATCTGGTGATTATATGAAATGAAATTAACATTCTTGTCATGTTACAAGAAAAGAAATGAACATTTTGTGAATTGACGAAAGACATTTTTAGTTTGATGGAAAGTAATCATTAATTGTGTGTAATGAATTGTATTTATGGTTTATTGAAGAGGGTCTGGATGGAAATCCTTTCCCCAATTTGGAAAACTAAATTCTGAAAGGTTTAGATGGAAATCCTTTCCTGTGCAGTGTTGTGATTCCGGAAAAAGGGAATGTTGTAGTGTTATGATTCCGGAAAGGGAATGTTGTAGTGTTATGATTCCGGAAAAGGGAATGTTGTAGTGTTATGATTCCGGAAAGGGAATGTTGTAGTGTTATGATTCCGGAAAAGGGAATGTTGTAATGTTGAAGAAAGAATATGCTGATGATTGTCCCAAGTTATAGTGGAATATGATGTGGCTAATGAATATAAATGTAGTCGTGATTGTAATGAATAGTAGCCATGATAATCAAGGTAGTTAATCAGATTCCCCCAGGTAGAAGTGTTCCCTGGACTGAGGGGGACTGGCTGCCATTGTCCGAGGGTCAGGGCCGTAGCCACGTACTACCCCCTTGTTCTCCGCCTTTCGTCGGCGTGGAGAGGTTGGCCTGAGTGCCAATAACCACCCTACCTGCCACTGCGCCCGGGACCGACTACCCACTGAGCCAGTTGGGCTGGAGACGCCACTGCTGCCAAGCCAGAGCGCCGCTCCTGTGTTTGAACCAGCAACCTGTTGGCGAGGCCGTCACTGTGTTGTGTGTGAGCCACAGCTCCTGTGCGAGACTGTCATCTCATCGCCGGCAGAGACGCCACGAGTGTGTTGGTATTTTTTTGAGCCACAGCTCTGAGTTTTTTTTTAAGTCCTGTGTCAGACTTGACTTGACGTTGTCATCGTCTTCGCCCTCTTCGTCCTCTTCCTTCGTCGTCTTCGTCGTCGTTGGAACCAGCAGCGCCAACGAACAGATACATATAGATATATTTTGTGTGTACGCCTTGTGGTTGGCGTGCCGACCTATTCATGATTTTGCCTTTATATTATATGTGTTTGATGGCTCGGGCAGCATAAAGCAAAAAGTGTTGTTCTGTTGCCTGGCTGTCGGTGTTCGGGTGAGTGGGTGTGTGTATGTGAATTAGAAAAGTCGTGCATGCATCCATAATTTCTGTGTGAGTCGGTCAGACACCTGCAGACACCACCCATACCATCCGTAACAACATAGCAACCAGTTTTGCTGACCAGTGGGTATAAAAAAGCTGCTTTTGGGTGTGTTTTTAACCATGCCACCAAGACGGAGATTAAATGACACTGACGGGGGAAGGGCTGTTGCTTGGCTTCAAGAAGGTGTAGGCGTCAGAAGTTGGTCGTCGCCTTCAAGTGCATCATGCTGTCATCCAAAGACTTCGTGACTGCTTCAATGCCACCGGTAGTACTGCTGAATGAAGACGGTCTGGCCAACCTAGGTCCACCACAAGACAGCAGGACAGACTGCTGGTTCTGACGGCACTGAGACAAAGAACTGCCACTGCAAACAACCTGAGACAACTGCGTGCTGCAGTGAACGTCAACATTTCTGACCAAACTGTTCGGAACCACCTGAGAGAAGTTAACCTCTGAGCAAGACGGCCAGCTGTTCGACCTGTGCTGACGGCGGCTCACCGTAGGGCGCGACTGACCTGGTGCCAAGCTCATGTGGCCTGGACGAGGCAGCATTGGGCCCGGGTGATGTTTTCTGACGAGTCGCGTTTTGCTCGGCTCTTCCACGATGGTCGCATATGTGTCTGGAGGCGGATGGGGGAACGCTACCAAGAAGCCAACGTAATCGAACGGGACCAGTATGGCTGGGGGGGGGGGGGGGGGTCTATCATGGTGTGGGGTGGCATAGGAAGAAACTTCAGAGCCCCCCTGTACCGAGTTGAAGGCAACCTAACTGGTGTGGGGTACAGGGACAACATTCTTCAGCCTCTGGTCCTGCCTGCCCTGCAAGCCCAGGGCCCTGACGCCATCCTCCAGGACGACAACGCCTGTTCCCACCGTGCCAGGGTGGTAAACGTCTAATGGAGGAGCAGCAGGTCAACCGCCTTGACTGGCCAGCGTCCTCGCCCGACCTTAACCCGATCGAGCACGCCTGGGACGTCCTGGGGCGCCTGCTTCACGAGAACCACCCTCCAGCAGTGAACCTGGGCCAGCTCTTCAACTTCTTGCAACAGGAGTGGAACAACATCCCCCAGCAGACTCTCAGGAGGTTTGTGGACAGAGATGTCTAGCTTGTATTCGCGCTAATGGTGGCCATACTGAGTATTGACATTGTCATTTGATTTGACTGTTCTGATCTCTGAAATGAAGGTGTTCATCAATTAAGCCCATGAAGTTGTTTTTGAGCAGCTGTTATTCGTTTATTTCTGATGTCATTGTATCGTTCCATAGATGAATTTTCAATTAAATTGTTTGAAGAAGTTATTTTGTTTTACGGTTGAATTGTGTGTGAATGTTTTCAACTGGCTCTTAAATTGTTTTGAGCAGTATAAAATGGGGGCCGGAATAGCTCAGTGGTAGAGCGCCGGACTCGTAATCTTGGGGTTGCGGGTTCGAATCTCCGCCGGACCATTTCGGTACTGGGGAATTTTTCCCTCGGAGTTAACATTGGTTCTGACTCCATTTCCCATCGAATGAGACTATAAACCGAAGGTTCCGTGTGTGAACGCACGCTTAACATCTTGCACACACGTAAAATCCCATCACCAACTTTCGGAAGAGAAGGCCAGTTTGGCCGTTGGTATGGATGACACGTTACACATAGCATGCACCTTCCCCGAAGTTGGTGTATGGTTGCCTTAATGGCGGGATAAAAAAAAAAACAAAAAAAAAACGGTCATACACACAAAACTCCACTCCCTTTGTTGGGTAGATGGGTTCGCAGAAGAAGAAGAAGAAGAAACTGGAATTTATTACGGAAACTGTTCATTTTTTGAAAATGTGTCTGCTCACACGTCAGAATTCGCTGGCTGCCGCGCCCTTTTCTCCACTTCCGTCTCTGCCTCGTATTACCACCTTCCGCCCCTCTTTTTCTTGTCTCCCTAAATCTTTCCTAAGTCACACACAGAGATAAATGAAGCGTTAAGAACAAACCAAGGAGATTTTGCTGAATTGAGAACTTGTCCATACACATCGTCATACAGCCAACAGACTTGTTGGCATGCACTTGTCCCAGTCGCTGTCCCTCCACTCCCCACCCTAATTTGCATTATATATTCCTGCAGACACAGACTTTTCAAAGTTTGAAACGCAAACAGAAAACCCGTGAGGTCATTTGAGCGAGGAGACGACACACACTGTCCGACACACCACTACGGCCATGTGATGCACGTGACTCTCGTTCCGTGAGCTGTTTTCAGCTGGGGAGCGAGAGCACGTCAAAGAAACAGCTGTATTCGTGGATGAGCGCAAGAGCTTTTTGTTGAAACCTTTTTATGTTATGAACTGAAGAATTTTATGATGCGAGGCATCGATAAACTTAGGGGAATTCTTTTCGAACCATTGCTCGGATAGGGGCCATCTTGTTCAGACGTTTGGAGCGGAAACACTTGCATTCCTTCATCGGCTCAGTCAGAAAATTGTGCTACTTATCAAGACACACACCAGCCTCCGGCAGTTGCCGAAATTATGCTCAACAGTTTCAGCGATGGACACTACGGAGGAATATGGTAAGCGATCGGGGTTGTGTTGCTTTGCGCTCTCTCTCTCTCTCTCTTCCAAATAGCTCCCCATCTCCCTGCCTCTCTCATCTGTTTTGCTTCTCCATAGTAACGATAGTCTACATGATTAAGTACCAGACGCCGAGGGAAAGTAGCTAGGAGAAGGGTGAGGGTGAAGGTTTGGGTTAGGGTTATTGTTAGGTTCAGGGTTAGGTTTAGGGTTAGGGTTAGAGAGAGCATTAGGGTTGGGGTGAGGATTAGGGTCAGGGTCAGGGTAAGGGTGAGTGATAAGTTTACGGTTAGTGTTAGAGCGTGAGAGTTAGGGTTCGGGTGAGGATTACGGTGACGGTTATGGTGACGGTTATGATTAAGATTACGGTGACGGTTAAGGTTACGTTAAGGGTGAGGGTTAAGGTTAGGGTTAGGGTGAGGTTTAGGGTTGGGGTGAGGGTTGGGTAAGGTTTGGGGTTAGGGTTAGGGTAAGGTTTAGGGTTAGGGAGAGCATTAAGGTCAGGGTTAGGGTTAGTGTGAGGGTTTGGATGAGGGTTAGGGTGAGGGTTCGGATGAGGGTTAGGGTGAGTGTTAGGGGAAGGGTTACGGTTAGGTTTAGGATGAGGGTGAGGGTGAAGGTTAGGGTTATTGTTAGGTTCAGGGTCAGGTTTAGGGTTAGGGAGAGCATTAGGGTTGGGGTTTCGGTTAGGGTGAGGGTGAAGGTTAGGGTTAAATTAAGGGTCAGGGTGAGGGTTAGTGTTAGCGCTTGGGTTAGGTTTAGATTTATTGTTAGGGTGAGAGTTAGTGTTAGGATGAGGGTTAGGGTTCAGGCTTGGGTGAGGGTTCGGGAGAGGGTTAGGGTTCGGTATAGGGTTAGGGTTAGCGGTAGGGTTACCGTGAGGGTGAGGGTGAGGGTTAGGATTAGGATTGGGGTTAGGGTTAGGGAAAGGGTGAGTGATAAGTTTACGGTTAGTGTTTGAGCGTGAGAGTTAGGGTTCGGGTGAGGATTACGGTTACGGTGACGGTTATGGTGACGGTTATGATTAAGATTACGGTGACGGTTAAGGTTACGGTAAGGGTGAGGGTCAAGTTTAGGGTTAGGGTGAGCTTTATGGTTAGGGCTAGCGTTAGGGTTAGGGTGAAGATTAGGGTAAAGGTTAAGGTTAGAGTCAGGGTTAAGGTTAGGGTAACGGTTAGGGTTAAGGTTAGGGTGAGGGTTACGAATAGGTTTACGGTGAGGGTTAGTGTTAGGGTCAGGGTAATTGACGGTTAGGGTGACGGTTAGGGTTACGGTTAGGGTTCCGTTTAGGCTGAGAGTTATGGTGAGGGTGAGGGTCACGGTGAGGTTGGGGGTGAGGGTTAAGGTTAGGATTAGGGGCACACGCGTGTATCCGGCGTCTAGACGATTACAGAAGTATCCGGTTTCGGCCGCGGGAAGGCTCGGTTGTAGCCAACCTTAAGCAGAGCGGAAAATACGCTCCCGTGGCAATTGCGATCTTATCCCACGGCGCTTGTAAAATGGAATGTGCGCTAGACTTTTCCTCAGTGTTTTTTAAACGTATATGCCTTATTGCCGTTGCGCCCCCCACCTCACACACACTCATTGTGTATGAATACTGAATGAGTTTTGTACACAGCACTTAGCTTTTTTAAAATTTTTTTTTTACATTTTTATTATCTACATTACATAATCGTTTTTTTGTTTGTTTTTTTTTGTCGCTTAAAAAAAGAGAGGAGTATATATTGTTAACGAGTGTGTTACTAAATGCGCGTACCATATTTATGATTTAAAATCTCTGCAAAATCATGTTATTTGTACGTTTTTTATTTCCACTTTAACATACCTGTCTCCTGTATAACGCTTAACAACACCAAAATTGAAGTACGGACTGTTTAACAGTGCGCGCGGTGACATTTCCCCGTAGTAATATAATTTGTCATATTGTTCAGGATTACACGCGGGTTTAGCGTCGGTTGCGATCAATAGTCTGTCAACAGTTTCACGGTCGTTGTTAATCAACGTCGTTTTATTCTTATACATTAAATATATGGTTGGTCGCACCATATAATCCCAATAGTATCCTGAGCTTTCCAATACTTCAGTAGTACTGCTAACCCCATATTCATCATCGGGGTCTAAACAAGCTGTAACCACACTATTATTTTCCGTAAGAGTGGTGCTACTAACGCCACTATTGTCAGATTGTCTATAATAAACATGCAATGCTTTATCAAGGCAATCTAAAGTTTTAAAAAATTGTATATGACGGTCCTGTAATCAACATTGGTCACATATGCTTAGATATGAATCCGATCGAGTTGATCACGTGCATTATTTATTAAATTATGGATACATACAATCGTGCGTTTTATTATTTTTTTAAACTCAAATTGTGTGCACGTTCCCTCCAAATGTATTTTGTGACTCGTTTGGCAATAAAGGCCGTGGAAAAAACCAACGCAAATCAAACCCCCTTACTATACATGCATACTATTGTAACGTTAGAGACAAACACTCACACATACATACATACGACGTATACGATTCAATGATCACCAAAGAAATAAAACTGCAATCACCTACCTGTCTTATTAACTTTTCTAACTCCCCTCTTCTTCTTGGCCAAAGGTGGTAGGATTGTAGCACCGATGCCAGTCGATGGCCATACTATGGTACCAATATGGCGCCTCAGTATTACTAGTGACCGGCACATACGGCATGGGTCTTGGGGTGGAGGAGCATCGTTGTTCGAAGCCTGAAGTATAGTTAACGGAGAGTATAATGGGTTTAAAGGGTGTGTCACAGTTGCGTAATCCTTCTGTGCATTCGACAATTCGGAGATATAACTGGGGGTTGCCCTAAAAGAGCCTTCTGATTGTCCTATGTCGGCGCTCGTATGCGAGGGTGGAGAATGTATTTCGTTAACATTATTCCGGGGGGGGGGGGGGGGGGGAAGGTACCGTGTTTACTACTTCCAAGACTTGCCAGAACGGATCCAAGGTATGATGGGCGGGCGATTAGGGGAGTACACGCATTCGTAATAGTTGGTGTCGGCAATGGTGCCAACGCGGCGAGTCACAAACATCATCATACTAAGTAGTTTTTGACAAAATACAACCAAACAAATCAGTGCTATCACCACAATAATCGTTTGAATAATAGCCGCGCAAAGCATCGCAATTTGGTAGGAATTCATGATACGTGTTTTCACTAATGCGCTCTCTTGTATTCTGCCCCCTCCTCTCCCCGTCTCTAGAGCTCATAGTTTTTTTGTTCTCGTCGCAGACAAATCTTTACCCCTTGATAATACTAACCAGATGCGCAACATTACACAGCCCGCAGTGAAATGTTGGCGTTTGGGAGGGAAACACGCTTATTGTTATAAATAACATCCAATTACAACCCTTGTTTTTATCATATTCTGAAGTAACAGGACTGTGTAAGAAAACCATAGCTGGTGTGATTTTAATTACTCCTATTATATACGCTAGTGCTTTAATACCGCAATATAATTGGTCTATGGAAGAAATATTGCAATTTAAGAACTATATAAGCTTTGGATCCATTGTGAGATCACCGTCTAACAGCCCCATAACAATAAATGGGTCGTACGTTCTGTTTACTTTAAGCAGTGGCGATTACGAGTCATCAAACTTTAGACTCCCATCATTAATTCGATCTGACGCGTCCGGGTGCTATCGTCATGGATACAGGGGTTTGCAGTTAGACGGCAGTTGCGCGTTTGTTACCTACACGAAGTGTAATTCTATGAACGGTGCTCAATATTTTCAACTAGGAAACGAACGGGACGAACTTTTACTTATGAGTGTTGTACTGCCCAAAGATTATTTCATTACAGGATTACCTCTTAAAGTAAAATCCATAAGGGGTCTACAAAGGTGGTATTTACCAAAGTATTTCTCTTATTCCACGTCTCATTTTACGGATAACAACGTAACCTTGTGGCAAAGAACAAAGGCGTCAACAATACCGCACGCTACATTGGAAAACGATGGGTACATTAAATCACAAGTAGTTAATGTATGTAGTAGTAGTAGTGCCTACATTATCTCTACTACAACCACTACGACCAGTACTACCACAACTACGACCGGTACTACCACAGCTACGACCGGTACTACCACAACTACGACTAATCACACAGAATCTGATACTGTTTCTCCGAACCAATCCACAACGTTAAAAGATATTTACATGGGCATTCACATTATTATAGTATTATTGTTGTTGGTCGCGATCTATTTGACGCTACTCTTTTGTTGCTGTGTGAGAACGCATTAAGTACATAACTATAGCGAATGTTCCTATACGGGTGAATAACAGTGTATGTATTATTGTTGAAAAATGAAACCGACCTACGCGCTACTTAGTTGTATTTGTCCACGGACCCAACTAACACATATTTTCCATAATGAGGTTGTACGCTATAACTATTGCATACAAAACGTCTGATGGTATTGTTACCCGGCTAACATCAGTGCGTGACCTTTCGCGATTTGGTTATTTTCAAAGAGAAGTCGTTCGTGAATTATTGGACTTTTCAACTAACATTTTAGTTGAAAGGACACAAATGCTTTCAAGACAGTCGGTAAAAGAGCAGGAATGCATGTACCACGTGTATGTGCGACATGATTGTCTGGCGGGTGTGGTAGTAGGAGATCACGAGTATAAACCGAGTGTAGCCTACACTCTAATCAACACGATTCTTGATGAGTTTGCAGCCTCATATTGTAGCACGCGATGGCCTTTTTTAACAGAAAGTACAGTTTCTTTTCCACAATTGTCGCAATATCTGCAAACGTATCAAAACCCTAAAGAATTGGATACTCTGACTAAAATCCAAACAGACTTAAATGAAACCACAGTCATTTTACACAATACCATAGAAGCAGTCCTACGGAGAGGAGAGTGTCTTAATATTTTGGTTGAAAAGTCGGAGGGACTCAGTATGCAGTCTAAAGCATTTTATAGAACAGCCAACAAGACAAATCATCAATGCTGCGTGATTACGTAAAAAAAGTAATCATCGTTTATTGTTGTTAATAACTCATATTATTGTAGCTCTACTGCTACTTAGTGCTGCGTGGTTGAGCTAGATAGTTCATCCAGATTTTCTAGCACCGTCGCCGCCACACCCCCGTTTCCAGTTTTAAACAAAGCATTGATGAACTCAGAAAACATGCGTGGACCCCGTCTTGGAACTAACATCATCATGTAGTCCACCTTGTTGTACCGAGTACCCGTCATCCCTTCTTTCATAGAAGTCGTTACTAGACCCGCAGCATATAAGACGTTTATTACGTCGTCCGGGTTCTGGATGTTGTTAACATAGTAAGGTGAGAACGCTGAAGGGCTGTCTTGTGGAGTGACTCCATGATGCAATTTCATTTAGTGAGTAGTATGTATACTCTTATATAGTATAAAATGTTGCTTAAGGGCTAAATCCCATAAGTGTAAATTGTGTATTTAATAATGTTATGGCCAGCGTTAACAGAGAGGCGGAGGGGCTCGAAGACCAGTTACTTAATCTCCTCTTTAAAAAAAAAAAATGAGGCTACTAAGTATTTTTTAGTTTAATTACCATAACGTTAGTAGTACTCGTTAAGTATAAAAAGCTCTATAGTGTATAGATTTGTCACTTGTTTTGATCCTAGGAAGCCGCACGATAAACACGAGTTTAGTATGACAAAATCTCGTGACCACAACACCTACGGGTGCTGCCATGTTAAAGTCGGGACCATTTTGTATGTTGTTGTTTTTTGTCTCATAATTGACATTTTTTTCCTGGATCTAATAGCGCTGCTGTCCATACACCCTAACGTACTGGTGCCCGGCACCACAGACAACTGGGCGAGGCAAGGACTTCAGTATAATAGCATCCGCGTGGATTATTTTGATTATGTGGATGAGAAACTGGCAAGCGTCCGTGAGACGCATACTATTAACAAAGAAAATATACTACTCAAAACAATTGAAGTACCACTTAGGAAAACTGCTGTCATTCAAAAGAAAACAAAGCTGAACATAATTTAATGATTGAATATTTTATTTTTATTATTCCTCAATCCATTCAAATTTATTCAAACACCGTGACAAAAAATTATCTTTGTTTTACACTTGATTAAAGAAGCATACCCCCAAAATGAAAAGTAACAAGAGTCTATGGTAGATGTCATGATGTTAATAACGGGTATGACCACCGTTCGCGTTCAAACAAGCGTCACATCGACGTCTCATGGAGTGCACCAGGCGGCGGAGAGTGTCCTGGGGGATCGCCTGCCACTCCTGCTCCAGCAACTGAAACAGCTGGTCCACGGTGTCTGCTGGAGGGTTGTGGGCCCGCACTCGCCTCCCCAGCACGTCCCACAGATGCTCTATGGGGTTCAAATCTGGTGACCTGGCAGGCCAGTCCATTCTTGTCACCTGCTGCCCTTGTAGGAACTGATTCACGATGGCGGCGCGGTGGCACAGCGCGTTGTCGTCCTGGAACTGGGCGCCCTGGCCAACTGCCCTCAGGGCGGGCATCACAAGGGGGCGGATGATGGTGTCGCGGTAGGTGGCACCGGTCAGGCGGCCTTCAACACGGTGTAGGGGGGTCCTGTGACGTAGGCTGAACCCACCCCACACCATCACGGACCCACCTCCATAGCGGTCATGCTCCCTGACGGCAGCGTCAACGTAGCGTTCTCCAGGACGTCGCCAGACGCGAACCCGCCCGTCGTTGAACCTGAGGGTGAACCTTGACTCGTCTGTGAAGAGTACTGTTGCCCATTCAGCTCTTGTCCACCTTCTATGACATGCTGCCCAGGCCCGACGATGAGCTCGATGCGCTGGGGTCAGTATTGATCTCACTGCTGGGGACCTTGACCTCAAGTTGGCGTCGTGGAGCCGGTTCCGAACTGTCTGGGTACTGACGTTGACGTTGCTGGCTTGTCGTAGCTGGTCTCGGAGTACTGTGGCACTGGCTGAACGGTCTCTCAGACAAGCGATAACAATGAACCGATCCTGCTGTCTGGAGGTGCTTCTCGTCCGTCCACGTCCCTGCTGTTCTTCAACACTTCCAGTGTTAAGCCAACGGTCTCTGGGCCTCAGAATGACTGGGTGACTCACTCCAAGCCGTCGACCAATCTCCCTCAAGCCAATACCTTCTTGGTACCATGCTATCGCTCTTCCTCTGTCGGTGTTGCTTAGTCATTGTCTCGCAGGCATGGTTAAATCTTCCTAAATTTCGCGACTTTTTATACCCGTCAAATGTGCTAACTGATTGCAATTCTGCTCAGAAAAGACCTTGCTTTCACGTGCATCACATTTTTTTTTCTTGCTGTGTCTGTGTCAAAATCTGGGAGCGACACAAGTTCGATAATTTCTCGGGATTTTTTTGCCTCAGATGCGACGCGGTAGATAACTGCTGACCGACTTTAACATAACAAAAATGCACGAGGAGTAGTATTTGAGAACCGGGTAAGCTTATCCAGCAGAGTTTATTCAATTATCAATATTAATTGGTTTATCAGAGCTTTTTAAAAATTGCATACAAAAATTAGGGGTGGTACTTCAATTGTTTTTAGTAGTGTATGTGTATGGCCTGTGACGAAACCATCCGATCGGTCCCATTAAAACCCCAAACAACAACAAAAAAAATAGATTTTCAAATCTATACCCACTCCCCTTTCTCAAACCCCCTCCCCCCCTTTCTCTTGTTTAGGACGGCGCGAATCGCCCGGCTGACACGATCTATGACGAAGAAAAAGATTGCGTCATGGGAAAAGGCGCGACACCTCTGCCGTGCTCTTCCCCACCACCACGCACCCCCCCCCCCCCCCCTCTCTCAACTCTCCTTCCCCACTCCGAGTGGCTACGACGCAGTGAAATTTCAATTTCATTGTGGCAATGGCCCGTCTCGCACCCCCCCCCCCCCCCCTCTCTCTCTCTCTCTCTACCCCGTGAAACAAAGGCATGTTGCCGCTCGGCACACCGCCAGCACCACCACCACCCCCACCCCTCCTTTCCTACAGTCCGCGCACTGGCTGAACTGGTGACTTATGTCACCGGCGGATCGTTCCATCATAGTATGTATCCATAGGGTCGCATAAATTAAACTGGCCGCGGAAGTCCGTGAGCTATGCCGACTAGGATCAAACGGTTTCCGAGGCGACTGGTATTAAAACTAGATCCCTCCCCCTCTCACCCCTGAGGTTTGAGTGACAGGTTGTCAAAATCGAATCCCGCAGTTAGAATACATATAACTAGTCGCACAGGAGTGCTCCCTAAAAGCTTTCGCTATGAGGACGTAAATCTCAACTATTTTCGAGTGCAACTTCACTGACCCCTCCAAACTACCTGTAGACCAGACAGGTGAAGACAAAAGAGACAACTAGAGAAGGCGTGGGACAATCCTGGTATCCTCGTTGATCTCCAGTCATTCACTGTTAATTCCCAGGAAAAGTGAGTTGGAACTCTGTTTACCTTTTCAAATCTATATATTGATTTTATGTATGCTGTGTGTGTGTTAACATTGTAGATTTGTACAAATGCTTAGCAACATGTATCAAACTGATGAATGATTATTCTGTGTAGGAGTTGGCTTGCCATCATATGGCAAAAGCTCTCTCCCAGTGGTTATGATTCTTTGTTTACTATCTGATCACTGTTCTTTGTGTTTACCCTGATTTTTGCCAGTAGGCAATTCTGTCTATTAAGAAAATAATTCATTGATTTGTTTTGGTAAGGAAAACAGTATGCCTGTGCTAGGTTAAGAACTGCTACCTTGATTTATAAATACTGGTGATTGTTGGAATGATTTGTAGTGTATGACTTTAAGTCTACACCACATGTGTACTTGGAATAAGTGTAGCCCAAGTCAGTATGATTCAATTCATAAGAAACATGGAAGAGTTGCTTGACTGAAACTATGTAACATAGTATTACCATCTCCTACCCTTTTGTAAGCTTAACCTAGTCTTTAAACAAAAGTGGAGATTAATAGTTATAGCAGAAACTCTACCATAGAGAAAACTTTGCTGGCTGAGTCTCACACCTGTGCTGAAAGCGAAACGGGGTAAATGTGTGCACTCGACAAACCAGCCATCCGAGTCTCACCTACAGACCAAGTTCTCTTTATCACAGAACTGGGATCCTGGTCACCCATCCTGGACACGTGATCCTGGTCACCCATCCTGGACACGTGATCCTGGTCACCCTATCCTGGACACGCGATCCTGGTCACCACCCTGTCACACGATCCTGGACACGCGATCCTGGTCAGGCTATCCTGGACACGCTACACATTGCGGCTGGACCAGAAGCTGGGACTTCGCCCAACACCAGGGCGACACCAGACACAACCAATCTACACCAGTGGGGCAGTCACCAACCACAGGAGAGATCAACTACCCTCTCCGAAGCAAAGCTAAGTTAGCTTACCACCTGGACTCAAACCCATCAGACCCTTGCCCTCACTTTATGATGACATAGGGAGAACCAGTCTATGAGTACCACTCTGGCTACAGTCACCGGGTGATTTGCAAGCGAAGTGGATGTATAATAACCATATACATTCAGTGTAACTTAGACTGAACCCCCCCCCCCCCCCCCCCTATATGCCAACTTAAAACTTGCTGTACTGAGTGCAAGCGAGTAAAGTAGGAGTGAGGAAGGGCCCCTCATTGTGGTGTCCAATGAGAATTATACCCAAGCCTATGGAATTGACCCGCTAATACTTACCTATGTGTAAACAATAAAAGTTGATGTGTGAAAGTGCACTTAACTTGTGGCAGTTCTTTGTTGTTCAATCAAATGTTGAATGTTTGAACTTCTCTCTTCAATTCTGTCTCTCGGAGCTACAAGTACTTATAAGAGTACAGGCCAAAGGAAAACTATCTCAGAGCCACTGTTCAGTATTTTACCCAGTCCCGGTATAAAATAAAAATTTCTTCGATGACTAGTACCGGAAAGTTGCTCCTTCCACCACTAGTAAGAGAGAGGGTGTAGGTGAAATGTTAAGATAATTCCCATTGAGAAATTATTCCTAGTCCTTCCCCTAGAGGACCTACCTAACACTTACTCATCTCGTCACATATCGAAGTGGGGGCTCGTCCGGGACTGTAAAATACAATTCAGATTGTTGAATACAATTCACTCAAAATTTTGTTTCCTTTGGCTAGTCCAAAAATTTTGGACAAAGAACAGAATTAAGAGCAAATAGGCTGATTGAGTTGAGTCCAGGAGGAAAATCTTTTATGTTTGTTGTGTGAATGCTTATCTTACATAGCAAATAATGAGTACATGTGGTTGATGTTATAATCAATTCATTTTGATATTTACTTTGTGTCATTATTTGCTTTTGTTGTACTCAGTGGATATTTGATTGCTAAGAAGTGATCTTTGATTGTTTAGAATTGTATAACAGTTCACTATCATGGCTGAAGCAGTGAAACTTAGACGGGAGATCAAGGAGTGGGGAGAATCCCTAGGCCTCTCTGGTCAAGATTTAGTCTCATTTGTGACTACACAATATGAAAAGGAATCTGACAAGGCCACAGAAGAGACTAGGAAATTAAAACAGCTTGAAGTAGATGCAGAAGAGCGTGAAAAGATTAGACAGCATGAAGCTGCTGAGCGCGACAAAATCCGTGACGCTGAAGAGCGACACAAATTAAGAGAGTTTGAACAGGCCGAGCGCGATAAAGCCCGAGAACATGAACTTGCGCTCAGAAAGATTGAGAAATCTGCTGAGAATGATAGCTCTTCAGATACGGCCAGCCAAAATTCACAGCCTCCCATCCAAATTCCGGCAATGTCATTTTCTTTGGATCCATTTAATGAGACCACCGAAAGTATTGATGCATACTTAGACCGGTTTGAAAGATTGGCAGATGAATTCGGCCTAGACCCAGAAAAGCGTAACATCAAACTAGCACAAGGTTTCAGAGGTGCTGCTTATGATGTTTATACCAAGTTACCTCCAAACAAAGTAACTGATTATGATGCTCTTAAACAAGCCCTACTCACCCATTATGAACTGACAGCTGAAGCATACCGAAAGAAATTTCGAAACTTGTGGCGCAGCAGGGGAGAAACCTATGGCCAGTTCACAGATAGGTTAACGACCTATCTCCAAAAATGGTTGACACTGTCAAACCAAGCACAGACTTTTGATGGTCTGACTGAGCTCATCCTCTGCGAGCAGCTGCATGACACTATGTCCACTGACCTGCGAACTTTCACGGCGGAACAAGGTGCTGCCTCACTAGCTGACCTGATCAAGCTAGCTGACAGATACACCGCCGCCCATGATGAAGCAAATGCACACAAAAAGATGCGTGACAAGCCAAACTGGGATTCGAACCCCCCACCGTCACAGCAATCTCAAAACCAAAACCCACCACCAAGTGGGAAACCACCACAAAGTGAGAAACCACAAACTGGTAAACCACACAGTGGTAACTCAGTCCCTGTGAGTCAGAACAGTGCACAGAAGCGTTTCTGCGCGCACTGTAAAATGACATCTCACAACACTGCTGAGTGCAGAAAATTCTTTGGACCAAGACTCCAAACAATTGCTGCGTACCAGGTAGTGTCTACACCCAAAAGCGGTGACACACCATCTATGGTACACAACATCACTGCACCATCCATCAGTGAGCAGGTGTTAGTAAATAACAAACCTGCCACATGTTTGTATGACACAGGATTGTCATACGAGGCAGTTGTAAGAGCTTCCCTTGTGGAGCCAGCTGCTATCACCGAGGAGACAGTGCCTTTACAAGGGGCTGACCTGACTTTGCCACCTGCTACCCTACCTGTTGCCACAATTATGGTTGACAGTAGGTATGTCAAGGGACAGATCAAGGCAGCCGTCATGGACAATCCGATCCATGATCTCCTACTTGGAGGCCATTATGTCACTCTCGGGAACCCATCTGAACCTGTCATTGTATCCACACTGCAGGTGAAGACCCCAAAGCAATTCAAACCTCCTAAAAAGGAGATGAAAGCAGCTCAGCGAGCTGACCCAACATTAGCTGCATGCTTCCAGAGGCAGCGCCACACCCGTCACCCCACTCGCAAAGGTGAATTCTTTAGGCGGAATGGTCTTTTGTATCGTAGGCTTAATAAAGATCACTCACAACTTGTGGTCCCGGCGCCACACCGGACCCGAGTAATGGAAGTGGGACATACACTCTGTTCGCCAGGACATATCAATGTAGGGCAGACAGTGCAATGGGTGATGAATCAGTACTATTGGCCAGGGATGGCAGAGGACATAAAGAAATATGTCGATTCCTGCCCCCTGTGCCAACACTGGTCATCCAGCCCAAGGGGCGATTCGTCCCCAGGCCAGCCGGATAATCCAGACGCAGGCCAACCGGAGCCCAATAAAGTATTCCGAGGCTCCATCGGTGTCTTGGTGACTCCAGAGCTAGTGCCAAAAGCTTAATGGACCACGATCAGAATGAATGGTCAAGCAGGAGCTTCTCTCGAGAGAGAATCTTTTTTTCGGGGGGCCTATGTGACGAAACGCTTGACAAAACCATCCGATCGGTCCCACTAAAACCCCAAACAAACAAAAAAAAATAGATTTTCAAATCTATACCCACTCCCCTTTCTCAAACCCCCTCCCCCCCTTTCTCTTGTTTAGGACGGCGCGAATTGCCCGGCTGACACGATCTATGACGAAGAAAAAGATTGCGTCATGGGAAAAGGTGCGACACCTCTGCCGTGCTCTTCCCCACCACCACGCACCCCCCCCTCCCCCCCTCTCTCAACTCTCCTTCCCCACTCCGAGAGGCTACGACGCAGTGAAATTTCAATTTCATTGTGGCAATGGCCCGTCTCGCACCCCCCCCCCCCCCCCCCCCCTCTACCCCGTGAAACAAAGGCATGTTGCCGCTCGGCACACCGCCAGCACCACCACCACCACCACCCCCCCTCCTTTCCTACAGTCCGCGCACTGGCTGAACTGGTGACTTACGTCACCGGCGGATCGTTCCATGATAGTATGTATCCATACGGACGCATAAATTAAACTGGCCGCGGAAGTCCGTGAGCTATGCCGATTAGGATCAAACGGTTTCCGAGGCGACTGGTATTAAAACTAGATCCCTCCCCCTCTCACCCCTGAGGTTTGAGTGACAGGTTGTCAAAATCGAATCCCGCAGTTAGAATACATATATACTAGTCGCACAGGAGTGCAACTTCACTGACCCCTCCAAACTACCTGTAGACCAGACAGGTGAAGACAAAAGAGACAACTAGAGAAGGCGTGGGACAATCCTGGTATCCTCGTTGATCTCCGGTCATTCACTGTTAATTCCCAGGAAAAGTGAGTTGGAACTCTGTTTACCTTTTCAAATCTATATATTGATTTTATGTATGCTGTGTGTGTGTTAACATTGTAGATTTGTACAAATGCTTAGCAACATGTATCAAACTGATGAATGATTATTCTGTGTAGGAGTTGGCTTGCCATCATATGGCAAAAGCTCTCTCCCAGTGGTTATGATTCTTTGTTTACTATCTGATCACTGTTCTTTGTGTTTACCCTGATTTTTGCCAGTAGGCAATTCTGTCTATTAAGAAAATAATTCATTGATTTGTTTTGGTAAGGAAAACAGTATGCCTGTGCTAGGTTAAGAACTGCTACCTTGATTTATAAATACTGGTGATTGTTGGAATGATTTGTAGTGTATGACTTTAAGTCTACACCACATGTGTACTTGGAATAAGTGTAGCCCAAGTCAGTATGATTTAATTCATAAGAAACATGGAAGAGTTGCTTGACTGAAACTATGTAACATAGTATTACCGTCTCCTACCCTTTTGTAAGCTTAACCTAGTCTTTAAACAAAAGTGGAGATTAATAGTTATAGCAGAAACTCTACCATAGAGAAAACTTTGCTGGCTGAGTCTCACACCTGTGCTGAAAGCGAAACGGGGTAAATGTGTGCACTCGACAAACCAGCCATCCAAGTCTCACCTACAGACCAAGTTCTCTTTATCACAGAACTGGGATCCTGGTCACCCATCCTGGACACGTGATCCTGGTCACCCATCCTGGACACGTGATCCTGGTCACCCTATCCTGGACACGCGATCCTGGTCACCCTATCCTGGTCACACGATCCTGGACACGCGATCCTGGTCAGGCTATCCTGGACACGCTACACATTGCGGCTGGACCAGAAGCTGGGACTTCGCCCAACACCAGGGCGACACCAGACACAACCAATCTACACCAGTGGGGCAGTCACCAACCACAGGAGAGATCAACTACCCTCTCCGAAGCAAAGCTAAGTTAGCTTACCACCTGGACTCAAACCCATCAGACCCTTGCCCTCACTTTATGATGACATAGGGAGAACCAGTCTATGAGTACCACTCTGGCTACAGTCACCGGGTGATTTGCAAGCGAAGTGGATGTATAATAACCATATACATTCAGTGTAACTTAGACTGAACCCCCCCCCCCCCCCCCCCTATATGCCAACTTAAAACTTGCTGTACTGAGTGCAAGCGAGTAAAGTAGGAGTGAGGAAGGGCCCCTCATTGTGGTGTCCAATGAGAATTATACCCAAGCCTATGGAATTGACCCGCTAATACTTACCTATGTGTAAACAATAAAAGTTGATGTGTGAAAGTGCACTTAACTTGTGGCAGTTCTTTGTTGTTCAATCAAATGTTGAATGTTTGAACTTCTCTCTTCAATTCTGTCTCTCGGAGCTACAAGTACTTATAAGAGTACAGGCCAAAGGAAAACTATCTCAGAGCCACTGTTCAGTATTTTACCCAGTCCCGGTATAAAATAAAAATTTCTTCGATGACTAGTACCGGAAAGTTGCTCCTTCCACCACTAGTAAGAGAGAGGGTGTAGGTGAAATGTTAAGATAATTCCCATTGAGAAATTATTCCTAGTCCTTCCCCTAGAGGACCTACCTAACACTTACTCATCTCGTCACATGGCCTACGTTGTAGTATTGCTGTCCATCCTGACCACAGTGGCTCTGCTGTACGGTGTTATTAGGACTTGGCCGGGCTACATGGTACCGTTCTTGTGCCAGCATGCATTCTTGTTCTGTCTGTCCTACCTGACTTTGATTGATTGTTTCACCTACACGCCTCTCTCCAACATCAAGTGGTGGATCCAGCACAATCATCTGTCCAACCTGCCAGGAATAGCTTACCTGATGACTGTTGATGATGATAATCTGATATTCTTCATCGTGACCATGCTCATCCTGGTTATCTGCGTCTTGGCCTATTTGATGGGCATGATTTGGACTTGCCACAAGTATGTTCAGTGTATGGCCGTGACACGCATCCTGACGAGGAAATATTGGGTAGATCCTGAGATGCTACTACTCCCCCCCGCCTCGCCTCCCCCCCCCCCCCCCCAGGTGTAATTATTAATCGATCCTATGATCAGCGTAATATGCGTTTTGTACAAATAAAGTCTTGCGATGGCATAATGGTGTTGACTCTACTCTCTATATAGCAATTGGTTTACGTTCACGGGTGTACAATAAAATTCAAACCTATTAAAAACATATCCTATTTGTCTACTTTCAGCCAAAGAAACGCGAATTGTAGAAGTAATATGTAAAATAACATACTATCCACAGAACTTTACCCGATTATATAGTATTTAACGTCTTAAAAGTCCAAACTCTTCGCACCAAAGCAGACGCAACGGCGACTCTTAAATTTGTAAAAGAACAGAAAAAGGAGTTAAAATTCTCTCTCTCTCTCTATCTAATCGATGGGTCCTTCAACGTTTTTAAAATTTTTTTGCCGAACTCTACCCGCTAGGTTAGCATCGTTTGCTCGATGGCCTCCTCAACTGAAACAAAAACCGGAACAATTGGCAAAACTTGGGTTCATCTACACAGGATGGGATGACTCGGTACATTGTATTTCTTGCGGTGCTAAGTTACATCAGTGGCAAGCTGAGGATGACGTTCACGAGCAGCATCAACGAATAGCACCGCATTGCGCTTTCGTCAACGAACGTCTGACAAACCCAAATGGGATTATGCTTCTTCCGTTTTATGTAAGTAAAAGCATGGAGGGGAAGTTTCGTTCTATTAATGAGACAATCTTTCAATACTTGACGGACGTGGACTTTCAAGTTGACTTCCCCCATCAGCGCGACCTCGACATTACCGACAGTTTGCAATGCGACGCCGCACCATCAATCACTAGAGAACAAGTGGGTAAATACGATTGCGTAGTATTTACCGCCACTAAGGAAAATGTGGCCCAGATCGAAGCAGAATTTGGCAACCCAAGAAACCCCTATTTTGATATATTGTTAGACGAGTCAAAGTTTCCAAACGACCGTCCGCATGACATGGAGTGGAAATTCATTTTAGCTTCTTTTACACCTGAACAAGAAAATTGTAAAGAAAATTGTTGTCTGTACGTCGGTTACAACACGCCTCCCAGCATGCACGGACAAGATTTTGTTCCTACTCTGCACGAACACGCCGGTAGCAATATTAAAGAATACGATTTATCCGTAACTTTGTCATTTGAAAAAAATTATGCCGGCGAATTGGTAAATATTAAGAATATGTACGAGTCTTTTGGCTATTCAACGGGGCAGGTGTACGGGCTGGTTCCGAACGCGTTGGATTCTGACGACCGTTTTACCACGCAATATTACGGAATACGGTCCAGTCGCATCGTTAACGACAAAGACCTGCCTTACCTAAGCTGTAGACGTACGTTCCGCAGTCTTGACAACCAAAGTCTTTTGGATGGAACTCGCATAGATCCGTTGGTCATTGTGGATGTAAAAGAATTTTTAACACAAAAAGGAAAGGGCACTTACAAAGACTTAAACTTACCTTTAGGGCACATAATACCAGCTCACCCCCGAGCTTTCTTGCACATGAAAACGGATAGCGCTTGTTTACCCAACGCCATGTTAAGATTGTAGCAAAGTTGTAGTAGTAATGACACCTATATGTTAGGAAATCTTAAGAGTAAACCATTATTGACACTTTCTTTACGCGTGTGTTTATTTTGTAATGTTCGTTCTTGTATTGTTTATTATATTAATGTTGAGGCCGGCTTCACTACACATTAAGTTCTACTACGCATTGTTTCTGTAAGGATGATTCGTTACAGTTTGGTGAATTAAATGAAATAGCAAGTTTACTATGCGTTGTTTCTTTTGATTTATGCTGTAAATATAATCAAACACAAACTCCATCTACAAAACGTTCTTTTTTTGTAACAATGACTTATGGTGAACGAATACAATAAGTATTCTTATGTTATGTATTTTTGTAATAACGGTTTGTTATGACGATTGAAAGAGGAGAGCAAAAAACCAATGAGTAAAATCATTTTTGTTGCAAATGAAAGAAGTGAGTGAGCTTGACTGCGCATTGTTCTCTTGTAATAATGTTTGGATGCGAATGATGAAAGATGAGCTTTTACTACGCATTGTTCTCTTGTAATAAAATATGTCGTTGTAGAAATGGTGAACACTACTACATATTGTTGGTTTTTTTTAAATGATTGTGAATAAATGAAATCTGTTATGCATTTTGTAATGACATTTTGTTGCTAATGAAAATGTGAGTTCTACTACGCATTGTGTGTTCTTTTAATTGTACAGTGTCTCTTCAAACCTGTATGTATATTATCCCATCCTACACATACTCACCTTTCATTTAATAAAGTATGTATAACTTATGATTCTTGTGTTAGCTGTTCTGAATGAAAGAAGAGTATGCGCGTGTTCGTCTTTTACACACATCAACTCTCATTTCTGCAATCTCCGACTATTTTATATGCTTGTTTTTTTTTTCACACACACATTCTCTCTCTCTCCGAGTAGTATATATGCAAGGTTTTTTCACACACGCGCACTCAATCACTCGCAAACTACCTGTCTATTTTATACAGTTATTTTTGTTACTGTAATGTTTGTATGTACGGAGGTGGGTGAATGTTGTCACGCGTCTTTTCAACATCTAAGTACGTAGTATATGTATAGACATACGTGAACAAAACGAATCGCACACAACCACAAAAAAACAACAACCGCACGTTTCTGTTTCATTGTTTTTATTAAGAAAAACAAAAAAAAAAAAAAAGAGGCCAACTGCGCATTTATGAACACATATACGTAATATAAGTAGGATGGGCTGGATGGAACACACATTTACGTTTGCGTTATTTATAATCTCCCCATTGTATTCATGTAGTCTTCGTCAATTAAGCCAGTTTCTGTAATAGGCACGGATTTAACGCTAACGTAGTTTAAATGGATTCCATCGTACGCCGCCTCCATAACCACATTCCAAAGAAACGCTTCGCCGATGCTATACAATAATTCGCAATATTCTGTTCTGTCTCCTTCTAAAGGTCTTTTAGAAAAAACGTGAAGACCTTTCCGAGCTCTTCTTTTATTAATCAACTTGTGCAATACTAAATCATCGTAAAGAGGATAACACGTGTATATAACGCATTCGCCGATCCTTAAGGGTGGACATACCGAACGGTCTAGAGTTAACAGTAATTTTTGCACTTGTCTTCTAAAATGATAGATGGCATTTTGCGCCTCTTCCGAAGACAATAACATCACTTTAATGCGAGCTAGTCTATCTTCTTTGCTCATACAATTCAAGTCCCGTTTTTCACATTCGGTTTTTAAAATTATGAACAATTCTTTCCACCAAAATTCGTACAACAAAACGCTTAACCCCTTCCCTGCCACAGTATAAGTGCTTTTCTGTATTGCTGTGTGCCGGGGCCAAATTTTGCTTTTTGCAGTAGGTTCACTCATCTGTTCACTACTCATTCATTTATTGAGATATCTCTTAGATGTTTTGCATGTTTTTTTCTATGATGTATCATAATAATTTGATTTGGCTGGTCATAAGTATGATAAAAATCAATATAATCAACTATTTTTGTAATAAATTGACACTTTTTCTGCATACGCACACACACTGCAGCACATCAAACCAAACAGAAAAGTGAAAAAAACTGGTGTTCTTATTGACTGAACATTATACAAACATCTGGTATTCATATTACTGCCAGCAAATGTTTTTCTGTGTGGTAACACATGCATAAAAAAAAATTGGGGGTACCCCAATCCCAGGGTAAAGGGACAGAATTTTGCTTTAGCGGTAGGTTCACTAATCTGTTCAATACTCATTCATTTATGGAGATATGTCTTAGATTTCTTGCATGATTCTTCCTTATTTCCTGGTCTATAATGAGATTTCATAATATTTTGATTCTGTTGCCAAATAGTTTGGTAAAAAGTATTATGATAAACTTTTTTGAAATAAAATAATTGTTTTTGAACAAACACACGCATATTGAAACACATCAAACCACACAAAACAATGAAAAAAATGGGTGTTTGTATTGGCTGAGCATCATACAAACATCTGGTATTGGTATCATTCCAATCAAATGTTCTTTTATGTGGTAATACATGCATCATTGGGGTTACCCCAATTCAGGAGTAAAGGGACAGAATTTTGATTTTGTGGTAGGTTCACGTATCTGTTCACTACTCATTCATTTATTGAGATATCTGTTAGATAGTTTGCAGTTTTCCTCCTTATAGCATGAGGTATTATGTGGTATCATAATATTTTGATTTTGGTGGCACTAGTATAGTAAAAAGTAACATAATCAACATGTTTTTGTTATAAAATGACAGTGTTCGAGCACACACATACGCACTGCAACACATCAAACCAAACAACACATAGAAAAAGTTGGTGCGAGTATTGCCTGAACATCATACAAACATCTGGTATTGATGCCATTGCCAGCAAATCATCTTCTGTGTGGTAATACATATATCTTTGGGGGTACCCCAATCCCAGGGTAAAGGGACAGAATTCTGCTTTTTGCAGTTGGTTCACTTATCTGTTCACTACTCCTTCATTTATTGCTTTATCTATTAGATTATTTGTATGTTTTCCCCTTATACCCTGTGGCATGATATGATGTCATTACATTTTGATTTTTTTTGGTAAGTAATATGGTAAAAAGTAATATAACCAACTTTTTTGTGATGAAATGACTTTTTGAGTGTATACAAACACACTGCAGCTCATCAAACCACACAAAATATTGAAAAAAATGCTATTAGTATTGCCTGAACATCATACAAACATCTGGTATTGATGTCATTGCCAGCAAATCTTCTTCTGTGTGGTAATATATACATCTTTGGGGGTACCCCAATCCAAGGATAAAGGGACAGAATTCTGCTTTTCACAGTAGGTTCACTTATCTGTTCACTACTCCTTCATTTATTGCTATATCTATTACATTGTTTGCATGTTTTCCCCTTATACCTTGTGGCATGATGTGATGTCATTACATTTTGATTTTGTTGATAAGTAATATGGTAAAAAGTAATATAACCAACTTTTTTAGTAATGAAATGACTTTTTGGGCACACATACATACATTGCAGCTCATCAAACCATACAAAACATGGAAAAAAATTGGTGTTAGCATTGATTGGACATCATACAAAAATTTGGTATTGATATTATTGCCAGCAAGTCTTCTTCTGCATAGTAATACACACATCTTGAGGAGTACCCCAGTCCAAGGGAACAGGGACAGAATTCTGCTTTTTGCAGTAGGTTCATTCATCTGTTCACATCTCATTCATTATTTGAGATATCTGTTGCATTTTCTGCTCTTTTTTTTCTTATACCCTGTGGTATGCTATGATTTCATAATATTTATATTTTGTTAGCAATCAGTATGGTAAAAATTGATAATATCAACTTTTCTGTACTAAACTGACTGTTTTTGAGGACTCGCATGCATGTTGCAATACATCAAACCACGAAACAACTTTGAAAAAAATGATGTTAGAATTGACTGAACATAATATAAACATCTGGCATTGATATGACTGCCAGAAAAGTCTGTTCTGTATGATAATACATACATATATCATTGTAGGAACCATAATCCAGACATAAAGGGACCAAATCTTGCCTTAAATTGCAGTAGGTTTACTAATGTGATCACTACTGTCTCATTCACTTAGATGAGTCTTACATCTTTTGCATGTTTTTTTCTTGCATCTTTGGCTATAACCTGATATACTAATAATCAGATTTTGTTAGTAAACAGTATAGTAAAATTTGATGAAATCAAATCTTATGACAGTTTCAAAATAAAAACAGTCATATTGCTGTATATAAAACCACACAAAACACTAGAAAAACTGATGTTAGTGTTCACTGGATGCGAGGAGAAACGTCTGGTACTCACTCAGTACATGTTCATAATCCATACACTAATCCAGTACTTCTTTCTGTACATCTCGCAGGTTTCTGGGGTTGTTCTTGGGTTGAGCAGCCTCACTAATATAACCCAGTCTGATTATTTCCACCAGTTGAACAGCTTGGTCACACTCATGAATAAATCAGAGTTTCAGAAGAAACACCACCATGAAGATGAAAAAAAAGAAAAACACACACACACTCAAGAATATAAAAACACAGAGATAAAAGCATGCACTGACTAACTGAAGAAGATCTATGAAAAAAAAAATGCACTGCAAAACTAAGCTGTGCTACAGGAGCCACACTACTCCCAGTAGTTGAACTTAGAGTGATAATCCATATAGCACTGTGGATAGCACAGTGCAGGCTTGGAGGGACAGGAGGGGCAGTGGGACCACACATCACGCCTGATCTTCAGCTTCTTGGTGCAGACCCTGCAGGCCCTCTGTGGTGCTGCCTTGTTGGGTGTTGGTGGGATGGGGAACATGAAATGCCTTTCCGTCAGCCTCACTTCATCGTCGGACCGGTAGCTGCTGAGGTATAACTTGATCCCGAACCTGGCACGTTTGAGGGGGATGTATTGGCAAAATATAAGCCTACCCTTCTAAAGGAGTAGGCTTTCATCCACACACACCGCTCGCCGTGGCTCATACACCTCCTGAAATTTTTCATGGAGGTGGTCCAGTACTGGACGGATCTTGTACAGCCAGTCATACTGGGGATGGTCTGGTGGTGGCATCGCAGAGTTGTCGTGAAAGTGGATAAATTGTAGGATGATCTGAAATAGGATTGAACAACATTTGATCAGTGTGTGTAAACAAACACACACACACCAGAAACAATCAAGTACACATACACACATTTGTACACAGACACAGACACACACACCACATAGAAGCACAAACACACACACACACACCATAAACAATGACACACAAATACACCACATAGAAGTATACACACATACACACCACACACCATAAACAATGACACACAAATACACCACATAGAAGCATACACACATACACACCACATAGAAGCATGCACACACACACACACACACACACACAGAAGCACACACACACATCATCCTCATCTATTGTAATGCTAAAAAGAAAGACTTGGACATAGAAAGGAGTTGGAGAGGGAGGGTGGAAGGAAAATGAGAACAAGTAAACAGAGCGAGACTCGGAGAGAGTAAAGAAACTCACTTGAAATCTGTTTCTTGTCATTACTGAGCTGAAGACTGGAATGCGGTACAGCACCTTCTTTGACCAGTACAGCTCAATTGCAGGCAGTCGCACGATTCCCATCAGCAACACCTGGGCCAGGAACTTTTTTAGTTCAGCAGCATCAACAGGTTCCCACTAATTTGCTCTGAATACTGGGGCAAGATTGTCGAGCTCCACGCCCTCTGCCACGCCCCCTTATTTGATGCTGTCCAGTGCCTCTAGCTCTTCCCCTGCCCCTACCACGACCTCTCATGACAGGAGGGGGTGCTGTGCTGGTGCTGGGAATCGGCTCTGGTTCTGATTCTTGGTCGAATCATGGCCGGTATCGCTCGCTTGACCAACATCACGTGGGTCGAAGTCCGGGTCTTCTTCTTCGTGACCGCCACGAGTTCCGACAAAAGTGGATGGTGCTGGTTACCGTCCGTCTCTTCCTCATCACTATCACTGTCACCTGATGCTTGGAAGTCTTCGTCACCACTATCAATATCATTCAACACTTCACCTAAAACTTCCAGTGCGCTATAACGCTTCAAAACAGGTCGCCGTGTCGAGCTTCGTCTCTGATCCGCCATCTTGATTATGATAATCAGCTCGACCCTTCTTGAATACTAAACCGACAATTTCCTAACACTTCAGTACACTGATAAAGGGATAGAACTGTTATTTAAACACCCCAGTAGAGTCGGGAACAATTTCTAGGGTTATTTCCCGTGCCAATTTTTGAAATTTCGATGACGAAAATACCCCGTAATAGACACGGTTACGGGCGTACAGGATCGTGGAAACGACCCCGTAATAGACACGGGGCAAGCAGGGAAGAGGTTAATGGGGATCCGTCCATTATCACGTTGGAATTATCATATCGTTCAGTTTGGGTATTAGTCGCGCCCAAAACGCATGAGTCGTCCCCGAAAAGCAAGTATCTAGAAGGTTAACGTCGTCGTCATCATCACCTTTGGTAAAAAACAACGTTACATCGTCGTCATCGTTTAAAATATACGTTCCTTTTTTGGTTTCTTTACGTTCTTTAATAGTCAAATAATTGCTCAACACGTTCGGATTACTGTCATTGGGTGTTATGGTATTGGCGTAAATACAGTGTCTTTCCCCAGTATTAAAATCTCTGTGAATCAACACCTTAGTTCTGGACGGAACGAAATCTTTAGACATGACGACGGTAGAAGAATCCCTTTTTTCTTTTAGTTTGGCTAGGTGCCAAAGGTGGGTGCATATATAGGCGATGTACTACGTGGGGGATTATGAGTTTACACAAAAAAAACGACAAGTTTTTTTTTTTGTAGTTACTGGTACTATTTAATGACCATAAGGGTTTCTTTAAGCATTATTCTTCTAATATAGATAAAACTCTACTACTACCTAGACTAGTCAGATAATTTTAGAGCGTGGATAGAGAAAAGTCAAATAATAATAAATATTAATGATGGAGACTACTACTACAACCGCTACTACTACAACCACTACACCTACCCCTACAACTGCTATCCCTACCTCTACAACCGCTATTTCTAACCATACAACTGCTACCCCTACCTCTACAACCGCTATTTCTAACCCTACAACTGCTACTCCTCATACCCCTACAACTGTTACTCATACCCCAACTATTACTACTACCGTCGTTCGGGCCTATGAAGATACTTATACGTTTAACTCTAAAGATATAATATCGTCTGGTGGAAACGGCGTCGTATTTCGTGGACTTCGGAGCTCTATTAAGGAGCCGGTAGTTGTGAAACGAATGGAGACAAAGTACGTGTCTGTTGTTAGGACGTCACTTAACGGTGAGTCGGTGGTAGTACCCAAGGAAGTTTTAACTCTCCATAAAGTAAAAGAAATTGACGGTGTGGTCAAAGTACTAGACTTTCAATATAATTGGTCTGATTGTTATTGTTATATTATTATGCCTTGGGTTTCTGACAGGAGCGTCGATCTTTACGATTATTTGGACAGACTGGAGAACTATTGTTTACAAGAAGTAGACGCTCAATTTATCTTTAAACAAGTGTATGACGTAGTATTAGCTATTAGCGAACTCCATACCAATATTTCAGATACAAACATTTTAATAGATCCAGACACTCAAAAAATTACCCTGATTGATTTTGGAAGCGCTAAATTGTTTCGGAGTGATTCTAAAATTGACGAATATTATGGCACCTCTCATATTGCGCCTCCCAAGTATGTGTTAAAGAATGGGTATTTTGGAGATGGAATAAACGTATGGCAATTAGGTTGTTTATTATATTGTATGGTGATGGGGAACTACCCATTCGAAGAAGAAGAAAACGAGGTCTTCAAAGAATATTTGCCCGATACGCGTTTGTCACCATCTATTAAAGAATTATTAATGGCTTGTTTAAACAAAGATCCCCATAAAAGGGGCGACCCTAGAATCATTAAGCAGCTACGATTGGATGCAAGTTAATGGCGCTAGTAGTTATTGAGTAAATATTAAGTTTTGTGCAATCAACTTTGTGTGGTTTGTACCAGAACATTAACGCTATGTATACGTTTGCTCTCTCCATGTACTAAAAAATTGTACAAAACACAAAACGTTGCGCGGACTGTTAAGACAAAATACACAATATATTGCGCGCAGATTCGTTGTTCATAAACAAGGTAACGAACACGATCGTAACAATTACGGTTTGCGTTGTAGAATCATTCAGACTAAAGTTTAACAATTAACGAATTTGACACAGGAAAGAAATAAATATATATTATTATTATTAGATGGACAATCTTTTTTTCTTTGCAACAGTAACATCATCAATATGGATATTTCATTTCTGTTATCTAAGTTATGCATTAATACTGAGGCAGATATAGATGACACAATTCGACAAGACGAAGAGGGGGATACTCTGCTTCACCACTCTATAATAATGAATAGACAGGACGTCTTTGACAGTTTAGTGAACGCCGCTCTTTGTTCGGATGTTTTACAGGTTCAAAATGACCTGTTTCAGACACCCCTACATCTTGCTGTACTTTGTAATTGTCCCAAGATGGTCAGACGGTTAGTATTGAGTGGAGTTGGGTTAGAAACGATGGATAAAAATGGTAATACTCCCTTACATGTTGCATGCAAAAAGGGGTTTGCGACATAGTGGACATTCTTTTGAAGCCATGCGTGTCAAACTGTGTTCAGGCCACAGAAGCTAAGGGTTCGACTTTTTTTTCAGTATCCTCTTCCAATTTGGTGTCTAAGTGGTTAGGCGAAAGCGAAAAACTGGTCAAAATGCTTTTTCAATTGGCAAGGAAAAAAAACCCAAGCATAATTTTTATTGATGAGGTGGATGCGTTGTGCGCTTCCAGATCCAGTAGTAACGAATCCGAATCCACCCATAGAATAAAAACAGAATTTTTGGTACAAATGCAAGGTGGAATCGGAAATGACGAGGGCGTGTTGATTTTAGGGGCCACGAACCTGCCTTGGAACCTCGATTCCGCCATCCGGAGAAGATTCGAAAAACGAATCTATATTCCTCTGCCAGATTACTCAGCTCGGAAAGGGATAATTCAACAACACTTAGACCCCGTTGCCCATTCGTTAACAACGGAAGACATACACAACCTGTGCGCTAAAACGGACGGATACTCGGGCGCCGATATTGGTATCATGGTGCGGGACGCTACGATGCAACCCATTCGAAAATTATTGGCGGCTACTCATTTTTGTAAAAAATCGTCGGACGATAATCGGTTAACGCCGTGTTCTCCTGGCGCCTGCGGCGCAATTGAAATAAATTTGGAAAGCGTACCTGAAGACCAACTCTGCGAACCTGTGGTAACCACTGACGATATGATGTTGGCGCTGGATAATCAAAAAAGTTCTGTAGGTAAAGCCGATATACATCAACACGTTAAGTTCACTAATGAATTTGGACAAGACGGATGATCGGTTGGTAAATGGGGGTTTATTGCGACGCGGTTCCTCTTCGCATTATTCCTTGTAAAATAATAGAATTGGTAGTCAATTCTGAAGCGTGTTTCTGTCCCACAGTCGTTAACGCGTTCCAGTCGACAGTTGTTATATGTTCATGAAATAAAAACTTAAAAGAGTCAAGGTCATTCATTTCCGCAATTAGATGCAATAAAGTATACCCGTCGTTTTGAGTAGAGAGGTTGACTGGGTATTTGTACATAAGCAGTAAATTCAAAGCGTTGTTATGGTTGCACAATACCGCTAAATGCCCGCAAGTATATCCGTCATTATTGTACTCCATTATGAGTTGTTGTTTGAATTCTGCAACATGGTCATTATCCATGATGGCATGTATAACAGCATCGTATCCTTTGTAACAAGCTAGATGCATCGGGTTGTTGCCGTATCTATCGACTATTTGAACGCTGGCGCCTTGGTTGAGCAACAGTTTTACAATGTTGGGTTGGTTATGAAGAACGGCGTAATGTGAAGCCGTTCGCAATTCTCTGTCTCTCAGGTCTAAGTCTCGCACACTAAGTATGTTGTTCATAATATCTTTGGCCTGCTCCGTTTCTCCATCTTGTATTGATCTGTGCAATACTGTCTCGCCCATTTCATCCAAGTCTACTGACAACAGATCTTTCAGTAGACTATTGGACATATTGTTTTTTTTAAGGAGAGGACGTTAGTCTTAACTAACCTGTAATTAATATTGAGCTTATTACTTTCCATTTAGGGTATTAAGGTTCGTTTGAGGTAGTTCGCCCCAGTATTATACGTTTCACCACACGCTCGGTCTGCTATAATCACACCGCAACTCTGAAATTAAAAAAAACCCCACAATATCTTAATAAACGTCTTTTACGCGCGTCTCTACGTTTATCCTGCGGAACGACCTCATCAACATACGTGCAAACGCAATAACAACGTGTGTGTTGAGGTGGTTCATCCTAGCAGTAGGTCAAGTTACACTATATTTAGCGCACTAGCCAGGTGAGATCGCTGGGGTATATATATAAAGGAAAATTTTCCAGGGTGCTAGCAACACAAACATGGCTGGGACGCACGCTCTTCGCTTGTTTGTCACCGACTTTTACGTGGAAACTACTGCTTCTCGGGCGCCTACCAACGCTCAGTCGTCTGGTTTACACCATGAGGTTTTTGATGTCACAGGAGCGTTCGCGTTATATTCTCTACATTCTCCCAACAAGACTGCGGCTATTATCATGGACTTGGACGTTGAAGTTGATCCTGAGGGTTTGGGAGACGCTTTCATGAAACGCCAGCAGGACAACGAGGGCGTTGCACAAACGTTCTACAGCGTACAAACGTCAGCGTCCAATCGCGAGACCAACACCGTGGTTTACAAAGGTGTGATATTGGACGCGTACGCTCCACGTAGACCAAATCGTCCTTCAAAATATCTATCAACCAAAAGGCGTCGACCGTTGAGGACTATGATCAATAGCCACGTAGCCAATGCTACCAAAAAAGTTAACAAAATGGACAGATTGCGGATAGAATTTTGCAATGCGAAATCAAGACGACAACAACGCATGTGTGTATGAATTAGTAATTCGTATACATAAGATTTTGTTTTGGCCAGCAATATCGCCCAGCTAATATTGGGAGATTCTGCAACAATCACCTCTGAAAAATGTTTTTCTAACTGTTCAGTATCCAAAGAGGGCGAGAGGGGTGTGGAGGATATTAAACTAGCATTTGCTTCTAAGTACGCTTTAATGTTCTCGGCGCGCTTTAAGTAACAAGCGCAATACGCGCCAACGCTAGATTTGGATTTCTCGCTGCACTCTTTGTGTTTAACGACGCGAATAAAGTAATCTATGGCTTGTTTGTAAAGGTTGAACGCGTTTGTGTAATTGTGGCACGAATCCTCTTCCGTCGCTTGGCTCGCCAATTCGATAGCTTTTTGCAACGACTGATATGCTATCCTGCTAAAAAAAAAAATGAAACGAAAGTCAATGACTGTAACTAATAGGTCTGTTCCTTTTTTTAAATACTGTAATTGCCTTTAACTGAAACAAAAACCTTAATACTACTACTACTAACGTTAACGTAAAAAAAAAAAATTCTAATGTTCCAGTATAATACAGACACTTTTTTTTTATTTTAACATTTTTGTCCCACTTTGATCATTCTCATCATGCGGGCCTACACGTTCTTGGTACACTGAGCCGGGCTTTGTACACGAGCTCACTCACTCCTTGGTGACCACCTCCGTGAAGGTGAGCGTTTCTCCCATTGCTTTAACTTGTCTCTAATTTGCTTGTTGTTGAAAGGCAACGCGTCTAATTCTAGAAAACATCCTCGCAACTGTTGTATCTGGGATGTTGAAAGACATTTTTGACGAATGACTTCGTAACCTCTGTACCTGCCTAAGTACTTGTGAAGAACAAAGTGTTGTTGCCGATTCCACAATCGTGTAGGCATCGGGATCTCGCTTGGATCGAAAGTATCTGCCTCTACCTCATACCAGTCTAAAAACGATGGTACTTGGTCCTGACGTAGAAGCGAGGTGGTCGGCTCCCCGCTGACCGTAGTGATCGCTTCTTTAATTGCAGCCGCTATTGTTGAAGCGACGGTCTCCTCCTCCTCTCTTGCATTAGCCTCTTTTTTTTTCTCTGATGGTGTTGCTGGTGGATGAGATCGTCTCCGTGGTCGCCATTGCAACATTGGTGAAGGAGTCGACTGTTGCGATGCCAGCCCATCCCCAAGGTTCGTACTGCGTCCTGAAAGTCTGAAAAAAAAAAGAAACAATTATGTCAAGGACTAAAAGTCTGGAAAATTCTCATTTGTGGGTCTGGAAATAGTATTTTGTAAAAAAAAATGTGCAAACTTTTTTATGATGTTAAATTTTGATTTAATTTTCTTTTGCAAAAATATTACAATGGGAATTTAAAAAAAAAAAAAAAATTAAATACAAATTGTTGCAAACGGACTGCTTCTGCTGCTGATGGATTTTTAGACACGTACACTGTCTCTGTCTATATATTTATTTCTTTTTCTCCGTCTATTTTTTTTTAACGCACGCGCACACACACACACTAAATTTTTTTGGTAGGTATTGAACGTCCTGCTATTATTAACTCAGTTCTTTTTGTTTTTTGATGCGTTTAGCGTAGTAATTTCATATATAGAGGTACACGCACACACACGCATTCTGGGTTCTGAAAAAAAATGATGAAAATCCCTGGATAAAAGTCTGTAAAAAGTATGGAATTTTGTTTGGTTTTATCCATGATAACCCTACATTTCCCCCAATCACCTCATCGGTGGAGGTGCTAGTGATAGCTGAAATCATCTCCGTGGTCTCTGTCGCAGCAACATTGTTGTTGGAGTCGACCGTTGTCGCGACCTCAACCGATTCCCCAATCGTAGTATCATCCTCGGTGGTGTTGCTGGTGGACAGAATTGTCTCTGTAGTCTCCATCGCAGCAACATCGGTGTTCGAGTTGACCGTTGTTGCGACCTCAGCCGTTTCTCCAATCGCCTCATCGGTGGTGGCGCCGTTGCTGGTAGTCGTTGATGGAAACGTCTCTGTGGTCGCTGTGGGAGTGTCGGTAGCTGCTGCGACCTCCGCCTCGATGACTTGGTTTGTAATCGGTTGAACTGACAGAATTGGATGTATGGTTGTGCCCAACGAGGCCACATGTTCTCAATAGGCCTGGATTTTGTAATCTAACCTCGCAGGACCCTGACAGTTTTTTCGATGAATGTCCAAAGAATGGTGCATTAGATCGGCTTGCCACTGTTGCACCGCTAGATCCATGTATCAACTCTTTTTGCTCATTTTCTTGCGAAATTGAGTCGAAGAACATCCCAGCAACCTGTGTGTCATTTTCGCCATGTTGGATGCGGTGATCGCTTTTCCCGAACTCGTCAAGAAGACGAAAGGACTGTCCGAACAGTTCGAGGAAAGCTGAGGGCAAACTGTCTCTATGTACTTTTGGAGATGGTTATGATTTTCCAAAGCCAAAATCAAATCTCGTGGTCCCAAGGCGCTTGTTTTGTGGTCGTGGACTTTAATGACAAACACAGTTTGGTCATCGCACGACTGAAACTTACCCTCTGCGTATTCGGACATCTTCAAATTAACTACCGCTCCTGGACGAGCGATGTTGGCAATTGCGATGAGGCACATAACATTATCTCTCGCTTCCTCACACCATCCAGTACCCGATTGGTTTGAGACAACGTCGTCAAAACGTTGTCTTAATGGCGGGAGGCTGTCGTTGTGTGCAGCTTGGCATGGTGCGGATTGAACGTGGTGCATCCGTTTTTGCCTGAACTTTTCAGCGACTCGTTTAGCACGCTTGATGCAGTGATCTACCATGTCCAATTCTGTCAGATCAATACCGAGATCAACCATCAGTCGGTAACAACTGAATTTCAGAAACTCCAGAAATTTCTGCACACACACACAATCTTGAGTATGGGTTTAAGTGTACATATATACATAAGTAACTACTATTGGCAATTGCGAACACCAAACGCACATTATATATACAAGTACATTAGTAACTAACTCATAAGTAGGGTAGGTAGCATAAGTAACTAACTCTTAGGTAAGTTCGAATAAGTATTTTTTTTGTGTGCTGCCAATCCGCCAATATTGGAGATTGTAAACACCAAACACACATTATATATATATATATAAGTACATAAGTAACTAACTCATAAGTAGGGTAGGTAGCATAAGTAACTATTTCTTAGGTAAAGATTATTGGCGGATTGGCAGCACAAAAGAAAAATAGAGACCTAAGTAAAGGTACCGACGTACAGTTTTATGGAACGGTTCGGCAGTATAAACCCGTAACGTACAACCAACTTAATGTATAAAACGAGTGTAATGTTAACATTCATCAAAACTGGCTATTACCATCGGTTTGTAATTTTCTTTTGGTGTCATTACACAGTATATGGGGGGGGGACAGTTATGTTCTATTGAAGGACGTAGAATTAACCTCTGATTTTGCAGAGATTTTTTTTCTTTGTGTAATGTGTGTGTGTGTGTGGTGTTCGCAATTGCCAATATTGGCAGCGCAACAAAAAAGAAATACCCTACTTACGAGTTAACTACTTATGTACTTGTATATATATATAGTCGATATGGGACGTCACACACACGCGCGCGCACATACAAGAACCATGCTACGAACAGCGTTGATGCGTGCGCTGAACCACGAGACTACCGTTATTGAAGGCTGGAATCGCCATGACCACACTACCTATTTACGCTGGTTCAACGAGCTCTTGGAAAAGCTGTCGAACGTTGCCAGGATTGTACCTTGCCAGACTCGTACTTGTACTTTGCTCGATAAAGAAGGCAGGGTGATTGAGGATGATCTTCCTATCTCGGAATTGCGAATCGTCTGGGGGTTCAGTCTCAACTTCAACAAAGTGGAATTCGTTCCCAACCTGTGCTACTACCAGAACACTGGAGTGTATAAGCGCGATCACACGGCCCATTCAATGTGGAAGGCTCAATACGAGACCGGGTTCGTAGAGGCGATCGACTTTGAACATCCATTGTTCTGCGGGTTTAAGAACGAGTTTAAAGGTCCTGTAAACCCGGTTTTCGGAGGGGAAATCGCTTTGAAACGCGTTAAAGCATTTTTGCAGGGCGTTTATTTGAAGCAAACAGAAACTTTATTATGTTAACACAATTTTCAAATCACGTTCGTGGAGGTGAAGTAAGCAGATGTACACTTTAATCCGTAAAACATTTTTCAAGTGGCAGAATTTTCGCCTTCGTTGTCATTGCCGTGGTATCTCACCTCGCGCGAGGTTTCATCGGCCTCAAAAGTTATCGCTCTTTGTTGTGACGTCACGTACAGGGTGTTCGTGTTCCACGTGTTATATTTCAAAATTCAACTCTCCTAGCCCATCATACCGTCGAATATGGAGCCATATCAAGACGAACCACTTCTATCGGCCGTGGGTGCAGCAGCAGAAGGGGTTGACTGGTCGTCAGAATCGTCTGACTCGGAGGGTGAACCCGAGTTTGCTCCCAATCCAGCTGTAGCAGACGACAGTGAAAGGTAAACAGGGAACTCTTGCCTTCGATACCAGCAGTATTTTAGGATTTGCACTGTACAACTGCTAACTGTTAACATTATATTTCTTAGTCAGAATATACAAACGGTACATTACGACTTTGTGATTGTGAGTAGGGCTGCAGTTGTTTTTTTTATGAGTAGGGCTGCAGTTGTTTTTTGACCCGATTAACACCCCAAATGGTGTGTTCATTTTATGGCAAAGTGTGCTTCCAAGTAGACATATGTAATGGATTTAGGATGATGCTGAGAGAGAGTTGCCAATACGCAACTGATAATACTATTGCTTGCAAAAGCACATTTCGGCACGTATGTCATATCAAACTTGTCAAATAATGAATGAAATCCTGAACAGCTAATGGAATAAGGTTGTTAAGAAACTAGAAAGTTAGACCATTGCCCTTATCAAAGAATGAATACACTGTGCGTTCCTGGTGACATCTATTATTTGTTGAAAGTAATCTTATTTGAAAATGGCACCACTTGACCTTCTCTCCACTGAATTAATGTACTCAGCCTTGATGATGTCGCAACACATTGTAGTGGTTGCTCTGGCAAAATATAACTGTGGCAATAGATAACATGAATACCTGACAGTTTATTTGCTGTAGCAGAGATTAACATGAATAAATACCTACTTCATAATTTAACTGTGCGTCCATATGTATTTAATGCTGTTATTGTTAACATCTTTTTCTCCAGATCTTGGTGCAGGTGTGGCCAATGCAAAGAGTGGCCAGGACAGAAAGAGGAGGAGAGGATCTGCTGCCACTCCTATGACAAAGTGGCCAGCATGCTGGAAGGCCAGCAGTGCATCACCAGCCACGAAGGTGTTTTCACCAATTGCCTGAGCCGGTAGGTGCAAAGTTTAGGTCATTTTTGTAGCTGAGCACTAAGTCTGTGCGTCTCATATTCTGCAGTGTCTTCGTGCTGGAAAAAAAGAAAGTACTGTTGTATTCGGTCATGAAGTTATAATTGTAAAAAAATTCTCTCTCTCTAAACAGAGAACAAATCTTATTTCTTGAAGCAATTTTTTATGTATTCATACTTATGAAAAAATATTTGTAAAATAGTTTCCCAAATTGTAAAGAAGAAACTATTTGCAAACTTCCAAATGAAGAATAGCAGTTGCATGAATGCTTTCAGTGACTGTGCTCTCTGTGAAAAATTTACGTGTTAAGTTTTGTTTGTGAGCTGATAACGCTTTCTTGAAACTGCCCACTCACCTAGTTTACTGCTTAACATTCAATCAAGCTTGCCTGTGTTTGGAATTTATTAAGAACCAAGCAGTGCAGGGGAAAGAAAGTGAAATGAAGGCAAGTTTATTCTTTTTGTACAAAAGCCAAACAGCTGAAAGAGAAATCTACTCGTGCGATAGAATTGAACATTATTCTTGCATTTGTAATGAATGATGCTGACATGATGAGACTGAGTTTACATGTCAAAATTCTGCATGGTTATGATATCAAAACTACATACAATCTGTTGACTTTAAATATCCCAACAGCCAGAAGGACATTCCATGAAAAGTATTAAAACTTTTGATTCAACTTGCTTGCACACTTTTTTCCGAATGGGGTTATTAACCTTCAGATTTCTTCATCCTATATTGTTGCAGCAGGAATACTTAACATGTTTAAAATGAAAATAGACAAACACGGGGAAGCATATTAGTACTCCTAGACTAATCTGAATACTGGAAGTTAGTCCAACTTAGTCGTCTCCTGCATACCCTCGCTATGCAATCAAAAACTGAATATCAGACATTCTGTAGAGCAGGCAAGAGGCTAATACGCCTACACCAATATATGTGATATGAGTTAATTTCTGGATTTCAACAGTCACCCACTCCATCATACGTCAAAGTAGACATTGCAATTCCAGAAATGA
Source organism: Conus canariensis (assembly GCA_033310375.1). Classification (NCBI taxonomy): domain Eukaryota; kingdom Metazoa; phylum Mollusca; class Gastropoda; order Neogastropoda; family Conidae; genus Conus; species Conus canariensis. Next base: position 14,946,092 of record CM065727.1, read on the forward strand.
CTTGATTTGTGCAGTTTCTGTTGTTTCAGGTATAGCATTGATGCAACCATAGTGCTTCTCAAACGAGTCGCAAGAAATCGGTGGAAAGAGGAATCGGTGGAAAGAGGAATATGAACACAGGAGACCTCACAAGTAAGTAGATGTTGTTGCCATGTATAACTGAACAAGGTTGCAGATCATCATTATTTTTTGTCTTGTATAATGGACAACTTTTAGCATGTTACTAAGTTTAGGCATAAAAGAACTGTCAATTAACATTGAAAAAAAACAACAATAAAGGGGTAAGAGGAGATATAACAGTTGTTATCTTGATGCCAACTAATAGCCGACATACTGAATGTATTCTGTCTCTGTAGCATCATTTTTATGTCAAGATGCTTTGCCCAGTGACAGAAACTGTGATATGATTTATATTTCAGAACATACAGGCATGTGGCATACTGTAATTTTGTGTGCTGGATCTGGCGGTCAACTCTTGGTAGGGGCAATCGGATTCCACTTCCAGCATGCCTCGTATCAGCAGTAAGGGCCAAGTACCCTTCAGAGAAATATGCTGGATTCAAGTATGCTGCTTAATGTCTTGGTAAGTGATAACTGTATGGCATGGCGCAATTTTATATACATGAAGCACAGTTTCTAAGACTGACACAGTAACCAGCCGCCGTGGCGAAGTGGTCAGCGTCGCGGACTCCCGGCTGGGAGGTCGTGGGTTCGAATCCCATCAGAGTCATGTGGGTTTTTCTGCCCCGACCGGCTCCTACCCAGAGTTGAGTTTGCTGCGGACTCAGTTGGGAAGACTGGGACCACACAGTCGAGTTTCATCCACTTAATGGATGCGTTTCTGAGAGTGTTGCTCAAATTTCCTGACCAACACTGCACGTGCCTGTATCTCTCGGGCCTGGTTGACGCCGGGATATATTATGAAAGGAAGCGTAGAGTACAGCCCTGTCATGTAGTCTCAGACCGAAATGGAAATCCGTAGCATCATCGTAATCATCCTCATTCTCATCGATCAGCAAAAAAAAAAGTCTCAAATTCTGTGACCCTTCATGCCCTGCTCTCATGGTGACCTCAATTTCGATGTCCTCTACACGTCTGTGGCCTTGGTTTGGTTCCGTCGGGGTCACCGGTATCGGCGAGTCCATGGGGGCTGTCGTTGGACGGACGTGGTGGCACCCTCCGGAGGGAGAGCTCACTCACGCCGGCTCCGCGACTAAGCAATTATTGTCGTCAGTAGGGGGCTTAGTAGGTGGTGTCCTGCGTATGTTAGATCAGAACAGGCGCCACTAAACACCACCGAAGTGACTCGGCAGCAGTGCAGTGTCTCCTCCGGTGGGCTGCCTCTTGACGACTTGACACTGACTGCTCCCCTGCGGATTGCCGTGCCGGGGCTGCGGCGGGGCCGACCGGGCTGTGGCTGTGGACGGGGTGTCGGAATGAGCGGCGTGGGTGCACTGCCTCTGAGGTGGCACAGAGGTTGGGACAGCCAAAAAAAAAAAAAAAAAAAAAAAAAAAAAAAAAAAAAAAGACTGACACAGTAAACTCAGTTTACAATCACATTGATTCAAAAATGAAATAGACCACAGCATGCAGCATTACTAAAAAAAAAAAAAAAAGTGGGAAAATTGATAAACAAATACAACAAGTGCATGAAATAAAACCGCCGCACACCCAAGGAAAGAGCTTGCCAATATGTGTGTAGCAACAGTGGGGATGACAACAATGAGTACACAGAAGGGTTTAGAGTATGCTGAAGTGGAAAAGGGGTTCCCCCACCCTACCATGGAGGACAGGGGGTGGGGATTGAAAGATTCATCATGGAAAAACTGTACAGCCACATCTGATAAAGGAACAGTTGGAGAGCTGTCACCATGATTTTTTTAAGAGGGTGGAGGTGGGCAGAGGTGAGGTGGGAAGAGCAATAAAAAGAATAGGAAATACTCTGCACAATGTGTACATTTTCACTAGCAGGTATCCATATCACATGGATAGATGGTGGACAAATAAAATCAATGTGATGGAAATGCTTCCTATTCTGTTTACATGTGAAATAGCTATGATCAGTCTCAGTGCATTGGTGGCACAAGAAAAGGGTGTAAATGAAAATCATAAATAAGAGAAATAAATATAGTCATGCTTAGGGATGGTAACAGCTCCATCTGCGAGTCAGGAAAAAAAAAAAGGAAACAGAAATACATTCATTCTAATGCACACAAGTACACATACATATGACGCCAAAGCAAGAAACACACGAAAGCAATTTTTTTTTACATAAAAAGTAAGCAAAAATGGAAAAGATATGATTTGATAGTGGTTTGTAGACATGAGAACCACTGAATTGAACCCTGAAAATGATACAAGGACAGCATGTTTGGAAACATTTTTTTGTGTGACAGTGGATTGTCACTGGGACTGAGGTGGACTCTGTTGTCCAGTAGTTGCCCAATTCATGCGTGCACGGTGTTGTGCAACAACTGTTGCTTTGTCCACTTGAGGAGCTGTGTGGCTCAAGGGTGGTGGGACAGCGCAATTGTACTCTTGCTGTGCCTGCTTTGCTCTTTTGTAGCTAGGGTAGGTGAGTCTTAGCAGAGTCACAGCTTCAAACAAATCACTGATGTAGTCTGCAACACAAAACAGATGTCACATTATGCCTTTTCTGAGATGAAGTTGTGTTACTGGCAACTTGCCCAGTTTAATGAAAACGTGAATCAAAGAGTTGAAACTATAACAACAACAAAACTCAAGTAAAATGAGAGAAAGTTAATATCTTTGTTCTACCTCACCACATCTCATTTTGCACGAAAACCCCCCTTTTCACAAACAAATCTCGTCCACCTCATGCTACTTTTTGCCAAAATTAACACCTTTTTTACAATCAAAATTAACATGCAAAAACCGCCAAAAATCGAAGTAATCGTTACTTTAAAATGGGGGGCTTACGTGCAAAACAAAAAATGGGTGATATAGAACAAAAGATATTACCTTTCTCTCTCCATAGCATGAAATCTAAAGGTTTACAGTACGCTCTTCTATCTCAAGCACCACCAACAAATCAGAACAAACAACCGACCTTCCATCTTGGTTAGTTATTTTTACACACACCGAATTTATATCCTCACCAACTAATTCTTTAAATTGACTGTTTTCACCAAATGTATATGACTGATAATCGCAAAACCCCACCTTAGTTGACGGGAGTGCTCTTAGAACTGTAGATGGCTGACCATTATACAAATTAGTGTTTGTTTTTAATTCACTTAAATGAACGTACGACCTTGGGTTAATTAGAAAATCGGATGGTCTACTACCAGCATACTCGTAGAGGCCGTTTTCTAAGTACTTATGGGTGTTAACACTATACGTTTCACCGCTATCATAAAAGCCCAAGATTCTAGCAAGACCTCTAGGAAAAACGTACTCTCGCCTTTCTTCTGGAAAGTGCATAGTAATTATAAGATTTGCCTCATTAATTTTTAACTTAATGCCAAAATTGCTAAATACTTCTTTTAAAGAACAAAAGTTGTAGTAACCATCAGGTATTTTTAACTGCTTTAATAAATTACCTTGCTCGCCCTTAACATTCACCCAGTTATTCTTAGCTTTTTCTGATATATTAACCCACCTAACTTTAAAACCAATTTCTCTAAGAGCAACCCTATTATTACCGCGCCTATTGTCAATTGGATACTTTAAGAACACGCGCTGGTTTTGCTTGGTTATATAAAGGAACATCCTTTTTAAATCCTTTTTAAAAAATCTATTTAAAAATGGAACCTTTTAAATATAATGAAAGTGCCACTTACGACGTAGGAGGGGTTTATGAGCCCAAATCTTTGGACTTTAGTAACCTAACCATCGCAGTGGATGAATCATATGGCTTTCTAGTCAGACTTGTAAACCCACTAACTAGATATTTAAATCCTCCAATAAAGAGCGATAGAGTGCCATCAGCATGGTCAACTCATCCCATGGCTTTTTACCAGAATCAGTTAAATTTTGCAGTTTACTGCTCAACCACTGGCTGCGGTGTTTCATATACAAACAATTTAAACCACCCCAACCTCTTAGTAAGGTCAGTACATAACTTTCATGTTTATTATCAGTATAGACGCATACTAACTGAACTACAAGTACGCCTCCCCAACGACAACGCGTTTAATCCATTTCTCAGCCCAATGGACAATAATGCATATGAAAGAATCTGCAACGAATTTAACATTAACCCTTCAAATAACTTTAGACAAAAGTTAGACCGCAATCACGGGTTAGGCACATTGTATTTGTGGGGTCAGCGTAGAGAATATAATTTTGACTACTGGCCCGGCCACACCTCTTTTAAGTCAAACTCCCAAGTTAGATTGGGGGCCATAGAACAAAAACACCCCCATGCTTGGGCAACATTTATCTTAGATGAAAGTGAAGGCCTAACAATGCCAGGAGTGCAAAGACTTAATGACTCCATACGCACGTACGTTTGGTGTCTATTAGGAGCGCAAGCACAGACCAAGTCTAGCATAGTGGATCAATCTACAGGCTTTGACGCCAGAAAACAATTTCTAGCCAATTTAGAAGATGCTATTAACTCTGCTGTTGATTTGCCTTCCAGCATACAAAGGTACCAAAACGTTCTTTCACATGCTAGGTCAAAGGTTGACTTTGTTGTAGGTCATGGATTATACATGCTGCCTTCTGACCTTAGACTGCAGATTGGCATGATACAGAATTATAATAATGAAATTCTCATAGCCGGAGACGATCAAAACTTAGGACACAATCAAGGCTTAAACACAAGGCCGCGCCAGCCATTTTAAAAAAAGTATCTAGCCCTGAAAGCGACCCACCGCCACCAGTTATAAGCAGCAGCCCAGAAAGCGACCCACCGCCAGTTATAAGCAGTCCAGAAAGCGACCCCCCACCTGTTGATGTACCTCACCCCGACAGACACACTAGCGAAAAGACGGCCCTTGTTGTGTTTTTAACTTTTACTGGATTAGCCATACTTTATTTCACTAAAAATTAAACCAGCAGCCAGCACCCCCAAAGTCCACAGATGGTCAGCCATATAGCCAGCCACTTTGCCTATGGTAGACAAAACCCAACTAACAACACTGCCTATTATGCCAGGCAGAGCATCAAGCGCTTTGACAGCTAACTTTTTTAATAAGTTTGCTAGATGGCGCAGTTGTTTTCTAATCCAACTTTTACCAGGCTGAGGCGTTGGAGGCGCTACTGGCCCTGTTGGCGCACTGCCGGTTAATGCATAAACCAGCGTAGAGATAGCAAACCCCACAGCTGTTAATATACTAACTATTGTAATTCCCTGCTCTCTGAACAGAGTCCTTATTCTTTCTGCTAGCGTAGTATTTTCATGAAGTATTCTGTTTATAGTTTCTCTGATTCTGCCTGTTTGGTATGCTATTTTTTCTCTGTTAGTAGACAACGCCGCTACCCTGGCTGCCCTTTCTGACGTTAACTCCTGTATTTTCGCCTGTATTCTAGCCTTTACTTCTAACCCTAAATTGTTATCATCTGCATCGCCCAGTTTATGTTTTTCTTCTCTTATCTCTATATCTAACTCACCAAGTTTTGACAAGTTGTTTTTTAGCTCGCCATTTATTCTCCGTAGAGTATCATCAAGACCCCTGAGTTCACGTATAGCAGCTTTAAGATTCCTGTGTACACTCTCAGACAATGGAGGATCATCAATTGTTTGTAAAGCTGCTTCTTCTTCAGGACTCAGCTCACGTTCTCTTTGACTAGGTAATTGAGAACCGGCAATTGTTTTTAACTGCGTCTCCTCATTAAAACTCGCCTCAATTTCTGCTATTGCCTCATCTGTTCTTTGACTTAATTCTTGAAGAGGTATGTTTTGCATTTCAGATTGTGTTGGCAACCTTTGCTCCAAGTTCTGTAAAGCACTAACAGCCTCAGACCTTAGATCGCCAATAAAGTTTAACTGCCTTTGGTCAAAAACAGGGAGCTCTCTAAGAATTGTGCTCCTGCTTAAAAACTGGGTTGGGTCTGGTTTTGTAGTAAGCCGTACAAGGTTTCCTTTACTAGTTCTTACATACAAATGATTATTTTTATCTGTTGAAAAATTGGAAACCTTAAGTGCTTCCGGCTGCTCTCGCCCCATATGGCTATATAATGATTCAATTCTATCTAACATTCGTATTTGACTTAATCCTACTCCTTGGCCTGCTGCTGCTGCTTCAAGTTCTTCTTGCAATGAAGGACCTGGTTCTTCAATAGAATCAATCATGCCAAAATCGTCTTCTTCTTCCTCAATAGGATCAATCGCGTCAAAATCTTCATCAGCCATATTTATATATTTATTATTTTTTGTTTTATAAAAAATGAACCCATACGGCTGCGACCTTGATCCATTCAGAAAAGCGAAGGAACCCCACGGCATAAAAGGCATAAGACAGACTGTGCGGGTTGTAAATAATCCATCAACAATTGAGCCCAATGAAATGTTAACAGTAAGATTTAGTGACTTCGGGCCTGACGATGTTATAATGCCGGGCACTGCCAGGCTGTCATTCAAAACAGATATTGAGTCGGCGGATCCTAATGCTACTGTCGTTGCTAACCTGGGCAGGGCCATCATTAAAAATATGGTAATCAAACTGGAAGGTAGAGAAGTTTTCTCACTGAGTAGCGCAGACATTTTTAATCTCTATTCTGATCTGTGGCTGCCTAGAACAGAAAGAAAAGACAAAATCTTTCAGGGGATCCAGAGCCCAAGCGGTCTTAAGCACAGGCTTAATGCTGCAGATGCAAAGGAAGACGAGGGAGACCAGGCAATAGCGCGAGCATTTAAGAACAGATTTTGCATCCCTCTAGATTTTGAACTGTTAAAAACCCATCAGCCATATTACCAAGGCGCACTAAGAGACAAACTTACTTACGAACTGACATTCAATGACAGCGGGTCTGTTATTCTATCAGATGACCCTCAAGCCAGATACACTGTCAGTAACATCTCTCTTAATTTTGATGTTGTTACTAACCCTGAACTGGCTAGAATAATCTTAAACCAGTATAAAAGTAGGGCGGTTGTTTACTTTGAAAGAGTTTTACACCACAGTCTAGCGATTAAAAACAAGCAAGACACTGTCTGGGAAATAGCTATAAGCAATTCTTTAAGGTCCCTAAAGGGGGTTCTCTTGCTATTTACTGAACCCTCAGCTCCTTTTCAGAGAGAATCTGAGGTGTTTTACAATCCAAAAATTGAGCAGTTGTCTTGCACAGTAGATGGCAAGCCTTTTCAGTTGTATTTGGCCGGACTTTTACCCGACCATCACTTTGATGAAATAAGAAAGTTATTCGCCGGGGGCAGACAGACAAGCCCCACAGCCGATCATGTGTGTAAAAAACTTCACCTTCACGATGTAAGACTCGAAGATTATCTAACAGACAAATATGGACTATGGCTGGATTTTAGATCCACATATGACAACAGACTGCACGGGAGTGGAAGAAGGGTAGGGTCAGATGGCATACTCATACAGATTAATAAGGAAGAGGAGGAGAATGGTCAGATACAAATGCACGTTTTTGTGGTTTATGATGCCCAGCTGAACATTGAAGAAAATAGACTGAAAGAAATAGCCTATTAAAACAGATGGATAGTTTGAGCTTTTTACCTAAAGACCCGCACTGTTCGCTTATTGTGGGATTACTGGGTGTGGGAAAACTGTCTTCGTGCTTGATTTGTTACAAACAATCTACAGGTTTCATTACGAGTACATTGTTATATTCTGCACAACCATTAAGCACAACAAGTCTTACAAAGAAAGGCAGTTTGTTTGGACAGATGAGAATATATTTTTAGTTGATCCTACTGACAAGCTAAGCGACTGTTTAGAACATTACTATAGGCTGTTTGAGGGAACCGAAACGCTGTTTATTATTGATGACTGTTCAGCCGAACAAGACATTGTTAAAAAAAGAAGGACTCTGTCTAAGCTAGCCTTTAGCGGAAGACACGCATTAGTTTCTGTTTGGCTCTTAACTCAAAAATACAATGCTGTCTTAAAAGACTTTAGATCGCAGTTAAAATCAGTCATCTTATTCTATACTAAGGACAGGGATAGTTTTGAAGAATGTTTAAGTGAAAACTATATAATCAGGGACAAGGATGAACTAAAAAAAATAAAAGAGCAGAAAAATCTAAGCACGCTAAACTATGCTTACGGACTGACCCGCCAGTTCAATACGTAAGATAAGATAATGTTGCTTATAGCCCAGCCGACCGCAAGGGGCCACATCAGGGCTGTCACCATGTTAAAATCAACTCACAAGTCGTCAAAAAAAACCTTTCACACATCTCTTTAAATGACATCGTCTAGAAACGCACCAGAAACTTCGTTAAAAATCTTTCATCCGTAAAATCTTAAATCAGATGAAAAATGTTAATCTCTCTCAAAAACTCAAAGATCACGTCAGGCGGAACATCCCTGAACAGGATTTTCATGGACTCTGCTGTAAAATGTTTGTGTCTCACATCGTGCAAGTCCCAACACTCTAAAAGAATATGTTTCATTGTGAGTGGCACATGACATGGAATGCACCACGGAGCTTCCTCATTCTTTAAAAGGTACGAATGGGTAAAATACGAATGGCCGGTGTGCAGCCGGCACAGAACTGTTTCTTCTTTACGGCCACCAGACGTAGATGGGAGGAACTCATTAAGGTTTGGACGGATCTGAAAGAGTTTGTTATCCGTCTGTGTGTTCCAATCCTCCTGCCAGAGGTCTCTCACATAATCATTAATTTTGGGTTTCAGATCTGAGCAAGGGATATAAATATTGGACAATTTCTCTCTTGTGGCATTCTTGGCTAAACGATCAACCATTTCGTTCCCTCCAATGCCAACATGACCAGGAACCCAAGCGAGAATAATGTTGTAACCATCCGCTTTCAACTTGCTAAAGAGCTCAAAGAAATGTAATAGTTCTGGATGCTGAAGGTTGCGGCCAGCTATGGCCTCCAAAGCCGACAGCGAATCCGACAGAACCAGAAAGTCCCTCTTGGTAGATTGTGAAATTATTTTCAATGCCAGAACCAGAGCAGTAAGTTCAGCAGAATAGACAGAGGCATCTGGAGGTATATGTTTTAACAGTATCTGAGAAGGATCACCAGGGCAATAGGCTGCACAGGCCACTCCATCCTCAGACTTGGAACCGTCAGTGAAAATTTTCTGACAGGATGGAAATTTTGAACAGAGGTCAGCATACAATGCCTTGTATGCCTGAGAGCTGGTGGACTCTTTACGAAAAGCTGCGAGATCAAAACGAATCTCTGGTGTGAAAAAGGTCCACGGAGGCTGATGCGGAAACTTGGAAAAATCAGACACAACTCCTAGGTCTAGACCTGCATTCCGCGCGTGTGGCTGCATACGAACACCAAACGGCGGAATACAGTTAGGGTTGTTTTCGAATTTGTTTTGAAACTGGGGGTCAAAGACACAGTCATAGGCAGGATTCTGTGGTTCTGAGAACAGTCTGATGTAGTAATTTAGAGACATTTTCAGCCTGCAGTTGGACAGTGAGGGTTCACCTGCCTCTGCGTACAGGCTGTACACAGGGGTGGTGCGGAATGCTCCAAGACAGAGACGACGCCCTTGATGGTGGATAGGGTCCAAGAGTTTCAGATAAGAGGGTCTTGCAGAGCCGTACACAGCACAACCATAGTCCAGTTTGGAGCGGACCAGGGCTCTGTAGAGATGCAGCAAAGTTTTCTTATCAGCGCCCCAGTCAGTGTGTGCTACGACCCGCAGAATATTCAGAGCTTTCTGGCAAGAGGTTTTGAGATTTTTAATGTGGCTGAGAAAGTTGAGTTTTTGATCAAAAATAACTCCAAGGAATTTGGCTTCTTTTACAGCTGGAATGGTGGACTTGTCCAGACGAATTTCAGGATCAGCAAAAAATTGACGAAAATTGTGAAAATGGATTGACTGAGTTTTGGTACGTGAGAAGGTAAACCCGTTTTCCTCGGCCCACTGTTGGATCTTGTTGACACAAAGTTGGAGTCGACGCTGTACGCTGGGGTAAGAAGCTCCAACTGCGTACAGCGCAAAGTCGTCAACGAACAGAGAGGACTCAGAGCCCTGGCTTACCGATTTCACAATGTCGTTGATTTTAATGCTGAAAAGAGCAGGAGAAAGGATACTCCCTTGAGGGACACCCAACTCCTGCCCATGGATGTCGGAGAGTGTGGTGCCAACACGCACCTGGAACTGTCGATCAGCCAAAAAGTTCTGTATGAACAGAGGCAGGTGACCACGGAAACCAAGTCTGTGCAAGTCCAGAAGAATTCCTGATTTCCATGTGGTGTCATACGCTTTTTCGAGGTCAAAAAAGATAGCGACCACATGCTGTTTATTGACAAAGGCATTGCGGATGGTGGTTTCCAGACGGATTAGATGGTCGACTGTCGAGTGGTATTTCCGGAACCCGCACTATTGACTGGCCAAAAGGCCATCGGTTTCCAGCTTCCACATCAGACGGGAGTTGACCATCTTCTCCATCAACTTACAGAGGCAGCTAGTCAGAGCTATTGGACGATAGTTGGAAGGGTTGGTAAGGTCCTTTCCAGGCTTTGGAATTGGAATGATCAGGGCTTTCCGCCAGGAGGGCGGAAAGCACCCTGTGGTCCAGATATGGTTGTATACTTTAAGAAGAGTCTGGAGACAGCTTTCTGGAAAATGTTTCAAAACCTGATAATGAATATCATCCAGACCAGGGGCAGAATCAGTGCAGGTTTGTAAAGCTGTTTTCAGTTCATTGATTGAAAAAGGGAGATTGTAGGCTTCAGAGTTGTCCGATGTGAAATTGTATAAAGATTTCTCTCTGAGTTGTTTGTTTTTTAAAAATGCTGCAGATTTATTTGAAGATGAGGAGTTCTGTTGGATGGTGGAAGCCAACAGATTGGCAACAGCTTGTTTGTCAGTGACCAGAGCATCGGCAAGTTTCAAGTGATGAATGGAGGGGTTGGTGTTTTTCCCTTTGATTTTTCTGATGATGTTCCAGACTTTTTTCTTTGAAGTTTTTGATGTCAGCCCGGAGCAGAAGTTTCTCCAAGACTGACATTTACTGATTTTGAAAGTGTGTCTCGTTTTGGCGCGGAGTTTCTGATGGGCTCGAGCGTTGGGACCTGAGGGTCGTTGGTATACCCGACGCTGAGCCCGTTTGCGAACTTTTGAAATTTGTTGGCAGTCTGAATTAAACCAGGGTGTTTTGGGCATTTGGAGTTTAGATAAGATAATGTTGCTTATAGCCCAGCCGACCGCAAGGGGCCACATCAGGGCTGTCACCACGTTAAAATCAACTCACAAGTCATTAAAAAAAAAAAAAAAAAAAAAAAAAAAACCTTTCACACATCTCTTTAAATGACATCGTCTAGAAACGCACCAGAAACTTCGTTAAAAATCTTTCATCCGTAAAATCTTAAATCAGATGAAAAATGTTAATCTCTCTCAAAAACTCAAAGATCACGTCAGGCGGAACATCCCTGAACAGGATTTTCATGGACTCCGCTGTAAAATGTTTGTGTCTCACATCGCGCAAGTCCCAACACTCTAAAAGAATATGTTTCATTGTGAGTGGCACATGACATGGAATGCACCACGGAGCTTCCTCATTCTTTAAAAGGTACGAATGGGTAAAATACGAATGGCCGGTGTGCAGCCGGCACAGAACTGTTTCTTCTCTACGGCCACCAGACGTAGATGGGAGGAACTCATTAAGGTTTGGACGGATCTGAAAGAGTCTGTTATCCGTCTGCGTGTTCCAATCCTCCTGCCAGAGGTCTCTCACATAATCATTAATTTTGGGTTTCAGATCTGAGCAAGGGATATAAATATTGGACAATTTCTCTCTTGTGGCATTCTTGGCTAAACGATCAACCATTTCGTTCCCTCCGATGCCAACATGACCAGGAACCCAAGCCAGAATAATGTTGTAACCATCCGCTTTCAACTTGCTAAAAAGCTCAAAGAAATGTAATAGTTCTGGATGCTGAAGGTTGCGGCCAGCTATGGCCTCCAAAGCTGACAGCGAATCCGACAGAACCAGAAAGTCCCTCTTGGTAGATTGTGAAATTATTTTCAATGCCAGAACCAGAGCAGTAAGTTCAGCAGAATAGACAGAGGCATCTGGAGGTATATGTTTTAACAGTATCTGAGAAGGAGCACCAGGGCAATAGGCTGCACAGGCCACTCCATCCTCAGACTTGGAACCGTCAGTGAAAATTTTCTGACAGGATGGAAATTTTGAACAGAGGTCAGCATACAATGCCTTGTATGCCTGAGAGCTGGTGGACTCTTTACGAAAAGCTGCGAGATCAAAACGAATCTCTGGTGTGAAAAAGGTCCACGGAGGCTGATCCGGAAACTTGGAAAAATCAGACACAACTCCTAGGTCTAGACCTGCATTCCGCGCGTGTGGCTGCATACGAACACCAAACGGCGGAATACAGTTAGGGTTGTTTTCGAATTTGTTTTGAAACTGGGGGTCAAAGACACAGTCATAGGCAGGATTCTGTGGTTCTGAGAACAGTCTGATGTAGTAATTTAGAGACATTTTCAGCCTGCGGTTGGACAGTGAGGGTTCGCCTGCCTCTGCGTACAGGCTGTACACAGGGGTGGTGCGGAATGCTCCAAGACAGAGACGAAGCCCTTGATGGTGGATAGGGTCCAAGAGTTTCAGATAAGAGGGTCTTGCAGAGCCGTACACAGCACAACCATAGTCCAGTTTGGAGCGGACCAGGGCTCTGTAGAGATGCAGCAAAGTTTTCTTATCAGCGCCCCAGTCAGTGTGTGCTACGACCCGCAGAATATTCAGAGCTTTCTGGCAAGAGGTTTTGAGATTTTTAATGTGGCTGAGAAAGTTGAGTTTTTGATCAAAAATAACTCCAAGGAATTTGGCTTCTTTTACAGCTGGAATGGTGGACTTGTCCAGACGAATTTCAGGATCACCAAAAAATTGACGAAAATTGTGAAAATGGATTGACTGAGTTTTGGTACGTGAGAAGGTAAACCCGTTTTCCTCGGCCCACTGCTGGATCTTGTTGACACAAAGTTGGAGTCGACGCTGTACGCTGGGGTAAGAAGCTCCAACTGCGTACAGCGCAAAGTCGTCAACGAACAGAGAGGACTCAGAGCCCTGGCTTACCGATTTCACAATGTCGTTGATTTTAATGCTGAAAAGAGCAGGAGAAAGGATGCTCCCTTGAGGGACACCCAACTCCTGCCCATGGATGTCGAGAGTGTGGTGCCAACACGCACCTGGAACTGTCGATCAGCCAAAAAGTTCTGTATGAACAGAGGCAGGTGACCACGGAAACCAAGTCTGTGCAAGTCCAGAAGAATTCCTGATTTCCATGTGGTGTCATACGCTTTTTCGAGGTCAAAAAAGATAGCGACCACATGCTGTTTATTGACAAAGGCATTGCGGATGGTGGTTTCCAGACGGATTAGATGGTCGACTGTCGAGTGGTATTTCCGGAACCCGCACTATTGACTGGCCAAAAGGCCATCGGTTTCCAGCTTCCACATCAGACGGGAGTTGACCATCTTCTCCATCAACTTACAGAGGCAGCTAGTCAGAGCTATTGGACGATAGTTGGAAGGGTTGGTAAGGTCCTTTCCAGGCTTTGGAATTGGAATGATCAGGGCTTTCCGCCAGGAGGGCGGAAAGCACCCTGTGGTCCAGATATGGTTGTATACTTTAAGAAGAGTCTGGAGACAGCTTTCTGGAAAATGTTTCAAAACCTGATAATGAATATCATCCAGACCAGGGGCAGAATCAGTGCAGGTTTGTAAAGCTGTTTTCAGTTCATTGATTGAAAAAGGGAGATTGTAGGCTTCAGAGTTGTCTGATGTGAAATTGTATAAAGATTTCTCTCTGAGTTGTTTGTTTTTTAAAAATGCTGCAGATTTATTTGAAGATGAGGAGTTCTGTTGGATGGTGGAAGCCAACAGATTGGCAACAGCTTGTTTGTCAGTGACCTGAGCATCGGCAAGTTTCAAGTGATGAATGGAGGGGTTGGTGTTTTTCCCTTTGATTTTTCTGATGATGTTCCAGACTTTTTTCTTTGAAGTTTTTGATGTCAGCCCGGAGCAGAAGTTTCTCCAAGACTGACATTTACTGATTTTGAAAGTGTGTCTCGTTTTGGCGCGGAGTTTCTGATGGGCTCGAGCGTTGGGACCTGAGGTCGTTGGTATACCCGACGCTGAGCCCGTTTGCGAACTTTTGAAATTTGTTGGCAGTCTGAATTAAACCAGGGTGTTTTGGGCATTTGGAGTTTATTGGAAGACATTGGAATACAGGTTTTAGCACACTTTATCACAGTATTGGTCAGAGATTCAGCTGGGTCTGGACTCTGAAGAAAATCAGTGTCCTGGAATTCTTTTGAAATATTGGTGGCAAAAAGATTCCAGTTGGCCTTCTTATAATTAAGATGTTGTGAGACACAGATGTTTTCAGTTAATAAGGGTTTTAAAAGAACAGGGAAATGGTCACTTCCGTGCAGATCGTCATGGACAGACCACTCATAGTCCAGGACCAGCGAGGGGTCACAAATCGACAAATCTAAACACGAAAGTGAACCTGTGGAAGAGTGGAGGTAAGTTGGAGCTCCATCGTTCAGACAACACAAATCAAAGTCTGAAAGGACATCCTCAAGAAGCAGACCTCTGGATGACGAACTGACACTACCCCAAAGAGGATTGTGACCATTAAAGTCACCCAACAGCAAAAAAGGTCGAGGAAGTTCTTCGATCAGACTGACAAGGTCCTGACGACAAACCGGGACAGAAGGTGGCAGATACAGTGAGCAGATTGTAACAGTCTTGTGGAGAGTGACTCTCGCAGCTACAGCCTGAAGGGAGGTAGTCAGAGCGACAGGACTAAACAGCAAAGTTTTGTGTAAAAGAAGGGCAACACCGCCTGACAGTCCCAATGTGGATGGTTGTGCAGGTTTAGAAAGAATATTAAAGCCAGAAAGAGTGAAGGTCTTCTGGCTTTGAATTTTAGTTTCCTGAAGAGCCACGACGGAAGGTTTTACAGTTTGACACAGAAGTTGCAGCTCCTCAAAATTTGAATTTAGGCCACGGATATTCCAATGGATTAGTTTACTACTATCCATGGTGCAGAGGATGAACAGGAGAGAAGTCAGGTCATCTCCTCGTCATCGTCTGCGTTCAGTGGAGCAAATTTATTGCTTAGTTTCACTGGACTGTTTGGGTCTTCAGACCTGCTGGCAGACTTGCCCACAGGTGAAGAAGGTCTGGATTTTGGAGATGGAGGTTTCTTCCTCATCTCCACCATCTCCACACTTGGTTGAACTCCCTTGCCCGCACGGGCACTGCTCGAGGAAGTTCGAGGCGGGAGGGTTGGCTTTTTCATCTGCCCAGCAGCAGATGGAGTAGACTGCTGGGCAGTCTGAGGGGTGGCGGATTTTTTGCCTCCACCAGGGGCACCCACTTTGGGTTGGGAGGCGGTGGACTTGCTTCCACCAGAGCTTAACGGTCTTTCTTGCAATGTCTTGGTGAAAGTAAAATTGTCAGTCTGGCAGCAGACTGAACGGGTGGAAACTTTCTTTGTAACGGAAGCATAAGAAGACACTGTTGACGTCTGACTGCCAACAACCTGTTTGCGGGCCTCAAAAAACGAAATTTTCTTTTCAGTCTTCACTCTTTGGATGGTGGACTCCTGAACCCAAACAGGGCAGTTGCGTGAAGAGGAGGGGTGGTCGCCACCGCAGTTCGCACAATGAGCCGGGTCTTTACACGGCCCATCATGGATTGCCTTGCAACAAACACCACACACCTCCTGCCCAGAACAGCGGTCTCTGACATGTCCAAACTTCTGGCATTTGAAACACCTCAACGGGGATGGGACATACAATTGGACACGTACATTTAAGTACCCGACTTTAATGACAGGAGGCAGCACAGGGTTGCAGAATGTCAGAAAGAGGGTGTTGGTGGGCACTCTTTCTGCACCTTTTTTGACTGTCACCCTATGCACCTCTGTCACACCTTGGGACGCAAGTTCTGTCTTGATCTCCGCTTCCGAGACACCTTTCAAATCCGGGCACCGAATAACCCCTTTGGTCGAATTTAACTGCTTATGGGGGGTCACCCGGATCTCTCTGTCCACGAGTTTTGTTGCCCTCAGCAGCTGCTCCGATTGCCTCTTTGATCTGCACTGGACGAGGAAAGTGCCATTCCGTAGCCTTTTCACTGACTGAGGGTCACCTGCTAGACCCTGAAAGCCCTTCTGAATAGCAAAAGGACTCAGAGCAGAAATAGGCTTTTCCTGCTCTGTCCCTTCAACCACAAGCCAGGAAGCCCAAAAACCTGTCATCTGTCTCGTCTCCATATCCGAGTCACTGTCGGAATCGTTATGACTAGAAATGGGGTCCACTGCCTTCCTCTTCTTTATGGGGGGTGTGATTTTGGATAAAGCCATGATTTATGTTTAGAAATTTCGTCTCTCCCTTACCCACCCACCATGGAGTCCAACTAAGGGGCCAGGGCCAAGAACTCATTGTCTTGACCCCTTCCAGGCTTCAGGAGAGATATACGACAAACAGAAGCCTACTGACCCTATCCCCCCTGATCATGCCCAACTCCCGGGAACAGAAAGCTGAGCACTGCAGGGGTTACCTTGGCCAGTCGGAGAACTGCCTGTCTTGACCCAGCCCCACGAAGGGGAAGCCGATTGATACACCCGGGCCAGAGTGTACCTCCTGTCTAGGAGAGGTCCGAGCCAAAGTGATGTGTTGAGGGCGTTGGCCCTCTCAATCACCAGGATCTCATCCCCCTCCGTCACAGGTCGCACCGCACGGCAAACGCGGCGGATCTTAAGAAGACCACAGAGAGAAAAAGAGTGTGCAAAAGAAGGCTTGAAAGGGAGACGAAGAAAGAAAAGAACCGTTAAGAAAGGCAGAAGACAGAATAGGAAAAAGGTGGGTTACTATTTGTCTGGGCCCTCACTCCTAACCTTTCTGACATGGGAGACCCTACCAGGGGCATCAATTCCTACCACGTAATGCTTGGCCAGTCAGCAACTTAAGATAAGATAATGTTGCTTATAGCCCAGCCGACCGCAAGGGGCCACATCAGGGCTGTCACCACGTTAAAATCAACTCACAAGTCATTAAAAAAAAAAAAAAAAAAAAAAAAAAAAAAACACATCTCTTTAAATGACATCTTCTAGAAACGCACCAGAAACTTCATTAAAAATCTTTCTTCCGTAAAATCTTAAATCAGATGAAAAATGTTAATCTCTCTCAAAAAGTCAAGGATCACGTCAGGCGGGACATCCCTGAACAGGATCTTCATGGACTCCGCTGTAAAATGTTTGTGTCTCACATCGTGCAAGTCCCAACACTCTAAAAGAATATGTTTCATTGTGAGTGGCACATGACATGGAATGCACCACGGAGCTTCTTCACTCTTTAAAAGGTAGGAACGAGTAAAATACGAATGGCCGGTGTGCAGCCGACACAGAACCGTTTCCTCTTTACGACCACCAGACGTAGATGGGAGGAACTCCTTAAGGTTTGGACGGATCTGCAAGAGTTTGTTATCCGTCTGGGTATTCCAATCCTCCTGCCAGAGGTCTCTCACATAATCGTTAATTTTGGGTTTCAGATCTGAGCAGGGGATATATATGTTGGACAATTTCTCTCTTGTGGCATTCTTGGCTAAACGATCAACCATTTCGTTCCCTCCGATGCCAACATGACCAGGAACCCAAGCCAGAATAATGTTGTAACCATCCACTTTCAACTTGCTAAAAAGTTCAAAGAAATGTAAAAGTTCTGGATGCTGAAGGTTGCGGCCAGCTATGGCCTCCAAAGCTGACAGCGAATCCGACAGAACCAGAAAGTCCCTCTTGGTAGATTGTGAAATTATTTTCAATGCCAGAACCAGAGCAGTAAGTTCAGCAGAATAGACAGAGGCATCTGGAGGTATATGTTTTAACAGTATCTGAGAAGGAGCACCAGGGCAATAGGCTGCACAGGCCACTCCATCCTCAGACTTGGAACCGTCAGTGAAAATTTTCTGACAGGATGGAAATTTTGAACAGAGGTCAGCATACAATGCCTTGTATGCCTGAGAGCTGGTGGACTCTTTACGAAAAGCTGCGAGATCAAAACGAATCTCTGGTGTGAAAAAGGTCCACGGAGGCTGATCCGGAAACTTGGAAAAATCAGACACAACTCCTAGGTCTAGACCTGCATTCCGCGCGTGAGGCTGCATACGAACACCAAACGGCGGAATACAGTTAGGGTTGTTTTCGAATTTGTTTTGAAACTGGGGGTCAAAGACACAGTCATAGGCAGGATTCTGTGGTTCTGAGAACAGTCTGATATAGTAATTTAGGGACATTTTCAGCCTGCAGTTGGACAGTGAGGGTTCACCTGCCTCTGCGTACAGGCTGTACACAGGGGTGGTGCGGAATGCTCCAAGACAGAGACGAAGCCCTTGATGGTGGATAGGGTCCAAGAGTTTCAGATAAGAGGGTCTTGCAGAGCCGTACACAGCACAACCATAGTCCAGTTTGGAGCGGACCAGGGCTCTGTAGAGATGCAGCAAAGTTTTCTTACCAGCGCCCCAGTCAGTGTGTGCTACGACCCGCAGAATATTCAGAGCTTTCTGGCAAGAGGTTTTGAGATTTTTAATGTGGCTGAGAAAGTTGAGTTTTTGATCAAAAATAACTCCAAGGAATTTGGCTTCTTTTACAGCTGGAATGGTGGACTTGTCCAGACGAATTTCAGGATCAGCAAAAAATTGACGAAAATTGTGAAAATGGATTGACTGAGTTTTGGTACGTGAGAAGGTAAACCCGTTTTCCTCGGCCCACTGCTGGATCTTGTTGACACAAAGTTGGAGTCGACGCTGTACGCTGGGGTAAGAAGCTCCAACTGCGTACAGCGCAAAGTCGTCAACGAACAGAGAGGACTCAGAGCCCTGGCTTACCGATTTCACAATGTCGTTGATTTTAATGCTGAAAAGAGCAGGAGAAAGGATGCTCCCTTGAGGGACACCCAACTCCTGCCCATGGATGTCAGAGAGTGTGGTGCCAACACGCACCTGGAACTGTCGATCAGCCAAAAAGTTCTGTATGAACAGAGGCAGGTGACCACGGAAACCAAGTCTGTGCAGGTCCAGAAGAATTCCTGATTTCCATGTGGTATCATACGCTTTTTCGAGGTCGAAAAAGATAGCGACCACATGCTGTTTATTGACAAAGGCATTGCGGATGGTGGTTTCCAGACGGATTAGATGGTCGACTGTCGAGTGGTATTTCCGGAACCCGCACTGTTGACTGGCCAAAAGGCCATCGGTTTCCAACTTCCACATCAGACGGGAGTTGACCATCTTCTCCATCAACTTACAGAGGCAGCTAGTCAGAGCTATCGGACGACAGTTGGAAGGGTTGGTAAGGTCCTTTGCAGGCTTTGGAATTGGAATGATCAGGGCTTTCCGCCAGGAGGGCGGAAAGTACCCTGTGGTCCAGATATGGTTGTATACTTTAAGAAGGGTATGGAGACAGCTTTCTGGAAAATGTTTCAAAACCTGATAATGAATATCATCCAGACCAGGGGCAGAATCAGTGCAGGTTTGTAAAGCTGTTTTCAGTTCATTGATTGAAAAAGGGAGATTGTAGGCTTCAGAGTTGTCTGATGTGAAATTGTATAAAGATTTCTCTCTGAGTTGTTTGTTTTTTAAAAGGCTGCAGATTTATTTGAAGATGAGGAGTTCTGTTGGATGGTGGAAGCCAACAGATTGGCAACAGCTTGTTTGTCAGTGACCAGAGCATCGGCAAGTTTCAAGTGATGAATGGAGGGGTTGGTGCTTTTCCCTTTGATTTTTCTGATGATGTTCCAGACTTTTTTCTTTGAAGTTTTTGATGTCAGCCCGGAGCAGAAGTTTCTCCAAGACTGACGTTTACTGATTTTGAAAGTGTGTCTCGATTTGGCACGGAGTTTCTGATGGGCTCGAGCGTTGGGACCTGAAGGTCGTTGGTATACCCGACGCTGAGCCCGTTTGCGAACTTTTGAAATTTGTTGGCAGTCTGAATTAAACCAGGGTGTTTTGGGCATTTGGAGTTTGTCGGAAGACATTGGAATACAGGTTTTAGCACAGTTTATCACAGTATTGGTCAGAGATTCTGCTGGGTCTGGACTCTGAAGAAAATCAACTTCCTGGAATTCTTTTGAAATATTGGTTACAAAGTGATCCCAGTTGGCCTTCTTATAATTAAGATGTTGTGAGACAGAAGCGCTCTCAGTTAATACAGGTTTTAAAAGAACAGGGAAATGGTCACTTCCGTGTAGATCGTCATGGACAGACCACTCATAGTCCAGGACCAGCGAGGGGTCACAAATCGACAAATCTAAACACGAAAGTGAACCTGTGGAAGAGTGGAGGTAAGTTGGAGCTCCATCGTTCAGACAACACAAATCAAAGTCTGAAAGGACATCCTCAAGAAGCAGACCTCTGGATGACGAACTGACACTACCCCAAAGAGGATTGTGACCATTAAAGTCACCCAACAGCAAAAAAGGTCGAGGAAGTTCTTCGATCAGACTGACAAGGTCCTGACGACAAACCGGGACAGAAGGTGGCAGATACAGTGAGCAGATTGTAACAGTCTTGTGGAGAGTGACTCTCGCAGCTACAGCCTGAAGGGAGGTAGTCAGAGCGACAGGACTAAACAGCAAAGTTTTGTGTAAAAGAAGGGCAACACCGCCTGACAGTCCCAATGTGGATGGTTGTGCAGGTTTAGAAAGAATATTAAATCCAGAAAGAGTGAAGGTCTTCTGGCTTTGAATTTTAGTTTCCTGAAGAGCCATGATGGAAGGTTTTACAGTTTGACACAGAAGTTGCAGCTCCTCAAAATTTGAATTTAAGCCACGGATATTCCAATGGACTAGTTTACTACTATCCATGGTGCAGAGGATGAACAGGAGAGAAGTCAGGTCATCTCCTCATCATCGTCTGCGTTCAGTGGAGCAAATTTATTGCTTAGTTTCACTGGAGTGTTTGGGTCTTCAGACCTGCTGGCAGACTTGCCCACAGGTGAAGAAGGTCTGGATTTTGGAGATGGTGGAGGTTTCTTCCTCATCTCCACACTTGGTTGAACTCCCTTGCCCGCACGGGCACTGCTTGAGGAAGTTTGAGGCGGGAGGCCTGGCTTTTTCATCTGCCCAGCAGCAGATGGAGTAGACTGCTGGGCAGTCTGAGGGGTGGCGGATTTTTTGCCTCCACCAGGGGCATCCACTTTGGGTTGGGAGGCGGTGGACTTGCTTCCACCAGAGCTTAACGGTCTTTCTTGCAATGTCTTGGTGAAAGTAAAATTGTCAGTCTGGCAGCAGACTGAACGGGTGGAAACTTTCTTTATAACGGAAGCATAAGAAGACACTGTTGACGTCTGACTGCCAACAACCTGTTTGCGGGCCTCAAAAAACGAAATTTTCTTTTCAGTCTTCACTCTTTGGATGGTGGACTCCTGAACCCAAACAGGGCAGTTGCGTGAAGAGGAGGGGTGGTCGCCACCGCAGTTCGCACAATGAGCCGGGTCTTTACACGGCCCATCATGGGTTGCCTTGCAACAAACACCACACACCTCCTGCCCAGAACAGCGGTCTCTGACATGTCCAAACTTCTGGCATTTGAAACACCTCAACGGGGATGGGACATACAGTTGGACACGTACATTTAAGTATCCGACTTTAATGACCGGAGGCAGCACAGGGTTGCAGAATGTCAGAAAGAGGGTGTTGGTGGGCACTCTTTCTGCACCTTTTTTGACTGTCACCCTATGTACCTCTGTCACACCTTGGGACGCAAGTTCTGTCTTGATCTCCGCTTCCGAGACACCTTTCAAATCCGGGCACCGAATAACCCCTTTGGTCGAATTTAACTGCTTATGGGGGGTCACCCGGATCTCTCTGTCCACGAGTTTTGTTGCCCTCAGCAGCTGCTCCGATTGCCTCTTTGATTTGCACTGGACGAGGAAAGTGCCATTCCGTAGCCTTTTCACTGACTGAGGGTCACCTGCTAGACCCTGAAAGCCCTTCTGAATAGCAAAAGGACTCAGAGCAGAAATAGGCTTTTCCTGCTCTGTCCCTTCAACCACAAGCCAGGAAGCCCAAAAGCCTGTCCTCTGTCTCGTCTCCATATCCGAGTCACTGTCGGAATCGTTATGACCAGAAATGGGGTCCACTGCCTTCCTCTTTTTTATGGGGGGTGTGATTTTGGATAAAGCCATGATTTATGTTTAGAAATTTCGTCTCTCCCTTACCCACCCACCATGGAGTCCAACTAAGGGGCCAGGGCCAAGAACTCATTGTCTTGACCCCTTCCAGGCTTCAGGAGAGATATACGACAAACAGAAGCCTACTGACCCTATCCCCCCTGATCATGCCCAACTCCCGGGAACAGAGAGCTGAGCACTGCAGGGGTTACCTTGGCCAGTCGGAGAACTGCCTGTCTTGACCCAGCCCCACGAAGGGGAAGCCGATTGATACACCCGGGCCAGAGTGTACCTCCTGTCTAGGAGAGGTCCGAGCCAAAGTGATGTGTTGAGGGCGTTGGCCCTCTCAATCACCAGGATCTCATCCCCCTCCGTCACAGGTCGCACCGCACGGCGAACGCGGCGGATCTTAAGAAGACCACAGAGAGAAAAAGAGTGTGCAAAAGAAGGCTTGAAAGGGAGACGAAGAAAGAAAAGAACCGTTAAGAAAGGCAGAAGACAGACTAGGAAAAAGGTGGGTTACTATTTGTCTGGGCCCTCACTCCTAACCTTTCTGACATGGGAGACCCTACCAGGGGCATCAATTCCTACCACGTAATGCTTGGCCAGTCAGCAGCTTGGCTATACAGGCCTAGAAGCATTGACAACAACTAACCATCTAGTCGAGTATTGATGCCCCCGTCAGCAAAGCCTAAAAGATCACTGGACCACGCAAGCCCTCCGACCACGGCAAGGTTGCAACCCCCGGAGGGTGAGAATAAGCAAAGCATTGCAGGATGAAAACATTACAGCTGAAGAATTTGAGCATCTTATGGCTGATGGTGAGGATTACAGGCGATAAAAAACTGAACTTCAAAAGGAGTGGAGAAAGACTTTTACTTCGCAACAAGTAGACACTGAGACAATCAAACAGAACATTGAAAAGCAAGCAAACAATCAGTTAAACCCAAAAATAGACTAAAAAATAAGATGTGAACTAAAATAAATAAATCATAAGTTTAACAAAAAACAAACAAAAAAAAAAATCATAAGTTTAACAAAAAAATAAATACTTTTTTTTTTTTAAACTAATCGGCACCGTGTTTGGTGGGACAACTTGCAACTCTTCGCGAACAAACGATCTTTTAGGGACGGGCTTTTTAGACGTAGTAGCACCGCTAGAAGAAAGAGTCTCTCTTAAATAATACACGGGAGGGGTTGTTTTCATAATTCTTTCAACTTCATATACGTCTACGCTCCATATAGGGTCTGTGGCTCTAATTCTAACATCGCCCTCTGCCTCTCCAGGCGCATACAAGTATCTTACTTTTAGTCCAAAAGGTAAGAGTTTTTGATTACCTTGGATGTCTTCAGTAATGCTAATTTTTTTTTAATTTGATCGCGTTCACCGGCTTAAGGCCCGTTGCTTTAAATTCTTCATTGTTCATGGCGCGTAAGACTGCCGGCAATCTCCTAACCCATTCTGTGTTGCGTGTTCTGTCCATAAGGTCTCTATGATATTGATAGGTAAACAGACGCTCAGCTAGATTCTTATTAAAGTTTTCTACTAGAGCCTGAGAGCGATGGTTGCCCGGAATTCCTCTCTTAACTGTAACCCGGTGTCTTAAAAACAACTGGTTTACGGCTCCTTTAAACTCTTTCCCATCATCAACCTGAATCAGCCTAGGATACTTTAATGGACCTCGCATGTATATTTGCTGTAAAGCCACAGCCACAGCAGTTGAGCTTTTATCTGTTAAAGGCTCAGCATCTTTATACCTCGAAGCCATGTCAACAACTGTAAGAGCATACTTAAACTTTTTTCTTCTAACTTTGTCATGTGGAAGGTACAACAAGTCCATCTGGTGGGTGTCATTAGGAACTGAGTTAACAAATCGAGGTCTTATTATTCTTTTTGGGGCAGGCAGATATATTTGCCAGATCGCTTGTTTTGAAAGCCAGTCTTTCGCTTCTGATTCAGACACCCTAGCAGCTTTACTCAGTTTATCAATAGCAGCCTTTCCTTTCCAATACCCTCCAGGAGAATAATATATTTTGTACTTTGTATCGTCCATAAGAGACTGTTTTTATTACATTTTTAACTATGTTTTTAGATTGAATATGCAAGAAGAAAGATTGCTCCCATAGCACCTATAATAAAGCCTATTTCCACCATTTTCTGATCCTCAGATGGCTCATAAAAGTCAGACAGTTCTGGCGGCGACGATGTTAGAATCTTCTTTCCTGTCACTAAGTAATATTCATTCATTGCTTCATCAACGTCTGTAAATGTGTGCTCTGCATGTCCCTGCTCTCTTAACTTTTTATTAATAAAGTCTAAGTGAGCAATCCTCCTTTTCTCGTAAGCGTCTCTTGCCTTAGCTAAATCTTCCATTGCCTTGTTATGGCGTTCTCTCTCTTCATCAGAACGCAATTTACTAAACATATAATTGCTACCAGAGAAAGCCAATGCATTAACAATAGCCCCGCCCACCATCAGAACTATTCCGGACATCTTTTTTATAAATGAATGAATCTTTTTTTTATAAATCAATCTGCCTAAATGCATTAATCTTTCTATGCATTAATCTTTCTATGCATTGATGTTTTCTGGGATAATCCCCTGTGCAACAAGAAAGTCTTTTGAGGCAATCCCTGCAGTTATTACAGCTATAACCTTAACAACATCCTCAATGTCTAACCTTCCTAGATCAGCTGGCCTCATTTTAAACATGTTTTTTGCTAACATGCTATATCCTATACTAAGGGCGCCGATTACAGCAGAGTGGTAAATCGTATTGATGATCTTTGCCGTGCTCATATTTTTTATTAACTAAAAAAATAATTAAAATAATCATAATATGAAAGACTGCCTATGTGCTTTTTAATCAGATAATCTTTTGTTGCTAGAGCTAAAAATAAGGCTGTGACTAGTTTCGGCGAATCTTCTATCTTTCCCATGTTGGGCGGTTTTATTCTTAACAAACATTTTGCTAGGGTTGAGTAAACTATAACGCCAACAATAGGCACTGCATAATTAACCAGCGTTAAACTCATGGTTTTATTTTTTTATTGCTTTTAAAAAGGGCTTTAAAAAATGGCGGCCAAACACAGCGAATCTGATCTAATGATTTTAGTAGAAAATTGTAATGAACTATTTGACAAAGCGGTGAAAGTGTTAGACACTTGGCTTGAGAATGATGTAAACATTTTAATCAAAAATCATAGTGAACTATCTAACGAAGCAATCAAAGAGTTAAACATTGGCTGTAGTGATTCAAAAAAAGCTAAAGCATTGGCAGTCGTTCGTGTAAAATTGGAGTGTCTTGAAGTATTGCAACGCTTGGGTGAAGAATAAAAACGCGTTTACTTACTTTTACTTACTTTTATTTTTTTTTAATTTACGTAAAATATTGTGAGTTAAAAAATGAACCCCACAAGTGAGTCCGAGTTTGAAATACTACCTTCCAACAACGTACAGTTGGAAGGTAGTAACAAATCATTAGGCAATATGTTCATTGAATTAGACATGGACATCATTAACCCCACAAACATTCAAAAAAGCGTAACACATGCTGTTTCTAAAATCCCAGAGTCTCTTCAAATTAACCCGCCAGCAAAAGTGTTGTTGGCCATTCTGATTAAATATATAACCCCTGATGACAGTAGTATGCAAGTCTGGGTTTCAACTAGACAGAAAGAAGTAATCAGCTATTACGACTTGAAACCTGGCTGGGCTGATTACATGCTTACACAGTTTAACCAGATAAGATAAGATAATGTGGCTTATAGCCCAGCCGACCGCAAGGGGCCACATCAGGGCTGTCACCACGTTAAAATCAACTCAAGTCATTAAAAAAAAAAAAAAAAAAAAAAATAAAAAAAAAAAAACCTTTCACACATCTCTTTAAATGACATCGTCTAGAAACGCACCAGAAACTTCGTTAAAAATCTTTCATCCGTAAAATCTTAAATCAGATGAAAAATGTTAATCTCTCTCAAAAACTCAAAGATCACGTCAGGCGGAACATCCCTGAACAGGATTTTCATGGACTCCGCTGTAAAATGTTTGTGTCTCACATCGTGCAAGTCCCAACACTCTAAAAGAATATGTTTCATTGTGAGTGGCACATGACATGGAATGCACCACGGAGCTTCCTCATTCTTTAAAAGGTACGAATGGGTAAAATACGAATGGCCGGTGTGCAGCCGGCACAGAACTGTTTCTTCCTTACGGCCACCAGACGTAGATGGGAGGAACTCATTAAGGTTTGGACGGATCTGAAAGAGTTTGTTATCCGTCTGCGTGTTCCAATCCTCCTGCCAAAGGTCTTTCACATAATCATTAATTTTGGGTTTCAGATCTGAGCAAGGGATATAAATATTGGACAATTTCTCTCTTGTGGCATTCTTGGCTAAACGATCAACCATTTCGTTCCCTCCGATGCCAACATGACCAGGAACCCAAGCGAGAATAATGTTGTAACCATCCGCTTTCAACTTGCTAAAAAGCTCAAAGAAATGTAATAGTTCTGGATGCTGAAGGTTGCGGCCAGCTATGGCCTCCAAAGCTGACAGCGAATCCGACAGAACCAGAAAGTCCCTCTTGGTAGATTGTGAAATTATTTTCAATGCCAGAACCAGAGCAGTAAGTTCAGCAGAATAGACAGAGGCATCTGGAGGTATATGTTTTAACAGTATCTGAGAAGGAGCACCAGGGCAATAGGCTGCACAGGCCACTCCATCCTCAGACTTGGAACCGTCAGTGAAAATTTTCTGACAGGATGGAAATTTTGAACAGAGGTCAGCATACAATGCCTTGTATGCCTGAGAGCTGGTGGACTCTTTACGAAAAGCTGCGAGATCAAAACGAATCTCTGGTGTGAAAAAGGTCCACGGAGGCTGATCCGGAAACTTGGAAAAATCAGACACAACTCCTAGGTCTAGACCTGCATTCCGCGCGTGTGGCTGCATACGAACACCAAACGGCGGAATACAGTTAGGGTTGTTTTCGAATTTGTTTTGAAACTGGGGGTCAAAGACACAGTCATAGGCAGGATTCTGTGGTTCTGAGAACAGTCTGATGTAGTAATTTAGAGACATTTTCAGCCTGCGGTTGGACAGTGAGGGTTCACCTGCCTCTGCGTACAGGCTGTACACAGGGGTGGTGCGGAATGCTCCAAGACAGAGACGAAGCCCTTGATGGTGGATAGGGTCCAAGAGTTTCAGATAAGAGGGTCTTGCAGAGCCGTACACAGCACAACCATAGTCCAGTTTGGAGCGGACCAGGGCTCTGTAGAGATGCAGCAAAGTTTTCTTATCAGCGCCCCAGTCAGTGTGTGCTACGACCCGCAGAATATTCAGAGCTTTCTGGCAAGAGGTTTTGAGATTTTTAATGTGGCTGAGAAAGTTGAGTTTTTGATCAAAAATAACTCCAAGGAATTTGGCTTCTTTTACAGCTGGAATGGTGGACTTGTCCAGACGAATTTCAGGATCAGCAAAAAATTGACGAAAATTGTGAAAATGGATTGACTGAGTTTTGGTACGTGAGAAGGTAAACCCGTTTTCCTCGGCCCACTGCTGGATCTTGTTGACACAAAGTTGGAGTCGACGCTGTACGCTGGGGTAAGAAGCTCCAACTGCGTACAGCGCAAAGTCGTCAACGAACAGAGAGGACTCAGAGCCCTGGCTTACCGATTTCACAATGTCGTTGATTTTAATGCTGAAAAGAGCAGGAGAAAGGATGCTCCCCTGAGGTACACCCAACTCCTGCCCATGGATGTCAGAAAGTGTGGTGCCAACACGCACCTGGAACTGTCGATCGGCCAGAAAGTTCTGGATAAACAGAGGCAGGTGACCACGAAAACCAAGTTTGTGCAGGTCCATAAGGATTCCTGATTTCCATGTGGTGTCGTACGCTTTTTCTAGATCAAAAAAGATGGCGACCACATGCTGCTTATTGACAAAGGCGTTGCGGATGGTGGTTTCCAGACGGATTAGATGGTCAACTGTCGAGTGGTACTTCCGGAAACCGCACTGTTCACTGGCCAAAAGGCCATCGGTTTCCAGCTTCCACATCAGACGGGAGTTGACCATCTTCTCCATCAACTTACAGAGGCAGCTAGTCAGAGCTATTGGGAGATAGTTGGAAGGGTTGGTAAGGTCCTTTCCAGGCTTTGGAATTGGAATGATCAGGGCTTTCCGTCAGGAGGGCGGAAAGTACCCTGTGGTCCAGATATGGTTGTATACTTTAAGAAGAGTCTGGAGACAGCTTTCTGGAAAATGCTTCAAAACCTGATAATGAATATCATCCAGACCAGGGGCAGAATCAGTGCAGGTTTGTAAAGCTGTTTTCAGTTCATTGATTGAAAAAGGGAGATTGTAGGCTTCAAAGTTGTCTGATGTGAAATTGTATAAAGATTTCTCTCTGACTTGTTTGTTTTTTAAAAAGGCTGCAGATTTATTTGAAGATGAGGAGTTCTGATGGATGGTGGAGGCCAACAGATTGGCAACAGCTTCTTTGTCAGTGATCAGAGCATCGGCAAGTTTCAAGTGATGAATGGAGGGGTTGGTGTTTTTCCCTTTGGTTTTTCTGATGATGTTCCAGACTTTTTTCTTTGAAGTTTTTGACGTCAGCCCAGAGCAAAAGTTTCTCCAAGACTGACGTTTACTGATTTTGAAAGTGTGTCTCGATTTGGCGCGGAGTTTCTGATGGGCTCGAGCGTTGGGACCTGAAGGTCGTTGGTATACCCGACGCTGAGCCTGTTTGCGAACTTTTGAAATTTGTTGGCAGTCAGAATTAAACCAGGGTGTTTTGGGCATTTGGAGTTTATTGGAAGACATTGGAATACAGGTTTTAGCACACTTTATCACAGTGTTAGTCAGAGATTCAGCTGGGTCTGGACTCTGAAGAAAATCAGTGTCCTGGAATTCTTTCAAAATATTGGTGGCAAAAAGATTCCAGTTGGCCTTCTTATAATTAAGATGTTGTGAGACACAGATGTTTTCAGTTAATAAGGGTTTTAAAAGAACAGGGAAATGGTCACTTCCGTGCAGATCGTCATGGACAAACCACTCATAGTCCAGGACCAGCGAGGGGTCACAAATCGACAAATCTAAACACGAAAGTGAACCTGTGGAAGAGTGGAGGTAAGTTGGAGCTCCATCGTTCAGACAACACAAATCAAAGTCTGAAAGGACATCCTCAAGAAGCAGACCTCTGGATGACGAACTGACACTACCCCAAAGAGGATTGTGACCATTAAAGTCACCCAACAGCAAAAAAGGTCGAGGAAGTTCTCCGATCAGACTGACAAGGTCCTGACGACAAACCGGGACAGAAGGTGGCAGATACAGTGAGCAGATTGTAACAGTCTTGTGGAGAGTGACTCTCGCAGCTACAGCCTGAAGGGAGGTAGTCAGAGCGACAGGACTAAACAGCAAAGTTTTGTGTAAAAGAAGGGCAACACCGCCTGACAGTCCCAATGTGGATGGTTGTGCAGGTTTAGAAAGAATATTAAAGCCAGAAAGAGTGAAGGTCTTCTGGCTTTGAATTTTAGTTTCCTGAAGAGCTACGACGGAAGGTTTTACAGTTTGACACAGAAGTTGCAGCTCCTCAAAATTTGAATTTAGGCCACGGATATTCCAATGGATTAGTTTACTACTATCCATGGTGCAGAGGATGAACAGGAGAGAAGTCAGGTCATCTCCTCGTCATCGTCTGCGTTCAGTGGAGCAAATTTATTGCTTAGTTTCACTGGACTGTTTGGGTCTTCAGACCTGCTGGCAGACTTGCCCACAGGTGAAGAAGGTCTGGATTTTGGAGATGGTGGAGGTTTCTTCCTCATCTCCACCATCTCCACACTTGGTTGAACTCCCTTGCCCGCACGGGCACTGCTCGAGGAAGTTCGAGGCGGGAGGCCTGGCTTTTTCATCTGCCCAGCAGCAGATGGAGTAGACTGCTGGGCAGTCTGAGGGGTGGCGGATTT
The DNA here is from genome assembly GCA_033310375.1 of Conus canariensis. NCBI lineage: Eukaryota > Metazoa > Mollusca > Gastropoda > Neogastropoda > Conidae > Conus > Conus canariensis. The sequence continues at coordinate 14,976,345 of CM065727.1, forward strand.
TTTGCCTCCACCAGGGGCACCTACTTTGGGTTGGGAGGCGGTGGACTTGCTTCCACCAGAGCTTAACGGTCTTTCCTGCAATGTCTTGGTGAAAGTAAAATTGTCAGTCTGGCAGCAGACTGAACGGGTGGAAACTTTCTTTATAACGGAAGCATAAGAAGACACTGTTGACGTCTGACTGCCAACAACCTGTTTGCGGGCCTCAAAAAACGAAATTTTCTTTTCGGTCTTCACTCTTTGGATGGTGGACTCCTGAACCCAAACAGGGCAGTTGCGTGAAGAGGAGGGGTGGTCGCCACCGCAGTTCGCACAATGAGCCGGGTCTTTACACGGCCCATCATGGGTTGCCTTGCAACAAACACCACACACCTCCTGCCCAGAACAGCGGTCTCTGACATGTCCAAACTTCTGGCATTTGAAACACCTCAACGGGGATGGGACATACAGTTGGACACGTACATTTAAGTACCCGACTTTAATGACCGGAGGCAGCACAGGGTTGCAGAATGTCAGAAAGAGGGTGTTGGTGGGCACTCTTTCTGCACCTTTTTTGACTGTCACCCTATGCACCTCTGTCACACCTTGGGACGCAAGTTCTGTCTTGATCTCCGCTTCCGAGACACCTTTCAAATCCGGGCACCGAATAACCCCTTTGGTCGAATTTAACTGCTTATGGGGGGTCACCCGGATCTCTCTGTCCACGAGTTTTGTTGCCCTCAGCAGCTGCTCCGATTGCCTCTTTGATCTGCACTGGACGAGGAAAGTGCCATTCCGTAGCCTTTTCACTGACTGAGGGTCACCTGCTAGACCCTGAAAGCCCTTCTGAATAGCAAAAGGACTCAGAGCAGAAATAGGCTTTTCCTGCTCTGTCCCTTCAACCACAAGCCAGGAAGCCCAAAAACCTGTCATCTGTCTCGTCTCCATATCCGAGTCACTGTCGGAATCGTTATGACTAGAAACGGGGTCCACTGCCTTCCTCTTCTTTATGGGGGGTGTGATTTTGGATAAAGCCATGATTTATGTTTAGAAATTTCATCTCTCCCTTACCCACCCACCATGGAGTCCAACTAAGGGGCCAGGGCCAAGAACTCATTGTCTTGACCCCTTCCAGGTTTCAGGAGAGATATACGACAAACAGAAGCCTACTGACCCTATCCCCCCTGATCATGCCCAACTCCCGGGAACAGAGAGCTGAGCACTGCAGGGGTTACCTTGGCCAGTCGGAGAACTGCCTGTCTTGACCCAGCCCCACGAAGGGGAAGCCGATCGATACACCCGGGCCAGAGTGTACCTCCTGTCTAGGAGAGGTCCGAGCCAAAGTGATGTGTTGAGGGCGTTGGCCCTCTCAATCACCAGGATCTCATCCCCCTCCGTCACAGGTCGCACCGCACGGCGAACGCGGCGGATCTTAAGAAGATAAGATAAGATAAGATAATGTTGCTTATAGCCCAGCCGACCGCAAGGGGCCACATCAGGGCTGTCACCACGTTAAAATCAACTCACAAGTCATTAAAAAAAAAAAAAAAAAAAAAAAAAAAAACCTTTCACACATCTCTTTAAATGACATCGTCTAGAAACGCACCAGAAACTTCGTTAAAAATCTTTCTTCCGTAAAATCTTAAATCAGATGAAAAATGTTAATCTCTCTCAAAAACTCAAACATCACGTCAGGCGGAACATCCCTGAACAGGATTTTCATGGACTCTGCTGTAAAATGTTTGTGTCTCACATCGTGCAAGTCCCAACACTCTAAAAGAATATGTTTCATTGTGAGTGGCACATGACATGGAATGCACCACGGAGCTTCCTCATTCTTTAAAAGGTACGAATGGGTAAAATACGAATGGCCGGTGTGCAGCCGGCACAGAACTGTTTCTTCTTTACGGCCACCAGACGTAGATGGGAGGAACTCATTAAGGTTTGGATGGATCTGAAAGAGTTTGTTATCCGTCTGCGTGTTCCAATCCTCCTGCCAGAGGTCTCTCACATAATCATTAATTTTGGGTTTCAGATCTGAGCAAGGGATATAAATATTGGACAATTTCTCTCTTGTGGCATTCTTGGCTAAACGATCAACCATTTCGTTCCCTCCGATGCCAACATGACCAGGAACCCAAGCGAGAATAATGTTGTAACCATCCGCTTTCAACTTGCTAAAAAGCTCAAAGAAATGTAATAGTTCTGGATGCTGAAGGTTGCGGCCAGCTATGGCCTCCAAAGCTGACAGCGAATCCGACAGAACCAGAAAGTCCCTCTTGGTAGATTGTGAAATTACTTTCAATGCCAGAACCAGAGCAGTAAGTTCAGCAGAATAGACAGAGGCATCTGGAGGTATATGTTTTAACAGTATCTGAGAAGGAGCACCAGGGCAATAGGCTGCACAGGCCACTCCATCCTCAGACTTGGAACCGTCAGTGAAAATTTTCTGACAGGATGGAAATTTTGAACAGAGGTCAGCATACAATGCCTTGTATGCCTGAGAGCTGGTGGACTCTTTACGAAAAGCTGCGAGATCAAAACGAATCTCTGGTGTGAAAAAGGTCCACGGAGGCTGATCCGGAAACTTGGAAAAATCAGACACAACTCCTAGGTCTAGACCTGCATTCCGCGCGTGAGGCTGCATACGAACACCAAACGGCGGAATACAGTTAGGGTTGTTTTCGAATTTGTTTTGAAACTGGGGGTCAAAGACACAGTCATAGGCAGGATTCTGTGGTTCTGAGAACAGTCTGATATAGTAATTTAGAGACATTTTCAGCCTGCGGTTGGACAGTGAGGGTTCACCTGCCTCTGCGTACAGGCTGTACACAGGGGTGGTGCGGAATGCTCCAAGACAGAGACGAAGCCCTTGATGGTGGATAGGGTCCAAGAGTTTCAGGTAAGAGGGTCTTGCAGACCCGTACACAGCACAACCATAGTCCAGTTTGGAGCGGACCAGGGCTCTGTAGAGATGCAGCAAAGTTTTCTTATCAGCGCCCCAGTCAGTGTGTGCTACGACCCGCAGAATATTCAGAGCTTTCTGGCAAGAGGTTTTGAGATTTTTAATGTGGCTGAGAAAGTTGAGTTTTTGATCAAAAATAACTCCCAGGAATTTGGCTTCTTTTACAGCTGGAATGGTGGACTTGTCCAGACGAATTTCAGGATCACCAAAAAATTGACGAAAATTGTGAAAATGGATTGACTGAGTTTTGGTACGTGAGAAGGTAAACCCGTTTTCCTCGGCCCACTGCTGGATCTTGTTGACACAAAGTTGGAGTCGACGCTGTACGCTGGGGTAAGAAGCTCCCACTGCGTACAGCGCAAAGTCGTCAACGAACAGAGAGGACTCAGAGCCCTGGCTTACCGATTTCACAATGTCGTTGATTTTAATGCTGAAAAGGGCAGGAGAAAGGATGCTCCCTTGAGGGACACCCAACTCCTGCCCATGGATGTCAGAGAGTGTGGTGCCAACACGCACCTGGAACTGTCGATCAGCCAAAAAGTTCTGTATGAACAGAGGCAGGTGACCACGGAAACCAAGTCTGTGCAGGTCCAGAAGAATTCCTGATTTCCATGTGGTATCATATGCTTTTTCGAGGTCGAAAAAGATAGCGACCACATGCTGTTTATTGACAAAGGCATTGCGGATGGTGGTTTCCAGACGGATTAGATGGTCGACTGTCGAGTGGTATTTCCGGAACCCGCACTGTTCACTGGCCAAAAGGCCATCGGTTTCCAGCTTCCACATCAGACGGGAGTTGACCATCTTTTCCATCAACTTACAGAGGCAGCTAGTCAGAGCTATCGGACGATAGTTGGAAGGGTTGGTAAGGTCCTTTGCAGGCTTTGGAATTGGAATGATCAGGGCTTTCCGCCAGGAGGGCGGAAAGTACCCTGTGGTCCAGATATGGTTGTATACTTTAAGAAGAGTCTGGAGACAGCTTTCTGGAAAATGTTTCAAAACCTGATAATGAATATCATCCAGACCAGGGGCAGAATCAGTGCAGGTTTGTAAAGCTGTTTTCAGTTCATTGATTGAAAAAGGGAGATTGTAGGCTTCAGAGTTGTCTGATGTGAAATTGTATAAAGATTTCTCTCTGAGCTGTTTGTTTTTTAAAAAGGCTGCAGATTTATTTGAAGAGGAGTTCTGTTGGATGGTGGAGGCCAACAGATTGGCAACAGCTTCTTTGTCAGTGATCAGAGCATCGGCAAGTTTCAAGTGATGAATGGAGGGGTTGGTGTTTTTCCCTTTGATTTTTCTGATGATGTTCCAGACTTTTTTCTTTGAAGTTTTTGATGTCAGCCCGGAGCAGAAGTTTCTCCAAGACTGACGTTTACTAATTTTGAAAGTGTGTCTCGATTTGGCACGGAGTTTCTGATGGGCTCGAGCGTTGGAACCTGAAGGTCGTTGGTATACCCGACGCTGAGCCCGTTTGCGAACTTTTGAAATTTGTTGGCAGTCTAAATTAAACCAGGGTGTTTTGGGCATTTGGAGTTTATTGGAAGACATTGGAATACAGGTTTTAGCACACTTTATCACAGTGTTAGTCAGAGATTCAGCTGGGTCTGGACTCTGAAGAAAATCAGTGTCCTGGAATTCTTTCAAAATATTGGTGGCAAAAAGATTCCAGTTGGCCTTCTTATAATTAAGATGTTGTGAGACAGAGATGTTTTCAGTTAATAAGGGTTTTAAAAGAACAGGGAAATGGTCACTTCCGTGCAGATCGTCATGGACAGACCACTCATAGTCCAGGACCAGCGAGGGGTCACAAATCGACAAATCTAAACACGAAAGTGAACCTGTGGAAGAGTGGAGGTAAGTTGGAGCTCCATCGTTCAGACAACACAAATCAAAGTCTGAAAGGACATCCTCAAGAAGCAGACCTCTGGATGACGAACTGACACTACCCCAAAGAGGATTGTGACCATTAAAGTCACCCAACAGCAAAAAAGGTCGAGGAAGTTCTCCGATCAGACCGACAAGGTCCTGACGACAAACCGGGACAGAAGGTGGCAGATACAGTGAGCAGATTGTAACAGTCTTGTGGAGAGTGACTCTCGCAGCTACAGCCTGAAGGGAGGTAGTCAGAGCGACAGGACTAAACAGCAAAGTTTTGTGTAAAAGAAGGGCAACACCGCCTGACAGTCCCAATGTGGATGGTTGTGCAGGTTTAGAAAGAATATTAAAGCCAGAAAGAGTGAAGGTCTTCTGGCTTTGAATTTTAGTTTCCTGAAGAGCTACGACGGAAGGTTTTACAGTTTGACACAGAAGTTGCAGCTCCTCAAAATTTGAATTTAGGCCACGGATATTCCAATGGATTAGTTTACTACTATCCATGGTGCAGAGGATGAACAGGAGAGAAGTCAGGTCATCTCCTCGTCATCGTCTGCGTTCAGTGGAGCAAATTTATTGCTTAGTTTCACTGGACTGTTTGGGTCTTCAGACCTGCTGGCAGACTTGCCCACAGGTGAAGAAGGTCTGGATTTTGGAGATGGTGGAGGTTTCTTCCTCATCTCCACCATCTCCACACTTGGTTGAACTCCCTTGCCCGCACGGGCACTGCTCGAGGAAGTTCGAGGCGGGAGGCCTGGCTTTTTCATCTGCCCAGCAGCAGATGGAGTAGACTGCTGGGCAGTCTGAGGGGTGGCGGATTTTTTGCCTCCACCAGGGGCACCTACTTTGGGTTGGGAGGCGGTGGACTTGCTTCCACCAGAGCTTAACGGTCTTTCCTGCAATGTCTTGGTGAAAGTAAAATTGTCAGTCTGGCAGCAGACTGAACGGGTGGAAACTTTCTTTATAACGGAAGCATAAGAAGACACTGTTGACGTCTGACTGCCAACAACCTGTTTGCGGGCCTCAAAAAACGAAATTTTCTTTTCGGTCTTCACTCTTTGGATGGTGGACTCCTGAACCCAAACAGGGCAGTTGCGTGAAGAGGAGGGGTGGTCGCCACCGCAGTTCGCACAATGAGCCGGGTCTTTACACGGCCCATCATGGGTTGCCTTGCAACAAACACCACACACCTCCTGCCCAGAACAGCGGTCTCTGACATGTCCAAACTTCTGGCATTTGAAACACCTCAACGGGGATGGGACATACAGTTGGACACGTACATTTAAGTACCCGACTTTAATGACAGGAGGCAGCACAGGGTTGCAGAATGTCAGAAAGAGGGTGTTGGTGGGCACTCTTTCTGCACCTTTTTTGACTGTCACCCTATGCACCTCTGTCACACCTTGGGACGCAAGTTCTGTCTTGATCTCCGCTTCCGAGACACCTTTCAAATCCGGGCACCGAATAACCCCTTTGGTCGAATTTAACTGCTTATGGGGGGTCACCCGGATCTCTCTGTCCACGAGTTTTGTTGCCCTCAGCAGCTGCTCCGATTGCCTCTTTGATCTGCACTGGACGAGGAAAGTGCCATTCCGTAGCCTTTTCACTGACTGAGGGTCACCTGCTAGACCCTGAAAGCCCTTCTGAATAGCAAAAGGACTCAGAGCAGAAATAGGCTTTTCCTGCTCTGTCCCTTCAACCACAAGCCAGGAAGCCCAAAAACCTGTCATCTGTCTCGTCTCCATATCCGAGTCACTGTCGGAATCGTTATGACTAGAAACGGGGTCCACTGCCTTCCTCTTCTTTATGGGGGGTGTGATTTTGGATAAAGCCATGATTTATGTTTAGAAATTTCATCTCTCCCTTACCCACCCACCATGGAGTCCAACTAAGGGGCCAGGGCCAAGAACTCATTGTCTTGACCCCTTCCAGGTTTCAGGAGAGATATACGACAAACAGAAGCCTACTGACCCTATCCCCCCTGATCATGCCCAACTCCCGGGAACAGAGAGCTGAGCACTGCAGGGGTTACCTTGGCCAGTCGGAGAACTGCCTGTCTTGACCCAGCCCCACGAAGGGGAAGCCGATCGATACACCCGGGCCAGAGTGTACCTCCTGTCTAGGAGAGGTCCGAGCCAAAGTGATGTGTTGAGGGCGTTGGCCCTCTCAATCACCAGGATCTCATCCCCCTCCGTCACAGGTCGCACCGCACGGCGAACGCGGCGGATCTTAAGAAGACCACAGAGAGAAAAAGAGTGTGCAAAAGAAGGCTTGAAAGGGAGACGAAGAAAGCAAAGAACCGTTAAGAAAGGCAGAAGACAGAATAGGAAAAAGGTGGGTTACTATTTGTCTGGGCCCTCACTCCTAACCTTTCTGACATGGGAGACCCTACCAGGGGCATCAGTTCCTACCACGTAATGCTTGGCCAGTCAGCAGCTTGGCTATACAGGCCTAGAAGCATTGACAACAACTAACCATCTAGTCGAGTATTGATGCCCCCGTCAGCAAAGCCTAAAAGATCACTGGACCACGCAAGCCCTCCGACCACGGCAAGGTTGCAACCCCCGGAGGGCCATGCAAGTGAAGAAGCAAAGTTACGCGGCTCTGGCTGGTCTGAAGGAACAGTCCTCGAAATCAAATTAAGACAAACCAAATACTCTCTTATTGTCGGCAATTCTTACCTTCCTCTCCCAAGAGAGTTAGTTCTTAAACGAGCGGCCTTAAATATACATAATTCGGATAACTTGTGTTTCATGTGGTGTGTTTTGGCGCATTTACATCCTGTTAAAAAGAATGCAGAGAGAGTTTCTAATTATTGGCAGTATAAAGATAGTCTGAACTTAAATAACATAACCTTTCCAGTAAGCATAGAAAGTATCGACCAGTTTGAAGAGCAAAACAAACCAATAACCGTAAGCGTATACACATGGAATTCAGTAGACAATCTAGTCCCTCTAAGGATCTCTCCCAATGCTCCCACTTTAGGCGACTCACTGGAGAACCATGTAGACTTGATTCTGTTTACAGACGGTTCCAAGAGCCACTATGTATTGATTAGATCAATTAGCAGACTTCTGGCTTATACCACAAAGGACAGTTTTAAACAGGAGCTTTGTAGAAGGTGTTTGGTCAGAATCCCAACTGTAGAGGCCGCCGTCAGTCATAAAAAACATTGTAAAAGTTTTGTAGACTGTAAAATCGAACTTCTTACACCAAAACCAGGATCTAAAGTCAGTTTTAAGAATGTACGCAAGATGCAGATGGGCCCATACGTAGTCTATGCTGACTTTGAATCAATCTTGCTACGGTACTATGGTCCACAAGAACGGACACAACAAAAAACAACCTTATTGTCCCGCCATCAGATCTGTTCTTATGCTTTTGTCGTTGTTAGGTCAGACGGTGGACACACACAACCAGAGATTTACAGAGGTCCCGACGCAGCTGGTCGATTTTTGGAGCAGATGAAACACCTTCGCAATCAATTCTCCAATCAGCTGAACCTTTCAGGCATTAAGATGACTCCTGAAGATGAAGAACGTTATAAATCAGCTACCCACTGCTGGATATGCAACAGAGAATTATCAGGCGATGCTGTAAGGGACCATGATCACATTACTGGCAAATTCAGAGGGGCAGCGCATAATAGCTGTAATCTTCAACTTAAGGTTGATCCCAAGACATGGAAACTGCCAATCTTCTTTCATAACTTGCGGGGCTACGATTCTCACTTTATCATGCAAGCAATAACTTCTGAATGTAAGAGGGTTAGCTGTATTGCACAGTCATCAGAAAAGTACATGTCCTTTACTGTAGACTGTTTATCCTTCTATGACTCTGCCCAGCATCTGATGGGGAGTTTAAGCAAACTAGCAGAATCTTTACACGTCTATCCAATCACTAAAAAATATTTCGACCCATCTTTAGTTCGTAAAGGCGTCTATCCTTATGAATACATGGACTCGTGGGACAGGTTTGATGAGCCAGCGCTGCCACATAAAGACGACTTTTACAGCCGGCTTAGAGGTGGAGGCATATCTGACGCCGACTATGAATACGCACAGAAAGCCTGGACAGAATTACACTGCAAAACGATGGGCGACTATCACGATCAATATTTATTGGCCGACGTGTGTTTATTGACAGACGTCTTTCAGAATTACAGAGCTACTTGCATGAAACATTACGGCCTGGATTCGTCACAGTACATCTCTGCCCCGGGCCTTTCTTGGGATGCATTCTTGAAGTCTACAAACGTCGAGATTGACTTAATATCGGATCTGGATACACTTCAGATGATTGAAGATGGGCTGAGAGGAGGCATTAGCATGGCCTGTCATCCTTACCGCAGAGCCAACAACAAGTATTTAGACGATTATGATCCAACTAAACCATCCAACTATCTGATGTCCTTAGACGCCAACAATCTGTATGGGTGGGCCATGAGCCAGACACTGCCATTAAGAAACTTTAAAATGATAAATGGGCCTCATGAGGTTACTGCCATGTTGAGTATGCTATCACAGCTTACACCCGATAATCCAATAGGATTAATCTTAGAAGTAGACTTAGATTATCCTAAGAATTGCACGACCTTCATAACGATTTCCCCTTAGCCGCAGAAAGATTAAAGATGAGTCCCACAGAACCGCCTAAGCTTGTGCCTAACCTCTTTAACGAGACTAAATATGTCTGTCATTACAGGCTGTTACAATTTTACTTAAGACACGGGTTGAAACTTACCGCCGTTCACAGAATAATTACCTGTGACCAAGAGCCTTTTATGAGACCATACATCACGAAGAACACCGACCTTAGGACTGCGGCCACCGACGCTTCAGAAAAAGACTTTTTTAAGTTGATGAACAACAGTTGTTTTGGCAAGACGATGGAGAACGTACACAATCGTAAAGATGTAAGATTAGTTACAAACGAAAAACAAGCAATTAAGCTGGCCTCTAAACCTAACTACCAAGACTTTAGAAGATTTAGCGACAGCCTGGTTGGCATTATGATGAAGAAACAGAATGTAAAGTTAGACAGGCCGGTGTTTATCGGCTTTGCCGTGCTAGAGTTGTCAAAGTTATTAATGCTTGAATTTCTATACGACTACTTTAAGCCGCTGTACCCAGAATCAAATGTCCTTTACACAGACACTGATAGTTTTATTCTAGACATCCCAACTGAAGACTTTTACAAAGACATGGAAATAGAAGTGGCTAAAGGAGCTGATGGGTGGTACGACACATGCGACTATCCAAAAGATTCGCCTTTATATTCAACCGTGAACAAGAAAGTGATTGGAAAGATGAAGGATGAATTTAATGGGACGGTTATACAAGAATATGTTGGCCTGCGGTCGAAGATGTATAGCGTTGCTACCCAGACTTCTGTAACAAAGAAAGCTAAGGGCATAGATAAAGAAGTTGTAAAAAAAGAAATAAGTCACAACAACTACAAGCAGGCTCTCTTTGAACGCGAAGTATTTTATCACACAAATGTTAATCTGCGCTCTACTCTTCATCAAGTAAACACAACTGCTGTTAATAAGAAGTCACTAGACTCTAACAATAGCAAGCGAACTTCCGTTAGCCCCGAGTTTTCATACGCTATAGGCCCCCGGAGAACTGACTTGTCCGACTTAAGATCTTAACTAGTACTTAACTTAAGATCTTAACTAGTACTTAACTAGTACTTAAGATCTTAACTAGTACTTAACATGACTTGCACTTAACTTGCGCTTTACTTACACTTAACTTACACTTAACTTGTTATAACTGACTTAACCAGTACTTAGCTTGTACTTAACCAGTACTTAACAACACATTAAAAAACTAATTTATTAAAAATGGGTCTACAGCAGGAGGTTGTACTTTTTTTTGCAGAAGTTGGTTCTTTTACTGTTTTTGTGGGGGTTTGTAACTTTGTTGCTAAGTATGGCTTTAGGCGCTTGTATGCTAAAAGCCCTCCACCAACAACAATACTCCCAAGCACATAATAATACATCTTATAGTTTGATTGTGTTGTTGTTGGTGGCGGTGCTGGTGCTGGTGCAGATGTTGTATTACTATCTAATAATTTTTGTTTTGCTGCTTGGTTTGCTTTTTGCAGTCTGTTCCATTCAGCTAGTTTACGACCGGCCTCAACACCACCAGAATTTTTAGCTTTAGTAACACTACTCACCTGCGGGACACTCAGTTGTGGATTCACTTGTGGGGCACTCGCCTGTAAATCCACTTGTGGGGCATTCTGCTCCTGTGGAGTCTTCTTCTCCTGCTCGCTCATTTTTTTTAGTCTGATTAAAATTAATATGATTAAAATTAATATGATTAAAAGTAATTAATCCCATGATGAATGGACATAGCAACGTCCCAAATCTATAATACATGTCACATGCAAGAGATTCTAGGGACTTGGTTAAAACCGGATCTTGTGTTAAGTCATATTTTAAATCTTCTTCTGAATCAATCGGCGCTATCTTGCCTACTAACTTAGCATATAAACTAATCATTGTCTGTCCCACCGATCTAACCATTTTTGATCCTAGCTGTGCCTCGTACCTAGCGTAATACTTCTCAACATCTGATGTAGACAATTGCTGAATCTGTTCAATACTTAGTTCAACGCCTAAATACTGCCTGGTTTTCCCGCACGCAGCCAGCGAGTAAAATCTTTCTTTATGACAGAGGTCTGCTGCCTCCTCACACTTTAATAGCTCGTCGCAATCCATTTTTAAACTCTTTTTAAAAGCAATAAAAAAATAATTGTAAATTCAGCTGTTATTTATTATTCATAGCCTTTTACTAATCTTAAAAACTGTCCAGGTTTAAAGGTAACAGTTACTCCTTCAGGGTCAGTAGAAGCGGTCAGATTAAAATCTTCAGGAGCTATTTGATCAATTAAAATAGCAAACAACTTTATAACTGGATGGGGCCAAGAATGCAGTAGTTTACTGATGGCGTTCCTTACGCTTTCTCGCATATCTACGCGCTCAAAAAGCTCTGTAATTAATTCTTCAAACTCTTCTCTATCAACTCCCCAGCTCCTTTCCTGCATCTCCCAATCTCTGAATATATTAATAAGCTCTGCAACTATTCCGGGCTTCATTTTTAACTCAGATTAAAAACACCAATTTAAAAATTAATTAAGTAAGCTGCTGCATAAATCCGGGTAAAAGATTGTATAACAAAATCAATAGCAGCACTTATAGTACATTCTGTAACGCGCTCTGCAATGCACACTGCGGGCGCTGCCAACAACGGCTTTATTGATTGGCAGCGTGTGCGTTGCCTTCCTTGCTAACACAGCAGGGTAAATCGCTGCTCAGCGCGTGGCAGAGCAGATGTCAAGAGTGGTCCTACCAGTTCCACTTGACATTCTCTGACACCTCCCACTTTAGCACGCTTGACACCTTCACCCCAAGTCGCCCCAAGTCACCCCAAATCGCCCCAAGTCACCCTCCATGTCACCCCAAGTCGCCCCAAGCCTTACTAGAAAGTAGTAAGGTCTCACTATCAAACCCGCGGGCGTTAATTGTGTTAGGATGACTAATTCTGTAAACCTTTAGATTTCATGCTATGGAGAGAGAAAGTATATCTTTTGTTCTATATCACCCATTTTTTGTTTTGCACGTAAGCCCCCCATTTTAAAGTAACGATTACTTCGATTTTTGGCGGTTTTTGCATGTTAATTTTGATTGTAAAAAAGGTGTTAATTTTGGCAAAAAGTAGCATGAGATGGACGAGATTTGTTTGTGAAAAGGGGGGTTTTCGTGCAAAATGAGATGTGGTGAGGTAGAACAAAGATATTAACTTTCTCTAAATGTTTGACCTCTTAAACAGTTACAATTAAGAAAATGTTTGTCAGACTCAGCATAGCCCAAGGTAATGTGTTAACAATTCAACATTTTGAAACAGAAACTAAGTAACAGTTGCAATAAAAAAAAAAAGAAGAAAAATGTCAATATTTGAACAGTCTCATACTTCTACTTTGCTTCTCCTTGACTAGTATGGGGACTGCAGCACCCTTTGCTGATCTTGGTCTGGCAATCTTCCACTGGAGGTCACAGCCTGTTTGCGGCCAGCATTCGCATTGAAATGCATTGCAGCAAGAAGCAGCCTGTCCACAAGAAATCATACATAGTTACTGGAAATGCACAGAACAGACTATGACTACATTAGTTATTTTTCCATATTCGACAGAATGAAAGCGAGACCACTTGTATTATGGCAAACTTGTACATGTTCTATTAGTAAATTGTATGGACCCCCCCCCCCCCCCCCCACACACACACACCCCTTTTTATGGATCCCCCCTTCCTCTTTATGGATCCTCCCCTCCCTTTTTATGACACCCCTCCCACCCCCTTTTTAACGGACCACCCCCCTCCCCTCCCATTTACTTGTATTTGTATCATAACGAGGGCTATTCAGCTTAGCGCAGATTTCTCTGGAATAAACTGTACTGCAATTGCACACTTAACTTTGATCAAACAGGAAACTTATAAACATACTTGCTTTCCATGACACTGTAAGTGAAGTGGTAAAGCTTTGGGGCAAAGTGGCAGACAACAGCATGGTAGGACTCTAGGCTTGCTGTCTGAACATCAGGTGACAACATCCCTACGTCTCTGAGGAGGAACTTGCTGCAGACGATGCCTTTCAGTATCCGATGTTCACGTGTGTCTGACATAACAGAAGAAATCAGTGTTGGTAAACGAAAATATCAGTAATTAACTGATTAAAGCCATCAGAAATATGAGTGATGAATATGGGACAGGCATTGTACAGTATTTTACCAGTTTTAATCTACTGTGCTTATGGCAGTTCTTTGATCATGAAATTGAGATTATGCGTGAAAAAATTCATACCTCAGCTTCTTGGTACATGTGTTTTAGTTTTGAAATTATAAAATGATCTGCAAAATCTGACCACATAAAATGTTTTTGATTGGTAATACACTAACAACATTGTGGCTGTGGCATCAAATGTAGAAATTAGATAACCAAGGGAGCATACTGGTGATGGTTAACTGATTTACAGTTTCCAAGAAATGCAGACACATTAAGACATTAACCTCTTCCCTGCCCGCCCCGTGTCTATTACGGGGTCGTTTCCGCGATCCTGTACGCCCGTAACCGTGTCTATTACGGGGTATTTTCGTCATTGAAATTTCGAAAATCGGCACGGGAAATAACCCTAGAAATTGTCCCTGACTCTATTGGGGTGTTTAAATAACAGTTCTATCCCTTTATCGGTGTACTGAAGTGTTAGGAAATTGTCGGTTTAGTATTCAAGAAGGGTCGAGCTGATTATCATAATCAAGATGGCGGATCAGAGACGAAGCTCGACACGGCGACCTGTTTTGAAGCGTTATAGCGCACTGGAAGTTTTAGATGAAGTGTTGAATGATATTGATAGTGGTGACGATAAGATAAGATAATGTTGCTTATAGCCCAGCCGACCGCAAGGGGCCACATCAGGGCTGTCACCACGTTAAAATCAACTCACAAGTCATTAAAAAAAAAAAAAAAAAAAAAAAAAAACCTTTCACACATCTCTTTAAATGACATCGTCTAGAAACGCAACAGAAACTTCGTTAAAAATCTTTCATCCGTAAAATCTTAAATCAGATGAAAAATGTTAATCTCTCTCAAAAACTCAAACATCACGTCAGGCGGAACATCCCTGAACAGGATTTTCATGGACTCTGCTGTAAAATGTTTGTGTCTCACATCGTGCAAGTCCCAACACTCTAAAAGAATATGTTTCATTGTGAGTGGCACATGACATGGAATGCACCACGGAGCTTCCTCATTCTTTAAAAGGTATGAATGGGTAAAATACGAATGGCCGGTGTGCAGCCGGCACAGAACTGTTTCTTCTTTACGGCCACCAGACGTAGATGGGAGGAACTCATTAAGGTTTGGACGGATCTGAAAGAGTTTTGTTTCCGTCTGCGTGTTCCAATCCTCCTGCCAAAGGTCTCTCACATAATCATTAATTTTGGGTTTCAGATCTGAGCAAGGGAAATAAATATTGGACAATTTCTCTCTTGTGGCATTCTTGGCTAAACGATCAACCATTTCGTTCCCTCCGATGCCAACATGACCAGGAACCCAAGCGAGAATAATGTTGTAACCATCCGCTTTCAACTTGCTAAAAATCAAAGAAATGTAATAGTTCTGGATGCTGAAGGTTGCGGCCAGCTATGGCCTCCAAAGCTGACAGCGAATCCGACAGAACCAGAAAGTCCCTCTTGGTAGATTGTGAAATTATTTTCAATGCCAGAACCAGAGCAGTAAGTTCAGCAGAATAGACAGAGGCATCTGGAGGTATATGTTTTAACAGTATCTGAGAAGGAGCACCAGGGCAATAGGCTGCACAGGCCACTCCATCCTCAGACTTGGAACCGTCAGTGAAAATTTTCTGACAGGATGGAAATTTTGAACAGAGGTCAGCATACAATGCCTTGTATGCCTGAGAGCTGGTGGACTCTTTACGAAAAGCTGCGAGATCAAAACGAATCTCTGGTGTGAAAAAGGTCCACGGAGGCTGATCCGGAAACTTGGAAAAATCAGACACAACTCCTAGGTCTAGACCTGCATTCCGCGCGTGTGGCTGCATACGAACACCAAACGGCGGAATACAGTTAGGGTTGTTTTCGAATTTGTTTTGAAACTGGGGGTCAAAGACACAGTCATAGGCAGGATTCTGTGGTTCTGAGAACAGTCTGATGTAGTAATTTAGAGACATTTTCAGCCTGCGGTTG
Organism: Conus canariensis; assembly: GCA_033310375.1. NCBI lineage: Eukaryota > Metazoa > Mollusca > Gastropoda > Neogastropoda > Conidae > Conus > Conus canariensis. The sequence goes on from CM065727.1 coordinate 14,991,928, forward strand.
GACAGTGAGGGTTCACCTGCCTCTGCGTACAGGCTGTACACAGGGGTGGTGCGAAATGCTCCAAGACAGAGACGAAGCCCTTGATGGTGGATAGGGTCCAAGAGTTTCAGATAAGAGGGTCTTGCAGAGCCGTACACAGCACAACCATAGTCCAGTTTGGAGCGGACCAGGGCTCTGTAGAGATGCAGCAAAGTTTTCTTATCAGCGCCCCAGTCAGTGTGTGCTACGACCCGCAGAATATTCAGAGCTTTCTGGCAAGAGGTTTTGAGATTTTTAATGTGGCTGAGAAAGTTGAGTTTTTGATCAAAAATAACTCCAAGGAATTTGGCTTCTTTTACAGCTGGAATGGTGGACTTGTCCAGACGAATTTCAGGATCAGCAAAAAATTGACGAAAATTGTGAAAATGGATTGACTGAGTTTTGGTACGTGAGAAGGTAAACCCGTTTTCCTCGGCCCACTGCTGGATCTTGTTGACACAAAGTTGGAGTCGACGCTGTACGCTGGGGTAAGAAGCTCCCACTGCGTACAGCTAGGAGATAAGATAAGATAATGTTGCTTATAGCCCAGCCGACCGCAAGGGGCCACATCAGGGCTGTCACCACGTTAAAATCAACTCACAAGTCATTTAAAAAAAAAAAACAAAAAAAAAAACCTTTCACACATCTCTTTAAATGACATCGTCTAGAAACGCACCAGAAACTTCGTTAAAAATCTTTCATCCGTAAAATCTTAAATCAGATGAAAAATGTTAATCTCTCTCAAAAACTCAAACATCACGTCAGGCGGAACATCCCTGAACAGGATTTTCATGGACTCTGCTGTAAAATGTTTGTCTCACATCGTGCAAGTCCCAACACTCTAAAAGAATATGTTTCATTGTGAGTGGCACATGACATGGAATGCACCACGGAGCTTCCTCATTCTTTAAAAGGTACGAATGGGTAAAATACGAATGGCCGGTGTGCAGCCGGCACAGAACTGTTTCTTCTTTACGGCCACCAGACGTAGATGGGAGGAACTCATTAAGGTTTGGACGGATCTGAAAGAGTTTGTTATCCGTCTGCGTGTTCCAATCCTCCTGCCAGAGGTCTCTCACATAATCATTAATTTTGGGTTTCAGATCTGAGCAAGGGATATAAATATTGGACAATTTCTCTCTTGTGGCATTCTTGGCTAAATGATCAACCATTTCGTTCCCTCCGATGCCAACATGACCAGGAACCCAAGCCAGAATAATGTTGTAACCATCCACTTTCAACTTGCTAAAAAATTCAAAGAAATGTAAAAGTTCTGGATGCTGAAGGTTGCGGCCAGCTATGGCCTCCAAAGCTGACAGCGAATCCGACAGAACCAGAAAGTCCCTCTTGGTAGATTGTGAAATTATTTTCAATGCCAGAACCAGAGCAGTAAGTTCAGCAGAATAGACAGAGGCATCTGGAGGTATATGTTTTAACAGTATCTGAGAAGGAGCACCAGGGCAATAGGCTGCACAGGCCACTCCATCCTCAGACTTGGAACCGTCAGTGAAAATTTTCTGACAGGATGGAAATTTTGAACAGAGGTCAGCATACAATGCCTTGTATGCCTGAGAGCTGGTGGACTCTTTACGAAAAGCTGCGAGATCAAAACGAATCTCTGGTGTGAAAAAGGTCCACGGAGGCTGATCCGGAAACTTGGAAAAATCAGACACAACTCCTAGGTCTAGACCTGCATTCCGCGCGTGTGGCTGCATACGAACACCAAACGGCGGAATACAGTTAGGGTTGTTTTCGAATTTGTTTTGAAACTGGGGGTCAAAGACACAGTCATAGGCAGGATTCTGTGGTTCTGAGAACAGTCTGATGTAGTAATTTAGAGACATTTTCAGCCTGCGGTTGGACAGTGAGGGTTCACCTGCCTCTGCGTACAGGCTGTACACAGGGGTGGTGCGAAATGCTCCAAGACAGAGACGAAGCCCTTGATGGTGGATAGGGTCCAAGAGTTTCAGATAAGAGGGTCTTGCAGAGCCGTACACAGCACAACCATAGTCCAGTTTGGAGCGGACCAGGGCTCTGTAGAGATGCAGCAAAGTTTTCTTATCAGCGCCCCAGTCAGTGTGTGCTACGACCCGCAGAATATTCAGAGCTTTCTGGCAAGAGGTTTTGAGATTTTTAATGTGGCTGAGAAAGTTGAGTTTTTGATCAAAAATAACTCCAAGGAATTTGGCTTCTTTTACAGCTGGAATGGTGGACTTGTCCAGACGAATTTCAGGATCAGCAAAAAATTGACGAAAATTGTGAAAATGGATTGACTGAGTTTTGGTACGTGAGAAGGTAAACCCGTTTTCCTCGGCCCACTGCTGGATATTGTTGACACAAAGTTGGAGTCGACGCTGTACGCTGGGGTAAGAAGCTCCCACTGCGTACAGCGCAAAGTCGTCAACGAACAGAGAGGACTCAGAGCCCTGGCTTACCGATTTCACAATGTCGTTGATTTTAATGCTGAAAAGAGCAGGAGAAAGGATGCTCCCTTGAGGGACACCCAACTCCTGCCCATGGATGTCAGAGAGTGTGGTGCCAACACGCACCTGGAACTGTCGATCAGCCAAAAAGTTCTGTATGAACAGAGGCAGGTGACCACGGAAACCAAGTCTGTGCAAGTCCAGAAGAATTCCTGATTTCCATGTGGTGTCATACGCTTTTTCGAGGTCGAAAAAGATAGCGACCACATGCTGTTTATTGACAAAGGCATTGCGGATGGTGGTTTCCAGACGGATTAGATGGTCGACTGTCGAGTGGTATTTCCGGAACCCGCACTGTTGACTGGCCAAAAGGCCATCGGTTTCCAGCTTCCACATCAGACGGGAGTTGACCATCTTCTCCATCAACTTACAGAGGCAGCTAGTCAGAGCTATTGGACGATAGTTGGAAGGGTTGGTAAGGTCCTTTGCAGGCTTTGGAATTGGAATGATCAGGGCTTTCCGCCAGGAGGGCGGAAAGCACCCTGTGGTCCAGATATGGTTGTATACTTTAAGAAGAGTCTGGAGATGGCTTTCTGGAAAATGTTTCAAAACCTGATAATGAATATCATCCAGACCAGGGGCAGAATCAGTGCAGGTTTGTAAAGCTGTTTTCAGTTCATTGATTGAAAAAGGGAGATTGTAGGCTTCAGAGTTGTCTGATGTGAAATTGTATAAAGATTTCTCTCTGAGTTGTTTGTTTTTTAAAAAGGCTGCAGATTTATTTGAAGATGAGGAGTTCTGTTGGATGGTGGAAGCCAACAGATTGGCAACAGCTTGTTTGTCAGTGACCAGAGCATCGGCAAGTTTCAAGTGATGAATGGAGGGGTTGGTGTTTTTCCCTTTGATTTTTCTGATGATGTTCCAGACTTTTTTCTTTGAAGTTTTTGATGTCAGCCCGGAGCAGAAGTTTCTCCAAGACTGACGTTTACTGATTTTGAAAGTGTGTCTCGATTTGGCGCGGAGTTTCTGATGGGCTCGAGCGTTGGGACCTGAAGGTCGTTGGTATACCCGACGCTGAGCCCGTTTGCGAACTTTTGAAATTTGTTGGCAGTCTGAATTAAACCAGGGTGTTTTGGGCATTTGGAGTTTATTGGAAGACATTGGAATACAGGTTTTAGCCCAGTTTATCACAGTATTGGTCAGAGATTCAGCTGGGTCTGGACTCTGAAGAAAATCAGTGTCCTGGAATTCTTTCGAAATATTGGTGGCAAAAAGATTCCAGTTGGCCTTCTTATAATTAAGATGTTGTGAGACAGAGATGTTTTCAGTTAATAAGGGTTTTAAAAGAACAGGGAAATGGTCACTTCCGTGCAGATCGTCATGGACAGACCACTCATAGTCCAGGACCAGCGAGGGGTCACAAATCGACAAATCTAAGCACGAAAGTGAACCTGTGGAAGAGTGGAGGTAAGTTGGAGCTCCATCGTTCAGACAACACAAATCAAAGTCTGAAAGGACATCCTCAAGAAGCAGACCTCTGGATGACGAACTGACACTACCCCAAAGAGGATTGTGACCATTAAAGTCACCCAACAGCAAAAAAGGTCGAGGAAGTTCTTCGATCAGACTGACAAGGTCCTGACGACAAACCGGGACAGAAGGTGGCAGATACAGTGAGCAGATTGTAACAGTCTTGTGGAGAGTGACTCTCGCAGCTACAGCCTGAAGGGAGGTAGTCAGAGCGACAGGACTAAACAGCAAAGTTTTGTGTAAAAGAAGGGCAACACCGCCTGACAGTCCCAATGTGGATGGTTGTGCAGGTTTAGAAAGAATATTAAAGCCAGAAAGAGTGAAGGTCTTCTGGCTTTGAATTTTAGTTTCCTGAAGAGCCACGACGGAAGGTTTTACAGTTTGACACAGAAGTTGCAGCTCCTCAAAATTTGAATTTAGGCCACGGATATTCCAATGGATTAGTTTACTACTATCCATGGTGCAGAGGATGAACAGGAGAGAAGTCAGGTCATCTCCTCGTCATCGTCTGCGTTCAGTGGAGCAAATTTATTGCTTAGTTTCATTGGACTGTTTGGGTCTTCAGACCTGCTGGCAGACTTGCCCACAGGTGAAGAAGGTCTGGATTTTGGAGATGGTGGAGGTTTCTTCCTCATCTCCACCATCTCCACACTTGGTTGAACTCCCTTGCCCGCACGGGCACTGCTCGAGGAAGTTCGAGGCGGGAGGCCTGGCTTTTTCATCTGCCCAGCAGCAGATGGAGTAGACTGCTGGGCAGTCTGAGGGGTGGCGGATTTTTTGCCTCCACCAGGGGCACCCACTTTAGGTTGGGAGGCGGTGGACTTGCTTCCACCAAAGCTTAACGGTCTTTCTTGCAATGTCTTGGTGAAAGTAAAATTGTCAGTCTGGCAGCAGACTGAACGGGTGGAAACTTTCTTTGTAACGGAAGCATAAGAAGACACTGTTGACGTCTGACTGCCAACAACCTGTTTGCGGGCCTCAAAAAACGAAATTTTCTTTTCAGTCTTCACTCTTTGGATGGTGGACTCCTGAACCCAAACAGGGCAGTTGCGTGAAGAGGAGGGGTGGTCGCCACCGCAGTTCGCACAATGAGCCGGGTCTTTACACGGCCCATCATGGGTTGCCTTGCAACAAACACCACACACCTCCTGCCCAGAACAGCGGTCTCTGACATGTCCAAACTTCTGGCATTTGAAACACCTCAACGGGGATGGGACATACAGTTGGACACGTACATTTAAGTATCCGACTTTAATGACCGGAGGCAGCACAGGGTTGCAGAATGTCAGAAAGAGGGTGTTGGTGGGCACTCTTTCTGCACCTTTTTTGACTGTCACCCTATGTACCTCTGTCACACCTTGGGACGCAAGTTCTGTCTTGATCTCCGCTTCCGAGACACCTTTCAAATCCGGGCACCGAATAACCCCTTTGGTCGAATTTAACTGCTTATGGGGGGTCACCCGGATCTCTCTGTCCACAAGTTTTGTTGCCCTCAGCAGCTGCTCCGATTGCCTCTTTGATCTGCACTGGACGAGGAAAGTGCCATTCCGTAGCCTTTTCACTGACTGAGGGTCACCTGCTAGACCCTGAAAGCCCTTCTGAATAGCAAAAGGACTCAGAGCAGAAATAGGCTTTTCCTGCTCTGTCCCTTCAACCACAAGCCAGGAAGCCCAAAAACCTGTCCTCTGTCTCGTCTCCATATCCGAGTCACTGTCGGAATCGTTATGACCAGAAATGGGGTCCACTGCCTTCCTCTTTTTTATGGGGGGTGTGATTTTGGATAAAGCCATGATTTATGTTTAGAAATTTCGTCTCTCCCTTACCCACCCACCATGGAGTCCAACTAAGGGGCCAGGGCCAAGAACTCATTGTCTTGACCCCTTCCAGGTTTCAGGAGAGATATACGACAAACAGAAGCCTACTGACCCTATCCCCCCTGATCATGCCCAACTCCCGGGAACAGAGAGCTGAGCACTGCAGGGGTTACCTTGGCCAGTCGGAGAACTGCCTGTCTTGACCCAGCCCCACGAAGGGGAAGCCGATTGATACACCCGGGCCAGAGTGTACCTCCTGTCTAGGAGAGGTCCGAGCCAAAGTGATGTGTTGAGGGCGTTGGCCCTCTCAATCACCAGGATCTCATCCCCCTCCGTCACAGGTCGCACCGCACGGCGAACGCGGCGGATCTTAAGAAGACCACAGAGAGAAAAAGAGTGTGCAAAAGAAGGCTTGAAAGGGAGACGAAGAAAGAAAAGAACCGTTAAGAAAGGCAGAAGACAGACTAGGAAAAAGGTGGGTTACTATTTGTCTGGGCCCTCACTCCTAACCTTTCTGATATGGGAGACCCTACCAGGGGCATCAATTCCTACCACGTAATGCTTGGCCAGTCAGCAGCTTGGCTATACAGGCCTAGAAGCATTGACAACAACTAACCATCTAGTCGAGTATTGATGCCCCCGTCAGCAAAGCCTAAAAGATCACTGGACCACGCAAGCCCTCCGACCACGGCAAGGTTGCAACCCCTGGAGGGCTGCGTTCAGTGGAGCAAATTTATTGCTTAGTTTCACTGGACTGTTTGGGTCTTCAGACCTGCTGGCAGACTTGCCCACAGGTGAAGAAGGTCTGGTTTTTGGAGATGGTGGAGGTTTCTTCCTCATCTCCACCATCTCCACACTTGGTTGAACTCCCTTGCCCGCACGGGCACTGCTCGAGGAAGTTCGAGGCGGGAGGGTTGGCTTTTTCATCTGCCCAGCAGCAGATGGAGTAGACTGCTGGGCAGTCTGAGGGGTGGCGGATTTTTTGCCTCCACCAGGGGCACCCACTTTGGGTTGGGAGGTGGTGGACTTGCTTCCACCAGAGCTTAACGGTCTTTCTTGCAATGTCTTGGTGAAAGTAAAATTGTCAGTCTGGCAGCAGACTGAACGGGTGGAAACTTTCTTTGTAACGGAAGCATAAGAAGACACTGTTGACGTCTGACTGCCAACAACCTGTTTGCGGGCCTCAAAAAACGAAATTTTCTTTTCAGTCTTCACTCTTTGGATGGTGGACTCCTGAACCCAAACAGGGCAGTTGCGTGAAGAGGAGGGTGGTCGCCACCGCAGTTCGCACAATGAGCCGGTCTTTACACGGCCCATCATGGGTTGCCTTGCAACAAACACCACACACCTCCTGCCCAGAACAGCGGTCTCTGACATGTCCAAACTTCTGGCATTTGAAACACCTCAACGGGGATGGGACATACAATTGGACACGTACATTTAAGTACCCGACTTTAATGACCGGAGGCAGCACAGGGTTGCAGAATGTCAGAAAGAGGGTGTTGGTGGGCACTCTTTCTGCACCTTTTTTGACTGTCACCCTATGCACCTCTGTCACACCTTGGGACGCAAGTTCTGTCTTGATCTCCGCTTCCGAGACACCTTTCAAATCCGGGCACCGAATAACCCCTTTGGTCGAATTTAACTGCTTATGGGGGGTCACCCGGATCTCTCTGTCCACGAGTTTTGTTGCCCTCAGCAGCTGCTCCGATTGCCTCTTTGATCTGCACTGGACGAGGAAAGTGCCATTCCGTAGCCTTTTCACTGACTGAGGGTCACCTGCTAGACCCTGAAAGCCCTTCTGAATAGCAAAAGGACTCAGAGCAGAAATAGGCTTTTCCTGCTCTGTCCCTTCAACCACAAGCCAGGAAGCCCAAAAACCTGTCATCCGTCTCGTCTCCATATCCGAGTCACTGTCGGAATCGTTATGACTAGAAATGGGGTCCACTGCCTTCCTCTTCTTTATGGGGGGTGTGATTTTGGATAAAGCCATGATTTATGTTTAGAAATTTCGTCTCTCCCTTACCCACCCACCATGGAGTCCAACTAAGGGGCCAGGGCCAAGAACTCATTGTCTTGACCCCTTCCAGGCTTCAGGAGAGATATACGACAAACAGAAGCCTACTGACCCTATCCCCCCTGATCATGCCCAACTCCCGGGAACAGAGAGCTGAGCACTGCAGGGGTTACCTTGGCCAGTCGGAAAACTGCCTGTCTTGACCCAGCCCCACGAAGGGGAAGCCGATTGATACACCCGGGCCAGAGTGTACCTCCTGTCTAGGAGAGGTCCGAGCCAAAGTGATGTGTTGAGGGCGTTGGCCCTCTCAATCACCAGGATCTCATCCCCCTCCGTCACAGGTCGCACCGCACGGCAAACGCGGCGGATCTTAAGAAGTCCACAGAGAGAAAAAGAGTGTGCAAAAGAAGGCTTGAAAAGGAGACGAAGAAAGAAAAGAACCGTTAAGAAAGGCAGAAGACAGAATAGGAAAAAGGTGGGTTACTATTTGTCTGGGCCCTCACTCCTAACCTTTCTGACATGGGAGACCCTACCAGGGGCATCAATTCCTACCACGTAATGCTTGGCCAGTCAGCAGCTTGGCTATACAGGCCTAGAAGCATTGACAACAACTAACCATCTAGTCGACTATTGATGCCCCCGTCAGCAAAGCCTAAAAGATCACTGGACCACGCAAGACCTCCGACCACGGCAAGGTTGCAACCCCCGGAGGGGTCAGAGCGACAGGACTAAACAGCAAAGTTTTGTGTAAAAGAAGGGCAACACCGCCTGACAGTCCCAATGTGGATGGTTGTGCAGGTTTAGAAAGAATATTAAAGCCAGAAAGAGTGAAGGTCTTCTGGCTTTGAATTTTAGTTTCCTGAAGAGCCACGACGGAAGGTTTTACAGTTTGACACAGAAGTTGCAGCTCCTCAAAATTTGAATTTAAGCCACGGATATTCCAATGGATTAGTTTACTACTATCCATGGTGCAGAGGATGAACAGGAGAGAAGTCAGGTCATCTCCTCGTCATCGTCTGCGTTCAGTGGAGCAAATTTATTGCTTAGTTTCACTGGACTGTTTGGGTCTTCAGACCTGCTGGCAGACTTGCCCACAGGTGAAGAAGGTCTGGATTTTGGAGATGGTGGAGGTTTCTTCCTCATCTCCACCATCTCCACACTTGGTTGAACTCCCTTGCCCGCACGGGCACTGCTCGAGGAAGTTCGAGGCGGGAGGGTTGGCTTTTTCATCTGCCCAGCAGCAGATGGAGTAGACTGCTGGGCAGTCTGAGGAGTGGCGGATTTTTTGCCTCCACCAGGGGCACCCACTTTGGGTTGGGAGGCGGTGGACTTGCTTCCACCAGAGCTTAACGGTCTTTCTTGCAATGTCTTGGTGAAAGTAAAATTGTCAGTCTGGCAGCAGACTGAACGGGTGGAAACTTTCTTTGTAACGGAAGCATAAGAAGACACTGTTGACGTCTGACTGCCAACAACCTGTTTGCGGGCCTCAAAAAACGAAATTTTCTTTTCAGTCTTCACTCTTTGGATGGTGGACTCCTGAACCCAAACAGGGCAGTTGCGTGAAGAGGAGGGGTGGTCGCCACCGCAGTTCGCACAATGAGCCGGGTCTTTACACGGCCCATCATGGGTTGCCTTGCAACAAACACCACACACCTCCTGCCCAGAACAGCGGTCTCTGACATGTCCAAACTTCTGGCATTTGAAACACCTCAACGGGGATGGGACATACAGTTGGACACGTACATTTAAGTACCCGACTTTAATGACCGGAGGCAGCACAGGGTTGCAGAATGTCAGAAAGAGGGTGTTGGTGGGCACTCTTTCTGCACCTTTTTTGACTGTCACCCTATACACCTCTGTCACACCTTGGGACGCAAGTTCTGTCTTGATCTCCGCTTCCGAGACACCTTTCAAATCCGGGCACCGAATAACCCCTTTGGTCGAATTTAACTGCTTATGGGGGGTCACCCGGATCTCTCTGTCCACGAGTTTTGTTGCCCTCAGCAGCTGCTCCGATTGCCTCTTTGATCTGCACTGGACGAGGAAAGTGCCATTCCGTAGCCTTTTCACTGACTGAGGGTCACCTGCTAGACCCTGAAAGCCCTTCTGAATAGCAAAAGGACTCAGAGCAGAAATAGGCTTTTCCTGCTCTGTCCCTTCAACCACAAGCCAGGAAGCCCAAAAACCTGTCCTCTGTCTCGTCTCCATATCCGAGTCACTGTCGGAATCGTTATGACTAGAAATGGGGTCCACTGCCTTCCTCTTCTTTATGGGGGGTGTGATTTTGGATAAAGCCAAGATTTATGTTTAGAAATTTCATCTCTCCCTTACCCACCCACCATGGAGTCCAACTAAGGGGCCAGGGCCAAGAACTCATTGTCTTGACCCCTTCCAGGCTTCAGGAGAGATATACGACAAACAGAAGCCTACTGACCCTATCCCCCCTGATCATGCCCAACTCCCGGGAACTGAGAGCTGAGCACTGCAGGGGTTACCTTGGCCAGTCGGAGAACTGCCTGTCTTGACCCAGCCCCACGAAGGGGAAGCCGATTGATACACCCGGGCCAGAGTGTACCTCCTGTCTAGGAGAGGTCCGAGCCAAAGTGATGTGTTGAGGGCGTTGGCCCTCTCAATCACCAGGATCTCATCCCCCTCCGTCACAGGTCGCACCGTACGGCAAACGCGGCGGATCTTAAGAAGACCACAGAGAGAAAAAGAGTGTGCAAAAGAAGGCTTGAAAGGGAGACGAAGAAAGAAAAGAACCGTTAAGAAAGGCAGAAGACAGAATAGGAAAAAGGTGGGTTACTATTTGTCTGGGCCCTCACTCCTAACCTTTCTGACATGGGAGACCCTACCAGGGGCATCAATTCCTACCACGTAATGCTTGGCCAGTCAGCAGCTTGGCTATACAGGCCTAGAAGCATTGACAACAACTAACCATCTAGTCGAGTATTGATGCCCCCGTCAGCAAAGCCTAAAAGATCACTGGACCACGCAAGCCCTCCGACCACGGCAAGGTTGCAACCCCCGGAGGGACATACTTAGTGATCACATTAGTAAACCTACTGCAAGATAAGATAAGATAATGTTGCTTATAGCCCAGCCGACCGCAAGGGGCCACATCAGGGCTGTCACCACGTTAAAATCAACTCACAAGTCATTAAAAAAAAAAAAAAAAAAAAACCTTTCACACATCTCTTCAAATGACATCTTCTAGAAACGCACCAGAAACTTCATTAAAAATCTTTCTTCCGTAAAATCTTAAATCAGATGAAAAATGTTAATCTCTCTCAAAAATTCAAGGATCACGTCAGGCGGGACATCCCTGAACAGGATCTTCATGGACTCGGCTGTAAAATGTTTGTGTCTCACATCGTGCAAGTCCCAACACTCTAAAAGAATATGTTTCATTGTGAGTGACACATGACACGGAATGCACCACGGAGCTTCTTCACTCTTTAAAAGGTAGGAATGAGTAAAATACGAATGGCCGGTGTGCAGCCGGCACAGAACCGTTTCCTCTTTACGACCACCAGACGTAGATGGGAGGAACTCCTTAAGATAAGATAATGTTGCTTATAGCCCAGCCGACCGCAAGGGGCCACATCAGGGCTGTCACCACGTTAAAATCAACTCACAAGTCATTAAAAAAACTTTCACACATCTCTTTAAATGACATCTTCTAGAAACGCACCAGAAACTTCATTAAAAATCTTTCTTCCGTAAAATCTTAAATCAGATGAAAAATGTTAATCTCTCTCAAAAAGTCAAGGATCACGTCAGGCGGGACATCCCTGAACAGGATCTTCATGGACTCCGCTGTAAAATGTTTGTGTCTCACATCGTGCAAGTCCCAACACTCTAAAAGAATATGTTTCATTGTGAGTGACACATGACATGGAATGCACCACGGAGCTTCTTCACTCTTTAAAAGGTAGGAATGAGTAAAATACGAATGGCCGGTGTGCAGCCGGCACAGAACCGTTTCCTCTTTACGACCACCAGACGTAGATGGGAGGAACTCCTTAAGGTTTGGACGGATCCGAAAGAGTTTGTTATCCGTCTGGGTATTCCAATCCTCCTGCCAGAGGTCTTTCACATAATCATTAATTTTGGGTTTCAGATCTGAGCAGGGGATATATATGTTGGACAATTTCTCTCTTGTGGCATTCTTGGCTAAACGATCAACCATTTCGTTCCCTCCGATGCCAACATGACCAGGAACCCAAGCCAGAATAATGTTGTAACCATCCACTTTCAACTTGCTAAAAAGTTCAAAGAAATGTAAAAGTTCTGGATGCTGAAGGTTGCGGCCAGCTATGGCCTCCAAAGCTGACAGCGAATCCGACAGAACCAGAAAGTCCCTCTTGGTAGATTGTGAAATTATTTTCAATGCCAGAACCAGAGCAGTAAGTTCAGCAGAATAGACAGAAGCATCTGGAGGTATATGCTTTAACAGTATCTGAGAAGGAGCACCAGGGCAATAGGCTGCACAGGCCACTCCATCATCAGACTTGGAACCGTCAGTGAAAATTTTCTGATAAGATGGGAATTTTGAACAGAGTTCAGCATACAAGGCCTTGTATGCCAGAGAGCTGGTAGACTCTTTATGAAAGGCTGCAAGATCAAAATGAATCTCTGGTGTGAAAAAGGTCCACGGAGGCTGATCTGGAAACTTGGAAAAATCCAACACAACTCCTAGGTCTAGACCTGCATTCCGCGCGTGAGGCTGCATACGAACACCAAACGGCGGAATACAGTTAGGGTTGTTTTCGAATTTGTTTTGAAACTGGGGGTCAAAGACACAGTCATAGGCAGGATTCTGTGGTTCTGAGAACAGTCTGATATAGTAATTTAGAGACATTTTCAGCCTGCGGTTGGACAGTGAGGGTTCACCTGCCTCTGCGTACAGGCTGTACACAGGGGTGGTGCGGAATGCTCCAAGACAGAGACGAAGCCCTTGATGGTGGATAGGGTCCAAGAGTTTCAGATAAGAGGGTCTTGCAGAGCCGTACACAGCACAACCATAGTCCAGTTTGGAGCGGACCAGGGCTCTGTAGAGATGCAGCAAAGTTTTCTTATCAGCGCCCCAGTCAGTGTGTGCTACGACCCGCAGAATATTCAGAGCTTTCTGGCAAGAGGTTTTGAGATTTTTAATGTGGCTGAGAAAGTTGAGTTTTTGATCAAAAATAACTCCAAGGAATTTGGCTTCTTTTACAGCTGGAATGGTGGACTTGTCCAGACGAATTTCAGGATCAGCAAAAAATTGACGAAAATTGTGAAAATGGATTGACTGAGTTTTGGTACGTGAGAAGGTAAACCCGTTTTCCTCGGCCCACTGCTGGATCTTGTTGACACAAAGTTGGAGTCGACGCTGTACGCTGGGGTAAGAAGCTCCCACTGCGTACAGCGCAAAGTCGTCAACGAACAGAGAGGACTCAGAGCCCTGGCTTACCGATTTCACAATGTCGTTGATTTTAATGCTGAAAAGAGCAGGAGAAAGGATGCTCCCTTGAGGGACACCCAACTCCTGCCCATGGATGTCAGAGAGTGTGGTGCCAACACGCACCTGGAACTGTCGATCAGCCAAAAAGTTCTGTATGAACAGAGGCAGGTGACCACGGAAACCAAGTCTGTGCAGGTCCAGAAGAATTCCTGATTTCCATGTGGTATCATATGCTTTTTCGAGGTCGAAAAAGATAGCGACCACATGCTGTTTATTGACAAAGGCATTGCGGATGGTGGTTTCCAGACGGATTAGATGGTCAACTGTCGAGTGGTATTTCCGGAAACCGCACTGTTCACTGGCCAAAAGGCCATCGGTTTCCAGCTTCCACATCAGACGGGAGTTGACCATCTTTTCCATCAACTTACAGAGGCAGCTAGTCAGAGCTATCGGACGATAGTTGGAAGGGTTGGTAAGGTCCTTTGCAGGCTTTGGAATTGGAATGATCAGGGCTTTCCGCCAGGAGGGCGGAAAGTACCCTGTGGTCCAGATATGGTTGTATACTTTAAGAAGAGTCTGGAGACAGCTTTCTGGAAAATGCTTCAAAACCTGATAATGAATATCATCCAGACCAGGGGCAGAATCAGTGCAGGTTTGTAAAGCTGTTTTCAGTTCATTGATTGAAAAAGGGAGATTGTAGGCTTCAGAGTTGTCTGATGTGAAATTGTATAAAGATTTCTCTCTGAGCTGTTTGTTTTTTAAAAGGCTGCAGATTTATTTGAAGATGAGGAGTTCTGTTGGATGGTGGAGGCCAACAGATTGGCAACAGCTTCTTTGTCAGTGATCAGAGCATCGGCAAGTTTCAAGTGATGAATGGAGGGGTTGGTGTTTTTCCCTTTGATTTTTCTGATGATGTTCCAGACTTTTTTCTTTGAAGTTTTTGATGTCAGCCCGGAGCAAAAGTTTCTCCAAGACTGACGTTTACTGATTTTGAAAGTGTGTCTCGATTTGGCGCGGAGTTTCTGATGGGCTCGAGCGTTGGAACCTGAAGGTCGTTGGTATACCCGACGCTGAGCCCGTTTGCGAACTTTTGAAATTTGTTGGCAGTCTGAATTAAACCAGGGTGTTTTGGGCATTTGGAGTTTGTCGGAAGACATTGGAATACAGGTTTTAGCACAGTTTATCACAGTATTGGTCAGAGATTCTACTGGGTCTGGACTCTGAAGAAAATCAGTGTCCTGGAATTCTTTCAAAATATTGGTGGCAAAAAGATTCCAGTTGGCCTTCTTATAATTAAGATGTTGTGAGACAGAGATGTTTTCAGTTAATAAGGGTTTTAAAAGAACAGGGAAATGGTCACTTCCATGCAGATCGTCATGGACAGACCACTCATAGTCCAGGACCAGCGAGGGGTCACAAATCGACAAATCTAAACATGAAAGTGAACCTGTGGAAGAGTGGAGGTAAGTTGGAGATCCATCGTTAAGACAACATAAATCAAAGTCAGAAAGGACATCCTCAAGAAGCAGACCTCTGGATGACAAACTGACACTACCCCAAAGAGGATTGTGACCATTAAAGTCACCCAACAGCAAAAAAGGTCGAGGAAGTTCTCCGATCAGACCGACAAGGTCCTGACGACAAACCGGGACAGAAGGTGGCAGATAAAGTGAACAAATTGTTATAGTTTTATGGAGAGTGACTCTCGCAGCTACAGCCTGAAGGGAGGTAGTCAGAGCGACAGGACTAAACAGCAAAGTTTTATGTAAAAGAAGGGCAACACCGCCTGACAGTCCCAATGTGGATGGTTGTGCAGGTTTAGAAAGAATATTAAAGCCAGAAAGAGTGAAGGTCTTCTGGCTTTGAATTTTAGTTTCCTGAAGAGCCATGACGGAAGGTTTTACAGTTTGACACAGAAGTTGCAGCTCCTCAAAATTTGAATTTAGGCCACGGATATTCCAATGGATTAGTTTACTACTATCCATGGTGCAGAGGATGAACAGGACAGAAGTCAGGTCATCTCCTCGTCATCGTCTGCGTTCAGTGGAGCAAATTTATTGCTTAGTTTCACTGGACTGTTTGGGTCTTCAGACCTGCTGGCAGACTTGCCCACAGGTGAAGAAGGTCTGGATTTTGGAGATGGTGGAGGTTTCTTCCTCATCTCCACCATCTCCACACTTGGTTGAACTCCCTTGCCCGCACGGGCACTGCTCGAGGAAGTTCGAGGCGGGAGGCCTGGCTTTTTCATCTACCCAGCAGCAGATGGAGTAGACTGCTGGGCAGTCTGAGGGATGGCGGATTTTTTGCCTCCACCAGAGGCACCCACTTTGGGTTGGGAGGCGGTGGACTTGCTTCCACCAGAGCTTAACGGTCTTTCTTGCAATGTCTTGGTGAAAGTAAAATTGTCAGTCTGGCAGCAGACTGAACGGGTGGAAACTTTCTTTATAACGGAAGCATAAGAAGACACTGTTGACGTCTGACTGCCAACAACCTGTTTGCGGGCCTCAAAAAACGAAATTTTCTTTTCAGTCTTCACTCTTTGGATGGTGGACTCCTGAACCCAAACAGGGCAGTTGCGTGAAGAGGAGGGGTGGTCGCCACCGCAGTTCGCACAATGAGCCGGGTCTTTACACGGCCCATCATGGGTTGCCTTGCAACAAACACCACACACCTCCTGCCCAGAACAGCGGTCTCTGACATGTCCAAACTTCTGGCATTTGAAACACCTCAACGGGGATGGGACATACAGTTGGACACGTACATTTAAGTACCCGACTTTAATGACCGGAGGCAGCACAGGGTTGCAGAATGTCAGAAAGAGGGTGTTGGTGGGCACTCTTTCTGCACCTTTTTTGACTGTCACCCTATACACCTCTGTCACACCTTGGGACGCAAGTTCTGTCTTGATCTCCGCTTCCGAGACACCTTTCAAATCCGGGCACCGAATAACCCCTTTGGTCGAATTTAACTGCTTATGGGGGGTCACCCGGATCTCTCTGTCCACGAGTTTTGTTGCCCTCAGCAGCTGCTCCGATTGCCTCTTTGATCTGCACTGGACGAGAAAAGTGCCATTCCGTAGCCTTTTCACTGACTGAGGGTCACCTGCTAGACCCTGAAAGCCCTTCTGAATAGCAAAAGGACTCAGAGCAGAAAGGCTTTTCCTGCTCTGTCTCTTCAACCACAAGCCAGGAAGCCCAAAAACCTGTCCTCTGTCTCGTCTCCATATCCGAGTCACTGTCGGAATCGTTATGACTAGAAATGGGGTCCACTGCCTTCCTCTTCTTTATGGGGGGTGTGATTTTGGATAAAGCCATGATTTATGTTTAGAAATTTCGTCTCTCCCTTACCCACCCACCATGGAGTCCAACTAAGGGGCCAGGGCCAAGAACTCATTGTCTTGACCCCTTCCAGGCTTCAGGAGAGATATACGACAAACAGAAGCCTACTGACCCTATCCCCCCTGATCATGCCCAACTCCCGGGAACAGAGAGCTGAGCACTGCAGGGGTTACCTTGGCCAGTCGGAGAACTGCCTGTCTTGACCCAGCCCCACGAAGGGGAAGCCGATTGATACACCCGGGCCAGAGTGTACCTCCTGTCTAGGAGAGGTCCGAGCCAAAGTGATGTGTTGAGGGCGTTGGCCCTCTTAATCACCAGGATCTCATCCCCCTCCGTCACAGGTCGCACCGCACGGCGAACGCGGCGGATCTTAAGAAGACCACAGAGAGAAAAAGAGAGTGCAAAAGAAGGCTTGAAAGGGAGACGAAGAAAGAAAAGAACCGTTAAGAAAGGCAGAAGACAGAATAGGAAAAAGGTGGGTTACTATTTGTCTGGGCCCTCACTCCTAACCTTTCTGACATGGGAGACCCTACCAGGGGCATCAATTCCTACCACGTAATGCTTGGCCAGTCAGCAGCTTGGCTATACAGGCCTAGAAGCATTGACAACAACTAACCATCTAGTCGAGTATTGATGCCCCTGTCAGCAAAGCCTAAAAGATCACTGGACCACGCAAGCCCTCCGACCACGGCAAGGTTGCAACCCCCGGAGGGAAACCTACTGCAAAAGGCAAAATTTGGTCCCTTTATGTCTGGATTATGGTACCTACAATATGTATGTATTATCATACAGAACAGACTTTTCTGGCAGTCATATCAATGCCAGATGTTTATATTATGTTCAGTCAATTCTAACATCATTTTTTTCAAAGTTGTTTTGTGGTTTGATATATTGCAATGTGTATGCGAGTCCTCAAAAACAGTCAGTTTAGTACAGAAAAGTTGATATCAATTTTTACCATACTGATTGCTAACAAAATATAAATATTATGAAATGATAGCATACCACAGGGTATAAGAAAAAAAAAAGAGCAAAAAATGCAAGAGATATCTCAAATAATGAATGAGATGTGAACAGATGAATGAACCTACTGCAAAAAGCAGAATTCTGTCCCTTTTCCCTTGGATTGGGGTACTCCTCAAGATGTGTATAGTACTATGCAGAAGAAGACTTGCTGGCAATAATATCAATACCAAATTTTTGTATGATGTCCAATCAATACTAACACCAATTTTGTCCATGTTTTGTATGGTTTGATGAGCTGCAATGTATGTGTGTGTGCCCCAAAACAGTCATTTCATTACTAAAAAAGTTGGTTATATTACTTTTTACCATATTACTTATCAACAAAATCAAAATGTAATGACATCACATAATGCCACAAGGTATAAGGGGAAAACATGCAAACAATGTAATAGATATAGCAATAAATGAAGGAGTAGTGAACAGATAAGTGAACCTACTGTGAAAAGCAGAATTCTGTCCCTTTATCCTTGGATTGGGGTACCCCCAAAGATGTATATATTACCACACAGAAGAAGATTTGCTGGCAATGACATCAATACCAGATGTTTGTATGATGTTCAGGCAATACTAATAGCATATTTTTCAATCTTTTGTGTGGTTTGATGAGCTGCAATGTGTTTGTATACACTCAAAAACAGTCATTTCATCACAAAAAAGTTGGTTATATTACTTTTTACCATATTACTTACCAAAAAAAATCAAAATGTAATGACATCATATCATGCCACAGGGTATAAGGGGAAAACATACAAACAATCTAATAGATTAAAGCAATAAATGAAGGAGTAGTGAACAGATGAGTGAACCTACTGCAAAAAGCAGAATTCTGTCCCTTTACCCTGGGATTGGGGTACCCCCAAAGATATATGTACTACCACACAGAAGATGATTTGCTGGCAATGATATCAATACCAGATGTTTGTATGATGTTCAGGCAATACTCACACCAATTTTTTCTATGTGTTGTGTGGTTTGATGTGTTGCAGTGTGTATGTGTGTGCTCGAACACTGTCATTTTATAACAAAACATGTTGATTATGTTATTTTTGCTACACTAGTGCCACCAAAATCAAAATATGATACCACATAATACCTCATGCTATAAGGAGGAAAACTGCAAACTATCTAACAGATATCTCAATAAATGAATGAGTAGTGAACAGATACGTGAACCTACCACAATATCAAAATTCTGTCCCTTTACTCCTGAATTGGGGTAACCACAATGATGCATGTATTACCACATAAAAGAACATTTGATTGGAGTGATATCAATACCAGATGTTTGTATGATGCTCAGCCAATACAAACACCCATTTTTTTCATTGTTTTGTGTGGTTTGATGTGTTTCAATATGCGTGTGATTGTTCAAAAACAATTATTTTATTTGAAAAAAGTTTATCATAATACTTTTTACCAAACTATTTGGCAACAGAATCAAAATATTATGAAATCTCATTATAGACCAGGAAATAAGGAACAATCATGCAAAAAATCTAAGACATATCTCCATAAATGAATGAGTATTGAACAGATTAGTGAACCTACCGCTAAAGCAAAATTCTGTCCCTTTACCCTGGGATTGGGGTACCCCCAATTATGCATGTGTTACCACACAGAAAAACATTTGCTGGCAGTAATATGAATACCAGATGTTTGTATAATGTTCAGTCAATAAGAACACCAGTTTTTTCACTTTTCTCTGTGGTTTGATGTGCTGCAGTGTGTGTGCGTATGCAGAAAAAGTGTCAATTTATTACAAAAATAGTTGATTATATTGATTTTTATCATACTTATGACCAGCCAAATCAAATTATTATGATACCACATCATAGCAGAGGGTATAAGAAAAAAAATGCAAAAAATCTAAGAGATATCTCAATAAATGAATGAGTAGTGAACAGATGAGTGAACCTACTGCAAAAAGCAAAATTTGGCCCCGGCACACAGCAATACAGAAAAACACTTATACTGTGGCAGGGAAGGGGTTAACATTTCTTTATTATGTGCACAGGATTTGTATCTTAGAAAAAAAAAACAGAAAAAGAAGTTTGGTGGGAGGAGGGGGGTTGGAGGAGGGGGTGGGGGGGATGGAGTTTTCAGCGAGGTTTGAAAGCATAACATCTCGAGGTTTGAAAGCATAACATCTCAAACTACCTAGTTACCTTGAGATAGAATGTTTTAGAAACTGAACTCTGCAATGGCAGCTTTATGAATCTGCTGTATAATTTCTTGATGAAAATGGACAGCGCCATTTCTGAAATTAAGGTTAGATTGTGCACAAGTGCTTGCTTAGAGTATGAGTTAACTGTAGTCTTCCATGCAGGCTCAATTATTACATTTATTCCCACTGAGTATTGATTGATAGAACATAAGTTTACATTTTCTCAGTTTCACAGAAATTAAGCCGTTCAGTTTGAAAATAAATGCAAATGCTGTAACAAAATATCAGATTCCACTTTTTCACGATCGAAGATAAGATAAGATAATGTTGCTTATAGCCCAGCCGACCGCAAGGGGCCACATCAGGGCTGTCACCACGTTAAAATCAACTCACAAGTCATTTTTAAAAAAAACAAAAACAAAACAAAAACAAAAAAACACCACCTTTCACACATCTCTTTAAATGACATCGTCTAGAAACGCACCAGAAACTTCGTTAAAAATCATTCATCCGTAAAATCTTAAATCAGATGAAAAATGTTAATCTCTCTCAAAAACTCAAACATCACGTCAGGCGGGACATCTCTGAACAGGATTTTCATGGACTCTGCTGTAAAATGTTTGTGTCTCACATCGTGCAAGTCCCAACACTCTAAAAGAATATGTTTCATTGTGAGTGGCACATGACATGGAATGCACCACGGTGCTTCTTCATTCTTTAAAAGGTACGAATGGGTAAAATACGAATGGCCGGTGTGCAGCCGGCACAGAACTGTTTCTTCTTTACGACCACCAGATGTAGATGGGAGGAACTCCTTAAGGTTTGGACGGATCTGAAAGAGTTTGTTATCCGTCTGTGTGTTCCAATCCTCCTGCCAGAGGTCTCTCACATAATCGTTAATTTTGGGTTTCAGATCTGAGCAGGGGATATATATGTTGGACAATTTCTCTCTTGTGGCATTCTTGGCTAAACGATCAACCATTTCGTTCCCTCCGATGCCAACATGACCAGGAACCCAAGCCAGAATAATGTTGTAACCATCCACTTTCAACTTGCTAAAAAGTTCAAAGAAATGTAAAAGTTCTGGATGCTGAAGGTTGCGGCCAGCTATGGCCTCCAAAGCTGACAGCGAATCCGACAGAACCAGAAAGTCCCTCTTGGTAGATTGTGAAATTATTTTCAATGCCAGAACCAGAGCAGTAAGTTCAGCAGAATAGACAGAAGCATCTGGAGGTATATGCTTTAACAGTATCTGAGAAGGAGCACCAGGGCAATAGGCTGCACAGGCCACTCCATCCTCAGACTTGGAACCGTCAGTGAAAATTTTCTGATAAGATGGGAATTTTGAACAGAGTTCAGTATACAAGGCCTTGTATGCAGGAGAGCTGGTAGACTCTTTACGAAAGGCTGCAAGATCAAAACGAATCTCTGGTGTGAAAAAGGTCCACGGAGGCTGATCTGGAAACTTGGAAAAATCAGACACAACTCCTAGGTCTAAACCTGCATTCCGCGCGTGAGGCTGCATACGAAGACCAAACGGCGGAATACAGTTAAGGTTGGTTTCGAATTTGCTTTGAAACTGGGGATCAAAGACACAGTCATAGGCAGGATTCTGTGGTTCTGAGAACAGTCTGATATAGTAATTTAGAGACATTTTCAGCCTGCGGTTGGACAGTGAGGGTTCAACTGCCTCTGCGTACAGGCTGCACACAGGGGTGGTGCGGAATGCTCCAAGACAGAGACGAAGCCCTTGATGATGGATAGGGTCCAAGAGTTTTAGGTAAGAGGGTCTTGCAGAGCCGTACACAGCACAACCATAGTCCAGTTTGGAACGGACCAACGCTCTGTAGAGGTGCAGCAAAGTTTTCTTATCAGCGCCCCAGTCAGTGTGTGCTACGACCCGCAGAATATTCAGAGCTTTCTGGCAAGAGGTTTTGAGGTTTTTAATGTGGCTGAGAAAGTTGAGTTTTTGATCCAAAATAACTCCTAGGAATTTGGCTTCTTTTACAGCTGGAATGGTGGACTTATTCAGACAAATTTCAGGATCAGCAAAGAATTGACGAAAATTGTGAAAATGGATTGACTGAGTTTTGGTACGTGAGAAGGTAAACCCGTTTTCCTCGGCCCACTGCTGGATCTTGTTGACACAAAGTTGGAGTCGACGCTGTACGCTGGCGTAAGAAGCTCCCACTGCGTACAGCGCAAAATCGTCAACAGTGAGGACTCAGAACCCTGGCTTACAGATTTCACAATGTCGTTGATTTTAATGCTGAAAAGAGCAGGAGAAAGGATGCTCCCTTGAGGGACACCCAACTCCTGCCCATGGATGTCAGAGAGTGTGGTGCCAACATGCACCTGGAACTGTCGATCAGCCAAAAAGTTCTGTATGAACAGAGGCAGGTGACCACGGAAACCAAGTCTGTGCAGGTCCAGAAGAATTCCTGATTTCCATGTGGTATCATATGCTTTTTCGAGGTCGAAAAAGATAGCGACCACATGCTGTTTATTGACAAAGGCATTGCGGATGGTGGTTTCCAGACGGATTAGATGGTCAACTGTCGAGTGGTATTTCCGGAAACCGCACTGTTCACTGGCCAAAAGGCCATCGGTTTCCAGCTTCCACATCAGACGGGAGTTGACCATCTTTTCCATCAACTTACAGAGGCAGCTAGTCAGAGCTATTGGACGATAGTTGGAAGGGTTGGTAAGGTCCTTTCCAGGCTTTGGAATTGGAATGATCAGGGCTTTCCGCCAGGAGGGCGGAAAGTACCCTGTGGTCCAGATATGGTGTATACTTTAAGAAGAGTCTGGAGACAGCTTTCTGGAAAATGCTTCAAAACCTGATAATGAATATCATCCAGACCAGGGGCAGAATCAGTGCAGGTTTGTAAAGCTGTTTTCAGTTCATTGATTGAAAAAGGGAGATTGTAGGCTTCAGAGTTGTCTGATGTGAAATTGTATAAAGATTTCTCTCTGAGTTGTTTGTTTTTTAAAAAGGCTGCAGATTTATTTGAAGATGAGGAGTTCTGTTGGATGGTGGAGGCCAACAGATTGGCAACAGCTTCTTTGTCAGTGATCAGAGCATCGGCAAGTTTCAAGTGATGAATGGAGGGGTTGGTGTTTTTCCCTTTGATTTTTCTGATGATGTTCCAGACTTTTTTCTTTGAAGTTTTTGATGTCAGCCCGGAGCAAAAGTTTCTCTAAGACCGACGTTTACTGATTTTGAAAGTGTGTCTCGATTTGGCGCGGAGTTTCTGATGGGCTCGAGCGTTGGGACCTGAGGGTCGTTGGTATACCCGACGCTGAGCCCGTTTGCGAACTTTTGAAATTTGTTGGCAGTCTAAATTAAACCAGGGTGTTTTGGGCATTTGGAGTTTATTGGAAGACATTGGAATACAGGTTTTAGCACACTTTATCACAGTGTTAGTCAGAGATTCAGCTGGGTCTGGACTCTGAAGAAAATCAATGTCCTGGAATTCTTTCAAAATATTGGTGGCAAAAAGATTCCAGTTGGCCTTCTTATAATTAAGATGTTGTGAGACAGAGATGTTTTCAGTCAATAAGGGTTTTAAAAGAACAGGGAAATGGTCACTTCCGTGCAGATCGTCATGGACAGACCACTCATAGTCCAGGACCAGCGAGGGGTCACAAATCGACAAATCTAAACACGAAAGTGAACCTGTGGAAGAGTGGAGGTAAGTTGGAGCTCCATCGTTCAGACAACACAAATCAAAGTTTGAAAGGACATCTTCAAGAGAGAGAGATAATGCTGCTTATAGCCCAGCCGACCGCAAGGGGCCACATCAGGGCTGTCACCACGTTAAAATCAACTCACAAGTCATTTAAAAAAAAAAAAAAAAAAAAAAAAAAAAAAAAAAACACCTTTCACACATCTCTTTAAATGACATCGTCTAGAAACGCACCAGAAACTTCATTAAAAATCTTTCATCCGTAAAATCTTAAATCAGATGAAAAATGTTAATCTCTCTCAAAAACTCAAAGATCACGTCAGGCGGGACATCTCTGAACAGGATTTTCATGGACTCTGCTGTAAAATGTTTGTGTCTCACATCGTGCAAGTCCCAACACTCTAAAAGAATATGTTTCATTGTGAGTGGCACATGACATGGAATGCACCACGGCGCTTCTTCATTCTTTAAAAGGTACGAATGGGTAAAATACGAATGGCCGGTGTGCAGCCGGCACAGAACTGTTTCTTCTTTACGGCCACCAGACCTAGATGGGAGGAACTCATTAAGGTTTGGACGGATCTGAAAGAGTTTGTTATCCGTCTGTGTGTTCCAATCCTCCTGCCAGAGGTCTCTCACATAATCGTTAATTTTGGGTTTCAGATCTGAGCAGGGGATATAAATATTGGACAATTTCTCTCTTGTGGCATTCTTGGCTAAACGATCAACCATTTCGTTACCTCCGATGCCAACATGACCAGGAACCCAAGCCAGAATAATGTTGTAACCATCCGCTTTCAACTTGCTAAAAAGCTCAAAGAAATGTATAAGTTCTGGATGCTGAAGGTTGCGGCCAGCTATGGCCTCCAAAGCTGACAGCGAATCCGACAGAACCAGAAAGTCCCTCTTGGTAGATTGTGAAATTATTTTCAATGCCAGAACCAGAGCAGTAAGATAAGATAAGATAATGTTGCTTATAGCCCAGCCGACCGCAAGGGGCCACATCAGGGCTGTCACCACGTTAAAATCAACTCACAAGTCATTAAAAAAAAAAAAAAAAAAAAAAAACCTTTCACACATCTCTTTAAATGACATCTTCTAGAAACGCACCAGAAACTTCATTAAAAATCTTTCTTCCGTAAAATCTTAAATCAGATGAAAAATGTTAATCTCTCTCAAAAAGTCAAGGATCACGTCAGGCGGGACATCCCTGAACAGGATCTTCATGGACTCCACTGTAAAATGTTTGTGTCTCACATCGTGCAAGTCCCAACACTCTAAAAGAATATGTTTCATTGTGAGTGGCACATGACATGGAATGCACCACGGAGCTTCTTCACTCTTTAAAAGGTAGGAATGAGTAAAATACGAATGGCCGGTGTGCAGCCGGCACAGAACCGTTTCCTCTTTACGACCACCAGACGTAGATGGGAGGAACTCCTTAAGGTTTGGACGGATCCGAAAGAGTTTGTTATCCGTCTGGGTATTCCAATCCTCCTGCCAGAGGTCTTTCACATAATCATTAATTTTGGGTTTCAGATCTGAGCAGGGGATATATATGTTGGACAATTTCTCTCTTGTAGCATTCTTGGCTAAACGATCAACCATTTCGTTACCTCCGATGCCAACATGACCAGGAACCCAAGCCAGAATAATGTTGTAACCATCCACTTTCAACTTGCTAAAAAGTTCAAAGAAATGTAAAAGTTCTGGATGCTGAAGGTTGCGGCCAGTTATGGCCTCCAAAGCTGACAGCGAATCCGACAGAACCAGAAAGTCCCTCTTGGTAGATTGTGAAATTATTTTCAATGCCAGAACCAGAGCAGTAAGTTCAGCAGAATAGACAGAGGCATCTGGAGGTATATGTTTTAACAGTATCTGAGAAGGAGCACCAGGGCAATAGGCTGCACAGGCCACTCCATCCTCAGACTTGGAACCGTCAGTGAAAATTTTCTGACAGGATGGAAATTTTGAACAGAGGTCAGCATACAATGCCTTGTATGCCTGAGAGCTGGTGGACTCTTTACGAAAAGCTGCGAGATCAAAACGAATCTCTGGTGTGAAAAAGGTCCACGGAGGCTGATCCGGAAACTTGGAAAAATCAGACACAACTCCTAGGTCTAGACCTGCATTCCACGCGTGAGGCTGCATACGAACACCAAACGGCGGAATACAGTTAGGGTTGTTTTCGAATTTGTTTTGAAACTGGGGGTCAAAGACACAGTCATAGGCAGGATTCTGTGGTTCTGAGAACAGTCTGATATAGTAATTTAGGGACATTTTCAGCCTGCGGTTGGACAGTGAGGGTTCACCTGCCTCTGCGTACAGGCTGTACACAGGGGTGGTGCGGAATGCTCCAAGACAGAGACGAAGCCCTTGATGGTGGATAGGGTCCAAGAGTTTCAGATAAGAGGGTCTTGCAGAGCCGTACACAGCACAACCATAGTCCAGTTTGGAGCGGACCAGGGCTCTGTAGAGATGCAGCAAAGTTTTCTTATCAGCGCCCCAGTCAGTGTGTGCTACGACCCGCAGAATATTCAGAGCTTTCTGGCAAGAGGTTTTGAGATTTTTAATGTGGCTGAGAAAGTTGAGTTTTTGATCAAAAATAACTCCAAGGAATTTGGCTTCTTTTACAGCTGGAATGGTGGACTTGTCCAGACGAATTTCAGGATCAGCAAAAAATTGACGAAAATTGTGAAAATGGATTGACTGAGTTTTGGTACGTGAGAAGGTAAACCCGTTTTCCTCGGCCCACTGCTGGATCTTGTTGACACAAAGTTGGAGTCGACGCTGTACGCTGGGGTAAGAAGCTCCCACTGCGTACAGCGCAAAGTCGTCAACGAACAGAGAGGACTCAGAGCCCTGGCTTACCGATTTCACAATGTCGTTGATTTTAATGCTGAATAGAGCAGGAGAAAGGATGCTCCCTTGAGGGACACCCAACTCCTGCCCATGGATGTCAGAGAGTGTGGTGCCAACATGCACCTGGAACTGTCGATCAGCCAAAAAGTTCTGTATAAACAGAGGCAGGTGACCACGGAAACCAAGACTGTGCAGGTCCAGAAGAATTCCTGATTTCCATGTGGTATCATATGCTTTTTCGAGGTCGAAAAAGATAGCGACCACATGCTGTTTATTGACAAAGGCATTGCGGATGGTGGTTTCCAGACGGATTAGATGGTCAACTGTCGAGTGGTATTTCCGGAAACCGCACTGTTCACTGGCCAAAAGGCCATCGGTTTCCAGCTTCCACATCAGACGGGAGTTGACCATCTTTTCCATCAACTTACAGAGGCAGCTAGTCAGAGCTATCGGACGATAGTTGGAAGGGTTGGTAAGGTCCTTTGCAGGCTTTGGAATTGGAATGATCAGGGCTTTCCGCCAGGAGGGCGGAAAGTACCCTGTGGTCCAGATATGGTTGTATACTTTAAGAAGAGTCTGGAGACAGCTTTCTGGAAAATGCTTCAAAACCTGATAATGAATATCATCCAGACCAGGGGCAGAATCAGTGCAGGTTTGTAAAGCTGTTTTCAGTTCATTGATTGAAAAAGGGAGATTGTAGGCTTCAGAGTTGTCTGATGTGAAATTGTATAAAGATTTCTCTCTGAGCTGTTTGTTTTTAAAAAGGCTGCAGATTTATTTGAAGATGAGGAGTTCTGTTGGATGGTGGAGGCCAACAGATTGGCAACAGCTTCTTTGTCAGTGATCAGAGCATCGGCAAGTTTCAAGTGATGAATGGAGGGGTTGGTGTTTTTCCCTTTGATTTTTCTGATGATGTTCCAGACTTTTTTCTTTGAAGTTTTTGATGTCAGCCCGGAGCAAAAGTTTCTCCAAGACTGACGTTTACTGATTTTGAAAGTGTGTCTCGATTTGGCGCGGAGTTTCTGATGGGCTCGAGCGTTGGAACCTGAAGGTCGTTGGTATACCCGACGCTGAGCCCGTTTGCGAACTTTTGAAATTTGTTGGCAGTCTAAATTAAACCAGGGTGTTTTGGGCATTTGGAGTTTATTGGAAGACATTGGAATACAGGTTTTAGCACACTTTATCACAGTGTTAGTCAGAGATTCAGCTGGGTCTGGACTCTGAAGAAAATCAATGTCCTGGAATTCTTTCAAAATATTGGTGGCAAAAAGATTCCAGTTGGCCTTCTTATAATTAAGATGTTGTGAGACACAGATGTTTTCAGTTAATAAGGGTTTTAAAAGAACAGGGAAATGGTCACTTCCGTGCAGATCGTCATGGACAGACCACTCATAGTCCAGGACCAGCGAGGGGTCACAAATCGACAAATCTAAACACGAAAGTGAACCTGTGGAAGAGTGGAGGTAAGTTGGAGCTCCATCGTTCAGACAACACAAATCAAAGTCTGAAAGGACATCCTCAAGAAGCAGACCTCTGGATGACGAACTGACACTACCCCAAAGAGGATTGTGACCATTAAAGTCACCCAACAGCAAAAAAGGTCGAGGAAGTTCTTCGATCAGACTGACAAGGTCCCGACGACAAACCGGGACAGAAGGTGGCAGATACAGTGAGCAGATTGTAACAGTCTTGTGGAGAGTGACTCTCGCAGCTACAGCCTGAAGGGAGGTAGTCAGAGCGACAGGACTAAACAGCAAAGTTTTGTGTAAAAGAAAGGCAACACCGCCTGACAGTCCCAATGTGGATGGTTGTGCAGGTTTAGAAAGAATATTAAAGCCAGAAAGAGTGAAGGTCTTCTGGCTTTGAATTTTAGTTTCTTGAAGAGCCACGACGGAAGGTTTTACTGTTTGACACAGAAGCTGCAGCTCCTCAAAATTTGAATTTAGGCCACGGATATTCCAATGGATTAGTTTACTACTATCCATGGTGCAGAGGATGAACAGGAGAGAAATCAAGTCATCTCCTCATCATCGTCTGCGTTCAGTGGAGCAAATTTATTGCTTAGTTTCACTGGACTGTTTGGGTCTTCAGACCTGCTGGCAGACTTGCCCACAGGTGAAGAAGGTCTGGATTTTGGAGATGGTGGAGGTTTCTTCCTCATCTCCACCATCTCCACACTTGGTTGAACTCCCTTGCCCGCACGGGCACTGCTCGAGGAAGTTCGAGGCGGGAGGCCTGGCTTTTTCATCTGCCCAGCAGCAGATGGAGTAGACTGCTGGGCAGTCTGAGGGGTGGCGGATTGTTTGCCTCCACCAGGGGCACCCACTTTGGGTTGGGAGGTGGTGGACTTGCTTCCACCCGAGCTTAACGGTCTTCCTTGTAATGTCTTTGAGAAAATAAATTCATCAGTCTGGCAGCAGACTGAACGGGTCGTTACTTTCTTTATTGCTGAAGCATATGAAGACGCTGTTGGTGTCTGACTGCCAACAACCTGCTTACGTGCCTCAAAAAATGAGATCTTCTTTTCTGTTTTAACTTTCTGAATGTTGGACTCCTGGATCCAGACAGGGCACTTGCATGAAGAGGAGGGGTGGTCGCCACCGCAGTTTGCGCAATGAGCCGGGTCTTTACATGGCCCATCATGGGTTGCCTTGCAACAAATACCACACACCTCCTCCCCAGAACAGCGATCTCTGACATGTCCGAATTTCTGACATCTGAAACACCTCAACGGGGATGGGACATACAATTGCACACGGACATTTAGGTACCCTACTTTAATGACCTGAGGCAGCACAGGGTTGCAGAATGTCAGAAAGAGGGTGTTGGTGGGCACTCTTTCTGCACCTTTTTTGACTGTCACCCTATGCACCTCTGTCACACCTTGGGATGCAAGTTCTGTCTTGATCTCCACTTCCGAGACACCTTTCAAATCCGGGCACCGAATAACTCCCTTGGATGAATTCAATTGCTTATGGGGAGTCACCCGAATCTCTCTGTCCACGAGCTTTTTTGCCTTCAACAGCTGTTCCGATTGTTTTTTTGACCTGCACTGGACGAGGAATGATCCGTTCCGTAGCCTTTTCACGGACTGAGGGTCACCCGCTAGACCTTGGAAGCCCTTCTGGATCGCAAAAGGACTCAGAGCTGAAATGGGCTTTTCCTGCTCCGTCCCTTCTATCACGAGCCAGGAAGCCCAAAAACCTGTCCTCTCTCTTATCTCTATATCTGAGTCACTGTCCGATTCGAAATCCCCTGAAATAGGGGCTGCTGCCTTCCTCTTCTTTTTGGGGGGGATGATTTTTGAAGAAGCCATGTTTAGTTTAATTATATTTCGTCTCTCCCTTACCCACCCACCTTGGAGTCCAACTAAGGGGCCAGGGCCAAGAAATCACTGTCTTGACCCCTTCCAGGCTTCAGGAGAGATATACGACAAACAGAACGCCACTACCCCTATCCCCCCTGATCATGCTCAACTCCCGGGAACAGAGAGCCGAGCACTGCAGGGGTTAACTTGGCCAGCGGGAGAACTGCCTGTCTTGACCCAGCCCCAAGAAGGGGGAGCCGATTAGTACACGCGGGCCAGAGTGTACCTCCTGTCTAGGAGAGGTCCGAGCCAAAGTGATGTGTTGAGGGCGTTGGCCCTCTCAATCACCAGGATCTCATCCCCCTCCGTCACAGGTCGCACCGCACGGCAAACGCGGCGGATCTTAAGAAGACCACAGAGAGAAAAGGAGTGTGGAAAAGAAGACTTGAAGGGGAGACGAAGATAGAAAAGAGCCAAATAAGAAAGGCAGAAAACAAGAAAAGGAGAAAGGCGGGTTACTATTAGTCAGGATCCTCACCCTTAGCCTATCTGACATGGGAAGCCCTACCAGGGGCATCAACTCCTTACCACGTTATGTTTAGGCCAGACAGCATCTTGACTTCTCAGGCCTAGAAGCAGTTTTAAAAAACCAGCCTATCTTCAAGTATTGATGCCCCCGCCAGCAAAGCCTAAGGGATCACAGGACCACGCAAGCCCTACGACCACGGCAAGGTTGCAACCCCCAGAGGGACATCTTCAAGAAGCAGACCTCTGGATGACAAACTGACACTACCCCAAAGAGGATTGTGACCAATAAAGTCACCCAACAGCAAAAAAGGTCGAGGAAGTTCTCCGATCAGACTGACAAGGTCCTGACGACAAACCGGGACAGAAGGTGGCAGATACAGTGAGCAGACTGTAACAGTCTTGTGGAGAGCGACTCTCGCAGCTACAGCCTGAAGGGAGGTAGTCAGAGCGACAGGACTAAACAGCAAAGTTTTGTGTAAAAGAAGGGCAACACCGCCTGGCAGTCCCAATGTGGATGGTTGTGCAGGTTTAGAAAGAATATTAAAGCCAGAAAGAGTGAAGGTCTTCTGGCTTTGAATTTTAGTTTCCTGAAGAGCCATGACGGAAGGTTTTACAGTTTGACACAGAAGTTGCAGCTCCTCAAAATTTGAATTTAGGCCACGGATATTCCAATGGATTAGTTTACTACTATCCATGGTGCAGAGGATGAACAGGACAGAAGTCAGGTCATCTCCTCGTCATCGTCTGCGTTCAGTGGAGCAAATTTATTGCTTAGTTTCACTGGACTGTTTGGGTCTTCAGACCTGCTGGCAGACTTGCCCACAGGTGAAGGAGGTCTGGATTTTGGAGATGGTGGAGGTTTCTTCCTCATCTCCACCATCTCCACACTTGGTTGAACTCCCTTGCCCGCACGGGCACTGCTCGAGGAAGTTTGAGGCTGGAGGCCTGCCTTTTTCATCTGCCCAGCAGCAGATGGAGTAGACTGCTGGGCAGTCTGAGGGGTGGCAGATTTTTTGCCTCCACCAGGGGCACCCACTTTGGGTTGGGAGGCGGTGGACTTGCTTCCACCAGAGCTTAACGGTCTTTCTTGCAATGTCTTGGTGAAAGTAAAATTGTCAGTCTGGCAGCAGACTGAACGGGTGGAAACTTTCTTTATAACGGAAGCATAAGAAGACACTGTTGACGTCTGACTGCCAACAACCTGTTTGCGGGCCTCAAAAAACGAAATTTTCTTTTCAGTCTTCACTCTTTGGATGGTGGACTCCTGAACCCAAACAGGGCAGTTGCGTGAAGAGGAGGGGTGGTCGCCACCGCAGTTCGCACAATGAGCCGGGTCTTTACACGGCCCATCATGGGTTGCCTTGCAACAAACACCACACACCTCCTGCCCAGAACAGCGGTCTCTGACATGTCCAAACTTCTGGCATTTGAAACACCTCAACGGGGATGGGACATACAGTTGGACACGTACATTTAAGTACCCGACTTTAATGACCGGAGGCAGCACAGGGTTGCAGAATGTCAGAAAGAGGGTGTTGGTGGGCACCCTTTCTGCACCTTTTTTGACTGTCACCCTATGCACCTCTGTCACACCTTGGGACGCAAGTTCTATCTTGATCTCCGCTTCCGAGACACCTTTCAAATCCGGGCACCGGATAACCCCTTTGGTCGAATTTAACTGCTTATGGGGGGTCACCCGGATCTCTCTGTCCACGAGTTTTGTTGCCCTCAGCAGCTGCTCCGATTGCCTCTTTGATCTGCACTGGACGAGGAAAGTGCCATTCCGTAGCCTTTTCACTGACTGAGGGTCACCTGCTAGACCCTGAAAGCCCTTCTGAATAGCAAAAGGACTCAGAGCAGAAATAGGCTTTTCCTGCTCTGTCCCTTCAACCACAAGCCAGGAAGCCCAAAAACCTGTCCTCTGTCTCGTCTCCATATCCGAGTCGCTGTCAGAATCGTTATGACTAGAAATGGGGTCCACTGCCTTCCTCTTCTTTATGGGGGGTGTGATTTTGGATAAAGCCATGATTTATGTTTAGAAATTTCGTCACTCCCTTACCCACCCACCATGGAGTCCAACTAAGGGGCCAGGGCCAAGAACTCATTGTCTTGACCCCTTCCAGGCTTCAGGAGAGATATACGACGAACAGAAGCCTACTGACCCTATCCCCCCTGATCATGCCCAACTCCCGGGAACAGAGAGCTGAGCACTGCAGGGGTTACCTTGGCCAGTCGGAGAACTGCCTGTCTTGACCCAGCCCCACGAAGGGGAAGCCGATTGATACACCCGGGCCAGAGTGTACCTCCTGTCTAGGAGAGGTCCGAGCCAAAGTGATGTGTTGAGGGCGTTGGCCCTCTCAATCACCAGGATCTCATCCCCCTCCGTCACAGGTGCACCGCACGGCAAACGCGGCGGATCTTAAGAAGACCACAGAGAGAAAAAGAGTGTGCAAAAGAAGGCTTGAAAGGGAGACGAAGAAAGAAAAGAACCGTTAAGAAAGGCAGAAGACAGAATAGGAAAAAGGTGGATTACTATTTGTCTGGGCCCTCACTCCTAACCTTTCTGACATGGGAGACCCTACCAGGGGCATCAATTCCTACCACGTAATGCTTGGCCAGTCAGCAGCTTGGCTATACAGGCCTAGAAGCATTGACAACAACTAACCATCTAGTTGAGTATTGATGCCCCCGTCAGCAAAGCCTAAAAGATCACTGGACCATGCAAGCCCTCCGACCACGGCAAGGTTGCAACCCCCGGAGGGTTTCACGATCGAATGATGTAATGTCAGTTCTATGTTCATAAGGTGAGCATGGCACCCACTGTAATGTGCCGTCTTAGATTGTTTTCTCTAGAAAGGAAGTACAATGTCTTATTGTTTTCTCTAGAAGTTAAGTACAATGTGTTACTGTTTTCTCTAGAAGTCAAGTACAATGTGTTACTGTTTTCTCTAGAAGTTAAGTACAATGTGTTACCTGGTCTGATCCAGGCTCGAGGTTCCAGAGGGCCATGCAGACAACTAGGGAAAGTCCCCCCATGTCTTTCATGGATGTCTGCAATGTGGTTGACTATCGACAGCCATTTATCCTTCACCTCTTGTTGTCGGTTTGGGCCTTCAGGAGTTGATGTGGAGCACCAGTACATGTGCCTCTTTATGCCTTTACACCACAGGCTAAGGCAAGCATTTCATTTGGACTTGCCTGCAGTGTCAAGTTTCTTCCCAACACCTGAAACATGTGTGATGAAAAAAATTATACAGAAATGTTTTCAGCAGTTTTCATTACAGTTTAGGGTCTATACGTTTTCTCCGCACTGATCCATCCCTAGCACCTTAACCCACAACTTTGAAAGGCATGTTTTAAACAGAAAAAAACAAAACATCATTACACCAAAACAGTTAAGTGCTTTAAAGTGGGCATGCAGATGTCTTATTCACCAAGAAAATCTTGCTGACACTCCACAGATCAAAAGATTTCAGTTGTGGAAAATTAGGTTGTAAACCACAGCTTGTTGGTAAGGCTTGCTAGCAAATAGAACAGACATGGAAACACATATAGCTCGGACTTTGAATTTATATTATCAGGTGGTTTTGCCCTTGGTTGCATGCATGCAGCCCATAAAGCATCTTTTCTTTTCTTGAAGTGTCATATGCCTGTCCTCTTCATGACCATGCTTTCTTTCCTCCTTTCTGTTTTCTTTTCCTATCATTTTTCTCCTTCCTGCCCCCACCCCCATTCTCCATTTCTTTTTTAACTTGCTTGCTTTACTATTTCTATCTTGCTCTCCCTCTCTTTTGTTTCAAATGGACCCGCACCTGCTATGCATAATCTTAATGTTTCATTACTGAAGAACACTTGCTTGCCTGTTTTAATGATTGGGTGTTGAAATACAAAATGTCGTTGTTTGCATTTGTGCTAATGTACTAGTGTCAGCTAATAAACTGTGTGCTAAACCTTGAAAATGTATTGTGCAAGAAAGCGTGTGCCTGTGGTGGGTTTGATGTTACATTACCTTTGGCCATATGCCAGACATCAAAGCGATGGGCGATTGGTTGTTCACTAGAACCACTCGTATGGTGGTCCCTCATATATTTTTTAATACTGGCATGTCTGTCAGTGATGAGGTGGCTGACAGACACACTATCTTTCATTTTTTCCAGGGATTTCTTCAGCCCTTCCAGCTCGATCGCATGGGAGTTTCTAACTTGATTGCTCTGAAAAGAGAATTAAAAGCATGCTGTTATCCAGATACATTAGCTGTAGTAGCAAGTTCACATGGACCTTTGCGATGTAAGAACAGGATTAAAAATGTGCAGCCATAGTTTGAATCAATCCACTTGAAAAAAATAATGGACACTGTGCCTTAGTGGCCTACATTTGCTATGATGAAGTGATCATAACTGACATGCATTGAATTGGTTGACAGCCTGTCATACTTGTTCTTCTCCTGGACACATCATACATACACTTTACCAAGTGGAATTTTTAAAAATTCCAATGTTAAATAGTTGACTGCTTCGTGATAAAATCTGATCTGTGGACTAAAACAGACAACCATGTAGAAACATAGATGTTTTAAATTCACCTGCACAAGCTCAACATGGAGAACTTCAGCTGAGAGAATGTCTAAATGTCTGTTCTAAACCAGCCATCTTATTTCGCCCGCAAACCCCACTTTTCACATAATTAAATTTCCTCAACCAAAAAAACAGCTAAAAACCTACAAAATCAAAAAACTTAATCATGTGAAAAGCGGGGTTTGCGGGCAAAATAATATTGCTGCTCTAGAACCACACATTTAGACATTCTCTCTGATTAACTTATAGGCACTGTGTTTGGCGGAACAACTTGCAGCTCTTCACGAACAAACGATCTTTTAGGGGCACGCTTTTTGGAAGAAAGAGTTTCTCTTAAATAATACACAGGAGGGGCCGTTTTCATAATTCTTTCAACTTCATATACGTCTACGCTCCATATAGGGTCTGTGGCTCTAATTCTAACATCACCTTCTGCTTCTCCAGGCGCATACAAGTATCTTACTTTTAGTCCGAACGGCACGAGTTTTTGATTACCTTGGATGTCTTCAGTAATACTTATTTTTTTTAATTTGATTGCGTTCACTGGCTTAAGGCCCGTTGCTTTAAATTCTTCATTGTTCATGGCACGTAAGACTGCTGGCAATCTTCTAACCCATTCTGTGTTGCGTGTTTTGTCCATAAGGTCTCTGTGATATTGATAGGTAAACAGACGCTCAGCTAGATTCTTATTAAAGTTTTCTACTAGAGCTTGTGAGCGATGGTTGCCTGGGATCCCTCTCTTAACTGTAACCCGGTGTCTTAAAAACAGTTGGTTTACAGCTCCTTTAAACTCTTTCCCATCATCAACCTGGATCATCCTAGGATACTTTAATGGGCCTCGCATGTATATTTGTTGTAAAGCCACAGCCACAGCAGATGAGCTTTTATCTGTTAAAGGCTCAGCGTCTTTATATCTTGAAGCCATGACAACAACTGTAAGAGCATACTTAAACTTTTTTCTTCTCACTTTGTCATGTGGAAGATACAGCAAGTCCATCTGGTGGGCGTCATTAGGACCTGAGTTAACAAATCGAGGCCTTATTATTCTTTTTGGGGCAGGCAGATATATTTGCCAGATCGCTTGTTTTGAAAGCCAGTTTTTTGCTTCTGATTCAGACACCCTAGCAGCTTTACTCAGTTTATCAATAGCAGCCTTTCCTTTCCAATACCCTCTAGGAGAATAATATATTTTGTACTTCGTATCGTCCATAAGAAGGGACTGTTTTTTTTTATTACATTTTAACTATGTTTTTTAGATTGAATATGCAAGAAGAAAGATTGCTCCCATAGCACCTATAATAAAGCCTATTTCCACCATTTTCTGATCCTCAGATGGTTCATAAAAGTCAGACAGTTCTGGCGGTGACGATGTCAGAAACTTCTTTCCTGTCACTAAGTAATATTCATTCATTGCGTCATCAACGTCTGTAAATGTGTGCTCTGCATGCCCCTGTTCTCTTAACTTTTTATTAATAAAGTCTAAGTGAGCAATTCTCCTTTTCTCGTAAGCGTCTTTTGCCTTAGCTAACTCTTCTATTGCCGTGTTATGGCATTCTCTTTCTTCATCAGACCGTAATTTACTAAACATATAATTGCTCCCAGAGAAAGCCAATGCATTAACAATAGCTCCTCCCACCAGCCGCCGTGGCGAAGTGGTCAGCGTCGCGGACTCCCGGCTGGGAGGTCGTGGGTTCGAATCCCATCAGAAGTCATGTGGGTTTTTCTGCCCCGACCGGCTCCTACCCAGAGTTGAGTTGCTGCGGACTCAGTTGGGAAGACTGGACCACACAGTCGAGTTTCATCCACTTAATGGATGCGTTTCTGAGAGTGTTGCTCAAATTTCCTGACCAACACTGCAGGTGCCTGTATCTCTCGGGCCTGGTTGATGCCAGGATATATTATGAAAGGAAGCGTAGAGTACAGCCCTGTCATGTAGTCTCAGACCGAAATGGAAATCCGCAGCATCATCTTAATCATCCTCATTCTCATCGATCAGCATAAAAAAAAATGTCTCAAGTTCTGTGGCCCTTCATGCCCTGCTCTCATGGTGACCTCAGTTTCGATGTCCTCTCCACGTCTGTGGCCTTGGTTTGGTTCCGTCGGGGTCACCGGTATCGGCGAATCCATGGGGGCTGTCGTTGGACGGACGTGGTGGCGCCCTCCGGAGGGAGAGCTCACTCACTCCGGCTCCGCGACTAAGCAATTATTGTCGTCAGTAGGGGGCTTAGTAGGTGGTGTCCTGCATATGTTAGATCAGAACAGGCGCCACTGAACACCACCGAAGTGACTCGGCAGCAGTGCAGTGTCTCCTCCGGTGGGTTGCCTCTTGACGACTTGACATTGACTGCTCCCTGTGGATTGCCGGTGCCGGGGCTGCGGCGGGGCCGACCGGGCTGTGGCTGTGGACGGGGTGTCGGAATGAGCGGCGTGGGTGCACTGCCTCTGAGGTGGCGCAGAGGTTGGGACAGCAAAAAAAAAAAAAAAAAAAAAAAAAAAAAAAAAAAACCAATAGCTCCTCCCACCATCAGAACTAATCCGGACATCTTTTTATAAATGAACGAATCTTTTTTATAAATCAATATTTTTTAGAATGAATCTTTTTTATAAATCAATATTTCTATGCATTGATGTTTTCTGGGATAATCCCCTGTGTAACAAGAAAGTCTTTTGAGGCAATCCCCGCCGTTATTACAGCTATAACCTTAACAACATCCTCAATGTCCAACCTTCCTAGATCAGCCGGCCTCATTTTAAACATGTTTTTTGCTAACACGCTGTACCCTATACTAAGACCGCTGATTACAGCAGAGTGGTAAATAGTATTAATAATCTTTGCAGTGCTCATGTTTTTTATTAACTAAAAAAATAATTAAAATAATCATAATATGAAAGACTGTCTATGTGCTTTTTAATCAGATAATCTTTTGTTGCTAGAGCTAAAAATAAGGTTGTAACTAGTTTTGGTGAATCTTCTATCTTTCCCATGTTGGGTGGTTTTATTCTTAGCAAACATTTTGCAAGAGTTGAATAAACTATAACACCAACAATAGGCACTGCATAATTAACCAGCGTTAAACTCATGGTTTTAAAAAGGTTTTATTATTTTTATTGTTTTTAAAAAGGGCTTTAAAAAATGGATTGCGACGAGCTATTAAAGTGTGAGGAGGCAGCAGACCCAAACCTCTGTCATAAAGAAAGATTATACTCTCTGGCTGCGTGTGGGAAAACCAGGCAGTATTTAGGCACTGAACTAAGTGTTGAACAGATTCAACAATTGTCTACATCAGACGTTGAGAAGTATTACGCCAGGTACGAAGCACAGCTAGGATCAAAAATGGTTTGATCAGTAGGACAGACAATGATTAGTTTATATACTAAATTAGTAGGGAAGATAGCACCGATTGATTCAGAAGAAGATTTAAAATATGACTTAACACAAGATCCGGTTTTAACCAAGTCCCTAGAATCTCTTGCATGTGACATGTATTATAGATTTGGGACGTTGTTATGTCCATTCATCATGGGATTAATTACTTTTAATCATATTAATTTTAATCATATTAAAAAAAAATGAGCGAGCAGAATGCCCAAGCGAGTGTCCCCCAAGTGAATGCTCCACAAGTGAGTGTCCCACAAGTGAGTGCCCCACAAGTGAGTGTCCCACAAGTGAGTAGTGTTACTAAAGCTAAAAGTCCTGGGCATGTTGAGGCCGGTCGTAAACTAGCTGAATGGAACAGACTGCAAAAAGCAAACCAAGCAGCAAAACAAAAATTGGTAGATCATAATACAACATCGCCACCAGCACCGCCGCCATCACCAACAACAACAACAACACAATCAAACTATAAGATGTATTATTATGTACTGGGGTGTGTTGTTGTTGGTGGGGGGCTTTTGGCATACAAGTGTCTAAACCCATACTTAGCAACAAAGTCATAAATCCCCACAAAAACAGTAAAAGAAGAAGAACCAGCTTCTGCAAAAAAAAGCACAACCTCCTTCTGTAAACCCATTATTTTTACTGAATTAGTTTTTTAATGTGTTGTTAAGTACAAGTTAAGTGCCGGTTAAGTACAAGTTAAGTCAGTTATAACAAGCCAAGTGTAAGTTAAGTGCAAGTCATGTTAAGTACTAGTTAAGATCTTAAGTAAAGTACAAGTAAAGTACTAGTTAAGATCTTAACTTAAGTCAGTTCTCCAATGACCTATGGCGTATGAAAACTCAGGATTAACGTAAGTTCGCTTGTTATTGTTAGAGACTAGTGATTTCTTATTAACAGCAGTTGTGTTTACTTGATGAAGAGTAGAGCGCAGATTAACATTTGTGTGATGAAATACTTTGTTTTCAAAGAGAGCCTGTTTGTAGTTGTCGTGACATTTTTTTTTTTACAACTTCTTTACTTATGCCCTTAGCCTTCTTCATTACAGAAGTCTGGCTAGCAACGCTATACATCTTTGACCGCAGACCAACATATTCTTGTATAACTGTTCTATTAAGTTCATCTTTAAACTTTCCAATTACTTTCTTGTTTACAGTTGAATGTAAAGGGCTGTCCTTTGGGTAGTCACATGTGTCGTACCACCCATCAGCTCCTTTAGCTACCTCCGCTTCTAAATCCTTATAAAAGTCTTCAGTTGGAACATCCAGAATAAAAGAGTCAATGTCTGTGTAAAGGACTCTTGATTCTGGATACAACGGTTTAAAGTAGTCATACAGAAATTCAAGCATTAACAGCTTTGACAGCTCTAACACAGTAAACCCAATAAACACCGGCTTGTCCAACTTCACATTCTGTTTCTTCATCATAATGCCAACCAGGCTGTCGCTAAATCTTCTAAAGTCTTGGTAGTTAGGTTTAGAGACCAGCTTAACTGCTTGTTTTTCTTTTGTAACTAATCTTACATCTTTACGCTTGTGTGGGTTCTCCATGGTTTTGCCAAAACAACTGTTGTTCATTAGTTTAAAAAAGTCTTTTTCTGAAGCGTCAGTGGCCGCAGTCCTAAGATCAGTATTCTTCATGATGTATGATCTCATAAAGGGCTCTTGTTCAAATTCTATTATTCTATGAACAGCAGTAAGTTTTAGTCCCTGTCTTAAGTAAAACTGTAGCAGTCTGTAATGACATACGTACTTAGTCTTGTGGCGAAGATTAG
Organism: Conus canariensis; assembly: GCA_033310375.1. NCBI lineage: Eukaryota > Metazoa > Mollusca > Gastropoda > Neogastropoda > Conidae > Conus > Conus canariensis. The sequence continues at coordinate 15,031,817 of CM065727.1, forward strand.
GCACGAGTTTGGGTGGTTCGCTGGGGCTCATCTTTAATCTTTCTGCTGCTAGGGGGTAATCGTTATGGAGGTCATGCAATTCTGTAGGATATTCTAAGTCTACCTCTAAGATTAGCCCTATTGGATAATCAGGTGTAAGACGCGGTAGATAACTCAACATATTATTAACGTCATGAGGCCCTACGAACATTTTAAAGTTTCTTAATGGCAGTGTCTGGCTCATGGCCCACCCATACAGATTGTTGGCGTCTAAGTACATTAGATAGTTAGATGGTTTAGTGGGATCATAGTCATCTAAATACTTGTTGTTGGCTTTGCAGTAAGGGTGTGAGGCCATGCTAATGCCTCCCCTTAGGCCGTCTTCAATCATCTGGAGTGTGGCCAGACAGATATTAAGTCAATCTCAATGTTTGTAGACTTTAAGAAGGCGTCCCAAGACAACCCCGGGGCAGAAATGTAATGTGATGAATCTAGGCCGTAATGTTTCATGCATGTAGATCTGTAATTCTGAAAGACGTCTGCCAATAAACACACGTCAGCCAATAAATATTGATCATGATAATCGCCCATTGTTCGACAGTGTAATTCTGTCCAGGCTTTCTGTGCATATTCATAGTCAGAGTCAGATATACTTCTGCCTGTAAGACGGCTGTAAAAGTCTTCCTTTGCTGGCAGCGCGGGCTCATCAAACTTGTCCCACGAGTCCATGTATTCATAAGGGTAAACGCCTTTACGTACTAAAGCCGGGTTAAAATATTTTTTAGTTATTGGACAGTCTTGTAGAGATTCTGCTAGTTTGCTTAAGCTCCCCATCAGATGTTGGGCAGAGTCATAGAAGGATAAACAGTCTACAGTAAAGGTCATGTACTTTTCTGATGATTGTGCAATACAGCTAACCCTCTTACATTCAGAAGTTATTGCTTGCATGATAAAGTGAGAATCATAGCCTCATAAGTTATGAAAGAAGATAGGCAGTTTCCATGTCTTGGGGTCAACCTTGAGTTGAAGATTACAACTGTTGTGTGCTGCTCCCCTGAATTTTCCAGTAATGTGATCATGGTCCCTTACTGTCACGTCTCTACTGTTGGGTGTTAGCTCTGAGCCGCATATCCAACAGTGTGTAGACGATTCATAGCGCCTTTGATCTTCAGGAGTTATCCTAATGTCTGAGAGATTCAGCTGAATAGAGAATTGATTGCGAAGGTGTTTCATGTGTTGTAAAAATCGACCGGCTGCGTCGGGACCTCTGTAAATCTCTGGTTGTGTGTGTGCCCCATCTGACCTAACAACAACAAAAGCATAAGAACAAATCTGATGGTGGGTTAATAAAGCTGTTTTTTGTTCTTCTGCTTGTTGAGGGCCACAGTACTGTGGCAAAATCGCTTCAAAGTCAGCATAGACTACGTATGGTCTCATCTGCAGTTTGTGTATGTTTTTAAAACTAACTTTAGACCCCGGCGGGGGCGTAAAAAGTTCGGTTTTACAGTCTACAAAACTTTTACAATGTTTCTTATGTTTGTCAGCCGCCTCTATAGATGGAATTCTAACCACACACCTTCTACAAAGCTCTTGTTTAGCTGTATTGTTTGTAGTATAAGCCATAAGTCTGTTGATCTGATTAATACATAATGGCTCTTAGAACCATCTGTAAACAGAATCAAGTCTACATGCTTGTTAAGGGATTCACCTAAAGTGGGAGCATTGGGAGAAATCCTTAGAGGCTGTAGATTGTCTGCTACAGACCATGTGTATACGTTTACGGTTATTGGTTTGTTTTGCTCTTCAAACTGGCCTAAACTGTCTATGCTTACTGGAAAGTTTATGTTATTAAAGTTCAGCTCATTTATATACTGCCCATAATTAGATACTCTGTTTGCATTATTTTTAACTGGGTGTAAATGCGCCAAAATACACCACATGAAACATAAGTTATTTGAATTATGTATGTTTAAGACTGCTCGTTTTAACTCTAACTCTCTTGGGAGAGGGATGTAAGAATTGCCGACTATAGGATAGAACTTTGTCTTAATCTGATTTCAAGGACTGTTCCTTCAGACCAGCCAGAGCCGCGTAATTTCGCTTCTTCACTTGCATGGTTAAACTGTGTAAGCATGTAATCAGCCCATTCAGAATTAAAGTCGTAATAGCCGATTACTTCTTTCTGTCTAGTTGAAACCCAGACTTGCATGTATTTATCATCGGGGGTTATATATTCAATCAGAATGGCCAACAACACTTTTACTGGCGGGTCAATTTGAAGAGACTCTGGGATTTTAGAAATGGCATATGTTATGCTTTCATGAACGCTTGAGGGGTTAATGATGTCCATGTCTAATTCACTAAACATACTGCCCACCGGTTCAGCAAATATCTCATCCAGCGTCTTTGTGATCGTCATTTTTAAGATCAAATAAATAGGTAATACAAAAAAATAAATACTAAAATTTAGCTAATATATATTAAATTGAATAGCTGCTCCTTCAGAGTTAGTAAAAATAGACAATTCAGCGTCATCAGGAGCCATAATATTAACTAAAATTGCAATACACTTTATAACTGGGTGGGGCCAAGAATCTGGCATTTTACTGATTACGTTGGTTACACTTTCACGAATATCTGTGTGCTCAAAAAGATCCGCAATTAATTCGTCAAACTTGTTTCTTAACTCTTCTTCATTAGCCCCCCGCTCCATCATTAACTCTAGGGCGCAGCATATATTTTTAAGCTCTGTAACTACTTTTGGTCGTCATTTTTAAGATCAAATATATAAGTAATACAATAATTAAATCAGACTCATTTTTAACCTATTTTGGGTTTACAAATAGTTGGTTGACTGCAGGACCTGGATCAATAAGACAACTTGCCTGGGGTATGGTAGCAGGTCCTTGAGGAAGAGGTGGATGAGGGCGCTTCGGTTTAAAACCTTCTTTGCTCAGAGGGACAAGTGGGAATGGGTGACAGTGGGCAGGGAGAAATGGGGAAGTGAGGAAGTGAGCACTGCCAAAAAACTGAAAAGTGAATACTGCTTGAAGATGAAAAGTGTTCAGCAAGGATTGAGGGGGAAGGAAGGAGAGAGTTGGAAGGGATGAGGGGGGGGGGGGGGGTATAGAAGGAGAGGGCAGGGTGGGGAAGAAGACAGAAATGGGTTAAGAGCAGAAGAACTTGTGGGGGGGGGGGGGGGGGGGGGGATAAAGTAAATAAAAATAGTAATAATAATGTTAAGAGACAAAATCAAGATAAGTGGGAACAAAGGGCTGTTATAGAGGAAAGTCAGTGTTTGATATTGATTCCATTTGGGTGGATAGTGCCAAGTTTGTGAATAAGGAGGGATTCTTGTTCTTTACATCTTATAGAGGAAGATGAATTTTGCCAGACTGCAGCAATCTGCATGTGGGAGAGGTTGTGGCCGGAAGAACAGAAATGGTTTGCAATTGGTGTATTGTAACCGAGACGGACTGCTCGTAGGTGTTCTGTGAAACGGTCGTTGAGGGTTCTGTAGGTTTCTCCAACATACAGGAGGCCACAGAAGGAGCAAGAAAGAATGTAAACTACATTGTGGGACTGACAAGTGAAAGGGTTGCGTATGGAAATTTTGCCCGAGGGGCCACAGATGGTTGTAGAAGAGTTTAGGTGAGGACAGGTTTTGCATTTGGGTTGCTTGCATGGAGAATTGCCAGGTGGTGAGACTGTGTTTGTGGACAATTTTGAATGCACAAGAAGATCTCTGAGGTTGGTGTCACGTTTGTAGGCAACTAGTGGAGGCTGGGTGAAAATGTGTTTCAGGGAAGGATCAGTCTGCAGAATGTGGTAGTTCTTCATAAGGATGTTTTTGATGGCGAGGTTGTGAGGATGGAAGGTGATAGCAAGAACAGGCCTGTCGTCTGATGAAGGAGTGATCTTTTGCTTAAGAGCAGTGTTTCTGGGAATTCTAGACGCCCTTTGTAGTCACCCTGCTTCCACCAAAACAAGCATTCCTTTCTCTCAACTACTTCGTTTGCGACGCATCTGCAGCGATGATGACGATTTCGCCAAACAATCTACCCTGATGATCTCATTTTTCCTAGAACGTGGATACCCTGAACCCATTTGCCAAGAAGCCCTACAAAGGGCGTCTAGAATTCCCAGAAACACTGCTCTTAAGCAAAAGATCACTCCTTCATCAGACGACAGGCCTGTTCTTGCTATCACCTTCCATCCTCACAACCTCGCCATCAAAAACATCCTTATGAAGAACTACCACATTCTGCAGACTGATCCTTCCCTGAAACACATTTTCACCCAGCCTCCACTAGTTGCCTACAAACGTGACACCAACCTCAGAGATCTTCTTGTGCATTCAAAATTGTCCACAAACACAGTCTCACCACCTGGCAATTCTCCATGCAAGCAACCCAAATGCAAAACCTGTCCTCACCTAAACTCTTCTACAACCATCTGTGGCCCCTCAGGCAAAATTTCCATACGCAACCCTTTCACTTGTCAGTCCCACAATGTAGTTTACATTCTTTCTTGCTCCTTCTGTGGCCTCCTGTATGTTGGAGAAACCTACAGAACCCTCAACGACCGTTTCACAGAACACCTACGAGCAGTCCGTCTCGGTTACAATACACCAATTGCAAACCATTTCTGTTCTTCCAGCCACAACCTCTCCCACATGCAGATTGCTGCAGTCTGGCAAAATTCATCTTCCTCTATAAGACGTAAAGAACAAGAATCCCTCCTTATTCACAAACTTGGCACTATCCACCCAAATGGAATCAATATCAAACACTGACTTTCCTCTATAACAGCCCTTTGTTCCCACTTATCTTGATTTTCTCTCTTAACATTATTACTATTTTTATTTACTTTATCCCTCCCCCCCCCCCCCCCCCCCCCAGTCCTTCTGCTCTTAACCCATTTCTCTCTTCTTCCCCACCCTGCCCTCTCCTATACCCCCCCCCCCCCCCCTCATCCCTTCCAACTCTCTCCTTCCTTCCCCCTCAATCCTTGCTGAACACTTTTCATCTTCAAGCAGTATTCACTTTTCAGCTTTTTGGCAGTGCTCACTTCCTCACTTCCCATTTCTCCCTGCCCACTGTCACCCATTCCCACTTGTCCCTCTGAGCAAAGAAGGTTTTAAACCGAAGCGCCCTCATCCACCTCTTCCTCAAGGACCTGCTACCATACCCCAGGCAAGTTGTCTATTTTGGGTTTAGTTGATCGTTTGCAAGGTTCTGCTTTGCAATGTTCTGCTTTGCAATGTTCTTTCTGATTGCTTCAGTGTCTACCTGTTGTGAAGTAAAAGTCTTTCTCCATTTCTTTTGGAGGTCAATTTTTTGTCGTCTGTAATCATCACCGTCAGCCATGGCTCGTTTAAATTCTTCGTCTGTTACTTTTCCATCCAGTAATGTATTGCTTATAATCAACCTTGATGAATGAAGTTTTGCTGTTGCTAGGGCCACAATGGCAGTGTGCTTTTGTAATTTGGGTGTTAGCTTTTTTAAAACAGCACTTACAATCGTGGACATGGCACCCAAACCCAAACCAACACTCCCAATAGCTATGGACATCAGTGTCCCAACTCCAGTAGCTAAAAGAGCAACACTAGACCCGGTGCTTAAGCTGGCTACAACTGATGAGCCGGTGATTATATAAGAAAGGACATTTAAAGCTTTAGCATATTTCTTTCTAGTAACCCTATACTTGTTCAAGTCACTTTCTATTTCGTCTTCAAGCTCAGTCATGTGCTTTAATCTAAACTGCTGACCGTCTTCCATTTTAAACAAGATTATTTTTTTAATCCTGTACATATCTTATTAACCCTTCTGGCAGCACTTCATCAACAGAGTAAAACGCAATAAAATCAACATACTTAATGAAAATAAAATCAAGCACTGTTAGTTTAGCATTGTCAACCATCACAGTAACTTTGTCAGAAGATACAGAAGTGTTTATTTGATCCCCATTCTTAGTAATAGCAATAACAAACCTAAGAGGTTCGTCCAAGTTTTCAGACTTTATTTGTACGCCTCTGATTAACGTATGCTCTGGCAAACTAGGATCAGACTCCCTTGGAGTAATAAATAAGCGAAAAAGCATCGTCATTTTTCTAGGTATGATTCTAGCGTTGGGTTAAATTCTAAGCCGACGGTGTCATCCCCCACTTCAGCTAAGGACTTCTTTCTCCGCACCATATATTCAGAGCCCCGATTAGTTATTTCAATCTGCTTTTTCTGTTGTGTTCCTGGGACTAGGCTAACAAGAAGGCGTCCTGCATTCAAAGCTTCTCTAAAATTGTATTTCTTATCAAAGTATACATTGGGGTTTCGTAGTTCAAACTTTAAATCCCAGTTAATTTTAGGAAGCAACGCCCAGGCATTCTCTCGTTTATGAAGTTTGTATTCGTGTTTGCCAAAATCGTTTGCCCTTAGATTTCTTATCTCTTCTAGGGTGGGATATTGCTGCCGTTTTTTGTCTTCAATTTCTGTTCGTTTGTAAACGCCATCGTCGGTGTACTCAAATCCATAAACATTTCCTGCCACTCCTATTAGATCAAACTCAGCTGTGTCTGCTACATCTTTTAGCTCTACTGAAACGCATTTAGGAGCTAACTCTGCTTTTGATTCTGGCCCTCGAGACATTCTTTTTAATATAAACAATTTATTATAAACAAATTGTTATAAACAGCCTATAATAAACAATCTATAATAAGCAAACATATTGAACTGGTGGGTCAGTCCGCAAGCATAGTTTAGCGTGCTTAGATTTTTCTAACTGCTCTTTTATTTTTTTTTGGTTCATCCCTGTTCCTGATTATATAGTTTTCACTTAAACATTCTTCAAAGCTGTCCCTGTCCTTAGTATAGAATAAGATGACTGATTTTAACTGTGATCTAACGTCTTTTAAGACGGCATTGTATTTTTGAGTTAAGAGCCAAACCGAAACTAATGCGCGTCTTCCGCTAAAGGCCAGCTTAGACAGAGTCCTTTTTTTAACAATGTCTTGTTCAGCTGAACAGTCATCAATAATAAACAGCGTTTCAGTTCCCTCAAATAGCCTATAGTAATGTTCTAAACAGTCGCTTAGCTTGTCAGTAGGATCAACTAAAAATATATTCTCGTCTGTCCAAACAAACTGCCTTTCTTTGTAAGACTTGTTGTGCTTAATGGTTGTACAGAATATAACATTGTACTCGTAATGAAACCTGTAGACTGTTTGTAACAAATCAAGCACGAAGACAGTTTTCCCACACCCAGTAATCCCACAAATAAGCGAACAGTGTGGGTCTTTGGGCAGAAAGTTCAAACTATCCATCTGTTTTAATAGGCTATTTCTTTCAGTCTATTTTCTTCAATGTTCAGCTGAGCGTCACAAACCACGAAAGCGTGCATTTGTATCTGACCATTCTCCTCCTTTTCCTTATTAATCTGTATGCTTATGCCATCTGACCCTACTCTTCTTCCACTCCCGTGCAGTCTGTTGTCATACGTGGACCTAAAATCCAGCCATAGTCCATATTTGTCTGTTAGATAATCTTCGAGTCTTACATCGTGAAGGTGAAGTTTTTTACACACATGATCGGCTGTGGGGCTTGTCTGTCTGCCTCCAGCAAACAATTTTCTTATTTCATCAAAGTGTTGGTCAGGTAAAAGTCCGGCCGAATACAACTGAAAAGGCTTGCCATCTACTGTGCAAGACAACTGCTCAATTTTTGGGTTGTAAAACACCTCAGATTCTCTCTTAAAAGGAGCTGGGGGTTCAGTAAATAGCAAGAGAACCCCCTTTAGGGACCTTAAAGAATAGCTTATAGCTATTTCCCAGACAGCGTCTTGCTTGTTTTTAATTGCCAGACTGTGGTGTAAAACTCTTTCAAAGTAAACAACCGTCTTACTTTTATACTGGTTTAAGATTGTTCTAGCCAGTTCGGGGTTAGTAACAACATCAAAATTAAGAGAGATGTTACTAACAGTGTATTTGGCTTGAGGATCATCTGATAGAATACCAGACCCACTGTCATTGAATGTCAGTTCATAAGTAAGTCTGTCTCTTAGTGCGCCTTGGTAATATGGCTGATGGGTTTTTAACAGTTCAAAATCTAGAGGGATGCAAAATCTGTTCTTAAATGCTCGCGCTATTGCCTGGTCTCCCTCGTCTTCCTTTGCATCCGCAGCATTAAGCCTGTGCTTAAGACCGTTTGGGCTCTGGATCCCCTGAAAGATTTTGTCTTTTCTTTCTGTTCTAGGCAGCCACAGATCAGAATAGAGATTAAAAATGTCTGCGCTACTCAGTGAGAAAACTTCTCTACCTTCCAGTTTAATTACCATATTTTTAATGATGGCCCTGCCCAGGTTAGCAACAACAGTGGCATTAGGATCCGCCGACTCAATATCTATTTTGAATGACAGCTTGGCAGTGCCTGGCATTATAACATCGTCGGGCCCAAGGTCACTAAATCTTACTGTTTATATTTCATTGGACTCAATTGTTGATGGATTATTTACAACACGCACAGTCTGTCTTATGCCTTTTATGCCATGGGGCTCCTTCGCTTTTCTGTATGGATCAAGGTCGCAGCCGTATGAGTTCATTTTTATAAAACAAAAAATAATAAATATGGCTGAAGAAGATTATGACGTGCCTGATCCTCCTGAAGAAGATGAAGATGAAACAGAACTGGGCCATTCATTGCGAGATGAACTTGAAGAAGCAGAGGCAGAAGCAAGCCAAGGAGCGGGAGCAGGCCAAGGGGCGGGATTAAGCCAAGGGGTAGAATTAAGCCAGGAGGGGGGATTAAGCCAAATACAAATGTTAGATAGAATTGAATCACTGTATAGTCATATGGGGAGAAAGCAGCCAGAAGCACTTAAGGTTTCCAATTTTTCAACAGATAAAGATAATCATTTGTATGTAAGAACTAGTAAAGGAAGGCTTGTACGGCTTACTACAATACCAGACCCAATCAAGTTTTTAAGCAAGGGCACAATTCTTAGAGATCTCCCTATTGCCGACCAAAGGCAGTTAAACTTTATTGATGATTTAAGGTCTGAGGCTGTTAGTCTTTTACAAAGCATAGTGCAAGAGTTGCCAGCGCAATCTGAAATGCAAAACATCTCTCTTCACGAATTAAGTCAAAGAGCAGATGAACTAATAGCAGAAATTGAGACGAGTTTTAATGAAGAAACACAGTTAAAAACAATTGCCGATTCTCCATTGCCTAGTCAAAGAGAAGGTGAGCTGAGTTTTGATGAAGAAGCAGCTTTAAAAACAATTAATGATCCTCCATTGTCTAGGCGTGAACTCGGGGATCTTGATGCCGCTCTGCGTGAAATCAGGGGTCTTGATGCTGCTCTACGGAGAATAAATGGTGAGCTAAAAAACAACTTGGCAAAACTTGGTGTGCTAGATAGAGAGATAGAAGAAGAAAAAAATAAACTGGCTAATGCAAATGATAACAATTTAGGGTTAGAAGTAAAGGCTGAAATACAGCAGAAAATACAGAATTTAATGCTAGAAAGGGCAGCCAGGTTAGAAGTGCTGTCTATTAACAGAGCACAGCTAGCATCACAAACAAGCAGAATCAGAGAAACTATAAACAGAATACTTTATGAAAATACTACGCTAGCAGAAAGAATAAGGACTCTGTTCAGAGAGCAGGGGATTACAATAGTTAGTATATTAACAGCCGTTGGGTTTCCTATCTCTACACTGGTTTATGCATTAACCGGCAGTGTGCCAGCGGGGCCAGTAGCACCTCCAACGCCTCAGCCTGGTAAAAGTTGGATTAGAAAATAACTACACCATCTAGCAAACTTATTAAAGAAGTTAGCTGCCAAAGCGCTTGATGCTCTGCCTGGCATAATAGGCAGTGTTGTTAGTTGGGTTTTGTCTACTATAGGCAAAGTGGCTGGTTATATAGCTGACCATCTGTGGACGTTAGGGGTGCTGGCTGCTGGTTTAATTTTTAGTGAAATAAAGTATAGCCAGTCCAGTAAAAGTTAAAAACACAACAAGGGCTGTCTTTTCGCTAGTGTGCCTGTCGGGTTGAGGTACATCAACAGGTGGTGTTGGACTGCTTTCTGGCTGCGGGCTGCTTATAGCTGGTGGTTGGTCGCTTTCCGGCTGTTCAGGGCTAGATGCTTTTTTTAAAATGGCTGGTGCGGGCCTTGTGTTTAAGCCTTGATTGTGTCCTAAGTTTTGGTCGTCTCTGGCTATGAGAATTTCATTATTATAATTCTGTATCATGCCAATCTGTAGTCTAAGGTCAGAAGGCAGCATGTATAATCCATGGCCCACAACAAAGTCAACCTTTGACCTAGCATGTGAAAGAACGTTTTGGTACCTTTGTATGCTGGAAGGCAAATCAACAGCAGAGTTAATAGCATCTTCTAAATTGGCTAGAAATTATTTTCTGGCGTCAAAGCCTGTAGATTGATCCACTATGCTAGACTTGGTCTGTGCTTGTGCTCCTAAAAGGCACCAAACGTACGTCCGTATGGAGTCGTTGAGTCTTTGCACTCCTGGCATTGTTAGGCCTTTACTTTTATCTAAAATAAATGTTGCCCAAGCATTGGGGTGTTTTTGTTCTATTGATCCCAATCTAACTTGAGAGTTTGGCTTAAAAGAGGTGTGGCCAGGCCAGTAGTCAAAATTATATTCTCTACGTGTGCCCCACAAATACAATGTGCCTAACCCGTGATTGCGGTCCAACTTTTGTCTAAAGTCAGTTGAAGGTTTAATGTTAAATTCGTTGCAGATTCTTTCATATGCATTATTGTCCATTGAGCTGAGAAATGGATTAAACGCGTTGTCGTTGGGGAGGCGCACTTGTAGTTCAGTTAGTATGCGTCTATACTGGTAATAAACATGAAAGTTATATACTGACCTTACTAAGAGATTGGGGTGGTTTAAATAGTTTGTATATGAAACACTGCAGCCGGTGGTTGAGCAGTAAACTGCAAAATTTAACTGATTCTGGTAAAAAGCCATGGGGTGGTTTGACCATGCTGATGGCACACTATCACTCTTTATTGGAGGATTTAAATATCTAGTTAGTGGGTTTACAAGTCTGACTTGGAAGCCATATGATTCATCTACAGCGATGGTTAGAACACTGAAGTCCAAAGATTTGGGCTCATAAACCCCTCCCATATCGTAAGTGGCACTTTCATTATATTTAAAAGGCTCCATTTTAAATAGATTTTTAAAAAAGGATTTAAAAAGGATGCACATTTATCTAACTAAACAAAACATGCGTGTGTTCTTAAAGTATCCAATTGACAATAGGCGCGGTGATAGTAGGGTTGCCCTTAGAGAAATTGGTTTTAAAGTTAAGTGGATTAATATAGCTGAAAAAACTAAGAATAACTGGGTAGATATTAAGGACGAACAAGGTAATGTATTAAAGCAGTTAAAAATACCTGATGGCTACTACAACTTTTGTTCTCTAAAAGAAGTATTTAGCAATTTTGGCATTAAGTTAAAAATTAATGAGGCAAATCTTATAATTACTATGAATCTTCCAGAAGAAAGAAGGGAGTACGTTTTTCCTAGAAGCCTTGCTCGAATTTTGGGCTTTTATAATAGTGGTGAAACGTATCATATTAAAACACATAAGTACGTAGAAAGCGGTCTTTATGAGTATGTAGGTAGTAGACCATCCGATTTTCTAATTAACCCAAGGTTGTATGTTCATTTAAGTTAATTAAAAACAGATGCTAATTTGTTTAACGGTCAGCCATCTACAGTTCTAAGAGCACTCCCATCAACTAAGGTGGGTTTTTGCGATTATCAGTTAAACACATTTGGTGAAAACAGTCAATTTAAAGAATTAGTTGGTGGGGATATAAATTCATTGTGTGTAAAAATAACTAACCAAGACGGAAAGCCAGTTGTTTGTTCTGATTTATTAGTAGTGCTTGAGGTAGAAGAGCGTACTAGAAAAATAGTAAGGGCTCAATCCCGCGGGCGTTAATCAGAGAGAATGTCTAAATGTGTGGTTCTAGAGCAGCAATATTATTTTGCCTGCAAACCCCGCTTTTCACATGATTAAGTTTTTTTATTTTGTAGGTTTTTAGCTGTTTTTTTTGGTTGAGGAAATTTAATTATGTGAAAATTGGGGTTTGCGGGCGAAATAAGACGGCTGGTTTAGAACAGACATTTAGACATTCTCTAGCTGTCTCTGCATCCAGGAGTGTGTAGCTGCAGTATTTGGCGCAGTGACCTGGAGAGTCACATCTGCCATCTCTCGCCAGCTTGACTGTTTTGCCTCTTCTAGCCAGGAAAAGGTGATCCTGGCATTTCTGCCACACATTCCTGACAGCTGACACTAGATAGGAGCCTTGTATTTTATTAAAGGTCATCCTGCTGAAACAGGCAATGTTGGCGTAGCTGAAAACAGTCAAGAGGCGGGTTGCCGAACAGGCAGTGAAGAAGGTAGCTGCTGCAAGCACAAGGTTGACCAGTGGCATCTGCCTGGAATAGGGTTGTGAAACCCATGTAAATGTGTAACCACATTCACAGTCACTGGTGTATTCAACACTTGTGCCACATTCTGCTTCACTACCTGGCATGGCTTGGCACACATTCTGCAGACACTCAGGAGCAGTTCCAGCTGGCCTTCACAGACAATGTATTTTCTCTCTGCAAAGGGATCAGTCCTGTGCAGGTCCTCGGTCTGTGTGCGCCTGCAACACACACACACACACACACACACACACACACACACACACACACACATTCAGTTTCTACATACTTTTTGTAGTTTATCAGTGTCAATGGTGATAACTATACTGATTGGCTTCATAGTGGAAACTTTAGGGTCAGTTTACAAGCCTTTAAACAAAAAATCAAATGCAAATAAAGTTACCGTTTTTGCTTTGTGCTATTTTGCCAGTCAGGATCTTCATCTTCCTGGATGGAATCAGAGTCTATTTGATCACCATCTCTCAGGACTGGGCTGCAACAAATAAAATAAAATCAAAGCTGAATCTAAAAATGACTTATGATCTCAGAATGAGAAATGGCAGTCACATCTATGATGTCAGACAAGAGCACAATGAAAATAATGAAATGAACACACCACTCCAAGCAGAGAAGAGAAAGATTAGATCCACCTTCTTGGCCAGCAATCTTATTTCGCCCGCAAACCCCCCTTTTCACATAATCAAATTCTCTTAACCAAAAAAATAGCTAAAAATCTACAAAATTAAACAAATCTAATTGCGTGAAAGTGGGGTTTGCGGGCAAAATAATTTTCCTGCTTTAGAACTGCACATTTAAACTTTCTCTCTGATTAACGCCCGCGGGATTGAGCCCTTACTATTTTTTTACGCTCTTCTACTTCCAACACTACCAACAAATCAGAACAAACAACCGGCCTTCCGTCTTGGTTAGTTATTTTTACACACACTGAATTTATAGACCCTGCAACTAATTCTTTAAACCGACTGTTTTCACCAAATGTGCTTAACTGATAATCACAAAACCCCGCCTTAATTGATGGTAGTACTCTTAGAACTGTAGATGGATGGCCATCAAATAAATTAGTATCTGTTTTTAACTCTTGTAAATGGACATACAACATTGGGTTCACGAGAAAATCAGATGGTTCATTACTTTCAAATTGATAGATGTCTTCTCTTGTACTAAATTTATAAGATCTGCTAGTACTGTGGAAGCCCAAGATTTTAGCAAGACCTTTAAGAAAAGTGTATTCTCTTCTTTCTTCTGGTGGAAAATGCACAGTAATTCTGAGGTTTGCTTCGTTAATTTTTAGCAATATGCCTAATTCGATAAATACTTCTTTTAAAGAACAAAAGTTGTAATAACCTTCTGGTATTTTTCATGAGTTATTTGATTGCCCCCTTCATTACTAATATTAATCCAGTTATTCTGAGCTTCTTCAGATATATTAAACCACTTAACTTTAAAACCAATTTCTCTAAGAGCAACCCTACTATCACCGCGCCTATTGTCAATTGGATACTTTAAGAACACACGCGTGTTTTGTTTAGTTATATAAATGTGCATCCTTTTAAAATCCTTTTTTTAAAAATCTATTTAAAATGGAGCCTTTTAAATATAATGAAAGTGCCACTTACGACGTAGGGGGGGTTTATGAGCCCAAATCTTTGGACTTTAGTAACCTAACCATCGCAGTGGATGAATCATATGGCTTTCTAGTCAGACTTGTAAACCCACTAACTAGATATTTAAATCCTCCAATAAAGAGTGATAGAGTGCCATCAGCATGGTCATCCAACCCTATGGGTTTTTACCAAAATCAGTTAAATTTTGCCATTTACTGCTCAACTACTGGCTGCGGTGTTTCATATGCAAACCATTTATATCACCCCAATCTCTTAGTAAGGTCAGTGTATAACTTTCATGTTTATTACCAGTATAGGCGCATACTAACTGAACTACAAGTACCCCTCCCCAACGACGACGCGTTTAATCCATTTAACAGCCCAATGGACAAGAATGCATATGAAAGAATCTGCAACGAATTTAACATTAACCCTTCAAATAACTTTAGACAAAAGTTAGACCGCAATCATGGGTTGGGCACATTGTATTTGTGGGGCCAGCGTAGAGAGTATAATTTTGACTACTGGCCTGGTCACACCTCTTTTAAGCCAAACTCTCAAGTTAGATTGGGATCAATAGAACAAAAACACCCCAATGCTTGGGCAACATTTATCTTAGATGAAAGTAAAGGCCTAACAATGCCAGGAGTGCAAAGACTTAATGACTCCATACGCACGTACGTTTGGTGTCTATTAGGAGCGCAAGCACAGACCAAGTCTAGCATAGTGGATCAATCTACAGGCTTTGACGCCAGAAAACAATTTCTAGCCAATTTAGAAGATGCTATTAACTCTGCTGTTGATTTGCCTTCCAGCATACAAAGGTACCAAAACATTCTTTCACATGCTAGGTCAAAGGTTGACTTTGTTGTGGGCCATGGATTATACATGCTGCCTTCTGACCTTAGACTACAGATTGGCATGATACAGAATTATAATAATGAAATCCTCATAGCCGGAGACGACCAAAACTTAGGACACAATCAAGGCTTAAACACAAGGCCCGCGCCAGCCATTTTAAAAAAAGTATCTAGCCCTGAAAGCGACCCACCACCAGTTATAAGCAGCCCAGAAAGCGACCCCCCGCCCGTTGATGTACCTCACCCCGACAGACACACTAGCGAAAAGACGGCCCTTGTTGTGTTTTTAACTTTTACTGGATTAGCCATACTTTATTTCACTAAAAATTAAACCGGCAGCCAGCACCCCCAAAGTCCACAGATGGTCAGCCATATAACCAGCCACTTTACCTATGGTAGACAAAACCCAACTAACAACACTGCCTATTATGCCAGGCAGAGCATCAAGCGCTTTGGCAGCTAACTTCTTTAATAAGTTTGCTAGATGGTGTAGTTATTTTCTAATCCAACTTTTACCAGGCTGAGGCGTTGGAGGTGCTACTGGCCCCGCTGGCACACTGCCGGTTAATGCATAAACCAGTGTAGAGATAGCAAACCCAACGGCCGTTAATATACTAACTATTGTAATCCCCTGCTCTCTGAACAGAGTCCTTATTCTTTCTGCTAGCGTAGTATTTTCATAAATCATTTTGTTTATAGTTTCTCTGATTCTGCTTATTTGGGTATCTATTTTTTCTCTGTTAATATACAACGCTGATAACCTGTTTGCCCTTAGTATCATTAAATCCTGTATTTTCGCCTGTATTCTAGCCTTTTCTTCCGGCTCTAAATTGTTATCATCTGCATCAGCCAGTTTATTTTTTTCTTCTTCTATCTCTCTCTCTAGCTCATTAAATTTTCTCAAATTGTTTTTTAGTTCTTCGTTTGTAGTTGTTAAAGCAGACTTAAGACCCGAGGTCACGCAGTTCAGCTTCAAGATCTTAAATCTAGCTTTAAGAACCTCGTGTTCGCGCTCAGGCAATGGAGGATCATCAATTGTTTTTAAAGCCGTTTCTTCATCAGGACTCAGCTCACCTTCTCTTTGACTAGGCACTTGAGATCCAGCAATTGTTTTTAACTGTGTTTCTTCATTAAAACTCGTCTCAAGTTCTGCTACTAGTTCATCTGCTCTTTGAGTTAATTCTTGAATAGGAATCATTTCTATTTCAGATCGTGTTGGCAACTCTCGCACTATGCTTTGTAAAGCACTAATAGCCTCAGACCTTAGATCGCCAATAAAGTTTAACTGCCTTTGGTCAAAAACAGGGAGCTCTCTAAGAATTGTGCTCCTGCTTAAAAACTGGGTTGGGTCTGGTTTTGTAGTAAGCCGTACAAGGTTTCCTTTACTAGTTCTTACATACAAATGATTATTTTTATCTGTTGAAAAATTGGAAACCTTAAGTGCTTCTGGTCGCTCTCGCCCCATATGGCTATATAATGATTCAAATCTATCTAACATTCGTATTTGACTTAATCCTACTCCTTGGCCTGCTGCTGCTGCTTCAAGTTCTTCTTGCAATGAAGGACCCGGTTCTTCATTAGAATCAATCGCGCCAAAATCATCTTCTTCTTCTTCAATAGAATCAATCGCGCCAAAATCTTCATCAGCCATATTTATATATTTATTATTTTTTGTTTTATAAAAAATGAACCCATACGGTTGCGACCTTGATCCATTCAGAAAAGCGAAGGAACCCCATGGCATAAAAGGCATAAGACAGACTGTGCGCGTTGTAAATAATCCATCAACAATTGAGCCCAATGAAATATTAACAGTAAGATTTAGTGACCTTGGGCCGACGATGTTATAATGCCAGGCACTGCCAGGCTGTCATTCAAAATAGATACTGAGTCGGCGGATCCTAATGCTACTGTCGTTGCTAACCTGGGCAGGGCCATCATTAAAAATATGGTAATTAAACTGGAGGGTAGAGAAGTCTTCTCACTGAGTAGCGCAGACATTTTTAATCTCTATTCGGACCTATGGCTGCCTAGAACAGAAAGGAAAGACAAAATCTTTCAGGGGATCCAGAGCCCAAACGGTCTTAAGCACAGGCTTAATGCCGCAGATGCAAAGGAAGACGAGGGAGACCAAGCAATAGCGCGAGCATTTAAGAACAGATTTTGCATCCCTCTAGATTTTGAACTGTTAAAAACCCATCAGCCATATTACCAAGGCGCACTAAGAGACAAACTTACTTACGAACTGACATTCAATGACAGCGGGTCTGTTATTCTATCAGATGACCCAACAGCTAGATACACAGTCAGTAACATCTCTCTTAATTTTGATGTTGTTACTAACCCTGAACTGGCTAGAATAATCTTAAATCAGTATAAAAGTAGGGCGGTTGTTTACTTTGAAAGAGTTTTACACCACAGTCTAGCGATTAAAAACAAGCAAGACACTGTCTGGGAAATAGCTATAAGCAATTCTTTAAGGTCCCTAAAGGGGGTTCTCTTGCTATTTACTGAACCCTCAGCTCCTTTTCAGAGAGAATCTGAGGTGTTTTACAACCCAAAAATTGAGCAGTTGTCTTGCACAGTAGATGGCAAGCCTTTTCAGTTGTATTCGGCCGGACTTTTACCCGACCAACACTTTGATGAAATAAGAAAACTGTTTGCTGGAGGCAGACAGACAAGCCCCACAGCCGATCATGTGTGTAAAAAACTTCACCTTCACGATGTAAGACTCGAAGATTATCTAACAGACAAATATGGACTATGGCTGGATTTTAGATCCACATATGACAACAGACTGCACGGGAGTGGAAGAAGGGTAGGGTCAGATGGCATACTCATACAGATTAATAAGGAAGAGGAGGAGAATGGTCAGATACAAATGCACATTTTTGTGGTTTATGACGCCCAGCTGAACATTGAAGAAAATAGACTGAAAGAAATAGCCTATTAAAACAGATGGATAGTTTGAACTTTTTACCAAAAGACCCGCACTGTTCGCTTATTTGTGGGATTACTGGGTGTGGGAAAACTGTCTTCGTACTTGATTTGTTACAAACAATCTACAGATTTCATTACGAGTACATTGTTATATTCTGCACAACCATTAAGCACAACAAGTCTTACAAAGAAAGGCAGTTTGTTTGGACAGACGAGAATATATTTTTAGTTGATCCTACTGACAAGTTAAGCGACTGTTTAGAACATTACTATAGGCTGTTTGAGGGAACTGAAACGCTGTTTATTATTGATGACTGTTCAGCCGAACAAGACATTGTTAAAAAAAGAAGGACTCTGTCTAAGCTAGCCTTTAGCGGAAGACACGCATTAGTTTCTGTTTGGCTCTTAACTCAAAAATACAATGCTGTCTTAAAAGACTTTAGATCGCAGTTAAAATCAGTCATCTTATTCTATACTAAGGACAGGGATAGTTTTGAAGAGTGTTTAAGTGAAAACTATATAATCAGGGACAAGGATGAACTAAAAAAAATAAAAGAGCAGCTAGAAAAATCTAAGCACGCTAAACTATGCTTACGGACTGACCCGCCAGTTCAATACGTTTGCTTATAATAAATTGTTTACTATAGATTATTTATAACAAATTGTTTACTATAGATTGCTCATTATAGATTGCACATTACAGATTGTTTACTATAGATTGCTCATTACAGATTGTTTAATAATAAATTGTTTATATTAAAAAAAATGTCCCGAGGGCCAGAATCAAAAGCAGAGTTAGCTCCTAAATGCGTTGCAGTAGAGATAAAAGATCTAGCAGACACAACTGACTTTGATCTAATAGGAGTGACAGGGAATGTTTATGGATTTGAGTACACCGACGATGGCATTTACAAACGAATAGAAATTGAAGATAAAAAACGACAGCAATATCCTGCCCTGGAAGAGATAAGAAATCTAAGGGCAAACGATTTTGGCAAACACGAATACAAACTTCATAAACGAGAGAATGCCTGGGCGTTGCTTCCTGACATTAACTGGCATTTAAAGTTTGAACTACGAAGCCCCTATGTATACTTTGATAAGAAATACAATTTTAGAAAAGCTTTGAATGAAGGACGCCTTCTTGCTAGCCTAGTCCCAGGAACACAACAGAAAAAGCAGATTGAAATAACTAAGCAGGGCTCTGAATATATGCTGCGGAGAAAGAAGTCCTTAGCTGAAGTGGGGGGCGACACCGTCGGCTTAGAGTTTAACCCAAAACTAGAATCACTGCCTAGAAAAATGACGATGCTTTTTCGCTTATTTATTACTCCAAGGGAGGCTGATCCTAGTTTGCCAGAGCATACGTTAATCAGAGGCGTACAAATAAAGTCTGAAAACTTGGGCGGCCCCCTTAGGCTTGTTATTGTTATTACTAAAAACGGGGATGAAATAAACACTTCTGTATCTTCTGACAAAGTTACTGTGATGGTTGACAAAGACAAACTAACAGTACTCGATTTTATTTTCATTAAGTATGTTGATTTTATTGCGTTTTACTCTGTTGATGAAGTGCTGCCAGAAGGGTTAATAAGATATGTACAGGATTAAAAAAATAATCTTGTTTAAAATGGAAGACGGCCAGCAGTTTAGATTAAAGCACATGACTGAGCTTGAAGAAGAAATAGAAAGTGACTTAAATAAGTATAGGGTTACTAGAAAGAAATATGCTAAAGCTTTAAATGTCCTTTCTTATATAATCACCGGCTCATCAGTTGTAGCCAGCTTAAGCACCGGGTCTAGTGTTGCTCTTTTAGCTACTGGAGTTGGGACACCGATATCCATAGCTTTTGGGAGTGTTGGTTTAGGGCTAGGTGCCGTGTCCACGATTGTAAGTGCTGTTTTAAAGAAGCAAACACCCAAATTACAAAAGCACACCGCCATTGTAGCTCTAGCAACAGCAAAACTTCATTCATTAAGGCTGATTATAAGCAATACATTACTGGATGGAAAAGTAACAGACGAAGAATTTAAACGAGCCATGGCTGACGGCGATAATTACAGACGCCAAAAGATCGACCTCCAAAAGAAATGGAGAAAGACTTTTACTTCACAACAGGTAGACGCCGAAGCAATCAGAAAGAACATTGCAAAGCAGAACCCTGCAAACGATCAACTAAACCCAAAAACGAGCCCGATTTAATTATTGTATTACCTATATATTGGCCTTAAAAAAATGACGGCCAAAGTAGTTACAGAGCTTAAAAATATATGCTGCGCCTTAGAGTTAATGATGGAGCGGGAGGCTAATGAAGAAGAGTTAAGAAACAAGTTTGACGAATTAATTGCGGATCTTTTTGAGCACACCGATATTCGTGAAAGTGTAACTAACGTAATCAGTAAAATGCCAGATTCTTGGCCCAACCCAGTTATAAAGTGTATTGCAATTTTAGTTAATATTATGGCTCCTGATGACGTTGAATTGTCTATTTTTACTAACTCTGAAGGAGCAGCTATTCAATTTAACTAAATTTTAGTATTTATTATTTTTTTGTATTACCTCAAATTAGTAAATATTAGCTAAATTTTAGTATTTATTTTTTTGTATTACCTATATATTGGCCTTAAAAAATGACGGCCACAAAGGCGTTGAATGCCAAACCAGTGGGCAATATGTTCAGTGAACTAGCCATGGACATCATTAACCCCTCAAGCGTTCAGGAAAGCGTAACACATGCTATCTCTAAAATCCCAGAGTCTCTTCAATTTAACCCGCCAGTAAAAGTGTTGTTGGCCATTCAGATTGAATATATAACCCCCGATGATAATAGTATACTAGTCTGGGTTTCAACTAGACAGAAAGAAGTAATGAGTTATTACGACTTTAATTCTGACTGGGCCGATTACATGCTTACACAGTTTAACCATGCAAGCGAAGAAGCGAAATTGCGCGGCTCCGGCTGGTCTGAAGGAACAGTCCTTGAAATCAGACTAAGACAAGCCAAATACTCTCCTATAGCTGGCAATTCTTACCTTCCTCTCCCAAGAGAGTTAGAGTTAAAACGAGCAGTCTTAAATATACATAATTCGGATAACTTGTGTTTCATGTGGTGTATTTTGGCACATTTACATCACGTTAAAAATCATGCAAATAGAGTTTCCAATTATTGGCAGTATAGAGATAGTCTGAACTTTGATAACATAAACTTTCCAGTAAGCATAGAAAGTATCGACCAGTTTGAAGAGCAAAACAAACCAATAACCGTAAGCGTATACACATGGAATTCAGTAGATAATCTAGCCCCTCTAAGGATCTCTCCCGAGGCCCCTACTTTAGGCGAATCACTCGAGAATCATGTAGACCTGATTCTGTTTGCAGACGGTTCCAAGAGCCATTATGTATTAATTAGAACAATGAGTAGACTTCTGGCTTATACTACAAAGGACAAATTTAAACAGGAGCTTTGTAGAAGGTGTTTGGTCAGGATCCCATCTATAGAGGCAGCTGCTGAACATAAGAAACATTGTAAAAGTTTTGTAGACTGTAAAATCAAACTTCTTACACCCAAACCGGGGTCTAAGGTTGGTTTTAAGAATGTACACAAACTGCAGATGAGACCATACGTAGTCTATGCTGACTTTGAAGCGATCTTGCCACAGTACGACGGCCCTCAGCAAGACCAAAAAACAACCCTATTGTCCCGTCATCATATCTGTTCTTATGCATTTGTTGCTATTAGATCAGATGGCGGACACACAGTGCCGGAGATTTACAGAGGCCCCGACGCAGCTGGTCGATTTTTGGAGCAGATGAAACACCTTCGCAATCAATTCTCCAATCAGCTAAATCTCTCGGACATTAAGATGTCCCCCGAAGATGAAGAACGTTATAAATCAGCCACCCACTGCTGGATATGCGGCTCAGAGCTAACACCTAATAGTAAAGACGCGACAGCAGCGGAAGCAAACCCAACAGTGAGAGACCACGATCACATTACTGGCAAATTCAGAGGGGCTGCGCATAACAGTTGCAATCTTCAACTCAAGGTTGACCCCGAAAAATGGAAACTACCAATCTTCTTTCATAACTTACGAGGCTACGATTCTCACTTTATCATGCAAGCAATAACTTCTGATTGTAAGAGGGTTAGCTGTATTGCACAATCATCAGAAAAGTACATGACCTTTACTGTAGACTGTTTATCCTTCTATGACTCTGCCCAGCATCTGATGGGGAGTTTAAGTAAGTTAGCAGGATCTCTACAAGACTGTCCAATCACTAAAAAATATTTCGACTCATCTTTAGTCCGTAAAGGCGTCTATCCTTATGAATAAATGGACTCGTGGGAGAGGTTTGACGAGGCGGCGCTGCCAGCAAAGGAAGACTTTTACAGCCGTCTTAGAGGTGGAGGCATATCTGACGCCGACTATGAATACGCGCAGAAAGCCTGGACAGAATTACACTGCCAAACGATGGGCGATTATCACGACCAATACTTGATGGCCGACGTGTGTTTATTAGCTGACGTCTTTCAGAATTACAGAGCTACTTGCATGAAGCATTACGGTCTAGATTCATCACAGTACATCTCTGCCCCGGGGCTGTCTTGGGACGCATTCTTGAAGTCTACAAACATTCAGATCGACTTAATATCTGATCTGGATACACTCCAGATGATTGAGGATGGGCTGAGGGGAGGCATTAGCATGGCCTGTCATCCTTACCGCAGAGCCAACAACAAGTATTTAGACAATTATGACCCCACCAAACCATCCAACTATCTGATGTACTTAGACGCCAACAATCTGTATGGGTGGGCCATGAGCCAGGCACTGCCATTAAGAAACTTTAAAATGATAAATGGGCCTCATGATGTTAATAAAGTGTCGAGTTATCTACCGTGTCTTACACCCGATTATCCAATAGGACTAATCTTAGAGGTAGACTTAGATTATCCCGCAGAGTTGCATGACCTTCATAATGATTATCCTCTAGCAGCAGAAAGATTAAAGATGAGTCCCACCGAACCGCCCAAACTCGTGCCTAATCTTCGACACAAGACTAAATATGTCTGTCATTACCGGCTGTTAAGTTTTACTTAAGGCACGGACTGAAACTAAGAGCTGTTCACAGAATTATAGAATTTGAACAAGAGCCTTTCATGAGACCATACATCATGAAGAACACCGACCTTAGAACCAAGGCCACTGACGCTTCAGAAAAAGACTTTTCTAAACTAATGAACAACAGCTGTTTTGGTAAGACGATGGAGAACGTACACAATCGTAAAGATGTAAGATTAGTTACAAAAGAAAAACAAGCAATTAAGCTGGTCTCTAAACCTAACTACCAAGACTTTAGAAGATTTAGCGACAGCCTGGTTGGCATTGTGATGAAGAAACAGAATGTGAAGTTGGACAAGCCGGTGTTTATCGGGTTTGCTGTGCTAGAGCTGTCAAAGTTATTAATGCTTGAATTTCTATACGACTACTTTAAGCCGCTGTACCCAGAATCAAATGTCGTTTACACAGACACTGATAGTTTTATTCTGGACATCCCAACTGAAGACTTCTATAAGGATTTAGAGGCGGAGGTAGCTAAAGGAGCTGACGGATAGTATGACACATGCGACTACCCAAAAGATTCGCCTTTACATTCAACCGTGAACAAGAAAGTGACTGGAAAGATGAAGGATGAACTTAATGGGACGATTATACTAGAATATGTTGGCTTACGGGCAAAGATGTATAGTATTGCTACCCAGACTTCTGTAATGAAGAAAGCTAAGGGTGTAAGTAAAGAAGTTGTCAAAAAAGAAATAAGTCACGGCAACTACAAGCAGGCCCTCTTTGAAAACAAAGTATTTCATCACACAAATGTTAATCTGCGATCTACTCTTCATCAAGTAAACACAACCGCTGTTGATAAGAAGTCACTAGTCTCTAACAATAGCAAGCGAACTTACGTTAATCCTGAGTTTTCATACGCTATAGGTCATTGGAGAGCTTTACTTGTACTTTACTGGTACTTAACTAGTACTTTACTTAAGAACTTAACTAGCACTTAACTTAAGATCTTAACTAGTACTTAACTTAAGATCTTAACTAGTACTTTACTTAAGATCTTAACTAGTACTTAACTTAAGATCTTAACTAGTACTTAACATGACTTGCACTTAACTTGTACTTAACTTGCGCTTTACTTACACTTAACTTGTTATAACTGACTTAATCAGTACTTAGCTTGTACTTAGTCAGTACTTAACCAGTACTTAACACATTAAAAAAAACTAATTTATTAAAAATGGGTCTACAGCAGGAGGTTGTACTTTTTTTGCAGAAGCTGGTTCTTTTACTGTTTTTGTGGGGGTTTGTGACTTTGTTGCTAAGTATGGCTTTAGGCGCTTGTATACTAAAAGCCCTCCACCAACAACAATACCCCCCAGTACATAATAATACATCTTATAGTTTGATTGTGTTGTTGTTGGTGGCGGTGCTGGTGTTGGTGCAGATGTTGTATTACTATCTAATAATTTTTGTTTTGCTGCTTGGTTTGCTTTTTGCAGTCTGTTCCATTCAGCTAGTTTACGACCGGCCTCAACACGGCCAGCACTTTTAGCTTTAGTAACACTACTCACTTGCGGGACACTCAGTTGTGGATTCACTTGTGGGACACTCACTTGTGGGACACTCACTTGTGGGGCACTCGCCTGTAAATTCACTTGTGGGACACTCGCCTGTGGGACATTCTTCTCCTGCTCGCTCATTTTTTTTAGTCTGATTAAAATTAATATGATTAAAATTAATATGATTAAAATTAATATGATTGAAAGTAATTAATCCCATGATGAATGGACATAGCAACGTCCCAAATCTATAATACATGTCACATGCAAGAGATTCTAGGGACTTGGTTAAAACCGGATCTTGTGTTAAGTCATATTTTAAATCTTCTTCTGAATCAATCGGCGCTATCTTGCCTACTAACTTAGCATATAAACTAATTATTGTCTGTCCCACCGATCTAACCATTTTTGATCCTAGCTGTGCTTCGTACCTGGCGTAATACTTCTCAACGTCTGATGTAGACAATTGCTGAATCTGTTCGATACTTAGTTCAACGCCTAAATACTGCCAGGTTTTCACGCACGCAGCCAGCGAGTATAATCTTTCTTTATGACAGAGGTCTGCTGCCTCCTCACACTTTAATAGCTCGTCACAATCCATTTTAAAGCCCTTTTTAAAAAGCAATAAAAAAATAAAACCATGAGTTTAACGCTGGTTAATTATGCAGTGCCTATTGTTAGCGTTATAGTTTACTCAACCCTAGCAAAATGTTTGTTAAGAATAAAACCGCCCAACATGGGAAAGATAGAAGATTCGCCGAAACTAGTTGTAACCTTATTTTTAGCTCTGACAACAAAAGATTATCTAATTAAAAAGCACATAGACAGTCTTTCATATTATGATTATTTTAATTATTTTTTTAGTTAATAAAAAAAATATGAGCACTGCAAAGATCATCAATACTATTTACCACTCTGCTGTAATCGGCGGTCTTAGTATAGGATATAGCATGTTAGCAAAAAACATGTTTAAGATGAGGCCGGCTGATCTAGGAAGGTTAGACATTGAGGATGTTGTTAAGGTTATAGCCGTAATAACTGCAGGGATTGCCTCAAAAGACTTTCTTGTTGCACAGGGAATTATCCCAGAAAACATCAATGCATAGAAAGATTAATGCAGACTGATTTATAAAAAAAGATTCATTCTAAAAAATATTGATTTATAAAAAAGATTCATTCATTTATAAAAGATGTCCGGATTAGTTCTGATGGTGGGAGGAGCTATTGTTAATGCGTTGACTTTCTCTGGCAGCAATTATATGTTTAGTAAATTGCGATCTGATGAAGAGAGAGAACGTCATAACAAGGCAATGGAAGATTTAGCTAAGGCAAGAGACGCTTACGAGAAAAGGAGGATTGCTCACTTAGACTTTATTAATAAAAAGTTAAGAGAGCAGGGACATGCAGAGCACACATTTACAGACGTTGATGAAGCAATGAATGAATATTACTTTGTGACAGGAAAGAAGTTTCTAACATCGTCACCGCCAGAACTGTCTGACTTTTATGAACCATCTGAGGATCAGAAAATGGTAGAAATAGGCTTTATTATAGGCGCTATGGGAGCAATCTTTCTTCTTGCATATTCAATCTAAAAAACATTGTTAAAAATGTAATAAAAACAGTCCCTTCTTATGGACGATACAAAGTACAAAATATATTATTCACCTGGAGGGTATTGGAAAGGAAAGGCTGCTATTGATAAACTGAGTAAAGCTGCTTGGGTGTCTGAATCAGAAGCGAAAGACTGGCTTTCAAAACAAGCGATCTGGCAAATATCGCCTGCCCCAAAAAGAATAACAAGGCCTCGATTTGTTAACTCGGTTCCTAATGACACCCACCAGATGGGCTTGTTGTATCTTCCGCATGACAAAGTTAGAAGAAAAAAGTTTAAGTATGCTCTGACTGTTGTTGAAATGGCTTCAAGGTATAAAGACGCTGAGCCTTTAACGGATAAAAGCTCAACTGCTGTGGCTGTGGCTTTACAACAAATATACATGCGAGGGCCATTAAAGTATCCTAGGTTGATCCAGGTTGATGATGGGAAAGAGTTTAAAGGAGCTGTAAACCAACTGTTTTTAAGACATCGGGTTACAGTTAAGAGAGGGATCCCAGGCAACCATCGCTCACAAGCTCTAGTAGAAAACTTTAATAAGAATCTAGCTGAGCGTCTGTTTACCTATCAATACCACAGAGACCTTATGGACAAAACACGCAACACAGAATGGGTTAGGAGATTGCCAGCAGTCTTACGCGCCATGAACAATGAAGAATTTAAAGCAACGGGCCTTAAGCCAGTAAACGCGATCAAACTGAAAAAAATTAGCATTACTGAAGACATCCAGAGTACTCAGAAACTCTTGCCTTTTGGACTAAAAGTAAGATACTTGTATGCGCCTGGAGAAGCAGAGGGCGATGTTAGAATTAGAGCCACAGACCCTATATGGAGCTGAAAGAATTATGAAAACAACCCCTCCCGTATATTATTTAAGAGAGACTCTTTCTTCTAGCGGCGCTACTACGTCTAAAAAGCCCGCCCCTAAAAGATCGTTTGTTCGCGAAGAGTTGCAAGTTGTCCCACCAAACACAGTGCCTGTTAGTTAATGTGCGGTTCTAGAGCAAGAAAATTATTTCGCCCGCGATTAGATTTGTTTAATTTTGTAGGGGTTTAGCTATTTTTTTGGCTGAGGAAATTTGATTATGTGAAAAGCGGGGTTTGCGGGCGAAATAAGATTGCTGGCCAAGAAGGTGGATCTAATCTTTCTCTAGAGACTACAGTTTATGAGTAACTCTTTGTAGTAAAGCATGATAACCATAATATTGCTGAAACCTGATTTTGATGGTAGAAGTCACCTGGTAATATAACAACATGGGCACATTACCACACGCACTAACATGTGTGCATACATTCTGTACAAATTTGAAAAATAAAATACCTACACACCTCAACCATAATCAAATGCATGTATTCACAATGCAAGCACAAGGCACATGCCTGTGTGCAGATGCTTGTAGTCACACTTTCCAAATTCTGACCGAAAACTCCCATAACAATTAACATGCTTGGAGTTCAAAAGCAGTTTAAATTTTTTTTTTTTTTTTTTGTGACTTGAGTTAGATGCATCTGCACAGTGTATAAAACTTGTATGTCATATAATTTGCTCTAGCTGAGAACATTTTGTATTAATGCAACCACATTAATTGTAAGGTTTCAAATTCACACTTGTGTATTGTGCTTTAAGGTGTTAACAGGGATAAATGTCATATCAACAGCATTCATGGTATGCTCTATCATTATCACTGAACAATATCTCACCCAATTGGATCTGTTTGGCATTCAGTGGAAGTGTGCACCTTCTCTGGAGTCTGCGATGACTTGCTGACATGAAGCTGGAGTGTGGTCCGTGTTTCTCCAGTCATGGTCTTCACAACATTTGTTTGCTGTTTAGTTGACTTCACACTCTGCAACAGTGTACACTTTTGTATATTCCAAAATGTATGGCCCTACAAGTGACTTTGCTAAACATTCATTCAAAGTGAAACCGATTCTGAGTTGCAATTGGTTATTTCATTTACTCTCTGAACACACACACAAGTGTGTGTGTGTGTGTGTGTGTGTGTGTGTGTGTGTGTGTGTGTGTGTGTGTGTGTGTGTTTCTAACCCCCCCCCCCCCCCCCCCCCATTTCTTCCGCACTTTCAAAACGCGGTATGAATTGACTAATAACATTACAGCCCTGGTATGACCCAAGGTGGCTGGGTAGGGTATAAGCAGTATGAATTAAATAGTGTGGTGTGTATGTGTATTCATATATATATATACATATATATGTTTTATTACTTATATATATATATATACACAAACACACATATACATACTTACATTTATTAAAATGCTAAATAAATAACAGAGGGAAATCAAACGAAGGCTAATAATCAACCACACACATATTAAGTATAAAGAGCCATTGTTCCTCGTCCCGAGGCATACACACACTCCTTTTCACATAGCTTCCACCACATTCACCCAAACCCTCCCACATATAATACATGACAGCCACTGCACTACATCATTTGTCAACCTTGCGTGATAAGGAGATGGATAAAATGAGGACAGTGAGAATATGTTCAAGGATAGTTGGACCAGCGCACTCAAGTTTTATGCAGGTTAAATTAATCACATGCCGGTCTCATCTATTGTGAAGCACTACCATGACCGCTACCATCATCACCAAAATAAGAAGTTAATTTATAATGCACTCTCACACAACACACAGAAAAGAAGAACAGAGTGAGGAGCAAAATGAAAAAGTCAGTGACATACTGGGTGTACTACAGCTTGGACACCGACATGTCGTGTGTCTTCTTCATCTGTCGATTCATTTTCTTCTTCAGGTGCACTCCCTTCATTCCAGCTGGCACTTGTTTCATGCTCAGCTGTGGCAGTCTCTGATTCAGCTGAACCAGCAATGGCACTTTCTGCTGCCTGGAACAGAACGTGGCAGTGGTTGTGGTAGATGGAGACTGAGTGTCCACTATCATGGTCAATGTGTATACATAAAATTTTGGAGTGATGGAAGCAGAACATTGAGGATAGAAATCCCAGCTTGCACCCAAGCTTCTTTATCCTCTATACCAGTTGCTGGGATGTTATCACCATCAAGGATTCCTCAAGCATTCTGCTTTCCTCACACAGTTTAGCACTTTGGAAATTAACTGACAGCTCCAGTACAATAACTTGACATTTCACTCAAAACTGATCTATGTATGGAGGAATTGTTTGAGATGACCCTTCCTACCACATTTAATGTTCTGTTGATGATTTGGTTGAGAATGAGTGTATATTCAGTTCATGTTCACATGGGTTTGGGATAAGACTTCATCTTGTGGTTCATGTAAATCAAAATAAATGAGTATCTGTATAGTCTCCTGCCTAAAGACAGTGATAGAAATTAACTTCCAAGGTGTCAACCCTGATATGGCCCATAGCTGGGGGGGGGGGGGGGACTATAAGCCACATGATTGATTGATTGAAATCAAAATATATTTATGCACAATATACTTTCTATCCTGTTCTGTGTTGTATTTTTTTCTTTTTATGTATGATTTGTTGCAAATTAATCTCTCAATCAGAAACTAAAAAAAAAAAAATTAAAACTTCTGAGAACGAGTAGTAATATAGTGGTAAAGTTTAGAAACATTGTGACAGCCAAGTTCAAGCACTGCAGTATTCCTACTTCTAGCATTCACACATCTGACAATACTTGTAGTCAACACAAGGAGACTGGGCATGAGAGAGACAAGGAGGAATGATAACATGTGTGCAAACATCCTACTTCGAATTTCATCAAGTGATTCAAATCTAATGATTCACTCAGGCGTACATCGTACTGCACATGATTTGTTACTGTAGGCCAACTCACCTCCAGCCTTCTCCGTTTGTTTACCAGCGGTGCACGTCTGGCAGCTGCAGCCTGGTGCCTTTTCCTTTCTCCCTCGTTGTACTCAAAGACCGAGGGAACGGCGTCGCTTGTTAGCTCGGGAGCGAACTTTGGAATGCCGTGGTTTCCGCTGAGCCTTGACCTCAGCGTGAAATCGCCTGGCAAAAAATGCTTGGAGCAGACAACGTCGTGGCTTTTCGGCATCCACAACTTGCCATGCTCACCCACTCTGTTTATTCTATACACCCATTCTTTCTTTCGGCGTTGATCCTTTGGAAACTTGTGAAAAGAAAGACGCGATTCAGATGTTGCTGTCTCCGAACATCCCAGTGCAGCACACACTCTCGGCATTTTGTAGTGGCTTATGAACACGAGGTACTGGTCGGTCAAGTTTCTAGCCAGCTTAGTTTTGTTTTCCACCTGCACGGGCGTCCTGTACATGACGTCACAGCGCTGACGTCAGCAGCGGGCTATTTGAACGAGATTTCATGGGAGCAGACGAAATATGCGCGGATCGAGTGTGCTTTTTTTTCTTAAATGTGACTAAATCTGCGTGAGTATGCGTGATATCATGCATTATAATGTTTTTATATATTATTTTGATTCACATTTTACAGCGATTTTGCTATACTTTGCAAACTTAAAACCGGGTTTACAGGACCTTTAAGACTCAATCCACCAGTCTGGATCCCGTGTTTCGAGTTTTGATGTGCCCAGACCGCGCTACTCATGAAATCTTGCCACGGATGCTATGCCTCAGGAGGCGGAGCGTTGATAGTCAGATCTTTGAACGGTACCTGACGCTGAGGCAGATTTACTACCTGATCTTGTTTCATCAACACGAACTACCACGCTACGACTTCGCCTGGCTGCTCAACCGCAAGAATGATAGCTACCACTTTAATAAACGCAACCGGTTCAGATACTCGTCGTTGAAGGAGCGCAAGAAAGACTCAAAAAGGTTCTTTCGCGTGTACGAAGAAGTAATGACCATATGTGGGGTATGCAAGTGCTACGAGAGAAGGCCACCAGAGGGTTCCTTTGTAGTGGAGGAGTTAAGATTTATGATCTTGCGTTTTTTAGTAGAAACATTTCCTCTTGCACAATGATACTATGAACCATGCTGATTATGTCTGGAGAGGGAAACACGATCACAGCCCCCTGTGTTAGGAGCAGTGATCGATCAAAGTTTTCAATAACTGAATTTTTGACACAAGCAGAACACCATAGCACCAGCCAAAGCATCCCGCTGCCAAGGTCCTGGAGCAGACTCGCGCCTGCTCTAGATCTGTCATCGCCGCTAGCGGTGTATAATCAGACGAGTCAACCTCGTGAAAAGTAACACGTTTCACTTGGTGTTCTATTAAGTTTCTTCCGTTTAAAGAACGGTTGAGACATTCGAATATCAAATAAAATTTAGAACAGAAATGTCTATGTACATTACTTGTAATCAGGGAAAAATACATATAAGACTGATATGGTTGCAAATATTCCTATGAGGGTGCAAAAAAATGTATCACCGGTCGTGGCCATCACGCGTGCGAACGGCTTTGTTTCATTCTTGGTGTACTGATTTTGATGTCTTTTTGTAAAATCAAGTTTCAGCGCATTTGGAGCGGCTTTCAGCATAATGCAGACATTTGACTGTGACTAAACAACCTTTTCACAGCTGGTGAGTTTACATGCATTATTTTTAATCCAGTTTTATTTCCATTTTAACTTTTAATGATTAAAAATTGGTTTTTAGATATTAGAATTATTCACATTTTTCTGCTTAAGATGAAGACTGCATTCAGCCAGAATTCCAAAGCGATTCTTGTATTTTTTTTTTATTTTTTTACATTACTGCCAGTGTCTGTTTGACCACAAATGCCACAGTTCTTATTTACAAGAACAATATCAATTATAAGCTCGCACCAACATGAATTTTAATTGTATTGATGATAAATGCTCAAATAATAAAACAAAAAATAAAAATCAGTTCTGTGAACTTGCTAAGTTGGTTGTCATCAAACCGGAATCAAAACTGATCAGTGCAAATTTTATGGTCATCCATTGGCGTCAAAACTCAGGTTTTGCTTTTTTGTCTTTGTTGCAGTTCCGAGTCTGTAGGCAGTCAGAAAGTGGCGATGTCTCGTGACTATAAAGAGGATAGACGACCCCAGTGTACCATTTCCCTCTGAAGAAGTTGATGACTTGACAGTTGACTGGAATCTGTGCGCTCTGTGCCAGAACCCATCAAGCAAAGCGCCTTTGATATGCCCAGCAAAGGGAGCGAAAGGAGATGGAGCAGGGTATACCTACGTTGCTTACAATTTGACAGCTTTTCAGGAGTTAGGTGAGTCCCCACTTTCTATTCCATTGTCTAAACTGGATGAAGGAACTTGTTTCGAGGAGACCTTGAGGAAGCACAAAGCTTCTTGGCACAAATCTTGTCGTGCAAAAATAAGCAACACTGTTTAAAACAGGAAAAGACAGCTAGCAAGTGATAAACCCAGTCCTCTGAAAACACGGAAACTTGCAGATGAATCTAGCTGTAAGACAGATGAGATGGGCATAGGACCAACATGCTTTTTCTGCAATGGATCTCCCGGTACAGCAGGGCTTCATAGAGCTCTTACTTTGCCCCTGGATGATAAAGTTCGTGCACATGCTCAGCAACTGAACGATCAAGAGCTACTCACAAAACTTGCTGTCAAAGACATGGTGGCAATGGATTGCTACTCACAAAACTTGCTGTCAAAGACATGGTGGCAATGGATTGTCATTATCACATTAAATGCCTGTCTGCCTTTTACAGACGTGTACCAGCAAACCAGGCACAAGAATCAGAAGAAACAACACACAGATCAACAGCACATGCTATTGCACTTGCTGAGGTTGTGGCTTATATTGAAAGCTTCCGAGATATTCCCCAAACAGCCCCTGTCTTTGGCATGACATTTCTACTTCGTCTATATACTTCTCGTCTCTCACATTTTGGTTTAAATGACGAAAAGGTACATTCTACACGCCTAAGAAAAAAGATTGAAGCAGCCATACCAGATCTGAAGTGTGCATATCAAGGGAGAGACGTCATACTTGTATTTGACAAAGACCTGGGTGATGCTTTGAAAAAAGTGTGCACTATTGATTCTGATGCTCTTCAATTGGTCAAAGCAGCCCAGATCATACGGAAAGACATATTGAAGGGAAAAGGGGAATTCAAAGGAGTTTTTTGAAGACAACTGCCAAGAACAGTCAGTTCCAGCCTCTCTGAAAGCGCTCATGAGCTTTATCCTTGATGGCCCAACATCTATTGATCAATCAGAGTATGATGCAAAACCTCAAAGACAAGCTTTATCACTTTTTCCCAACTGATTGTTTTCAACTGTCGAAAGATTGCAAAGGACACAAAATTTCAGCGCCACAAGAAAGACAGAGAAACCCCTCTACCAATTTATCTTGGTCTGAAATTGCACGCAGAAAGAAAGAAGGGACTCATTACCACACTTTCCGATCTTGGACTTGGGATTTCTTATGACAGGGTGATGTCAATTTCATCTGAGATAGCACACAAGGTGTGCAGACGATTTGAGGAGGAAAACGTTGTTGTACCAACAAACATGAGAAAGGGTTTGTTTGTAGCTGGTATAGTTGACAATATAGACCACAATCCCACTTCAACGACCTCATCAGATTCTTTCCATGGGAGCAGCATTTCCCTCGTTCAGCACAGACTCAGTGAAGATGATGATGAACAGCAACAGAGGCCACTTATTGAGGATGGAGCAAACAGCCAAAATCGCACAATTCCTTTGTTACCACCTGAATACACCAATGTGTTTCCTGTGCCTGACCCACACAAGGAACATCTGGTGCCTCCATTACCAGGAGGTAATCAGCCAGACATCAGTCCCGAGGTTCAGGAGGTTCAAAGCTGCACCGAGGAGTATGCCTGGTTGAAACATGTCTTAGCAGCACTGGAGACAGAGCCTGTGAACAATAAAGATGGAATTTCATGGGCTGCTTATCATGCATCTCTTCAGCTACAAGATGACATCCCATCTGCCATCACTGGACTCCTACCTCTCCTTGTGGACAATGCACACTCCACTTCCCTAATCAGACATGTCATGACTCTGGTAAAAGCAGCCACCCAACTCCTCAATCCAGGACAAACACCTGTGCTTAGCATGGACCAGCCGCTGTTTGCCTTGGCAAAGGAAATTCAGTGGTGCTGGCCAGACACATTTGGTGAGAAACACTTTGTCATCATGCTAGGAGGCCTTCACATAGAAATGGCAGCGTTCAAAACGCTTGGGGACTGGCTGAAGGGTTCAGGATGGAATACTGCCATTACACTAGCCGGAATTGCATCATCAGGTATTGCTGAGTCGTTAGTCAAAGCAGCTCATCTGACCAGAACAAGGCATGCCCACAAAGTTACGGCAGCTGCATTATACATTTTGCAGTGGCGTGCTTACACAAAGTTTCTGGAGTCAGACCCGAGCACTCCTCTGGGTTTCCACGACTGGAGCATGAAGATGACAGATGAACAGCCACAGTTTGCATACTGGACTACGGCCCTGGACTTCCAATTATGTATTTTTCAACTTGTCTATACTCTATGCAATCCGCACAGGACACTTCAAGTTGTATGTCCAATGCCTGACGAAGTTGGTACCTTGGATGTTTGCCATGGATCATGTCAACTATGCTTGCTGGTTGGCAGTTCACATCCGAGATTTGGCAGCGCTGGAAGAAAACCACCCTGACGTATTCCAACGGTTCTGCTCTGGGGCATCTGTTGTGAGGAAAACAAAACATAAGTTTTCAGCAATCGCCTTGGACCAGGCTCATGAACAATGTAACGCCCTTGTGAAAGCTGAAGGCGGCGCCATTGGTCTTACAAACAACTCTGGTGCTCTCAGATGCTGGATGATTGCTGGACCAGAAATATCCCGACTTGTAACAGAGTTCGAAGACCAACTGGATAAAGAGGTTGAGCAGAGCACTTACCATCACGAGCAACGCCCCTCCTTTCAGAATGCATTTGCCACACAAGTCAATGCCTTGGTTTCCTGCTTTGAAGAAATGGGGAACCCTTTTTTGGAGGACAGCAGATACCTCTTTGCCATTGACACCAAGAATATCATGAATGATGACGTTGTCAACACTGTGAGAACAGCCAGATCACAGGGTCAGGAACAGTATGCAGCATTCATCGAAGAGCGCTTTGAAAAGAGAACTAAGCCACTTTCTGAACCCATCAAAAGAAACAGATTCCCCTTGTTCTCAAACCAAGTTTGCAGACTGCCGTCCAGTGTGAAGAGTAATCTGGCAATGTTGAAAAATGACTTCTCTGTTTTCTAGGCTCTACATCGCATGCCAGTCCCGAAATGGAAATCTTGAAGAGTTCTTTAGGCATGAAAACCACCCATGGCCGCCATCACTCTCAAGATTTGGTGAACTGAGAACAGGATCCAAAGCAGATCTACTTGCGACTTCAACTCGAAGTAAGCCTGTGACGATGCCGGCACCAAACGAGGACATGGAAGATTAGATACACATGAAGATTTCTCCCAAACCATGGCTGATGTTCCACCTGATGTGTTTGACAACATTACTGACATCATTGAAACGGAAGATCCTTTT
The DNA here is from genome assembly GCA_033310375.1 of Conus canariensis. Taxonomy (NCBI): domain Eukaryota; kingdom Metazoa; phylum Mollusca; class Gastropoda; order Neogastropoda; family Conidae; genus Conus; species Conus canariensis. Next base: position 15,067,389 of record CM065727.1, read on the forward strand.
GAAGAGGCTGGATGTCTGCTGGATGCTGAAGCTGTTCTGATCCCTCTGTCTCCCCCTGAAGTTGACGTAAAATTGCTTGACGGAGCTGCAGTGGTCCAGATGCTGTCGCCCAAACTAAGTAAGACATTCCAGGAGTATAGACATTCCAGGAGTATGTTGACAACATGTTTGTGCCATACGTCTTAAAGAATCTGGAATCGACATCAAGAGTTGACATCGTTTTTGACGTGTACAACTCTAGCAGTCTGAAGGAGGTGCAAGACAGCACAGGGGATGTGGTGTTCGGAGAAGAGTTTTGCCAACTGCACTGCTACCTGGTAACTGGCACAGTTTTCTCCGGGTGGATGACAACAAAACAGAACTGTTTTAGTACATCGCTGAAAGAACAATTGAAACAGTCAACATGCAGGGGAAGGTGGTGGTAATTACCTGTGGTGAGAAGGTGCTCTGCATCCCTGCTAACAAACTAACAAGTCGTCTGCAAGCCTGCACACACAAGGAGGCTGATACTAGGATCTTACTTCACCTTGCAGATTGTGTGCAGGAAGGTTTGGGCAAGATCTTAGTACGAACCACGGACACAGATGTTCTTGTCCTTGCAGCAGCTAATTTCCAGGTCACCGCTGCACAAGAAATCTGGTTAGCTCTGGGCACTGGAAAACACTTCAAATATGTCCCAGCTCATCAGATAGCCAGACAGCTTGGACCAAGAAAATCGAAGGCCCTTCCAGCATTTCATGCCTTTACTGGATGTGACACAGTGTCTTTTTTCAGCAGCAGGGGCAAGACAACAGCGTGGAATACATGGACTATCTTTCCTGAAGTGACAGACTCCTTCCTGGCCATCATGGACAGACCATGTTCACTGACAGATGCTTTGTTGGAAACCTTCGAGAGGTTTGTTGTACTCTTGTACGAACGTACAAGTGCACTCCATAAAGTTGACCAGGCTAGGAAGAAACTGTTTGCCCAGCAAGGAAGGCTCCTTGAGAACATTCCTCCAACTTCAGCAGCTCTTACACAACATCTTCTCCGTGCTATCTACCAAGCTGGACATGTCTGGGGTCAGTGTCTAGCAAAACAACCTGTGCTCCCATCTCCTGCAGACTGGGGTTGGAAAAAGAGGGACAAATGTGGCAGCCCGTGTGGACAACTCTTCAGCAGGCACAGGATTCATGTCTTGAACTGGTTCACTGTGGATGCAAGCAAGGCTGCAAAGGATGTTGGAAATGTGTGAAGGCCAACCTGCAATGTACCGCTCTCTGCGCTTGTGGTGGAGACTGCTACCAGGACAAGTGAGCCGATTTGAATGTGACGTGAGGTAAAGCAAACTTTTTTCTTTAGAAGAAAAAGTGTGTGTGTGTGTGTGTGTGTGTTTGTGATTTATGTCATTTGCTTGGCACTGACAATTCACAAACTGTTTCTATTTAATGTTCATCGGAATATATGGTGCTTTAGAGTTATATGACATATTTAACAAACCACATAGTATATTGATAACAAATGAGTCCTAAATACGTCAAATCTTGTGATATAAAAAGGCAACTCAACAGTCTGTCAACTAAGTATAGAGACAATCAAGTACTTGAAACCCCATCTTTCCCTTCTAGAAGCAGCTGAATTGGTTAAATCTGATACCAAAACATGTAAAGATAAGCCATTAAGTAGTCAAAAATTCTTGACCTACTTGTTTTTTAAGTGACAAAATGCTTGTTTTCATATTCAAAAAATAAGTTTACATAATGTTTTCTGCTATGAAGGTAATCACTGTTAGTTATGAACTTTGCAAACTACTTGGAGCCAAAACAAAATGTAAAAAATGAAAACAATCAGATTTTAAGGACTTTGACCTACTTTTAAATGACCTACTTTATTAGAGTCTTGCAAGTTAGCTTCAATAAAGGCTTGTCTTCATATATCTCATCGAATACATACTCAGGGTTATTCTGAAGCTGTTTTTTGTTGCAAGAATGCATTGTTTTGTGCAAAAAACCGAAAAAGAAAGAACATGACACACTGACCTAATTAAATGTATGGCCACGCCCTCCAGAGGTCACGCCCATTGTGTTTCCCTCTCTCATATCATTCAGAAAGGGTCTAGGTACCAACATGCCAAATGGCATGCTTCTACTATGAAGTGCACGATTCACTGATATTTACTACCTTGACTGCCCCACTATTGCCCTCAGTAAGGAAGATGCGGCCGAGTATGCTTTGATTCAGAAACGATGCTGCTTCACCGCTTGCGTGAACGAGCATAGATGCGAGGAGAATTGTTCGCTGTATTGGGATTGTAACACATCTCACCGAGTCCCGCTGCGTTTTGATAATTTGTATTTCCTCGCGCAGTCCCACCAAGAAAAAAAAAAAGGAAAAAAGACATACACGTAAATTTACAAAAAGACACACACGTATATATATAACAACAACAACAAAAACACAAATAACTATGTATCGTAACATCGTTGAACTAACGTTTAAAAAAAAAAAAAAAATAAAACAAAACAATACTAAAAAAAAATTAAGGTAAGACAGCGTTAATACTACTACTATTTTTTTTAAATAATGCCAAATATGTATTTGGCGCTGTAAAAGAAAATCCATAAGGAATCGTTACAGAAAGAAAAAAGAAAGCGTTTCTCTAACCTCCATGGCCCGAAACTGGTTCACGGCGAAGAGGCGGTAATCGGTTCGTCGTCCTTGGCTTTCTTTATGAGAGGGTTCACGATGACCTCTTTAACTTTCATGACCGGCTGCCTACCGCCCGTTGCCGACAAGAGCGTGGGAAGATCGCCCCGTTTCGTTACCAAACTGACTAGTCGTACAGTATGGCGAATGGTGGTCCGAACGCTGTATTCAGCAATGCCATCGTCTCCAAGAACACTCGAAACGCCCGCCATACGTCTTGATGATGAAACTGAGTCGGGATTTGAGAAGGAGAATCTAGCTGGTGTTTAAAGTTGTTGTATTTGGTTTTCATGGTGCTCGACGTATCCGCCATCAATTCCAAGTATTGCGCTTTGTCGCTTACTTTGTGAGCTTTCTTCAAATGCTGCTTCAGATTGGCTCTTTGTAATCCGCAGTTGGGATACGGGCACCGACGCACTCCTAGTTTGGCGTTTTGGGCGGGGTAGCGCCATCCTCTGGCTGTAGCATAATCGATTTTATGTTGTTTCACAAGATGGAGAGTCAGCCGCCTGCACCATTTGTCGCAAAAACTGCATTGGTATTTCTTAGATCCTGCTGTTACTAGTACTACTTCAGACATTGTAGGTAGTTGAAGCGTGTAGCCTTTCCGTGGACAAAATTGGACTCCTCTGTCTTCTTGTAGGCGCCGCCGGATACACGCGTGATTCTCGTTGCTCGGTCGAGAGCCAAATGTGCGCTTTCAAGCAAGCGCCCGCCTATTTTTTCGGTTTGGCCTCATTCCCGCGGCGTTATTGCCTTATATTATCGGTTGGCAACCTGAAACCCACCAACGCTCGCTCATTCCCCTCCCGCGGCGTTATCGCCTTACCAGTTGGCAACCTGAAACCTGCCAACTACGCACGCTCCCCAGTCCTTTCTCGAGAGGAAAAGCTGGTTAATGTTAAATGACCTTCGGCTTGAAAAAAAGAACAGGCGGGAGTGGATTTTTCAAAACGACGCTATGAGGATGTGAAAAACACGATCGTTACCGCGGCTTTTGTATTAAACCGCCGTTGTGTCGTCGCGTTTGTTATACATCATGGTTTTTGTCGTTGGTGTTTTTGTTACTCGCCGTCTTACAGAAACGAAAAAAAAAAACGTTCGGTTAATGATGACAGTTGGGATGACTTACCGCTAAACGATTGGAATCTCGATCTTCGTATACAAAACCATTTGCCTCAAATTAACACTTGGTTAGATATATGGGATCACGATCGGATTACATCGACCTCAAATTACGTATTGTGGCAGCGATACATCGAGTTCCTCAGAATCGTTCCTTTAATCCATAATCTAGCACGGAATTTGTCCGTGGAAGGGTATCGAAAGCTCGTAGTCACTCAAATGAGGTACGTGTTAAATTTTGAGGAAACGGAAGCTACTCTTCTAAAAAGACGTTATGTGCGTCCCTTACATGTTAAGCGTGTTTCCCCATTAAATGTGTAAATCTATTATACAAATTAAATGTATACAACAATCCACACATTGAGACAGCTTAGGTAGCTGGACGGACCAGCCATGAATTTATTTCACACTGTATTATGGTACTACCATACGATCATGCGCTTGTACATTAGTGTAACGTGGTGTACTTTGTAAAGACGAATGGAAAAAAAGATGTTGTACATTAGTATAACATGGTGCACTTCTAAAGACGAATAAAAAAAAATCATTATCACAATTTTTTGTAACAAAAAATCACACAGTAAAGCGTAATTTAACAGTCTTGTACAAGTGTGGAGGGCCATACCCGGTCATTTTATTATATACAAAGAATCGGGCTATTTTTAGAAACACCCCAACCCTAACCCCAACCCCAGTATCAGCACAAAAAATACGAGCAACGAGAACGAACGCTAACCAACGCCACGGGAAAGTAACCAGGAAACGGGTTACGGTTAGGGTTACGGTGAGGTTGAGGTTAGGGTTAGGGTTGGGTTCTGTGTTAGGGTAAGGTTTAGGTTTAGTGTGAGGGTTAGGGTTAGGGTTAGGGTCGGGGTTAGGGAGAACATTAGGGTTGAGGATTAGGGTATGGGTTAGGGTTAGGGAGAGCATTAAAGTTAGGATTAGGGTAAGGGTTAAGGTTAGCGTTAGGGTTAGGTTTACAGTTACAGTGAGGGTTAGGGTGAGGTTAGGGTGAGGGTTAGGTAAGGTTTGGGGTTAGAGTGAGGGTAAGGTTTAGGGTTAGGGAGAGCATTAAGGTCAGGGTTAGGGTTAGTGTGAGGGTTCGGATGAGGGTTAGGGTGAGGGTTAGGGTTCGGATGAAGGTTAGAGTTGGGTTTAGGATTGGGTGAGTGTTAGGGTTACGGATAGGGTTATGGTCAGGGTGAGGGTTAGAGTGAGGGCTAGGGTTAGGGTGAGGGGTAGGGTTAAGGTTAGGGTTAGAGTTGCGGTTAGGGTGAGGGTGAAGGTTACGTTTAGGGTTTAGGTTAGGGTTCGGTACAGGGTTAGGGTTTGGGTTATGTTTAGGGTGAGGGTTAGGTTTGGGGTTAGGGTTAGGGAGAGCATTAAGGTTATGATTAGGGTGAGGGTGAGGGTTAAGGTTAGCGTTAGGGTTAGGGTTAGGTTTACAATTACAGAGAAGGTTAGGGTTAGGGTGTGAGAGTTAGGGTTAGGGTGAGGATGAGGGTTAGGATGATGGTTAACGTTAGGATTAGTGTCATGGTTAGGGTTAGAGTTACGGTAACGGTTAGGGTTAGGGCGAGGGCTAAGGTTAGGGCTAGGGTGAGGGTAAAGGTTAGGGTTAGCGTTTGGGTTCGGGTTAGGGTTAGTTTAGGATGAGGGTTACAGTTAGGGTTAGGGAGAGCATTAGCATCTGGGTTAAGGTTATGTTGGGGGTTAGGGCTAGGGTTAGGGTTAGGGTGAGAGTTAGGGTGAGGGTTAGCGTTAGTGTGAGGGTTAGGGTGAGGGTTAGAGTTAGCGTTAGTGTCAGGGTTAGGGTGAGGGTGAGGGTGGGTAGGGTTAGGGTGACGGTTAGGATTAGTGTTCGTGTGAGGGTTAGGGCGAGGGTTAGGGTGAGGGTTAGGGCTAGGGTGACGGTTAGGGTGAGGGTTAGGGCGAGGGTTAGGATTAGTGGTTAGGGTAAGAGTTAGGGTTAGGTTGAGGGCTATGGCTAGGGTAGGGTTAGGGTTAGAGCTAGGGTTAGGGTGAGGGTTATAATGATAATGATTCTGATAATTATGATACAAATAATAATGACAATAATGGTTACGTAATAACGACAACAAACACAAAGTAATCAAAATAATGATAATAGTAGCATCAGTAATGATAATGATAATAACAACAATAATAATGATAATAATAATAATAATAATATAATAGTAAAAAATGATAATAATAAAATAATGATACTACTACTATTACTACTACTACTACACTACAACTACTAACTACTAAGATAACGATAACAACATAATGAGAATAATCATGATTATAATGACAATGATAACGAAACGACGATAATAATAATCCTAACAATCAAAACAAAAATTACTACTACTATTACTGCTACCATAGTACTAGTACTACCAATACTACTACTACGACTACCAGTACTGCTACTACTATATAGTAAAAGTAATGAAAATGATAATACCATTAGTATAGATAATAAGTATAAGAATAATGAAAATAACAATCATAATGAAGCCAACAAGACCACATACTAAAATAATAATATGATAATAATAATAAACCATAATCATAACAACACAACGATAATACTCACAATGATATTGATACTGATCTAATACACATACTACTACTACTACTACTACTACTGATGATAATGATAATCATAATCATAATAATGATAATTATATATTACATTATCATTAGAAATAGAAATAACAATGATGTGAATGATAATAGTAATAACGATAATAATAAATCAAATAATGATAATGGTAATAATGATAATGATTATTATAATAATAATAATGATGATGATGATAATTATTATGAATCCATTAAAAATAATTCTTGTAATACAATAATGATAAGAACAACAATAACAATATCAATAATATAAAAATAACAATAACGACAAACGGAAAACAAAGAACAACAGCAACAAACAACAACAACAACAACAAAAAAGCTGTAAAAGAAAACCCAAAATAAAAACTGTAAAAGACAAAACGGAAAGTAGAAAACGCAAAACGGAAAACAGAAAATGCGCATAGTAAACTGGAAAACACAAAAGGGTATAACGGAAAACGACAGAGAACGCAAAAGCGCAAAGTGCAAAACGCAAAAACAATGAAAAAAGAAAAAAGAAGAAACCGCAAAACAAAACGCAAAACACACACAAGCAAAACGTAAAATGCAAGACGCAAAATGGAAAACGCAAAGCGTTTGCCTTTTTGTTTTTAGTTTTGCATTTCTCAGTTTGCATTCAAGTTTGGTTTTTGCTTTTTTCGTCCTGTTTTTGCGTTTTACTTTTGCATTTTGCATTTTTTTCGTTTTGCGTTCAGCTTTATGCGTTTTGCGTCTTTCGTCTTGCGTTTTGTGTTTCGCATTTTAAATTTTGCATTTAAACTTTTGCGTTTTGCGTCCATTCTTTTGTGTTGTTTGTTTAAGTTTTGCTCTTAAATTTTGCGTTTTCTTTTTCCGTTTTGCGTTTACATTTTCTCGTTTTGCGTTCTGCTTTATGCGTTTTACGTCATTCGTCTTTCGTTGTGTATTTAAGTTTTGTGTTTATGTTTCTCGTCCATTTTGCGTCTATTCTTTTGTGTTTTGCGTTTTGCATCATGGGGTTTGCATTTTGCGTTTAAGCTTTGCTTTTCAGTTTTGCGTTTTTTGGTTCCGTTTTGCGCTTACGTTTTGGTTTTGCGTTTATCGTGTTTTCCGCTTTCTCGTTTAAATAAGTTTTGGGTTTCAGTAAAACTCAAAACCTAATACGTAGGAAACGCAAAACACAAAACCTATAACAAGAAACATAAAACGCGATACACAAAACGCAAAACAGAAAACAAATGAAAACAAAAAGTAAAACGAACAGAAAACGGAAAATCCAAAATGGGAAAAACAAAACACAAAAACGCAAAACAAAAATGAAGAAAACCAAAGAAAAAAAACCGAAAACAAAAACCGCAAAACACAAAGCAGAAAACCGCCAAATGGAGAACGGAAAACGCAACACGCAAAGCTCAATAGGCAAGACAAAACAAAAAATGCAAAACGCAAAACAAAACAAAAACCACAAAACGCAAAGCAGAAAACAACCAAACGCAAAACGCAGAACTCAAAACGCAAAACGCAAAGCTCAAAAACAACCCCCCCCCCCCCCCCCCCCCCCCCCCCCAAAAAAAAAAAAAAAGGAAAACGCAAAACGCGAAAAACGAGACGCAAAAAAAAAAAAAAAAGTGTATAACGTAAAACGCTAAACTCAGAACGCAAAACTTAAAACACAAAACCGAAACAAACAAAACACAAGAAAATGCAAAACTCTAAACGCAAAAAGCAAAATACAAAGCAGCACATAATCTATACTGCTCAAAACAATTTATGAGCCAGTTGAAAACGTTCGCACATAATTCAAACCGAAAAATAAAATAACTTTTTTAATTTTAAATTTATTTGAAAATTCATCTATGGAACGAAACAAAGACATCAGAAATAAACGAATAACAGCTGCTCAGAAACAACTTTATGGGCTTAATTGATGAACACCTTCATTTCAGAAATCAGAACAGTCAAATCAAATGACAATCAACGTCAATACTCAGTATGCAAAACAGAAAAAACGAAAACGGAAAACAAAAAACATAATGCAGAATCCAAAGGGCAAGGCACGAAACAGAAAGCACGTAACAACAAACACAAAACAAACATGAACGGAAACACAAACCTAAACCAAGAAATCACACGCACACTAACAAGATACAAAACTCAAACCGGTAAACACACAAAAAACTAACGAAAAACGGAAAAAAAAGCACTAAACACAAAAGATAAAGCGCAAACCGCAAAATTAGAAAAGAAATGAAACCCGCAAAGCCCATAACCTAAAATATAAAATGCAAAACGGAGAACGCAAAACCTAAAACCCAAAACCCAAAGCATAAAAGCGCAGAACGCAAAACTTAAAGCACGAAACACACACACTGACAAAAATGATAAAAAGCAGAACATTATTTGAAATGCAAAACAAAACAGAAAACACAGACCGAAAACGCAAAACAGAAAACGGCACAAAAAAAAAAAAAAAAAAAAAAAAAAACCCACAAAATGCAAAAACAGAGAACGGAAAACAAGACAGCCTAAAAAAAAAAAAAAAAAAAAAAAAAGACGCAAAATCCAAAACAGAAAACGGAAAAAGCACGGATAAAGTAAACGGAAAAGCGACAAGAAGAAGAACGCAGAACTAAACACGCAAATCGCGAAAGAAAACATGCAAAAGAGAAAACGGAAATCGGAAAACAATACACAAAACAAAAAACACAAATGCAAAACACAAAACACGAAACGCAAACAAAAACACAAAACAGAAATAAACAAAACGAAAGAAAGAAAAAAAAACCACTTTAAAACAAAACGCAAACCGCATCAAGCGAAAAACGAAACAAAAACCACAAAACACAAAACGCAAAACACAAAACAAGAAGCGCAAAACACACAACCCCAAAACAAAACCCAAAAAAAAATGTAAAACTCAAAATGCAATACACAAAACTCAATACCAACAAGAAAACAGAAAACAAGAAACGAAAAACGTAATACGTAAAGCACAAAAAGGAAAACAGGCGACGCAAACAAAAAACAATAAGACAAAGCATCAAAAAAAAAAAAAAAAAAAAAAAGAAGTAAAAAACGTAAAACAAACAAACAAACAAAAACAACAAACAGAAAACGCAAAACACAAAGCGCATTACGAAAAACGGTAAACAGAGAACGCAAAACGCTAATCACAACAGCCATAAAAAGCAAAACACAAAACTCAAAACGCTAAAAGGAAGAGGCAAAACAAAAAACGCAAGACGTAAAACGCAAAACGCCAGACGCAAAAAGCATATAACGGAACGCAAAACTTTAAAACGCAAGCGCAAAACACAAAAACCCCACCAAAAACCACAAAACTCAAAACGCTAAAAGGCAGAGGCAAACCGCAAAACGCAAAAGGTAAAACGCCAAACATAAAAATGTCAAACAAAAGACACAAAACCTATAACAAAAAGAACAAAAGACTACAAACGAAAACACAAAACGCAACACGCGAAACGCAAAATGTAAAACCTAAAACGCAAAACAGAAAAAACGAAAACGGAAAACAAAAAACATAATGCAGAATCCAAAGGGCAAGGCACGAAACACAAAGCACGTAACAACAAACACAAAACAAACATGAACGGAAACACAAACCCAAACCAAGAAATACAGCACACAACACGAAACACAAGACACTACACACAAGATACAAAACTCAAACCGGTAAACACACAAAAAACTAACGAAAAACGGAAAAAAAAGCACTAAACACAAAAGATAAAGCGCAAACCGCAAAATTAGAAAAAGAAATGAAATCCGCAAAGCCCATAACCTAAAATATAAAATGCAAAACGGGGGAACGCAAACCTAAAACCCAAAACCCAAAGCATAAAAGCACGAAACACACACACTCACAAAAATGATAAAACGCAGAACATTATTTGAAACGTAAAACAATACAGAAAACACAAAACGCAAGACCGAAAACGCAAAACAGAAAACGGCAAAAAAAAAAAAAAAAAAAAAAAAAAACCACCACAAAATGCAAAAACAGAGAACGGAAAAGGGAAAACACAAGACAGCCTAAAAAAAAAAAAAAAAAAAAGAAAGACGCAAAATCCAAAACAGAAAACGGAAAAAGCACGGATAAAGTAAACGGAAAAGCGTCAAGAAGAAGAACGCAGAACTAAACACGCAAATCGCGAAAGAAAACGTGCAAAAGAGAAAACGGAAATCGGAAAACGCAATACACAAAACACAAAACACAAAAATGCAAAACACAAAACACGAAACGCAAACAAAATCACAAAACAGAAATAAACAAAACGAAAGAAAGAAAAAAAACCACTTTAAAACAAAACGCAAACCGCATCAAGCGAAAAACGAAACAAAAACCACAAAACACAAAACGCAAAACACAAAACAAGAAGCGCAAAACACACAACCCCAAAACAAAACAAAACAAAAAAATGTAAAACTCAAAATGCAATACACAAAACTCAATACCAACAAGAAAACAGAAAACAAGAAACGAAAAACGTAATACGTAAAACACAAAAAGGAAAACAGGCGACGCAAACAAAAAACAATAAGACAAAGCACCAAAAAAAGGAAAAAAAAAGAAAAAAAAAAAAACGTAAAACAAACACACAAAAAAACAACAACAGAAAACGCAAAACACAAAGCGTATTACGAAAAACGGTAAACAGAGAACGCAAAACGCAAATCACAACAGCCATAAAAAGCAAAACACAAAACTCAAAACGCGGCAAAACCCAAAACGCAAGACGTAAAACGCAAAACGCCAGACGCAAAAAGCATATAACGGAACGCAAAACTTTAAAACGCAAGCGCAAAACCCCACCAAAAACCACAAAACCCAAAACGCTAAAAGGCAGAGGCAAACCGCAAAACGCAAAAGGTAAAACGCCAAACATAAAAATGTCAAACAAAAGACACAAAACCTATAACAAAAAGAACAAAAGACTACAAACGAAAACACAAAACGCAACACGCGAAACGCAAAATGTAAAACCTAAAACGCAAAACAGAAAAAACGAAAACGGAAAACAAAAAACATAATGCAGAATCCAAAGGTCAAGGCACGAAACACAAAGCACGTAACAACAAACACAAAACAAACATGAACGGAAACACAAACCCAAACCAAGAAATACAGCACACAACACGAAACACAAGACACTACACACAAGATACAAAACTCAAACCGGTAAACACAAAAAAACTAACGAAAAACGGAAAAAAAAGCACTAAACACAAAAGATAAAGCGCAAACCGCAAAATTAGAAAAAGAAATGAAACCCGCAAAGCCCATAACCTAAAATATAAAATGCAAAACGGAGAACGCAAAACCTAAAACCCAAAACCCAAAGCATAAAAGCACAGAACGCAAAACTTAAAGCACGAAACACACACAATCACAAAAATGATAAAACGCAGAACGTTATTTGAAATGCAAAACAAAACAGAAAACACAAAACGCAAGACCGAAAACGCAAAACAGAAAACGGCAAAAAAAAAAAAACAGCAAACAAACAAACCCTACAAAATGCAAAAACAGAGAACGGAAAAGGCAAAACACAAGACCCTTAAAAAAAAAAAAAAAAAAAAAAGACGCAAAATCCAAAACAGAAAACGGAAAAAGCACGGATAAAGTAAACGGAAAAGCGGCAAGAAGAAGAACGCAGAACTAAACACGCAAATCGCGAAAGAAAACATGCAAAAGAGAAAACGGAAATCGGAAAACGCAATACACAAAACGCAAAAATGCAAAACACAAAACACGAAACGCAAACAAAAACACAAAACAGAAATAAACAAAACGAGAGAAAGAAAAAAAAGCCACTTTAAAACAAAACGCAAACCGCATCAAGCGAAAAACGAAACAAAAACCATAAAACACAAAACGCAAAACACAAAACAAGAAGCGCAAAACACACAACCCCAAAACAAAACAAAAAAATGTAAAACTCAAAATGCAATACACAAAACGCAATAGCAACAAGAAAACAGAAAACAAGAAACGAAAAACATAATACGTAAAACACAAAAAGGAAAACAGGCGACGCAAACAAAAAAACAATAAGACAAAGCACAAAAAAAAAAAAAAAAAATCAACAGAAAACGCAAAACACAAAGCGTATTACCAGCCATAAAAAGCAAAACACAAAACTCAAAACGCTAAAAGGAAGAGGCAAAACCCAAAACGCAAGACGTAAAAACGCAAAACGCCAGACGCAAAAAGCATATAACGGAACGCAAAACTTTAAAACGCAAGCGCAAAACACAAAAACCCCACCAAAAACCACAAAACCCAAAACGCTAAAAGGCAGAGGCAAACCGCAAAACGCAAAAGGTAAAACGCCAAACATAAAAATGTCAAACAAAAGACACAAAACCTATAACAAAAAGAACAAAAGACTACAAATGAAAACACAAAACGCAACACGCGAAACGCAAAATGTAAAACCTAAAACGCAAAACAGAAAAAACGAAAACGGAAAACAAAAAACATAATGCAGAATCCAAAGGGCAAGGCACGAAACAAAGCACGTAACAACAAACATGAACGGAAACACAAACCTAAACCAAGAAATACAGCACACAACACGAAACACAAGACACTACACACAAGATACAAAACTCAAACCGGTAAACACACAAAAACTAATGAAAAACGGGAAAAAAAAGCACTAAACACAAAAGATAAAGCGCAAACCGCAAAACTAGAAAAAGAAATGAAACCCGCAAAGCCCATAACCTAAAATATAAAATGCAAAACGGAGAACGCAAAACCTAAAACCCAAAACCCAAAGCATAAAAGCACAGAACGCAAAACTTAAAGCACGAAACACACACACTCACAAAAATGATAAAACGCAGAACGTTATTTGAAACGCAAAACAAAACAGAAAACACAAAACGCAAGACCGAAAACGCAACACAGAAAACGGCAAAAAAAAACCCAACCCAACAAACAAACAAAAAAAAACCCTATAAAATGCAAAAACAGAGAACGGAAAAGGCAAAACACAAGACAGCCTAAAAAAAAAAGAAAAAAAGACGCAAAATCCAAAACAGAAAACGGAAAAAGCACGGATAAAGTAAACGGAAAAGCGGCAAGAAGAAGAACGCAGAACTAAACACGCAAATCGCGAAAGAAAACATGCAAAAGAGAAAACGGAAATCGGAAAACGCAATACACAAAACACAAAACACAAAACACGAAACGCAAACAAAAACACAAAACAGAAATAAACAAAACGAAAGAAAGAAAAAAAAAACACTTTAAAACAAAACGCAAACCGCATCAAGCGAAAAACGAAACAAAAACCACAAAACACAAAACGCAAAACAAAACAAGAAGCGCAAAACACACAACCCCAAAACAAAACAAAAAAAATGTAAAACTCAATACCAACAAGAAAACAGAAAACAAGAAACGAAAAACGTAATACGTAAAACACAAAAAGGAAAACAGGCGACGCAAACAAAAAACAATAAGACAAAGCACCAAAAAAAAAAAGGAAAAAAAAAACAAACGTAAAACAAACAAACAAACAAACAAACACAAAAAAACCCAGAAAACGCAAACCACAAAGCGTATTACGAAAAACGGTAAACAGAGAACGCAAAACGCAAATCACAACAGCCATAAAAAGCAAAACACAAAACTCAAAACGCTAAAAGGAAGAGGCAAAACCCAAAACGCAAGACGTAAAACGCAAAACGCCAGACGCAAAAAGCATATAACGGAACGCAAAACTTTAAAACGCAAGCGCAAAACACAAAAACCCCACCAAAAACCACAAAACCCAAAACGCTAAAAGGCAGAGGCAAACCGCAAAACGCAAAAGGTAAAACGCCAAACATAAAAATGTCAAACAAAAGACACAAAACCTATAACAAAAGAACAAAAGACTACAAACGAAAACACAAAACGCAACACGCGAAACGCAAAAGGTAAAACCTAAAACGCAAAACAGAAAAAACGAAAACGGAAAACAAAAAACATAATGCAGAATCCAAAGGCAAGGCACGAAACACAAAGCACGTAACAACAAACACAAAACAAACATGAACGGAAACACAAACCCAAACCAATAAATACAGCACACAACACGAAACACAAGACAATACACACAAGATACAAAACTCAAACCGGTAAACACAAAAAAACGGAAAAAAAAGCACTAAACACAAAAGATAAAGCGCAAACCGCAAAATTAGAAAAAGAAATGAAACCCGCAAAGCCCATAACCTAAAATATAAAATGCAAAACGGAGAACGCAAAACCTAAAACCCAAAACCCAAAGCATAAAAGCACAGAACGCAAAACTTAAAGCACGAAACACACACAATCACAAAAATGATAAAACGCAGAACGTTATTTGAAATGCAAAACAAAACAGAAAACACAAAACGCAAGACCGAAAACGCAAAACAGAAAACGGCAAAAAAAAACAACAACAACAAACAAACAAACAAAAAAAACCTATAAAATGCAAAAACAGAGAACGGAAAAGGCAAAACACAAGACAGCCTAAAAAAAAAAAAAAAAAAAAAAAAAGACGCAAAATCCAAAACAGAAAACGGAAAAAGCACGGATAAAGTAAACGGAAAAGCGGCAAGAAGAAGAACGAGAATCGTGAAAGAAAACATGCAAAAGAGAAAACGGAAATCGGAAAACGCAATACACAAAACACAAAACACAAAAATGCAAAACACAAAACACGAAACGCAAACAAAAACACAAAACAGAAATAAACAAAACGAAAAGAAAGAAAAAAAAAACACTTTAAAACAAAACGCAAACCGCACCAAGCGAAAAACGAAACAAAAACCACAAAACATAAAACGCAAAACACAAAACAAGAAGCGCAAAACACACAACCCCAAAACAAAAACAAAAAATGTAAAACTCAAAATGCAATACACAAAACTCAATACCAACAAGAAAACAGAAAACAAGAAACGAAAAACGTAATACGTAAAACACAAAAAGGAAAACAGGCGACGCAAACAAAAAACAATAAGACAAAGCACCAAAAAAAAAAAAAAAAAAAAAAAGCGTAAAACAAACAAACAAAAAAAAAAACAGAAAACGCAAAACACAAAGCGTATTACGAAAAATGGTAAACAGAGAACGCAAAACGCAAATCACAACAGCCATAAAAAGCAAAACACAAAACTCAAAACGCTAAAAGCAAGAGGCAAAACCTAAAATGCAAGACGTAAAACGCAAAACGCCAGACGCAAAAAGCATATAACGGA
>CM065727.1:15093081-15415581 GCA_033310375.1 Conus canariensis
TGTGTATGAGTAACACAGAGAGAGGGTTTGCGTGCGTGCTCGTGTGTGTGTGTGTGTGTGCGTGTGTGTGCGCGCACATCCGGGTGTTCGTGCGTGCGTCTGTGCCTGTGTGTGTGTGTGTAAGGGAGAGAGAGAGGGTGTGCGTGTGTGTGTGTGCAAGTGTGCGCGCGTTCGTTCGTGCGTGTGCTTCCATGCGTGCGTGTGTGTGTGTGTGTGCGTGTGTGTGTGTGTTGCGGTTGCGCGTGTGTGTGTGTGCGTGCGCGCGCGTGTTTGACTGTATGTGCCTGCCTGCCTGCCTGCCTGCGTGCGTGCGTGCGTGCGTGTGTGTGTGTGTGTGTGTGTGTGAGAGGAAGAGAGAGAGAGAGAAAGAGAGGGTGTGCGTGCGTGAGTGTGCGTGCGTGTATGTGTGAGTAAGAGAGAGGGTGTGAGTGTGTGATTAAGAGAGAGGGTGTGCGCCCGCGTGTGTGTGCGCGCGCATGCATGCAGCGTGCGTGCACACATGCGTGCGTGTATATATGAGTAACAGAGAGAGAGGGTTTTGCGTGCCTCTGTGTGTGTGCACGTGCGCCCATCCGGGTGTGCGTGCGTACGTGCGTGCGACTAAGAGAGAGAGAGGGTGTGCGTGTGTGTGTGTGTGTGTGTGTGCAAGCGCGCGCGTGCGTGCGTTCGTCCCGGCGTGTGTGCGTGTCCTTGCATGCGTGTGTGTGTGTGCGGTTGCGCGTGTGCGCTTGTGTGTGGGTGTGCGTGCACGTGTGCATGCGTGAGCGCGTTGGTGTGTGTGTGTGTGTGTGTGCGCGCGAGTAAGAGAGAGAGTGGGTGTGGATGTGTGCGTGCGCGCGTGTGTCCGGGTGTGTGTGCTTGCGTGCGTGTGGGTTTGGGCGCGTGTGCTTGCGCGCGCTTGTTTGTGTGTGTGTGTGTGTGTGTGTGTGTGTGTGTGTGTGTGTGTGTGTGTGTGTGTGTGTGTGCATGGGCGTGCGCACGCGTGCGTGCGTGCCTTTGTCTTTTAATGATTTGACTTCATCGCCGTGATAGCTCTGATATGGCCCTATGCCGTCGGTGGGCTATTAGCCCAGTACTACTGAGTACACACGCAGTACAGGCACTGCACACATTACACACACACTACATGGACACTAGACACACACTACCTGCACTATATGCACTACAAATACACACACTACAAACACACACACTATATACACACACCTGGTCAGCAAGTTGACCAGGATTTTAAACATATTGCAAAATACTTAAAAAATGTTCTTTTTAACTGACACCAACATTTACTATGTAACCGTGTCCTAACATGCGCCTGTGGCAGCAACTTTTTGCGGTATAGTGCCTTCTGATAGTGCCGAACATGCACTCCATTAAAAAAAACAAAAAAAACAACAACAGAATCTGTAGTTATCAGTTATGCTTGATTCTATATATGGTTTGTAAAGAAAACATATTCTGACGGGGTGGCGGGTTGGGGGTTTAGAAAGAGAGGGGGTTAGTTACTGCCAAGGACACAAACAAACAAAGTACAGGATGCATTTCGACCTCGTGGGTCTTCTTCACTTCAGGCAAAAACAAATCAAAACGAAGAACGAGAAACCTCATATTCCGCGCAAAATCAAAATCCTCAAAAACGATATTGAACTGGCCCTTTGCGGTCGGTGGGCTATTAGCCCAGTACTAATGAGTACACACGCAGTACAGGCACTACACACATTACACACACACTACATGGACACTACACACACTACCTGCACTACAAATACACACACAAGAAACACACACACACACATTACTGGTCAGTAAGTTGACCAGGATTTTAAACATATTGCAAAATACTTTTTAAAAAATTTCTTTTTAACCGACATCAACATTTACTATGTAACCGTGTCCTAACATGCGCCTGTGGCAGCTGGCACCAACTTTTTGCGGTGTAGTGCCTTCTGATAGTGCCGAACATGCACTCCATAAAAAAAAAAAAAAAAAAAAAAAAAAAACCAGAATCTGTAGTTACCAGTTATGCTTGGTTTGTAAAGAAAACTTATTCTGACGGGAAAACGAAGAACGAGAAACAACTTATCTTCTCATATTCCGCGTAAAATCAAAATCCTCAAAAACGATATTGAACTGGCCCTTTGCGGTCGGTGGGCTATTAGCCCAGTACTAATGAGTACACACGCAGTACAGGCACTACACACATTACACACACACTACATGGACACTACACACACTACCTGCACTACAAATACACACACAAGAAACACACACACACACATTACTGGTCAGTAAGTTGACCAGGATTTTAAACATATTGCAAAATACTTTTTAAAAAATTTCTTTTTAACCGACATCAACATTTACTATGTAACCGTGTCCTAACATGCGCCTGTGGCAGCTGGCACCAACTTTTTGCGGTGTAGTGCCTTCTGATAGTGCCGAACATGCACTCCATAAAAAAAAAAAAAAAAAAAAAAAAAAAACCAGAATCTGTAGTTACCAGTTATGCTTGGTTTGTAAAGAAAACTTATTCTGACGGGAAAACGAAGAACGAGAAACAACTTATCTTCTCATATTCCGCGTAAAATCAAAATCCTCAAAAACGATATTGAACTGGACTGGATGACACGGGACACGACTTAATGAAGCGCCGGCTGGCAGCTCTTCAGTCGGCACTACCCAGGTAGGCAGCCCGTTGTGTAAACGAGTGTGGATTGGTCTCTAACCAAGAATAGGCGCTATTTAAGTATTCATTACAATAACAAGATACAAAGCATATAAACGTACTCCTATTTTATCTTTCTGAAAAACGTCACAATCAAACATGCGTCATAATGTATTTCGTCACTGAGAAAAACGTCACAAAGAAACATGCGTCATAATTTATTTCGTCACCGAGATAAATCAGCCAAGCCCATAAAGAAGAAAAACTGTTTTTGGCCGTTAGTAACGGCTATTCTGGTAAAATAAAGCATCAGGCATCATTCGTGACCATAATGAACATACCTACAAATTTTCTGAAAGATCGGTTCAGAAGTTTTGTCTGGAGCGAATGGAACACATTTTGACCATGGACAGACAGACACACAGACAGTATTTCTACGCTATTCTGGTAAAATAAAGCATCAGGCATCATTCGTGACCATAATGAACATACCTACAAATTTTCTGAAAGATCGGTTCAGAAGTTTTGTCTGGAGCGAATGGAACACATTTTGACCATGGACAGACAGACACACAGACAGCATTTCTACGCTCCCAATGAGGTCGAAATGCGTTGTGTGTTGTCCTGTACTTTGTCCTTGGCGGTAATTAACCCCCTCTCTGTCTAAATTTTGCTTCATTTTCTGCCCACTCCGTTTTGAAATTCATTCTAACGGATTTGCAGTTGGTCTGGAATTCTTCACATGAAAATTGAGGGCCATTGTTGGTGATTATTTCATCTGGAATGCCATATCTTACAATCTGGCTTTTCATGTAACCAATCACATTTTTAGCAGAAAGATTGTCCAATCTGTTGAGTTCTGACCATTTGGAGAAGTAGTCAACGATGATCAAGAAATGCTGATTTTTAAATTCGAAAAGATCAGCAACTATTTTGGACCATGGTCTGTCAGGAATTTCCACTGGTATCATTGGTTCCTTTGGATTTGAAGGAGAAAGCTTTGCACATATATCACATGACTGAAAAACTTCTATTTCCTTTGACATACCATGCCAAAATAGCGTTTCTTACGCTCTGTTCTTGGACTTGACAATCCCCAAATGTGACTGATGAAGTTTTTCAATCATGTCTTTTCTGATAGCAATTAGTATAATCAGTTTATGACTTTTGTACAGAGGCAGCCTTTGATCATAAAATCGTGAGAACAGGAATTCTTGTTGCAAGTTCTTTCAGTTGCATGAAACTCTGTTCTTTTTCAGTCCACATCCATTGTGTATCTTTTTGTATCAGATTTCTTAGAGAGGTACTGATTTTTGACATGTTGGGAAGGAATTTTGCCAGATATTGAATGAAACCAAATCCAGCCTAATCCTTGCAACACATCTGGATATTCAGCCAAAATATCTTCTACAGCATCAACTCGTTGAATGAGACTCAAGGCTTCACATGCTTTCATGCCTAAATGCAAACATTGTCAGTTTCAGCAATGAAAAAATGAACTTTATATTTTTTGTGTTTGTGCAGCAGTTTCAGTTTTGTTTCTCCAAGTTTTTATGTCATGGCCTGAATATGATCTAAGTTTTGTTTTAGTTTGACATTTCTGCTTTCAGTTTTTTTTAAATATCTTGTAAGAAGTGACATTACATTTTTCTCCAGTATCCAGTTGATAATTACCTGTTTTGTATTTGGTCAATATATCTTGATACCATCCAGTCACTGAATTAACATCTTTCTGCTCAACTGAGCTGATCATATAGACTATCACTCTTTGTGTCACTAACTTTATTTCTCTTTTTGTATTTCTGATTTTCATTGTCAGGCCTTTTGGTTGTTCTGCACATTGCAGAAAAATGATTTTTAATGCCACAAGCGGTGCAAATTTTCCCCCATGCAGGACAATTATTTCTGCCGCATGTTTTCCCACATCTTCCATTTTTGTCTCTGTAATAATGCTGCCTGTCATGATTTTCAGTTGAGTGTTTCTTCTTGATGGCATGAAGATTTGTGGATTCTTTTGAGTCAGACATTTCTTTCAGTTGAGAATTAGACATTTCTTGCAGTCTTGCAATTTCAATTGCTCTTTCCAGTGTAAGATCTGCACCAATGTCTATCAACTTTTCTCACACTTTTTCTGACCTTGTTCCAAAAGCAATTCTGTCTCGGACATTATTATCTTCTCCTCCACCAAAATCAGAGTCTTTTGCAAGGTTTCATCTCTGTGATGAACTGTTCACTGCTTTCTTCTGGCGCGTGTATTTTTCTATTTAACTTGTACCTCGCAAATATTGGGTTTGCCTTCGGTTGTACGTACAACTGGAACCTGTCGTAGTACGTTTGAAGCAATTTCTTTTCTTCTTCGTCAAGATCCCAGGTGGAGAAAATCTGTCTCCCCTTTTCGCCAACCCACAGCATCAAGTAATTGCACTTTTCTTCTTCCGATTTGCGGACCATTGAAAACAATGCCAACGTGTTGCTTAAAGTTTTCCATTCACTGACAAGGTCACTCGCCTGCCAGTTGAATTTAGGATTATGCGTCGATTCCATTTTGGAACAAACTTAATTAATTATAAACATGCTGCAATTGACGATTCTTGACTATTTATCAGCATCCCGTGACTAACACCATGTCTTATTGGGTTCGTTGATGTGCGTAAGTAACTCTCTGGTAACTCTCCCATAATGCAGTTCGTATCATCTCAAATCAAGGGAGTTAATTGTTTATATTATATACATGACAGACGGGACAAATAATCACTCATAGGTGCGCGAGTAGTGCCGATATTAGATGGTCTGTTTGATAACGGAAATGTGTTATTTCTATGAAATTTCCACGAAAATATTATCTAAAACCGCTGGTGTGCATTCCTAAAGTGTCAACCAACCAGTTTCTCAAATAAGAACTTTTGGAACCCTCGGCTTTGTGAAGAGAAACCTAAAATTAGTTTCTATCCAAACCAAAGAGAGAGCTTACAAAGCCCTTGTGCGCCCAACCCTAGAGTACGCCTGCCAGGTGTGGGATCCCCATCAAGAAGGGGACAAGTTAGCACTTGAAAAGGTCCAACGAAGGGCGGCGCGCTGGGTTGTAAATCGCTACCGTCAAACATCCAGCGTAGGTGCTATGTACAAGCAGTTGCACTGGGCTCCTCTAGAACAACGACGTCAGCAAATCAGGCTAGCCACCTTTTACAAGTTTTACCACGGTGACATCAAGATCAACTCTGCGCACATCCCTACGCGCTACACCCATCAGTACAACACCAGAAACTCTCACGAGCAGCAGTATCATATAGAACCCAGCTCCAGGAACTACAGAAAGAACAGCTTCTTCCCGCGCACTGGGAGGGAGTGGAACAATCTTCCAGCTGAGGCAGTGGCATCGGCCTCGCTGGAGGATTTCAGATCCCGGATATAACCCCCCCCCCCACTCCCCTCCCCTCTTTCGCTCCCTCTCCTGGCCCCCTTGCCCCTCCCCCCCCCACCACCTATCCCTCCCCATCCTCACCTTAGTCCGTCCCCCCCCCCCCCCCCCATTCCAGTGTAAGGCCCACTTATTCATAAGCTGATGATCCAGGCAGCAGTTTTTGATCTACCGTTGATCCGGAAACCCCCTACTATAGTGTCAGAATCTTCAACTTGATGAAGGCGGACACTTAAAGAAAGAAGAAGAAGAAGAAGGAATATTGTTCGCATGGGAAAAGACAGTTGCTGTGTATATAGACACGAGACACAAGGAGAGAGATGCACAGAGCAACAACTTCAGCAAATAAATGATAATTCTGTCTACTTTTGACAAGATAAACCGTTTAAGTTAGCGATTTTAGACATAGGTCATATTTCATTTATTACTTTTTAAAATGTCCCATCATGCCCAATTTGAATTCAATCAACATGGCGTCTATGTTCAAGAAACCTAAACGGAATTTCAGGCGGAAGATCAACACCAGTGACTCTGAGAATGAAGTCGACAATGTCTCAGAATCCATGGAAGTTGATGAAACTTCACAAGAAACCATTCCGATGGGTAATGAACCTCCAGAACATCCAAAATCGAAAGAGAAGAAGAAAAAGGCTAAAACGAAGGAGAAAGACACAAGCGGCGTGAACATTGCAAGTTCGACATTGAGTTTTGGTTTGGAGGAAGAAGGTGCGTGCATTCACAGATTCCTCATGCAGAAAGAATGTTTAGTCATCTTTAACCTGTGCTTTAAGAAACCTGCGCATGTAGTAAGTTTTGAGGCTTCATGGGCTGAGCAATGCTGTTTCAAGCATTGGCTGGACTGAGCAGTTTAGAACAGTGTTCTGATCAGATTATCTTCCCCATCCATTATAGGCCACAAGCCAGCTAGGCCTCCCGTGCACCCCCACCCCCCAGGGGTTATCATGACGGGTGTCAAAATGTGTCTTGGCGTGTCCTGAACATGAATCTAAAATGTTTCATGAAAAAGTTAGGATGCACAGGAGTTACAGCCCTTGGCGTAAGGGTACCCTCTAACGCACTTACGCCATTCAAATGTAACTTGAAATAGCTCCTGTAAATGAACAAGAAATCAGCTTTTGCTTATACTAGTTTTATTACTTACTTACTTGTGTGCCTGGTGGTAACGTGATCAGTCTTTTCTCATTCATTGTCTGGGTACAGTAGTGGGTGACTACTATATGTCAACTGTTGTCCACAAAACCAAAAGGCCAAAATCAACTGTTCTGATGAATCATATTATACTACAGTGCCTCTTGGTAGTTTCTGACTGTACCTGGAACCACATGAGTAATGCATAAAGTCACAGTTTCACATTCATCTCCCCTGCACCCCAAATTCAAGATTTCACCAAAGACATCAAACGACCACCTTGACAGCCTTTCAAACCCCCAAATTGTTTGGCTTTGATGGGAGTTTATGTTCTTGATTGTCCAGAATGGTTTTGTTGCTTACAAGTTTAATATTGCTGGTATTCTCGTGTAACAAATGTAGCATTAACAGTCTTTCAACAAATATGTATAGCGCAACACAACATACAATATTCAGTGTGTCAGGAAAGCACATTTCTTGGTCATTTTCAAAGGTATAATTAGTCTGTATTCTCTCTTCATCAACAGTCAATGAAGCATCAGAAATTTCACTTTCAAGCTTCATCAGAATCTTCAGAACTGGAGTCCAGTGAATCGTCCAGGCCGTTTTGTAAGATTCCCCCCTCCACTTCCTGATCCCCGTCTCCCTTCCCTTCCCTCTACCTTGACAAAGTGAATCGTGCTTCAAGTTGTGCTGAAAGTGAATAAACATGAGTGTATTACTGTATGATACTGTGTGTGAACGTCTGCGCAGCAGTTTCGCCAAACATGAGATCCCTGGTTGGGCTGGGTATATTTCATTGACTGGAGAAAAGCCTGAAAAGAAAACAACAATAGACTATTTCCCAGTTATCTTCAATCCCATCACCGAGTACAAAACCATCCTAAAGTGCCTTAGGTCAGGCAGAGTGTGCTACACAGGAAGTGGGACAAGAATATGTGATTACGACCTTTGATCTGGGTGCATACATGAAGGCCTGTCCCCTTGTCTGGAGCCAGCCTCAGAGGTACGAGAAACACATCATTCTCATTGGCACCTTTCACCTCATTTCTGCATATCTCAAAATGATCAGGCAAGAAAATGAATGGAAGTGGTCTGTCTGACATCCTTGTGGAAGCAGAGATCATCAGCTCAGGTTCCTTGAAAGGCATTGAGACAGGGAAACATTATGACTGTGCTTTGCACTGCCACAAGACAATGCTTAAATGTCTGGAATGTGTGATGTTGGTAAAGTACCAGAGCATGGCAGGAACTGACAGTGACTTTCCTGTCCTGTCTGAAGAAACCACAACCCTGCTTGCTGCAACAACAGTATCCTCAGTGCATGACAGGCAACTGTTTGAAGACAACAGTGTGGACGACTTCTTGAGAGACTATGATCAGTACAGAGAAGAGGTGAGACAAGGGAAGCATGGAAAAACTCCCCAGTTCTGGCTGACGTACATGGATTATATCTGGCTTATGCTGTCTCTCTTGTATGCTGTGAAGATGAATGACTTTGAGCTGTATGCCTAGTGCCTACTGGTGATGCCTGATCTGTTTTTCAGCTTTGGAGGTCAGAATTATGCGAGGTATCTAACATTCTTTGGACTCTTCATTGCCAACATTGAAGTCTCACACCCAGGTGCCTGAAGCTGCTGAAGCCCGGGGCGTTCAGTGTGGCAAGATTGTTCATCCCTGGGAATCGATGTGCTGTGGACAAGACGATGGAAGAGACCTTCCTGTGCAATGCCAAGAGCAGGGGTGGGGCAGCTGCAGCTGGTGCCGGTCTCACAGGGATTGCATCAAACTATCCAGCATACCAAAAGTGGATGAGAACAACTCACAAGAGAACAAAATACATGCAAGTGACATTTGACATGGCAGAAATGTCAAAAGACAATGATCTGGACACCCAGCACCATGACCTTCGTCCAACAGAAGTCACCAGCAGTGAAAAGAGCGTGGCAAGAGCAGTTGCAGCAGTAGGAAACCTCAGTAACCCATTTGAGGTACATGAAAAGGAGAAGCTGATCATGCTGTCATCGGGTGCCACAGTTCCTGGTGATACTGAAAGGAATGTCCTATGTGCAGAGACAGCAGGCAGAAGTCAGAATAAAATTTCATCACTGAGAGACTAGAAGTCAAAGAACATTTCTTTCAGCCAATCAAGCAGCTCAAGCTGAAAAATATGGCAGACATGTTGAGGAAAGTCACACTGAAGTCAACTCAGAACAAAGTGACTGAGTACAGGCACCAAGGAAATGTTGCCTTCCAGCTCCTGGTCAAGTCTCAGACTGGTGATCTGAACATGGATCTGAAAGAGCTCATGACCTACCAGCTGACCCCTGTTCCTTACAGCCTGGGGACAGCAGATGGTTATATGGCAAAGACTGACAAGAGCACTGCATTGCACTACCTGGCAAAAGAGGCTGAGGATGCACACTTGCCGCCTGTTCATGAAACTTTAATGATCATCGATGGGAATGCAACATTCCATGCTATGCAGCAAATCCCTCCAAACTTTTGCCAGATCTGCCAGAAGCTGTACGACATGGTGCCACCATCTGTTGACTTTGTGTTCAGGACTATTCCGTGAAGTTGATGGAACGAAACAGAAGAGGGTGTGGTGACAAGATCATCCTGAAACTAAAGGAGATAGCACAAAACAACTGCAGATTGGAAAGCCTTCCTGGCCAACGATGAGAACAAAGTTCAGTTCACTCAACTGCTGCTGACTGGAGCAAGGATTCTTTTGCTGAAAAGCACCAGGGAAGGAACACAGTCCTTGTCTGTGAAGGGAAAGCATTCAAGTTGACATCAACTGATGGTGAAACGACTGACAAAGAGGAGCTACATTCCTTGTCAACTACCCAAGAGGAGACCTGTAGACTCACGTGTCATTCTGTACTCTTAAGTATGGACAAGAGCAAGGATACAAGTACATTCGCGTGAAGAGTGCTGACACAGATGTGTTTTTCATCCTGTTGAACTTTGCCTCTCAGCTGGATCGTGTGACACTCCTCTTTGATACAGGCAAAGGCAACAAGAAGCGACTGATAGACATAAGTGACCTTGCCAGAGGACTCACTCAGCCATTCTGCTCCGCTCTTCTGTTGCTGCATGCTTTCACTGGCTGTGACTCAACTAGTGCCTTTAAAGGCAAAGGCAAAGTGAAGGCAGTGAAAGTTCTTCAGCAGAAGCCAGCATTTGTGCAGACCCTAGCACAGCTTGGGGACACCTGGGAAGTGAAGGAAGACATGGTTGATAAGCTGGAGTCCTTCACTTGCTGCATCTGTGGAAGGGCACACTTCAGCAAGGTTGATGACTTGAGACACCACATGCTGAAAGAGAAATGTGGCGAGGAGATCATCACTGCCAGTCAGAATGTAGACCAGGCTACTTTGCCACCATGTCAGCGCAGCTTGAACCAACACGTTCACCACTGCAATTACCAGGTTACCATCTGGAAACATGGAGACCAGCCTGTGCCAGACATTCCCAGTCCCACAGAAGACCATGGATGGAAAATGAACAATGGGAAATTGGAGCCTCTGTGGACAGAGGAGGAAGAAGAGCTGACTCTACCTCAGGCTGTCATTGATTACCTGAATGATGTCAGTGACACGGATGATAAAGATGAAGAAGATGGAAAGTGCATCTTACTAAACGGCCTGGACGATTCACTGGACTCCAGTTCTGAAGATTCTGATGAAGCTTGAAAGTGAAATTTCTGATGCTTCATTGACTGTTGATGAGGAGAGAATAGGCAAATTATGCTTTTGAAAATGACCAAGAAATGTGCTTTCCTGACACCTTGAATACTGTATGCTGTGTTGCGCTATACATATTTGTTGAAAGACTGTTAATGCTACATTTTGTTACACGAGAATACCAGCAATATTAAACTTGTAAGCAACAAAACCATTCTGGACAATCAAGAACATAAACTCTCATCAAAGCCAAACAATTTGGGGGTTTGAAAGGCTGTCAAGGTGGTCGTTTGGTGTCTTTGGCGAAATCTTGAATTTGGGGTGTAGGGGAGATAAATGTGAAACAGTGACTTCATGCATTACTCATGTGGTTCCAGGTACAGTCAGAAACTACCAAGAGGCATTGTAGTATAATATGATTCATCAGAACAGTTGATTTTGGCCTTATAGTTTTGTGGACAACAGTTGACATGCCGCCGATGCAGTGAAAATATTGGTACATAAAAGTCGCCCACTACTGTACCCAAACAATGAATGAGAAAAGACTGATCAAGTTACCACCAGGCACACTGATAAATAAGTAATAAAACTAGTATAAGCAAAAGCTGATTTCTTGTTCATTTACAGGAGCTATTTCAAGTTACATTTGAATGGCGCAAGTGAGTGTGTTAGAGGGTACCCTTACACGAAGGGCTTAACTCCTGTGCATCCCAACTTCTTGATGGTAAACATTTTAGATTCGTGTTCAGGACACGCCAAGGAACATTTTGACACCCGTCATGATAACCCCTTGGGGTGGGGTGGGGGGGGGGGGGGGGGGGGTGCACGGGAGGCCTAGCTGGCTTGCATACTATTATTGTGTCCAGTTGTTCAGAATCTGTTTCCTGGATCAGGAGTAGATAACCCATACAACTTTTTATTACAAGGCTAACCTTTGAAATGACAAATGTTTCACAGATGCTGATTCAGTCATGAATTTTATACTGAGTGTTCATTCGTTCAACATGCAGGGAAGTGAAAACACTGAATTGTATGGAAAGCAGAAGCTCATGCGACCACTTTGAATTAGCAGAGTGTCGAAAATATAGGAAAAAAATTGGTTTGTTTTTGCAAAGTGTGATCCTGTGTGAGATGATAAATAACCGTACATGCATGTCAGCTGGTTTGAAGACAAAGTTTATGGGTAGGTGTCTGTGCTGGAATTCAAAGCATTATAGTCTTACGTCAGACCATTGCCAAAGTGTTATTCTGTATTGATCTCACAGTGACTAGTTTCTTTCTTTAAATGGCAGCATTAATGCAAAATGCACGTGCATAAAGCAAGGTGAAAGATCAGATATGCAAATGACCTTTGTCATGTTTCTAGCATGCTAAATGAGTAAAATCTTCAAGATGTGGTATATCTGAACACTGTCTCAACACAAGACATATATAAATCTTGTATGTCTGTGGGCTATGGATATTCTGTTGGGGGTTCAAAAGTTGCAAACACTATGGAACATGTTTCAGAGTAAATGGTGGCTTCATGCCGAAGCACTGTCCATGCAGACAATATAATATGTGAATTATTGTGTCCCAGACTAGAGTAAATGAAAATGGACTACATTAAGATTTTAAGTTGAAGCCAAAAATAATGCAAAATCTAGGTGAAAATCTACTTCAGAGATTTATACCCCACTGATAAGGATTTTACTGAACCATGTTACACTTTCAATTTGAGTTCTGATCACCAGTGATTAATAAACAGTCCCTATTGATATTGTTTCATCATTATGATAATTACATTGTATTAACTCATTTGGTACTGGCAGTTTTTTTCCCATTGCTTTCCCACAGGACTGACCATCTGTAAGGGTTTAAACTTATTAAAGAAAAAAATCACACAAACACACAAAAAAACCTGTCAGAAGAAAGGACCTGAAACTTTCAGAACTGGTTAGAAACATATTGAGTTAGTTAGGGTGAAAATATCAAACTCCTTACCTGCATCTTTTATTTTCTAGAACCAGCAGAAAAACAACCTTTTTTTCCAATCCAAATGACACAGACAGATGTCTAGCATCTGAAAAGCACAATGTCTTTGAAACAGTCTGCTCATTCACAAAAGAAGCCAAGAAATGTCCAAATATGATTTTTGATTTATTTTATAGCCTATGGGGCGCTTTATGGTCTACTAATATTGACACCAACACAGATAACAAAACAAAACAAAAAAAGAAACCCCAAAAAACTTTAAGACCTACATCATCACACTATGTACATACTGGCTTGCTTGCAATACTAATAATGAAAATTTTTGAAAATGAAAGGATGTTTGTCACCAGGATGAGGGTCAGGATAGAGAGGTGGAAGAAAAGCTTTTTCTGCCGCTTCATGGTCTTGTTTAGTGGCACCTCAGCTGGTCACTTTTGTCCACCCCAGCCATGTTCTGAATGTTGTCCTGGACAGCCAGGGGTTTCCTTAACTGCCTACAGCTTATGGTCATATCCATCATGGTGTGGGGGTTGACCTTGGTGGTGATGACATGTACTGGCTTCCTTTCCATCTGCTGAACAGCAACAGCACCTGACACAACAGCACTATTGTCATTATCTGTCTAGAAGATGCTTTTCTTTTTATTTCACTGATCCATGTTGTCTCCTGAAAATATAGAATTAAAATGTGTCTCAATATGCTATAATTATGTCATTAGTTTCATGTGTGTGTGTGTGTGTGTGCACATATACATGTGTGAGTGAGACTGAAAAAAAAACACCCAACATAAACAGTAATACTTATAATAGGATGATAACAATACATAATAAAATTTACACACTTTGCTGGAAAGCCTGGACGTGACCACATGGTGGCAGACGATACGTTTCAGCTAAAAAAAAAAAAAAAGAAAAAAAAAACGGGAAAATGCATGGCATTCTTGTGATTTGAGTAAGCCCATTTTTACCAGTGAAAGGGGGCACAGCAGGAACAAATAAAAAAAATCTTGATGCCAGTCTTGAATCATGAACCACAGAAAGTCTTCCACTGTCATGGCCAGCACATTCTCTCCTCTCTGCTCGGCCTGTGCTGTGTGATCATTATCACAACTACCATCTTCACTCTATCACTCGCCTCAGCTATTAGTGCCGCCAGTTCGAGTTCAGAATCTGAACTTCTTTCACATCTACTTTCAATAAAAATCCTCATTACTGTCATCAAAGTCTTCCACAATGTGTGAACCTTCAGTCTGAGGTAATTGTAACACTTTAAGGCCATAAAACGCAGACTACGAGGACTTCTGTGTGGGCTTTGCTATTGAGTAGTACTGAGTTGAGACGCCATTGTTGACATGCATTGAACATATGGACATTGACAGGCAAAAACACCCTGTGGCTCACTCGCTGAGCAAAAATTTCTGCAACCAATGGTTGCTTTCGAAAGGGGAAAGGTCAATGAATATTCTAGTTATAGTAACATGACATCTTCAAGGCGAGTGCCACCCCAAAAATTTAAATCGCATTAAAGCCCCGATCAGGGCCCTCTGTTCGAAATGTGTGTGCGAGTTGGGGCCCCGATCGGGGCCTTTCATCCCAAAAGAGTTGAGGGACACTTGTGATTTTCAGGGTTGTGAAGTTCGCAGCCATAAAACTGAAGTATTTATTGGAAGATCAGATCAAATGAAGGTTTGCTCTCATCCTTGAAATGAAAGGTTTATTATTGTTGTGTGCACGTTTTTTGAGGATATCCAAAAGAGCTGATAAAACAGCTTATCAAGTTTAATTGTGATAGATTTAGTCAAGGACTAAAAATGTTAAAACAGTGGATTGTGTGGTGGTTTATGTTAATATGAATAGAAGATTCAGGAAAAGGTTTTCATAATCCGAATACAGTGAGTCAAATTGTTTGATTTAATGGTGATAATGTATTGTATGTCAAAAACAAAGATGAAAAGTGCTTTGTTCTTTGTTTCAAATGACTCCTCATGTAATTTGACACAGTTAACATTTTCAGAAATCTTTTTTCTGATGAAGTGGTTGAATTACCTTACAGACAGGCTTTTCAAGCAAGCTCTAAAGCTATATTCATTTGTCATTTTCTGAAAATTGTGATGTGAATGAACTTGACTAATTATTAACTTACAGAGCCAAAATGAGAAGTGTTCATATCTTTACAGTACTCATGTTTTTTTTGCATTTAGCAGCTCTGACCTGTAGTGAAGTCATGAAGTTGAGGTTGAAAAAGTTCATCAATCTTACTGAGGAATATTACTTAAAATAAATTGCAATTGTTCAGTGTGTTATAATAATGGTGTAAAGTTTTGAGATGAGGCCTCATCAATCTTTTTTTTTTTTTTTTTTCTTTTTTTAAAGATTTGTAGGATACCAGAGCAGCCTGTGTTATGGCGTTATAATTTGACTTGTGAACAGTTAACTAGAACTCAGCCATATATATATATATATATATATTTTAGTATACTTAGCATTTTAGTTTTATTAATTATGTATTTCTTTTTAGACTAGGATTGAAAATACTTACATTTGATGATCTTAGATAAATTTTTGTCATGAAGTTATCCACAGTCTCAGTATCTTAATCCATTATCTCGCAACAGTTTTTGAGATTTTTGCATTTTGCATGGCGGATATTCTTTTTTTCATAACATTCTGCACATTATTTCTAAAATGATAATATTTTTATGATGAATGTGTCTATTTGTTTTTTTTTTAGGCGATATATTGCTTCAGAAACCAAAATGTTTTAAATGCCATAATTCCAGGAAGAAATCCGTCGATCACCGGTGATCGAAATTCAAGGGAAAGAACTGATGAGAGTTATTCCAGTGAAACAATTATTTTCTTCTAATAGTAACATAGAGATTATAGACAATAGACAATAATTATCAAAATCTACTCAAAATGTTTATCCAGTTGAAAGCACAATGAATACCTCAGTCAGTCAGTATCAAAATAGAGTATATGTTACAGTGTGATATGATCAAATCACCCTTGTCAAGGCTTTTTTCCCTCAATATTGAAGACACTTCAACTGCCATTTTTGCTTTAATGTGGCTTACACTTATTGACTTACAGGGAGTAGGGAAAATATACTTTTTGAAGACCTGTTTTGCCATGTAATTTGGCATATTTTGTTGACAGTTAATGAAAAGATGATAATTACAATGCATTTGTTTAAAAAAAAAAAGTCAAAATAAAAATCTAGACATGAAGTTGGGAGGAGGAGGAAAGGGGCATGGGGAGGAAAGGTAACAGGGTTGAAGCTAAGTTGAACAGCTAGTTATTGATAATAATCAACACCATTTATGTAATATTTCATTTGTTCATTTGTTTCAGAAGAGACTGAAGTGTTCAAGGTGAAGAAATCTAGCCACAGCAAAAGAATTGCAAAGCAGCTGAAGAGAGAAAAAAAGGAAAGAGATGAGAAGATCGAAAAAGAAAAGAAAGAGAAGAGCAAAACAGAAAAACCCAAAGCTGACCATTCAGACTCGGAGGATGAAGAAACAAGGCTGAAGAATCTGAAGGTTTGATTTTTATTCTTTTTTTTTAATATATATATACAAATGTAATTGTATGCACATTTCATAACTTTTTTTCCGTATTTGTGTTTGTCTCATGCTTGTAAACTAGAGTATGATACATGAATTGAAGTACAGGTAAAGGGACAAAAGTCTGTCCCCTCTAATGGTGGACAAATTTGAAGTGGTTGTTTCCAGTAGATTGTCTAGCCAATATTTTAGCGTTGGTGACATGTTTGCGTACCGAAAACCATTGACGTCATTTTCACAAGTGTACTCTTTTGTGTGAAGTAAAGAAAATCGTTGAACTGTCATTTGGTGCTTGCGGTAATGTTAGATCTGGCATGGCATCGGCAAACGAACAGCTCACAGAGGAGATGAAAAAATACATTATGTTGTTGATAGACAAGGGGCTTTGGGTGTTTGAGGTGGCAAATGTGTTGAAATTGAACAGGTCAGCCATTGGGAAAGTTTACAAGCACTATTGTGACAGAAAAACAGTAGAAAACAAACCAAAGAGTTGTAGGCCCAGAGTGTTCACAAACAGGTGTGTTTCTGCACTGTCAAAGATCGTAAAACCGGATAGATCTGCCACAGTTTCTGAAATATCAGCCGAATTCCGTGCATCAACCTCCGTTGAAGTCAGCCAAAAGACGATCGAACGAAATCTGCATGGACTGTGCTATTCAAAGCATCCCCCAGTGAAGGAACTAGTAATCAAGGAAGTGGACAGAAAGAAGCGGCTGCAGTACTGTAGCAGTAAACTTCACTGGACTGTGAACGATCAGTGGAAAAATGTTATTTTCAGTGATGAAATGACCATTGTGATCAAACCCAATGGATGTGTTAAACTATGGAGGAAAGTTGAAGAGAAGTGGTCAGTGCTTTCTCTGTGCAGTGTCCATCTTGGCCCGGAGACTACATTGAAATTGATGGTGTGGGGATGCATTTCGTATGACAGATTTTGACCGCTGGTGTTCGTGGAAGGCAATATGGACAGTCAGAAGTACACTGATGTGCTGGAAAACAACTTTCTGCCGTTTGTAGCTGACCACTACCCAAACAAACGTTGGTACCTGCAAGAAGACGATGCCTCTGTTCACCACTCGGCTCACACAGGGACCTGGAAGCGACAGCACAGAGTTCCTGTGTTTTTCTGGCCCCCTCAAAGTCCAGATCTAAATCCGATTGAGAAATGTGTGGCAAGTCCTCAAGACTCGCGTGAGAAAAAACATTCGCCGCATCAGTACTGTCACAGATCTGCGCTGTGCACTCACCACTTGCTGGAATCAACTGACTGTTGCCTACCTCCACTCCCTGTACGACTCTCTACCGAGACGCTGTCAGCATGTTTTGAGTCGGAAGGGCCAGATTACCAAGTACTAGCAAGTTAAGTCCAGCCTAAAGGTAAGAATAATAAGTTTTCAGCAACAGGTGCCTGTAGGTAATCAGCGCCAGAAGTGCCGAGAGGGGACAGACTTTTGTCCCATGAGTGCATATGTTTAAAAAAAAGCACTGAATAACTGCATCTTACATTTCACTCAGTTGAATTTTGTTTTTGACACCTCCCCTCTCTTCCCATTTTTTTGTTTTCCTTGTATTAGTCCTGGTTGTAACATCAGGTATTCCAAACATTCTCGTTTTGACAGTGATAAATTGATCACGTTTTAACTGCCTTTTTTTTTTTTTTTTTTTTTTTTTTTTAAAGATATGGCTTATACTTATAGGGAGAAGGGAAAACATAATTTTTGAAGACCTGACCTTCCTGGTTTGAATGATAATGTTAGTACAAAACTAAAGCATCTTTACATTTTCAATTGTTTTTTGAAATTTTACATCGCATGGTTTAAATCTGAATTCCAACGATGTTTCATGAAACTGTTTCCAACACCCAGCTTAATTGCAAGCTTTGCTGAAAAGTTCAGTGAGTAAGCTCTTCTGATGATTTAGATGTAAAAGCCAGTCCTGTTGCTTGAAAACTTTTCAAGTTGTTGATGAAGAAAATACATCGAGATTTGGGCTTGTTTTTTCTTCATACTTGCATGTCCCAAACAAACGCCTTTGTTCCTACTATGTGGAACATCAGAAATCCCCCTCCCCCCCCCAGTCATGTGGAGAGTGGGAAGCTCACTCTACTCAATCTACACTTACATACTTAGATGCTCCCGCGTCTTGTGACGCATGAGGCAGTCATGGTGCTTCACTGTGCACGGCCCTCAGCCAGTTTGCTAGTGTCACTCCATCCTCTGTCAACGAGTCTGAGGTCACTCTCCACTGTCGCCAGCTCATCCTGGGCTGTCCTCTGGCCTACTGGGATCCATTTAATGGCCTGATTTGCAGGTCTTGAAGAGGGTGATCTCAAGACATGACCCAGCCAGTGGAGGCGCTGTCTGCAGACGATGGTTGACACGGGGAGCTGTTTGGAACTCTCCCTGATGTCTTCATTTAGTATAAAGTCTGACCATTTGATGCCCAAGATCTTACGTAGGCACTTACTATCAAAAGCGTCGAGTTTCTTCTCCTGGGTGGCCTTCAGTTGCCAGGTTTCACAGCCATATAACAGCGTTGAAATCACACTGGAGTTATAAAATTTCAGTTTGATTCCAAGGGAGAATTTTTTGCTGTTCCATATTTTGTTCAGCTGATTGAATGCTGACGTAGCCTTCCCAGTACGACACTTCAGTTCGTGGTTGAGGCCATTGGCATTGTTGATGGAGCTGCCTAGATATGTGAAATTCTCTTCTTCTTCCACTTGTCTTTGGTCGATGAGAACGTCTGTTGGCCCTTGGTGTTTACTGTTAAGCATGTTTTTAGTCTTTTTGGCACTGATAATGAGGCCAGTGGTGCCTGCAAACTTGCTGATATTGTCT
This sequence comes from Conus canariensis, assembly GCA_033310375.1. Classification (NCBI taxonomy): domain Eukaryota; kingdom Metazoa; phylum Mollusca; class Gastropoda; order Neogastropoda; family Conidae; genus Conus; species Conus canariensis. The sequence continues at coordinate 15,112,382 of CM065727.1, forward strand.
ACAAGCACCTGCAGATCTTGAGTGGTGCTTGCAAGAGCGGCAGTGTCATCGGCAAAATCCAGATCTGAAAGGCTGTTTCCTTCTGTCCACTTGATTCCCTTTCCTTGGGTTGCGTGTTTCAAAACCCAGTCAGTGGCAAGTGCAAAGAGGAGAGGGGAGAGGATACAACCTTGCCTTACCCGGGTGACAACTGCAACGGCTATAACGGTAAATTAAAACATCGGGTATCATCCGTGACCCATAATGAACATACCTGTAAATTTTCAGAAAGGTCGACAATATGCTTTCCTTAAGATTCCATAAAGAAGAAAAACCCTTGTGGGCCATTATAGCCATTAGTAATGGCTATAACGGTAAACTAAAACATCGGGCATCATCCGTAACCCATAATGAACATACCTGCTAATTTTCACAAAGATCAGCCAAGTACTTTCTGAGATATTCCATAAAGAAGAAAAAACGTTACAGGCCATTACAGCCGTGAGTAACAGCTATAGCGGTAAACTAAAACATCGGGCATCATCCGTGACCCATAATGAACATACCTGCTAATTTTCACAAAGATCGGCCAAGTACTTTCTGAGATATTCCATGAAGAAGAAAACCAGTTACAGGCCATTACAGCCGTGAGTAACAGCTATAGCGGTAAACTAAAACATCGGGCATCATCCGTGACCCATAATGAACATACCTGCTAATTTTCACAAAGATCGGCCAAGTACTTTCTGAGATATTCCATGAAGAAGAAAACCAGTTACAGGCCATTACAACTGTTAGTAACTATAACGGCTATAACGGTAAACTTAAACATCGGGCATTATTCGTGACCCATAATGAACATACCTACAAATTTTCAGAAAGATCGGCCAAGTACTTTCTGAGATATTCTATAAAGAAGAAAAACCATTACAGGCCGTTACAGCCGTTAGTAACGGCTATAATGGGGTAGACTAAAACATCAGTAGATGGGTAGACTAAATTTTCACATTTACAGCCGTTAGTAACGGCTATAACGGTAAACTAAAACATCGGGCATCATCCATGACCCATAATGAACATACCTCCAAATTTTCACAAAGATAGGCCCAGTAGTTTTGTCTGGAGCAAGTGGAACACATTTTGACCAGGGACGGACAGGGACACACACACACACACACACACACACACACACACACAGCATTTCTTCGTTCCCATTCTAAAGTACTCCCTGTTCTATAAGAACTGGGAGTACAAAAACTTGTGAGGCTATCAGTCACGTTCCTTCAATACTCTAGTATTTTGTTTGTTCAAGTTTGCTGCATATATAGTTGGTGTAGAGACTGGAAGCAGGAACTGCACAGCTTTGACAGAAATTGTCTGTGTAATGAAATCTTCAATATTGTTTTCTGATGCCTGAAATATACACGGGTGAACTATTACTTCTGGGCACACATTTCATGTAATACAATTACTATTAGTAGCTTGATTAGAACCTGTGATACATAATCATTGCCTGTAACAAAATTTGTGTTATCAGTTTGTAGCAAAATACACACTTTTGAAATTGCAATATTTTATGATTTCAGGTGCTTGTATCTTCCTTATTTAGATGTCTGAAAAAGAAATGGGCTTCTGTATGCATATTGATGTCCCAGAACAGTAATTTTTAGGCTGCTGTCTGGGATAGTTTTGTTTCAGCACGGTGCTGAATATATGGTTTCTTGTCAATTTCTGTATCAAAAATTTGTGACCAATGCCCTTTTTGGGAGGACATAAGATATACATGGAGCGTAAGTTTGCTGTGGTTTTGCTTGGTTATGTTCCTTGTACTAGATATATATATATATCATAATCAGTGACATGGTATGAAACTTGGATCCATTCTCAGTGATATGTATTTCCTAAAATGCCACATTGTCCTTTCTCTATCCAGTTGCATACAAACTCAAAAGCAAAAAGTGCAATATTTTCAAAAGTACTGAAGATAGTAACTTCAAATTTTGCTAATTGTTTATTTTCAATGATATCTAAAGGTAGGGGGGGAAAAATCTTGAGTTCTTAGAAATCTTTGAAAAAAAGATCAGTGGTCTTAACTAATTTTATTCATGAGGGTATGTGTAAGGGAAGTGAAGTTTGAGATTTCTGCTGTTCTTAGTATATGTGACTGATGAGTTTAAGATTGTCAAATATCCCTAGTGAAGAAATGTGCTAGTCTAGTTATTAAATGAAAAAAATCATAACCCCTCTGTTGTTCTGTTGTGATACAGACCTGATTTAACTACCATTGTAGTCAAGGAAAAAAGTTCTAAGTAACTATAGAAACATACACCATTTTACGTCAAAAAAAATTGGTTGGAACACTATGTGAAATACCTTACAGATGCATTTATAACTTTGGGGATTTTGATTGGGAGTAGAAAAGCCTTGCAGATCCTTGGATTTTCGGTTGAAGTTATAATAGTAAACAATGGCCTTGTAAGTTTTGATGCTTAGTTTGTTGGAGGAAAGACGTTTGCTGGGCTATAAATGGTATTACTTGAGTCATATTGTCTGCTTCTGAAGAGACTAGCCTTGCTATGTCAGCAAGTAAAATGCTGGCTGTGTAAATAATACAATGTGACATGATCAAGTTTTAACGCCAGAAAATTAAAATGTAAAAATCTGCTGTGTTACAAAATGCAGATAAATATAGGCATGTGCTTATTGCTTATGTTTTTAAGATAATTATCACACACTGTTCTTATTGCTTACCCTCTTAGTGGACATAGAGTTTGTTAAGTAATTTCTTTTTATAACCTCCTTTGTATGTCTCATCTTCTGTGATCAGAAACTTCGGGAAGAACTGAGAACTTTGAATGGAGATGAAGCAGAGGCCCTAGAGAGCAGTGATGATGAAACTGGGCCTGTGGCATTCCGCAACAGACTGGCACGTAGGTGATATTCTGTCTTTCAGAAAATGTCCTATTTAGTCAAGAATGGAAATGGATACACATATGCAGACCTGTTTAAATTAACCAAATGATTTCACTATAATTTGCACACACACACTAGGCAAAATATGTCATACAAAGAAATTAGAAATATACATTGAAAAAAAAAAATCAGGAAAGTTCTTGAGTAGTAATAGCACCTACAGAGTTTAACCGTGGTGATGTCATGGTGTGCTTTTACCAAAGAGCAACAGCTCTTGTTTACTCTTGCGTGTGAAATCATTTCTGGCTATGTCTTCTTCAGCAGCATACCAGTATGCAGGATTGCAGTGACTACAGGTCCTGAAGTACTGAAAAAAAACAAGAACAAAAATACAGTGGGGGCATGAGTTAAAGCCAAAATATGCTGGTGAATCAGGTTTGAAAATAATTTATGTTGGAAAATAAATTTTTACTGTAGTTGCTACAAGATCAGGCAGGTATTCCTTTACTCTCAGCTATGCAATGGCAGATGAAAATGTCCCCAGCCCTGTATGCCTTCACGACAACAGATGGTAGAAAAGCGCCCCCTTCCATCCCCCAGCTTTCATTAAAAAAAAAAAAGAAAAATGTATACACACACCTTATAGAAAGTACATGTACGCTCATTTTTGTCGAAAAATCACCAATAGCAATTCTCAAGTAAATAGGTCTGCATAACACGATCAATTGTTGTTTATTTTCCCAGCTTGTTAGATTGACGGAAGAGACAAAATAGAACGTGTTTCCTGTCTGGTATGTGTGAAAAAGATCAGAGTAATCTTCTTCTTCTGCGTACGCAGGCTGATACTCCTGCGGACCTCCCTGTATAGACAGGCATGTTTTAATCCCATCTGCCCAACAAAGGGAATGGAGTTTTGTATGCATGACCGTTTTTTATCCCGCCATTAAGGCAGCCATACGCCATCTCCGGGGAAGGTGCATGCTATGTATAACATGTCATCCATACCAACGGCCAAACTGGCCTTCTCTTCCGAAAGTTGGTGATGGGATTTTACATGTATGCAAGATGTCATGTGTGCGTTCACACACGGAACCTTGGTTTATAGTCTCATTCGAAGGACTGTATGGGAAATGGAGTCAGAACCAATGTTAACTCCGAGGGAAAAATCCCTCTGTACCGAAACGGTCCGTTGGAGATTCGAACCCGCAACCCTTGGATTACGAGTCCGGCGCTCTACTAACTGAACTATTCCGGCCCCCAGTCAGAGTAATGAAAGACCTTTAATTAAATTGAAAATGTTATGGGCTTTGGGACTTTCCTCGTTTTTAAGAGAACACACACTCGTGCAGACACACATGCAGACACACACACACACACACACACACACACACACACACACACACACACACACACACACACACACCTACCTACCTGTAGACATAATCTGAATTTTTTTGTTTCTTTGTTGGTGTGCATGTATATTGTGTGTGTGCGCATGTTTACACACAGTCGTTATATGCTCTACTAGGGGGTGAGATTCCCGACGCCAAAATGATCCACTTAATTCGCAAGCAGCGTCAGATGGCGAGAAATTACGAAGACTTTATTGGACTGAACCAAGCAGAACCGTCTGGTGATAAGAGCTCGAGCTCATCAAGGCTTGTCAGGTATGCTGATTTTGCTATGTATGTTACTTTTATTCTGTAGAGGCTTCCTTTATTCCATACTTTTGTAAGATAGGTATTCTGTGCTTGTGCACATGCTTGAATATTGTTGCAGAATTGTTTTTGATAGTTTGTGCATATCTGTTTGTCTGACAACAAGAGAACTAATTGTTGTATGGATCTTCATTAGTTTTATAGAGTAGTTTGTAGGATCAGAATCTAATATTGAGGTCTTTAGGTGCAGTACTGATGAAATGTCATCGCAAACAATAGAACATTTCAGAGTGAAACTCAGGTCTCTTTTGGATTGTTTAGATCTCCTACAGCTTGGGATGAGCTGTGACACCAACATTTTATTTGGGTAAACATTGTACCCAGCCTTTTTTTTATACAGGACGTTCTCTCACACACAACATTCTATGCATTGTTTCAAAGGTGCTGCATCTGCTTTGACCAATGTGCATGCTTTTCTTCTTTTTTTTTCCATCCCTTTCTCAGAAACTTTTTAAAATTATTTTATCATTGGATAATACTTCATTGCATGAATGTGTTGCTTCATTTCATTACTGCTGGAGAAAGGAAGAAGGTGATACAGTGGGATATTTCAATATTGACCTAAAAAAAAAACCCTTAGACATTGGATCTTTAAAGGCAGGGGGTCTGTTGGGAGGTTAACTAGTGTAGACAAACATGAGAATGTTCAAGACAAATCCAATAGGAGTCTTTGTTGAGAGATGAATCTAGTTTAGTCAAAATCTGTATTTTTTTTCCTTGGAGATCAGAATTTTCAACTGTTTCCTACCAGGAGGAAAAGCAATTGACGGGAATCTTTTGTTTCCATACTTTGTGTTACTAATTTCTATTGGTAATGGACATAATTTACGCATGCATTAATATGAGCTCTCTCTCTCTCTCTCTCTCTCTCTCTCTCTCTCTCTCTCTCTCTCTCTCTCTCTCTTTCTCAAACTGCTCATCATCGTTGGCGCGTCTTGACCGTCTCCTTTTCTGTTCGCTTCTGAATTTCGGTCGGTGGAGGTCTTCATTCTTCAGTATGGGGTTCTCTTCAGTCACAAGTTGAACCCATCATGGTCATTTCTCGGAAGGTCGAGTTCTTTTGTCTTTCCATCAAAGGCAAGGGCTGTTCCGTGTTGTGGCTGTGCTCGCGCCAGTACCATGTGCGTTGATTTCTTCCGGTTCGTGGTTGCTGTTTTGCTCACTTCCACTTTTTGTTCACCTGCTATTCAAAGCTGTAGCTGTCTGTTGCAATCCTCCGTGGTGAAGTTTTATTTTCCTTAATCATTCATTCATCATTTTGTTAGTCTGTATTCTATATACCTTTTATTAATTGACTCCCTTTTTCATCGTCTCTCCTTTTTTTTTTTCCCTTTTCTTTTTTTTTTCTTTTTTCCCCCCCAGCATGCACATGCCACCAATATATGACAAATCATTAGGTTCATACATTACTCTTTCTCTCTCTCTCTCTCTCTGCTTTTTAGCTTTGCTTCTTCATTCATATTCAAATTGTGGTACATCATATGTTTCGTAAGAGTAGTTCAGTCTTAGATATCAGTTTCAGATTTTTACACATGCCATATTTAAACTTTGATGTAGAAAATTTTGCAATTAATAGAACCATGTTTGTTTGTTTTCTTGTTTTATCTGTGAATACATCTTTTTTTGTAACGCCAAACAGAGCTGTGGTTACGTTCATAGGGATATGTATGTTGTGGCGTGTGAGGATATACTGTTTTACTTTGTTCCAGAATGAGGATAATTCAGGGCAGGAATGGAAGGCATGGTCAATGTAATCTATTTCTTGGCATCAGTGGCATTTATTTGTTTCCACTACACCCATTTTTTGTAACAATATGTTGGTGGGGTAAATGTTATGAAGGAATTTAAAATGAAGGAGCCTCAGTCTAGATTCCTTTGTACATTCATACACTAAGTAGTCTTGAACATTGATGTTTAATTAATTTACGCTTTAAAAATGTGCTGCGCATATTTCATGGTTTTGCTTTTAGGCAAAAACTTTTCTGATTTGTTTATTTGATAAAGCTGTGAGGCTTCCTTCGTCTGTTGCAACATCAGTAGGAGGTTCGTCTTTGTGATCAATGTTACCAAGTTGTTGCTTCCATGTGGATGGGATTGCGTTTGTCAGTGGATTGTATTTGAATGGAAGGTTTGGGGAAGTAACCACAGGGGTGGGAGATCTTCCGTATTGATACGGAATTCTGTATAGCAAATTTTTCCTTTTTTTTTTTTTCCCGTGTGCACCTTCCGTGTTCTGATTCAGGTTTTCGCGCCACTCGTATTTGAAATCCACCATCTTGTTCTCAATGCGTGAAGACCATCATCATTTTACTTTATATTTGTCAAAAATGGAGCTGATTAACGATGAAGCAGAGGCACAGAAAATGGACAATGACCTGAAGAAAAACCAGTGGAGAAATGAATGGATGCATGAGATGGACCAATTGAATCGTCCATTTCGAAAATGGCTGTAGAAAACAAATGAAGTGGGCGCTGCTTGGTGTATACTGTGCAGTTGGAAGCTTGTATACAAGTCAAATGGAAAAAAGTTGATCGAAGTGCATTCCCAGGAGACAAAACATGTGGAGAGATTGAAAGCGCTGAAACATACATCAACTCTTCCTGCTGCTGCTCCAGTAATGGCTCCGGTGTCTAAAGTTGATTCCCTGCTGGATGCCAAGATTCGGACTTGTGCATTTTTAGCAGTTTTAAATAAAGTGATTGAAATTTGGCCACTATCTTCTATTAACATCACTGGTGAGTAATATTCATACATTGCATCCTATTGTGTTTTGATGGTTTACAGAATTTGAGATGTATTCTAAGTACTTTGCATAACATTGTCAGTTTGATATTTAAGCCGTAAGTCATATTTTATTATATTTGGAGTCTTTTTGTGTAGAAGTTAATTATTAACTTTGTTTTCAAGGAGAGGCCACAAAAGTGTCTTGGCAAGACAAATTTTCTTTAGCGTCTGGGGGGTGTTGCCCCCAGACCCCCCAGCAGGTCATTGCCCCTGCACCCCACTGGGGGCCTAAAGCGGCCCCTGGACCCCCCAGCCTTTTTAGTATAGCTATGATTTTCTGCTCCCACCCCTGTAACAGCTTTTCTTCCATTTCTCTAAAGGTCACAATACGTCCATTTCGCCAAAGATCTTGAACGAGGATACCAGCTTTATAGTAGTAGGCCTCCGTCAGTCAAAGCTGACCATGGATAGAGTATATCCGACTTAAGATTTATGTCTGATCTGTCCAGGCTGTCTGCTCGCCCTGAACAACGTCGCCTGTGGCTGTAGAGACCGATATGAGAGTGGCTGTCTCTGTCACACTGGTCACATCTGTATGTTGACACTGGTTTGGTGGCTGTCATCCCCTTACTGTAGGCTCGCTTTTCTGCTGCAGCAGCTGTCAGTTTGTCTTCACCAATCTGCAGCTGTTTCTTGAGAGTGCTTCTCCAGCTGTTGCGGTCTGCTTCGAGGTCCTCCCAGGATTTGGTGTTGATCTCAAGCGCCTTCATGTCTCTTTTGCAAACGTCTTTGTATCTCAGCTGTGGGTGGCCAATGCTTCTTTCTGCCCTGCAGCAAGCTCTCCATAGAGGAAGTCTTTTGGGATGCGACCATCCTCCATGGCCCAGCCAATGCAGCCAACGTTGTCTTAGCAGGTAGGGAGGCTAGCGTGTGACAGGTTTTCTGTGTTGGTCCAGGGCGTGACAGGTCTTCTGTGTTGGTCACCCTGTCTTGCCAGAAGATGCTGAGTATATGCCGGAGGCTTTTGAGGTGGAAGGAATTGAGCTGAGCCTTTTCTCCTGGCGAGCATGCGTTGTCCATGTCTCACTGCCATACAGCAAAATGTAAAGTGTAAAGTCTAAGATACAGTCTTTAGATAGGGTGCCGAAAGGTTTAGAGAAGTCTAGTGCAATTAGGGCACCTGGTTGATTCGTTCTGTTGAGGTACTTAGTGAGATCATCGAAGAATCTAAAATGGAATGCTGTGTTTCTGCCTTTTATAAACCCTACTTGGTCTTTGCTTACGATTGATATTATGTTCTGTAAGTCTAGAGAAAGATAAAATGTCTCTTCTCGATCAGCAATCTTATTTCGCCCGCAAACCCCACTTTTCACATAATCATATTTCCTCAGCCAAAAAAAATAGCTAAAACCCTACAAAATTAAACAAATCTAATTGCGTGAAAAGTGGGGGTTGCGGACAAAATAATTTTCCTGCTCTAGAACCGCACATTTTAACTTTCTCTCTGATTAACTAACAGGCACTGTGTTTGGTGGGACAACTTGCAACTCTTCGCGAACAAACGATCTTTTAGGGACGGGCTTTTTAGACGTAGTGGCGCCGCTAGAAGAAAGAGTCTCTCTTAAATAATACACAGGAGGGGTTGTTTTCATAATTCTTTCAACTTCATATACGTCTATGCTCCATATAGGGTCTGTGGCTCTAATTCTAACATCGCCCTCCGCCTCTCCAGGCGCATACAAGTATCTTACTTTTAGTCCAAACGGCAAGAGTTTTTGATTACCTTGAATGTCTTCAGTAATGCTAATTTTTTTTAATTTGATCGCGTTTACTGGTTTAAGGCCTGTTGCCTTAAATTCTTCATTGTTCATGGCGCGTAAGACTGCCGGCAGGTATCTATACTTTCTCTCTGATTAATCTTCTATCTCAAGCACTACCAACAAATCAGAACAAACAACCGCCTTCCATCTTGGTTAGTTATTTTTACACACACTGAATTTATAGGCCCTTCAACTAATTCTTTAAATTGACTGTTTTTACCAAATGTATATGACTGATAATCGCAAAACCCCACCTTAGTTGATGGGAGTGCTCTTAGAACTGTAGATGGCTGGCCATTATACAAATTAGTGTTTGTTTTTAATTCGCTTAAATGAACATACAACATTGGATTAATTAGAAAATCGGATGGTCTACTGCCTACATATTCATATAGACCGCTTTCTATATACGCGTGTGTATTAATACGATAGGCTTTACCACTATCATAAAAGCCTAAAATTCGAGCAAGGCCCTTGGGAAAAACGTACTCCCTTTTGTCTTTATGTTTTGGTAAAAATATAGTAATTATAAGACTTGCCTCATTAATTTCTAACCGTATGTCAAATTTGTTAAATGCTTCTTTTAAAGAACAAAAGCTGTAGTAACCATCAGGTATTTTTAAACGTTTTAAGCGATTGCCCCCCTCATCATAAATATCTATCCAATTATTTTGGGCCTTTTCAGATATGTTAAACCACCTTATTTTAAACCTAAGTTCTCTAAGAGCAGCCCTACACTTCCCGTCTTTATTGTCAACTGAATACTTTAAAAACACGCGCTGGTTTTGCTTGGTTATATAAAGGAACATCCTTTTTAAATCCTTTTTAAAAAATCTATTTAAAAATGGAGCCTTTTAAATATAATGAAAGTGCCGCTTACGACGTAGGAGGGGTTTATGAGCCTAAATCTTTGGACTTTAGTAACCTAACCATCGCAGTGGATGAATCATATGGCTTTCTAGTCAGACTTGTAAACCCACTAACTAGATATTTAAATCCTCCAATAAAGAGTGATAGAGTGCCATCAGCATGGTCAACTCATCCTATGACCTTTTACCAGAATCAGTTAAATTTTGCAGTTTACTGCTCAACCACTGGCTGCGGTGTCTCATATGCAAACCATTTAAACCACCCCAACCTCTTAGTAAGGTCAGTATATAACTTTCATGTTTATTATCAGTATAGACGCATACTAACTGAACTACAAGTACCCCTCCCCAACGACAACGCGTTTAATCCATTTCTCAGCCCAATGGACAATAATGCCTATGAAAGAATCTGCAACGAATTTAACATTAACCCTTCAAATAACTTTAGACAAAAGTTAGACCGCAATCACGGGTTGGGCACATTGTATTTGTGGGGCCAGCGTAGAGAATATAATTTTGACTACTGGCCCGGCCACACCTCTTTTAAGTCAAACTCCCAAGTTAGATTGGGGGCCATAGAACAAAAACACCCCAATGCTTGGGCAACATTTATCTTAGATGAAAGTAAAGGTCTAACAATGCCGGGAGTGCAAAGGCTTAATGACTCCATAAGAACATACGTTTGGTGTCTATTAGGAGCGCAAGCACAGACCAAGTCTAGCATAGTGGATCAATCTACAGGCTTTGACGCCAGAAAACAATTTCTAGCCAATTTAGAAGATGCTATTAACTCTGCTGTTGATTTGCCTTCCAGCATACAAAGGTACCAAAACGTTCTTTCACATGCTCGGTCAAAGGTTGACTTTGTTGTGGGCCATGGATTATACATGCTGCCTTCTGACCTTAGACTGCAGATTGGCATGATACAGAATTATAATAATGAAATCCTCATAGCCGGAGACGGCCAAAACTTAGGACACAATCAAGGTTTAAACACAAGGCCCGCGCCAGCCATTTTAAAAAAAGTATCTAGCCCAGAACCTGCAGAAAGCGACCCACTGCCAGTTATAAGCAGCCCAGAAAGCGACCCCCCGCCCGTTGATGTACCTCACCCCGACAGACACACTAGCGAAAAGACAGCCCTCGTTGTGTTTTTAACTTTTACTGGATTAGCCATACTTTATTTCACTAAAAATTAAACCAGCAGCCAGCACCCCCAAAGTCCACAGATGGTCAGCCATATAACCAGCCACTTTGCCTATGGTAGACAAAACCCAACTAACAACACTGCCTATTATGCCAGGCAGAGCATCAAGCGCTTTGACAGCTAACTTCTTTAATAGGTTTGCTAGGTGGTGTAATTGTTTTCTAATCCAACTTTTACCAGGCTGAGGTGTTGGAGGCGTTACTGACCCTGTTGGTGCACCGCCAGTTAAAGCATAAACGAGTGTAGAGATAGCAAACCCAACAGCTGTCAATATGCTAACTACTGTAATCCCCTGCTCTCTGAACAGAGTCCTTATTCTTTCTGCTAATGTAGTATTTTCATAAAGTATTCTGCGTATAGTTTCTTTGATTCTGTTTGTTTGTAATACTATTTGTTCTCTGTTAGTAGACAGCGTTTCTAACCTGGCTGCCCTTAGTAACATTAACTCCTGTATTTTTGCCTGTATTCTAGCCTTTTCTTCTCGCCCTAAATTGTTATCATCTGCATCAGCCAGTTTATTTTTTTCTTCTCTTATCTCTCTCTCTAGCTCGCCAAGTTTTGACAAGTTGTTTTTTAGCTCGCCATTTATTCTCCGCAGAGTTTCATCAAGACCCCTGAGTTCACCTATAGCAGCTTTAAGATTCCTGTGTACACTCTCAGGCAATGGAGGGTCATCAATTGTTTGTAAAGCTGCTTCTTCTTCAGGACTCAGCTCACGTTCTCTTTGACTAGGCGAGCCGACAATTGTTTTTAACTGCGTCTCCTCATTAAAACTCGTCTCAATTTCTGCTATTGCTTCATCTGTTCTTTGACTTAATTCTTGAATAGAGATTACTTCTATTTCAGATCGTGTTAGCAACCTCCGCCCCACGTTCTGTAAAGCACTAACAGCCTCGGGCCTTAAATCTTTAATAAGGGCTAACCGCCTTCGGTCGGCAACAGAGAGTTTTCTAAGAATTGTGCTCATGCTTAAAAACTTGCCCGGGTCTGGCTTTGTAGTAAGTTGTACAAGGCCTTTACTAGTCCTTACATACAGATGATTATTTTTATCCATCTTAAAATCAAAAGCACTGTGGCCTTCTGGCGGCTCTAGTCCTATGCTTCTATAGAATGAGTTAATTTTATTTGTTAATAGTTCTGCACGAGCTGTAATAACTCCAGGGGGCGTTTCTTCTACTGAAGGGGTTAAAGAACGTGCTTCTTCAAGTTCATCTTCTAATGAAGGGCCCGATTCTGTTTCATCATCTTCCTCTTCAATAGGTTCAATTGCGTCAAAATTATCATCAGCCATATTTATATATTTATTATTTTTTGTTTTATAAAAAATGAACCCATACGGCTGCGACCTTGATCCATTCAGAAAAGCGAAGGAGCCCCACGGCATAAAAGGCATAAGACAGACTGTGCGGGTTGTAAATAAGCCATCAACAATTGAGCCTAATGAAATGTTAACAGTAAGATTTAGTGATCTCGGACCTGACGATGTTATAATGCCGGGCACTGCCAGGCTGTCATTCAAAATAGATATTGAGTCGGCGGATCCTAATGCCACTGTCGTTGCTAACCTGGGCAGGGCCATCATTAAAAATATGGTAATTAAACTGGAGGGTAGAGAAGTCTTCTCACTGAGTAGCGCAGACATTTTTAATCTCTATTCTGATCTGTGGCTGCCCAGAACAGAAAGAAAAGACAAAATCTTTCAGGGGATCCAGAGCCCAAACGGTCTTAAGCACAGGGTTAATGCTGCAGATGCAAAGGAAGACGAGGGAGACCAGGCAATAGCGCGAGCATTTAAGAACAGATTTTGCATTCCTCTAGATTTTGAACTGTTAAAAACCCATCAGCCATATTACCAAGGCGCACTAAGAGACAAACTTACTTACGAACTGACATTCAATGACAGCGGGTCTGTTATTCTGTCAGACGATCCCTTAGCCAAATACACTGTTAGTAACATCTCTCTTAATTTTGACGTTGTTACTAACCCCGAACTAGCTAGAATAATCTTAAATCAGTATAAAAGTAGGGCGGTTGTTTACTTTGAAAGAGTTTTACACCACAGTCTAGCGATTAAAAACAAGCAAGACACCGTCTGGGAAATAGCTATAAGCAATTCTTTAAGGTCCCTAAAGGGGGTTCTCTTGCTATTTACTAAACCCTCAGCTCCTTTTCAGAGAGAATCTGAGGTGTTTTACAACCCAAAAATTGAGCAGCTGTCTTGCACAGTAGATGGCAAGCCTTTTCAGCTGTATTCGGCTGGACTTTTACCTGACCAACACTTTGATGAAATAAGAAAATTGTTTGCTGGAGGCAGACAGACAAGCCCCACAGCCGATCATGTGTGTAAAAAACTTCACCTTCACGATGTAAGGCTCGAAGATTATCTAACAGACAAATATGGACTATGGCTGGATTTTAGATCCACGTATGACAACAGACTGCACGGGAGTGGAAGAAGGGTAGGGTCAGATGGCATACTCATACAGATTAATAAGGAAGAGGAGGAGAATGGCCAGATACAAATGCACGTTTTTGTGGTTTATGACGCCCAGCTGAACATTGAAGAAAATAGACTGAAAGAAATAGCCTATTAAAACAGATGGATAGTTTGAACTTTTTGCCCAAAGACCCGCACTGTTCGCTTATTTGTGGGATTACTGGGTGTGGGAAAACTGTCTTCGTGCTTGATTTGTTACAAACAGTCTACAGGTTTCATTACGAGCACATTGTTATATTCTGCACAACCATTAAGCACAACAAGTCTTACAAAGAAAGGAAGTTTGTTTGGACAGACGATAATATATTTTTAGTTGATCCTACTGACAAGCTAAGCGACTGTTTAGAACATTACTATAGGCTATTTGAGGGAACTGAAACGCTGTTTATTATTGATGACTGTTCAGCCGAACAAGACATTGTTAAAAAAAGAAGGGCCCTGTCTAAGCTAGCCTTTAGCGGAAGACACGCATTAGTTTCTGTTTGGCTCTTAACTCAGAAATACAATGCTGTCTTAAAAGACTTTAGATCGCAGTTAAAATCAGTTATCTTATTCTATACTAAGGACAGGGATAGTTTTGAAGAGTGTTTAAGTGAAAACTATATAATCAGGGACAGGGATGAACTAAAAAAAATAAAAGAGCAGCTAGAAAAATCTAAGCATGCTAAACTATGCTTACGGACTGACCCGCCAGTTCACTACGTTTGTTTATAACAAATTGTTTATAAGAAATTGTTTATTATAGATTGTTTATTATAGATTGTTTATTATAGATTGTTTATTATAGATTGCTCATTATAGATTGTTTAATAATAAATTGTTTATATTAAAAAGAATGTCTCGAGGGCCAGAATCAAAAGCAGAGTTAGCTCCTAAATGCGTTGCAGTAGAGATAAAAGATCTAGCAGATACAACTGACTTTGATCTAATAGGAGTGGCAGGAAATGTTTATGGATTTGAGTACACCGACGATGGCGTTTACAAACGAATAGAAATTGAAGACAAAAAACGGCAGCAGTATCCTGCCCTGGAAGAGATAAGAAATCTAAGGGCAAACGATTTTGGCAAACGCGAATACAAACTTCATAAACGAGAGAATGCCTGGGCGTTGCTTCCTGACATTAACTGGGATTTAAAGTTTGAACTACGAAGCCCCCATGTATACTTTGATAAGAAATACAATTTTAGAAAAGCTTTGAATGAAGGACGCCTTCTTGCTAGCCTAGTCCCAGGATTACAACAGAAAAAGCAGATTGAAATAACTAAGCAGGGCTCTGTATATATGCTGCGGAGAAAGAAGTCCTTAGCTGAAGTGGGGGGCGACACCGTCGGCTTAGAGTTTAACCCAAAACTAGAATCACTGCCTAGAAAAATGACAATGCTTTTTCGCTTATTTATTACTCCAAGGGAGTCTGATCCTAGTTTGCCAGAGCATACGTTAATCAGGGGTGTACAAATAAAGTCTGAAAACTTGGACGGCTCTCTTAGGCTTGTTATTGTTATTACTAAAAATGAGGATCAAATAAACACTTTTGTATCTTCTGACAAAGTTACTGTAATGGTTGACAAAGACAAACTAACAGTGCTTGATTTTATTTTTATTAAGTATGTTGATTTTATTGCGTTTTACTCTGTTGATGAAGTGCTGCCAGAAGCGTTAATAAGAAGATATGTACAGGATTAAAAAAATAATCTTGTTTTTAAAATGGAGGACGGCCAGCAGTTTAGATTAAAGCACATGGCTGAGCTTGAAGAAGAAATAGAAAGTGACTTAAATAAGTATAGGGTTACTAGAAAGAAATATGCTAAAGCTTTAAATGCTCTTTCTTATATAATCACCGGCTCATCGGTTGTATCCGGCTTAAGCACCGGGTCTAGTGTCGCTCTTTTAGCTACTGGAGTTGGGACACCGATATCCATAGCTTTTGGGAGCGTTGGTTTGGGTTTAGTTGCCATGTCCACGATTGTAAGTGCTGTTTTAAAGAAGCTAACGCCCAAATTACAAAAGCACACTGCCATTGTAGCCCTAGCAACAGCAAAACTTCATTCATTAAGGCTGATTATAAGCAATACATTACTGGATGGAAAAGTAACAGACGAAGAATTTAAACGAGCCATGGCTGACGGTGATGATTACAGACAACAAAAAATCGACCTCCAAAAGAAATGGAGAAAGACTTTTACTTCACAACAGGTAGACGCTGAGGCAATCAGAAAGAACATTGCAAAGCAGAACCTTGCAAACCCAAAAACGAGCATGATTTAATTATTGTATTACTTATATATTTGATCTTAAAAATGACAACCAAAGTAGTTACAGAACTTAAAAATATATGCTGCGCCCTAGAGTTAATGATGGAGCGGGGGGCTAATGAAGAAGAGTTAAGAAACAAGTTTGATGAATTAATTGCGGATCTTTTTGAGCACACAAATATTCGTGAAAGTGTAACCGACTTAATCAGTAAAATGCCAGATTCTTGGCCCAACCCAGTTATAAAGTGCATTGCAATTTTAGTTAATATTATGGCTCCTGATGACGCTGAATTGTCTATTTTTACTAGCTCTGAAGGAGCGGCTATTTAATTTAACTAAATTTTAGTATTTATTTTTTTGTATTACCTCAAATTAGTAAATATTAGCTAAATTTTAGTATTTATTTTTTTGTATTACCTATTTATTTGATCTTAAAAATGACGATCACAAAAGCGATGGATGACAAACCGTCGGGCAATATGAACAGAGTACTAGACATGGGCATTATTAACCCTATAAACATTCGCGAAAGCGTGACGCATGCTATTTCTAAAATCCCAGAGTCTCTTCAAATTGACGCGCCAGTGAAAGTGTTGTTGGCCATTAAGATTGAATATATAGCCCTCGATGATAGTAGTATACTAGTCTGGGTTTCAACTAGACAGATAGAAATAATGAGTTATCGCGACTTAAATTCTGACTGTGCTGATTACATGCTCACACAGTTTAATCAAGCGATTGAAAAAGCGAAACAGTGCGGCTCTGGCTGGTCTAAAGGAACAGTCATTGAAATCAAATTAAGACAAGTAAAGTTCTATCCTATAGTCGGCAATTCTTACATTCCTCTCCCGAGAGAGTTAGTTCTTAAACGAGCAGTCCTAAACATACATAATTCAGATAACTTATGTTTCATGTGGTGTGTTTTGGCGCACTTACACCCAGTTAAAAATAATGCAAACAGAGTTTCTAATTATTGGCAGTATAAAGATAGCCTGAACTTTGATAACATAACCTTTCCAGTGAGTATAGAAAGTATATCTCAGTTTGAAGAACAAAACAAACCAATAACCATGAGCGTATACACATGGTCTGTAGTAGACAATCTAGTCCCTCTAAGGATCTCTCCCAAAGCTCCCCCTTTAGGCGAATCACTTGAGAATCGTGTCGACTTGATTCTGTTTACAGACGGTTCCAAGAGCCATTATGTATTAATCAGATCAATTAGCAGACTTATGGCCTATACTACAAACAATACAGCTAAACAAGAGCTTTGTAGAAGATGTTTGGTCAGAATTCCATCTATAGAGGCAGCTGCTGAACATAAGAAACATTGTAAAAGTATTGTAGACTGTAAAACCGTACTTCTTACGCCCCCGCCCGGATCTAAAGTTAGTTTTAAGAATGTACACAAACTGCAGATGAGGCCATACGTAGTCTATGCTGACTTTGAGGCGATCTTGCCACAGTACTACGGCCCTCAACAAGAACAAAAAACAACCACAGTGTCCCACCATCAGATTTGTTCTTATGCTTTCGTCGTTGTTAGGTCAGACGGTCAACACACACAACCGGAGATTTACCGAGGTCCCGACGCAGCTGGTCGATTTTTGGAGCAGATGAAGCATCTTCGCAATCAATTCTCCAATCGGCTGAACCTTTCAGGCATTAAGATGACTCTCAAAGACGAAGACTGTTATGCATCAGCTACTCACTGTTGGATATGCAACAGAGAATTATCAGGCGATGCTGTAAGGGACCACGATCACATTACTGGAAAGTTCAGAGGGGCAGCGCATAATAGCTGCAATCTTCAACTTAAGGTTGATCCCAAGACATGGAAACTGCCAATCTTCTTTCATAACTTGCGGGGCTACGATTCTCACTTTATCATGCAAGCAGTGACTTCTAAATATAAGAGGGTTAGCTGCATTGCACAGTCTTCAGAAAAGTACATGACTTTTACTCTTGACTGTTTATCCTTTTATGACTCTGCCCAACATCTGATGGGGAGTTTAGATAAATTGGCAGGGTCTTTGCAAGACTATCCAATCACTAAAAAATATTTCGACCCGGCTTTAGTTCGTAAAGGCGTTTACCCTTATGAATACATGGACTCGTGGGAGAGGTTTGACGAGCTGGCGCTGCCAGCAAAGGAAGACTTTTACAGTCGTCTTAGAGGCGGAGGCATATCTGACGCCGACTATGAATACGCCCAGAAAGCCTGGACAGAGTTACACTGCAAAACGATGGGCGATTATCACGATCAATATTTATTGGCTGACGTGTGTTTATTAGCTGACGTCTTTCAGAATTACAGAGCTACTTGCATGAAACATTACGGTCTAGATTCGTCACAGTACATCTCTTCCCCAGGCCTTTCTTGGGATGCATTCTTGAAGTCTACAAACGCCAAGATTGACTTAATATCGGATCTGGATACACTCCAGATGATTGAGGATGGGCTGAGAGGAGGCATTAGTATGGCCTGTCATCCTTACCGCAGAGCCAACAACAAGTATTTAGACGATTATGATCCAACTAAACCATCCAACTATCTGATGTACTTAGACGCCAACAATCTGTATGGGTGGGCCATGAGCCAGGCACTGCCACTAAGAAACTTTGAAATGATAAACGGCCCCCATGATGTTACTGCCGTGTTGAGTATGCTATCGCAGCTTACACCCGATAATCCAATAGGGCTAATCTTGGAAGTAGACTTAGATTATCCTAAAGAATTGCATGACCTCCATAATGATTTCCCTTAGCCGCAGAAAGATTAAAGATGAGTCCCACCGAACCGCCCAAACTCGTGCCTAATCTTCGACACAAAACTAAATATGTTTGTCATTACCGGCTGTTACAATTTTACTTAAGACACGGGTTAAAACTAAGAGCCGTTCACAGAATAATTACTTTCGACCAAGAGCCTTTCATGAGGCCATACATCATGAAGAACACCGACCTTAGAACTAAGGCCACAGACGCTTCAGAAAAAGACTTTTTTAAACTAATGAACAACAGCTGTTTTGGCAAAACCATGGAGAACGTACACAATTGTAAAGATGTAAGATTAGTTACAAAAGAAAAACAAGCAATTAAGCTGACCTCTAAACCTAACTACCAAGACTTTAGACGGTTTAGCGACAACCTGATTGGTATCATGATGAAGAAACAGAATGTGAAGTTGGACAAGCCGGTGTTTATCGGATTCGCCGTGCTAGAGTTGTCAAAGCTGTTAATGCTAGAATTTCTATACGACTACTTTAAGCCGCTGTATCCAGAATCAAATGTCCTTTACACAGACACTGATAGTTTTATTATGGACATCCCAACCGAAGACTTCTATAAGGATTTAGAGGCGGAGGTAGCTAAAGGGGCCGATGGGTGGTACGACACATGTGACTATCCTAAAGATTCGCCTCTACATTCAACTGTAAACAAGAAAGTGATTGGAAAGATGAAGAATGAACTTAATGGGACCGTGATACAAGAATATGTTGGCTTACAGGCAAAGATGTATAGTATTGCTACCCAGACTTCTGTAATGAAGAAAGCTAAGGGCATAGGTAAAGAAGTTGTCAAAAAAAAAAAAAGTCACGACGACTACAAGCAGGCCCTCTTTGAACGCAAAGTATTTTATCACACAAATGTTAATCTGCGCTCTACTCTTCATCAAGTAAACACAACCGCTGTTAATAAGAAGTCGCTAGACTCTACCAATAGCAAGCGAACTTTCGTTAACCCCGAGTTTTCATACGCTATAGACCACTGGAGAATCGACTTGACCGACTTAACTAGTACTTAACTAGTACTTTACTTAAGAACTTAACTAGTACTTTACTTAAGAACTTAACTAGTACTTAACTTAAGATCTTAACTAGTACTTAACTAGTACTTTACTTAAGAACTTAACTAGTACTTAACATGACTTGCACTTAACTTGTACTTAACTTGCACTTAACCTGCGCTTTACTTACACTTAACTTGTTATAACTGACTTAATCAGTACTTAGCTTGTACTTAACCAGTACTTAGCTTGTACTTAACCAGTACTTAGCTTGTACTTAACCAGTACTTAACAACACATTAAAAAAACTAATTTATTAAAAATGGGTCTACAGCGGGAGGTTGTACTTTTTTTGCAGAAGCTGGTTCTTTTACTGTTTTTGTGGGGGTTTGTGACTTTGCTGCTAAGTATGGCTTTAGGCGCTTGTATGCTAAAAGTCCTCCACCAACAACAATACTCCCCAGTACATAATAATACATCTTATAGTTTGATTGTGTTGTTAGCGGCGGCGGTGCTGGTGCTGATGTTGTATTACTATCTAATAATTTTTGTTTTGCTGCTTGGTTTGCTTTTTGCAGTCTGTTCCATTCAGCTAGTTTACGACCGGCCTCAACACGCCCAGCACTTTTAGCTTTAGTAACACTACTCACCTGCGGGACACTCACTTGCGGGACACTCAGTTGTGGATTCACTTGTGGGGCACTCGCCAGTAAATTCACTTGTGGAGAATTCACTTGTGGGGCATTCTGCTCCTGTGGGACATTCTTCTCCTGCTCGCTCATTTTTTTTAGTTTGATTAAAATTAATATGATTAAAATTAATATGATTGAAAGTAATTAATCCCATGATGAATGGGCATAGCAACGTCCCAAATCTATAATACATGTCACATGCAAGAGATTCTAGGGACTTGGTTAAAACCGGATCTTGTGTTAAGTCATATTTTAAATCTTCTTCTGAATCAATCGGCGCTATCTTGCCTATTAACTTAGCATATAAACTAATCATTGTCTGCCCCACCGATCTAACCATTTTTGATCCTAGCTGTGCTTCGTACCTGGCGTAATACTTCTCAACGTCTGATGTAGACAATTGCTGAATCTGTTCGATACTTAGTTCAACGCCTAAATACTGCCTGGTTTTCCCACACGCAGCCAGAGAGTATAATCTTTCTTTATGACAGAGGTCTGCCGCCTCCTCACACTTTAATAGCTCGTCGCAATCCATTTTTTAAACTCTTTTTAAAAACAATAAAAATAATAAAACCATGAGTTTAACGTTGGTTAATTATGCAGTGCCCATTGTCGGTGTTATAGTTTATTCAACCCTAGCAAAATGTTTGTTAAGAATAAAACCGCCCAACATGGGAAAGATAGAAGATTCGCCGAAACTAGTTACAACCTTATTTTTAGCTCTGGCAACAAAAGATTATCTGATTAAAAAGCACATAGACAGTCTTTCATATTATGATTATTTTAATTATTTTTTTAGTTAATAAAAAACATGAGCGAAAAAAAGATTATTAATACGATTTACCACTCTGCTGTAATTGGTGGTCTTAGTATAGGATATAGCATGTTAGCAAAAAACATGTTTAAAATGAGGCCGGCTGATCTAGGAAGGTTAGACATTGAGGATGTTGTTAAGGTTATAGCTGTAATAACGGCAGGGGTTGCCTCAAAAGACTTTCTTGTTGCACAGGGGATTATCCCAGAAAACATCAATGCATAGAAAGATTGATTTATAAAAAAAGATTCATCTAAAAAATATTCATTCATTTATAAAAAAAAGATGTCTGGAATAGTTCTGATGGTGGGCGGGGCTATTGTTAATGCATTGGCTTTCTCTGGCAGCAATTATATGTTTAGTAAATTGCGGTCTGATGAAGAGAGAGAACGCCATAACAAGGCAATGGAAGATTTAGCTAAGGCAAAAGACGCTTACGAGAAAAGGAGAATTGCTCACTTAGACTTTATTAATAAAAAGTTAAGAGAACAGGGACATGCAGAGCACACATTTACAGACGTTGATGGCGCAATGAATGAATATTACTTAGTGACAGGAAAGAAGTTTCTAACATCGTCGCCGCCAGAACTGTCTGACTTTTATGAACCATCTGAGGATCAGAAAATGGTAGAAATAGGCTTTATTATAGGTGCTATGGGAGCAATCTTTCTTCTTGCATATTCAATCTAAAAACATTGTTAAAAATGTAATAAAAACAGTCCCTTCTTATGGACGATACAAAGTACAAAATATATTATTCTCCTGGAGGGTATTGGAAAGGAAAGGCCGCTATTGATAAACTGAGTAAAGCTGCTAGGGTGTCTGAATCAGAAGCGAAAGACTGGCTTTCAAAACAAGCGATCTGGCAAATATATCTGCCTGCCCCAAAAAGAATAATAAGGCCTCGATTTGTTAACTCAGTTCCTAATGACACCCACCAGATGGACTTGCTGTATCTTCCACATGACAAAGTTAGAAGAAAAAAGTTTAAGTATGCTCTTACGGTTGTTGACATGGCTTCAAGGTATAAAGACGCCGAGCCTCTAACGGATAAAAGCTCAACTGCTGTGGCTGTGGCTTTACAGCAAATATACATGCGAGGTCCATTAAAGTATCCTAGGATGATTCAAGTTGATGATGGGAAAGAGTTTAAAGGAGCTGTAAACCAGTTGTTTTTAAGACATCGGGTTACAGTTAAGAGAGGGATCCCAGGCAACCATCGCTCCCAGGCTCTAGTAGAAAACTTTAATAAGAATCTAGCTGAGCGTCTGTTTACCTATCAATACCACAGAGACCTTATGGACAAAACACGCAACACAGAATGGGTCAGAAGATTGCCGGCAGTCTTACGCGCCATGAACAATGAAGAATTTAAGGCAACAGGCCTTAAACCAGTAAACGCGATCAAATTAAAAAAAATTAGCATTACTGAAGACATTCAAGGTAATCAAAAACTCTTGCCGTTTGGACTAAAAGTAAGATACTTGTATGCGCCTGGAGAGGCGGAGGGCGATGTTAGAATTAGAGCCACAGACCCTATATGGAGCGTAGACGTATATGAAGTTGAAAGAATTATGAAAACAACCCCTCCTGTGTATTATTTAAGAGAGACTCTTTCTTCTAGCGGCGCCACTACGTCTAAAAAGCCCGTCCCTAAAAGATCGTTTGTTCGCGAAGAGTTGCAAGTTGTCCCACCAAACACAGTGCCTGTTAGTTAATCAGAGAGAAAGTTAAAATGTGCGGTTCTAGAGCAGGAAAATTATTTTGTCCGCAACCCCCACTTTTCACGCAATTAGATTTGTTTAATTTTGTAGGGTTTTAGCTATTTTTTTTGGCTGAGGAAATATGATTATGTGAAAAGTGGGGTTTGCGGGCGAAATAAGATTGCTGATCGAGAAGAGACATTTTATCTTTCTCTAGTCTCAAGGCTAGAGCCTTTGTGAATATTTTGTGGTCTGTATTTGTGAGTGTAACTGGCCTGTAGTTAGCGAGATTATTTTTGTCTAGATCGTTGCCCTTGTGTATTAACATTATGATTCCTTTTTTTCATAGAAAAGGATAATTCACCTTGCTTAAGTGAAACTGTGATACAATTCAGTAAGGGTTTTCTGAATTTATCCCAGAATTTCTTGTAGAAGAGTTGTGTGAGACCATCACTCCCAGGGGCTGAGTCATTTAAATGATTTAGGGCTTGTCTGGTGTAATTTCCTTGTCGTATAATCCTTTTTCTTCCTCTGTGAGTGTGGGGAAGTCATCACTGGTTAAGAAATCGTCTTGCCTTGTTTAAGTGGTGTGTCTTTTTGGAAGAGTTGTGTGTTGTATTGCTTAATTTCATTTTGTTTTTCTGGGGATTGCCTGTTAATGACTGGTTTACACACAGTGATGCAATAGTGTTTGCAACTCCTTGTGTCCTTTCTAAGCGCAGAAAATATTTAGTCAGGGTTCCTACAGGTTGGAAAAAGGTTGGGAATGGTAAGGAAAAACTGAAGAAGAAAAAACTGAAGACACTTTTCCAGGTTGGGAATGTTAAGGAAAAGTGACACTGGGTTGGGAAAGTTTGGGAAAAACAACATTTTTACTCTGGGGATCATAAATTGGTGATAACACTCTACTGGTAGGTGAACAAAACATCATGAAAAAAATATGGAACCAAAAACCCCCCATAACAACAAAAAAACACAACCACAGCTGCACTGGGTGATCCTTTGCAGAAAGCCAAGCTTCAGTTTTTTCATCTGCACAGCTCGGGAAGCGAGCCTTTCCTTCAGTTGTACCAGACAGATCATCCTATGATGCCCTTCTGTGCTTCAAACCTTGCTTGCCTGCTGAAAGGTTTGATGGCCAGATTCATCAAGCCTCAAGTCCTCACTAGTGGCAAGCCAGTGCTATCTCTCTGTAGCATTGATTATGCTGACAAGACTACACATCTGGAAACCCACAAGATGGATATTGGCTTAGCAGCAACCCAGAATCTTCGAGTGAAGAATGTGGCATCAGATAAGGATGGCCATTCTTTCCGCAACGAGTGTTGTGATTTCCTTGTGGCACTGGTGAAAAAAGTCATAGAGAAAGCCCCCATCAAGTATCAGCTTGTCCGCAGCCTGAAGTGGATGGATCCCAGATTGCTGTCGGATTAAATGAACTTCTCTCCCAGTGTTCAGCAATTACACCTGATGCTGAAGATCCTGCATGATGCGGACACTCCGACAGGGTGATGGAGGGCAACTGCGACTTGATAAAGTCTCAGTTCCGCAGATTCAGTGAGAAGTTTTGCAACTTCAGTCCCAGTGAAGACACAGTTGATGAACTCCTCTATGAGCACTTGTCAGGCCGGAAGGAGTATTCTCTTTTATGGGAAGTTGCCCAGCAGGCGCTCATCCTCCAGTCACGGTCAGGCAACTGTGGAGAGGGGCTTTAGTGTCCTCAAGGAGACCGTGGAAGTGAACCTGAAGAAGAAGTCCCTGGTTCCAGTGGTTGTTAGGCAGCTGGTCGTTGATGCTGTCAGAAGAGCAGGTGGTCCTGGAGAAACTTCAGACAACCAAAGAGATGCTGAGTTTTGCATCTTCAGCTAGACACCAGCATGAACAATACCTTCAAGAAGAAAGCGAGAAGCAGGCAACTGAGGCAAAAGGAAAAAAAAGAGAAAAACAAAGGGCGAGGAAGTGGAGCAGCTCAAGGCAAAAAAAGTGAGACTGGAACAAGACATTGCTGGGCTGGAGGCTGCATCTGCCAAGAAGGCTGAAAAGGCAGAAGAACTGGAAGCTCTGTCTCTTTTGGCTCTGTCAAATGGTCTTAGGAGAAGAGCATCAGAGAAGAAGACTGAAATGGTCAGCATTGAAAGGGAATTAGCTGAAAAGTGCCAGGCCATGCAGCAGTAAAAGACAGCTTATAAAAGATTTTGTGAAATGACAGTGCAAGTTTGTGAATGTAGAGCAAAATGTTAAGGACTGTTATGATGCTGTAAATATGTAGGACTTTGAAATGGTTATTGAATACTTGGGTGATGCCATCTTCAATTTATTGTAGGAATTCTGGTATGTCAAAGATTCTTTCCACTGAAGAGAATTTACTGTTTAAGTTTTGTGGCCCAAAGTGCGACTATATCAGTGTATTGTCTGCCATGAGAAGTGGTGAGATTCTTTTTTTTTCTCTTTTTTTTTTAATGAATATTACATGTACCAGTAAGATTTAATCAGTTGGGAAAATGGGTACCAGAGTTGGGGAAAAGGTTGGAAATTTTGTGAAGTTAATTCTGTACGAACCCTGTTTAGTGTTTTTCTCGCCCTCTTTGACTCTTGATCTAATTTGAGCTCCATGTGCATCTTTTAATTCTTGCAGTTCTATTTCTTTTTCAAGTTGCTGTGCTTTTGTTGCTTAGTCATTATCAAGGGGGTTGTATGACAATTTTTGTTCAAGTTCTTCCAGCTGTTTGACTTTGGTCTGTTTCTGCTGAGGCCAAACTTTTGCACCCTTTGAAAAGTTTATACGAAATGATTTATATCTTACTTTTGACATTACCCATGCCTTTTGTGGGTTTTCCTTGTCATACTGAGTAAAGTGAGCATTGATGAAGTTTGTCGTTTCTTTTAGAAAATCTTCCTCTGACAGCAATGAGCTGTTAAACTTCCGGTATCCTGGTCCTCTTTGGAATTTATTCGTATTAAATGTGACTTTCACAAGTTTGTGGTCTGAGTGTGGGAATATTTCAATATTTGCTCCTCGTAGGGAAAAAGCATCACAGAATATGTAATCAATTCTTCTTGCAATAAAAGGGGTAGATTTGAACCAAGCGTAGTCTCTGGCATCAGGATGGAATGTTTACCATGTATCTTTTAAGTCATAGGATGTTAATAAATCTAAAAGAGGTTCTCTTTCTTGTGGGTAAGATTTTCCTGAAATGTTGTCAGTGGGGTGTACTGCTGTATTAAAATCTGTACTGCTGTATTAAAATCTCCCATAACCCGAAGACGATCATAATCTTGTCCTTGTAGTATTCTACTTAGCTGATTTAAAAATGCTAGTTTTTCACTCGTTGAGTTTTGGGCATAGCAGTTAGCTATGACATTAGTTTTATTTTCTAATACAACCTTCATTAAGAGTATTCGATCAGTCACTTGGATGAGACCTGTTTTCATTTGTTTATCATTGATGAGAATGATGAGTCCATTACTTCCATTTGTGCCTGGACTGTAATAGGCGTTTCCTGTCCATTGTGCATTGTTTTCTTGTATTATATCTTCTGTTACATATGTTTCTTGTAGGCATAAGATGTCTATGTTTTGTTTTCTAATGAAATTAGATGTTGTTCTTCTTTTTAACTTATTTCTAAAACCACGCACATTAAGTGTACCAATAGTAATACATATGCTGTTATTCCTCATAAAACAAGGCATTAATAGATCAGTGTACCATAATCGTTAGTCCGTAACCCCAAACCGTAAGTTGAAAGGGTGAGGTCAGTCTGTTTGCCGAGAGCACACTTTAGGTTCCGCTTTCATCTGCTAGCCCAAATTCTTCACTTTTCCCCTTTTCTCGCTCAGGCATCTTTGTTGGATGTTTCGCTTCGAACTCATCCATGGGTGATTTGCTTCTTTCCCTCTTTTCTTTCTTTCCAGACGCTGCACCACTCTCCGCTGTGCTGTGTAGCGCAGTGCTACCGCCTGCTTTCTCCCCCTCTCTCCGCGTGTTGTGTTCCATGTTACGGAGACACACAGGCCCCGCCTCGTGTTGCTCCGGTGGTACCGTTGCGCATGTATTCACCTTGTCTTCTGGGTGTTGTCCAGCAGGTACTTAAGTGCTGGCCTGCTCTCTTGCTTCCCCTGTTGTTTGCATGACAGCTGTCGGACATTCGATCCGCTTGTGTCCTGGTTGCAGGCAGTTTTTACATACTATCTAGTTTTAACAGTTCGCTGCCATGTATCTGCGGCCAGTTTCAGATTGTGTTAACTGTCCCCCAGGGGTTTGTGCTAGTTCATTTTGCGCTCCACACCAGTCTTTTTAAGCGCCTCGTCAATGTCTTTGTTTTGGATGTGGAGTGGAATACTATCCACCCACAGTTTCGTTGAAGGTTTCTCCTCCCCCTGTCCTCTAACACTAAAAGGATTTTTGTCCAGTAGAGCCACTCGTGCCCCCGAAAAAGAAATCCCTCTAACATTAGTGTGTCTCTGTCTCGCTTTTGTTTAGGATATATTTGCCATAGTCCTCTAATTCACTGTGCTCCCCAAATCATTCCCATACCCGACAATGCTTCTGCTGCTATACAGATGTTATACGTTGTTGGAAGGGACTCGTACTGCGGCAGAGCACACGCGGTCACAAACACTGGGTCCACGGATGGGGCCACACCGGCCACTGCCATTTTGCCTTGGGCCCTAAACTTTTTCACTGACCTTGTTTTTCCTCTGTGCTTCGATCGAGATGTTGTTCACAAGGAAAAAGACAAACAATTACCTACCACTGTAACAAACAGCAAAACTCCATACTATAGTTGGAGTATCCACACCCTCTTAGACACCCTAATCTCACAAAACACTCAGAGCTTTGAAAACCTGTGGCCTACTGACCTCAGAGGCTGGCCGGAAGTTATCTCTCACAAAAACCTGTATTGAAGACAAACCTAGGAGGCGTCTATTTTGCGAGGAGAATCTAGTGTTGACAAATACTCAAGTGTTCACGACAGATCAAGTAGGAGTCTTTGCTGGGAGGTGAATCTAGTTTAGACAGAAACCTGTATTGAAGACAAACCTAGTTGTCATCTTTTTTTGTGATATGAATCTAGCATCAGCAAACAGTCAAGTGTTAGCAACAAATCCAGTGGGAAACTTTGTTGGGAGGTGAATCCAGTACAGACAAACACCAGGGTGTTCAAGCAAACTTTGTGTAGTAGAAGAAGTCTTTGTTGAGAGGTGAATCTAATGTAGACAAACACTAAAGTGTTTAAGACAAACCCAGTTGGAGTCTTTGTGTTCAGATGAATCTAGTGTAAACAGTGATAATTCTTACGCACAGTTGTGCATCTCTGACGCATACAAATCCTGTCTGATGCACTGGAATTCGCTTTCGTCCGATTCGCCTCGATTGAAGTCGATAAAAACGTAACTTTCCTCGGTGTTTTAGAATGTTCTGAATCGACATTCCGCTTCAAAACTCTTCTCTGCAGAAAACCAACAAGAGTCATGAAATGAGGCAACCCAAGTCTCTCATTGGACCACAAGATCACGTGATTCAGCCATGCACAAACAGCATGGACAGTCATATGTAATCAGATTTTTCTGAAACAAAATTAGAAACTTAAACGAGCACTTACCTTGGGAAGTCGAAGTTTGAGTGAGATTCCTTGATGTAGTTTACCGGAATGGAGGGATATGTGAGATGCGCATGCCCGGATCCGCCATACTTTAAAGATCAGATCAGATACACAAATTTGATCTGATTTGATAGTTTTCTTCATATGGAGAAAAAACAACCTGTGAACCTATTCATGAACTTAAGATTTTCATTCATAATTTTATTGGGTGGGTTTAATTTCTGGAGGGCGGGCACATATCCCTCCATTCTGGTAAGCTACATCATGGAATCTCACTCAAACTTCGACTTCCCAGGGTAAGTACTTGTTTAAGTTTCTAATTCCATTTTTCATAGTTTACTGAAACTACGTGACATGTGAGATTTCAAGGTTGGTTGTTTTTTAAATGCACCTCCAGTCATCATTCATTCATTCACGCTTCAGAAAATGAGGCAATACTATATTCAAGATTTCGCCTTGTGTCATTTTAAGTTTAATATTTCTTCATCATTTCATAATTCCAATGTAAAGGATTTTCTCCTTTAGCACCATAATAATGTTCCAAGTGTCTTGGTCCAATCCACTACATGGCTACATGTTATGTGGTACATATATAACCACACACTGACTGATCTATTATTCACTTGACACTCACACACATTCTACCATTTGCACTATGCAAATAACTGACTAGAATGAAATTAAACACTTGATGCTCCATTTCTCTCCACACAAAGGTAAGTCACTATCTTCACCATGGACTTTGTCTCCACATGAAAGGTAAGTGTCTTTCACTGAAGAATTTGCTCTCTGTACCAAACGTAATTGTCTTTCATGTCTTTTTGATTGTATGGTCCTCCAACCATTTCTGTCCTGTCCCCAGAAGTGTGTCCTTCATTTCTGTCCTGATAGCTTTGTGATAGAATTTCTGAAAATTTGTTGCTTTTGACCAACCTGCTTTCTTCAGAATACTTTCCAATGTCATACTCTGATTTAACATAGGAGATGTTGATGCACTTCTGAAACTATGAGGTTCAAAGTCTGTAATCCCTGCATTCAGCAAAACTGAACGCATCCACCATGCTGTCGTATCTGTGGATGCAGGTCCATGCAGCTTCGCATGGCACAAGAGCATCTTGTCACAATTTTCCCTAATTTCTGTTGTTCTTTGTAAATATTCCTTTAAACATTCAGTTACACACAACTGTTTTTCTGGAAATGGAAAAAATTCTAACACATGCTGTGTGTGTCCTGGTCTTGTTTGCTTTATCTTCTCCATTATCTGAATTATGCAGGTTTCTTTTATAGATTTGATCCACTGAATTTTGATCAAATGTACAGTCTGGATTCTCTGAACAGATGCTAACAAAAACAAAGCACACAATTTTAATGTGAGATCTTTCAGAGTCAATTCTGTGTTTGGTTTTTGCTGCCTAAAATAGTTTAACAAGACCTCTACATCCCATGTTTCTTTGTAGTTTGGCATTGGTGTTCTCCTTTCAAAAATACCTTTCATAAACCTAACCACTAAAGGTTCAGCTCCCATAGACCTACCTCCTGTAGGTTGTACAACTGGTGCAATTGCACTTCTAGCCATTTTGTGATGATAATCACAGACCTGTTTACCCTTACGATTTTTCCGTAATTTTTACGGAAAAAAAAAGAAATTACAGGAATTACGGAACCCCCCAACAGAATTACGGGAAATAAGATCAAAGAAAGAAAATTGTTAAACACGAAGTTTCGTCTGCTACCGTTTCGGTCAAAAGCAGTAAGAAGACATTTCCCAGCGTGCCTTGCGTCTTTTACCTTGTCAAAGATGGCGACGAAGCGGTCTTACGCGCCAATGGCCGGCTCTTCCAAATCTTCAAAAGTTGCGAAAGTGTTGCGATTATAAAGATTACGGGTTTTTTTTCCCCCAAAATTACAGGTTTTTGTCTGAGATATTACAGGTACACTTATTTGGGGTAGACAGGTCTGTAATCACAAAGTACATCCCACATATCAAGTTTCACTGTTAAAATCCTTAGTAGGTATTCACACTTATTCACTTTAGTTTACACTTAGTTAACACTGGAACAGGAATCTAAATAAATAATGTTTAGCATAATCTGGAACATTTTTTTATCATTTTTGTAGATAACTTCTCTTATCCATTTCTATCTAATTCTTTCTCTGTGTTTTTATGTTTGTGAGCAAGTCAGAACGCGCTCACGTGTGTGTGTGTGTGTGTGTGTGTGTGTGTGTGGTTTTCAGTACATTTACAAGTAGTTATAAAGTGTGACCCCCTACATATTTTTGTGACCCCCTGAAAATTTGGAAACAAGTTTTTTCGCACCGAGTCTGACCCTTTAATTTAAAAAAAATAATTTTCACTGGTAAACAGACGCCAGAGTACTCTTGACAAATCAGCTAGGAGGTTGTTTTTTTTAGTTAAATCATGTGTAGACAAAGACCATGATGTTCAGGATGAATCTAGTTAGCTAGCCTTTAAAAGGACAGAGTGTAAGACTTTCCGAGTGTTTAAGGGGAGGGAGGGAGTCTTTAGAAGTTAAGACCAGAATGGTCAAAACAAATCTAGTCCAGAGCCGTTTACCTTTAGCTTCAGGCCCAACAAATTATTCTTTTGAAGCAGTGATTTGAATTACGGTGTTTTACTGTAGTTCCACCTTGCAGTTAGGTCGCTGAATGGCATGTATGAAGGAGGATAAACAATAACCACTTTTGGCAAGTACATGAAGGAGGTCACATGAAGAATCAGAATGTGAATTAGAGAACCTAATGTAAGGAAAAAGAAATTGTGAAGAGCAAAAAGATGTGTGTTCTCTAGAGTATCACTCTGTAGTACAAGTGTCTTTTCTCATCAGAAAAGGCACTGGCTATGTCCTCTGCACAATTTGTAAACTGTGTAATTGAAAATGTAGCTAATAGCATCTTGAGAAATCTGTTTAGTTGCTGTCATTGTAAATTGACCATTAAGGTGTTGTAGAACATCCTACTATAAAACATTTTTCACCCTCCGAGTACTCTATTCAGCTTGCCATATTACATTTAGGACTCTAAGGTGGTAAACAGGTTTGTTTGTTTTTTTCTTTAAGAGAGGGGGGCAGGGGTTAGGGATTGAGGTCTTTTTTTACGGAGATGAATCAAATATAGTCAAATAGCAAAGTGTTTGAGACTAACCTAGTCTAGAAAAGGAGGGAGTCTTTGTCCAGAGTGTCTATATTGCAGGGTTTTCATTTCTCCTCTGTGGATTTCAGCTGAATGAAAGAAATACGAAAAAATATTTCTGTGGGAAAAATACAGTGGCAGTCAAATCGGTATGCTGGCACATGAAACTGTTGAAAGCTGCACCAGTGAATGGTCCTGGTTGTGATTTGATTGAAAGTGGAATATACACCACTTCATATCAGCAAGACACTGCAAAAGTGAAAGAAACTGATGAAAGCTGCACCAGTGAATGGTCCTGGTTGTGATTTGATTGAAAGTGGAATATACACCACTTCATATCAGCAAGACACTGCAAAAGTGAAAGAAACTGATGAAAGCTGCACCAGTGAATGGTCCTGGTTGTGATTTGATTGAAAGTGGAGGATACACCACTTCATATCAGCAAGACACTGCAAAAGTGAAAGAAACTGATGAAAGCTGGATCAGCGAATGGTCCTGGTTGTGATTTGATTGAAATTGGAATATACATCACTTCATGCAGCAGACTCCACCATTTGTGCAAGATGTAGAACTGACGCTGACACATATATCTTGTCATTTTTTTTTTTTCAGGGATGATGAGCATGATAAGAGTGAGGATGATGAAGATGGAGGACGTGTTGATTTTAGCGTCAACAATGCAGCTCGAGAACGACAGAAATTGCGGGATGATTTTATGGCAGCAGAACATGGTGAGTATTGCCTCTTGGGCTGATATTCTTCCTGAGAATGCCCTATCCTGATCTGGGCCATAACTGACATAAACCAGTGCACCCCTATGCATCTAGTGTTTGTGTATCATTTGAGAAAAGGAAATAGTGCTTTTCATTACCCCCCCCCCAAAAAAAAAAAAAAAAAAATCGGTATGTATTGTATATTCATTGTTCATTAAGAGTATTGTCTTTTTGTGTGTGTGTGGGTGTTGACATATTCCCTAATAGCAAGTTTCAAGTGCACATAGTTGCTGCCTTTTGGGTATCTGGTGTGTGTGAGGGGAAAAGGAATTGTTGGCTGCTAAAATTAAAAAAAAAAATCTGGTTATTGGGATTTAAATGTCAATCATCAGTAGGAAGGGTCATTTGGACTGCTACTGGATGTTTCATGTGAGCTGTTTCAGAACAAGAGGAATGGTTTTGGGAGTTTAATGCGCATGGCGTGCATTTATTTTGGGTTATGTTCATGAATTTTGTTTGATTTAACCAAACCTTACTTTTTAATGTTATAGATCAGTTGATGATTTGTAATATACTATTTTATATAAGAAAAGGGGGGGGGGGGGGGAGAGAAGAAATGGCAGTATATCAGTTTAATTAGGTATAAGGAGATGAACAAGTATTGAGCAGCAGTCACAGGTAAATTTGATTTTGTCAAGGGAGCGAAACTTCTCACAAAGGACCTTAAGCGCTTTAGAGGAAAAGAATGCCGCGCATGGTGGAGAAATAGGTAATGGGCCGATTAACAGTACGCCCTCACCTAGCACATATGGCCAAACTCTGTCAAGGAGGTTGAAGTGGTCAGGTGATAGATGGCACCTAAGGTAGTGTGGACCCTCCCGAGTTTGAACCTTCCAGATAGCGAAAGGGAGGAAAATTTAACCACTAGGACCTCAGAGCATCAAGTGGGCGCTAAATACTCAGTCAGCCGAAGTTGCTTTGTAGACAGACCTTGAAGAACAGAAGTCTTGGGCTTGTTCAGATGGCATTGCCATAGGGCACTGTGTTGATGCTTTGTCAGACTGGTTGAATGCATGTGGACATTGTTGTCATAGCTTTCTCTAGGATAATTACTGTGTTAAAGTGGCTTCCGGAGTCGGCGGGAATTTTCGATGTTCATTTGTTGCTAAGTGGCTGTTTCCTAAGCAGTTAGGTAGGGATGTGTGTGAATGCTGATGTGTGGAAGGATGTAGCAAAAGGGGAATTCAGTGTACTTGTGAACAAGGTGGTGGAGAAGCAACATGGACAAAGACATGGCCCAAAGGGAAATCCTTTGTGTCCATCCGTATATAAACTGAGGGAGAACAACGTGACAGGGGAGGAGAACACCACACAAGAGAGAAGAACAGAGGAGAGAGAGGAGGAGAAGAACACCACGAGAGAAAGAAGAACAGAGGAGAGACAGGAGAGAAGAGTGAGCAGGACACAGTAGGGTTGAGAGAAACATGATCTGGGAAACAGAAGTGACAGCAAGGTCTTGGGGTAAAAGACAAGCTGAACAAGAAAAGACTGAGTTTGAAGCCCAGAGGTGGGTGAAGAGACAAAGAGGAAGATTTCTACGTCAAGTTCCCAGAGACGACTCCTGAAACGGGAGCCAGTCAACCAAGGGTGTCACCATCACCCAGTGCTGAAGAAAACTTTAAGTGACTTGTTCGAGAACTGTGGTGTGGCCTGAAAGTGTGTGTGTGTGTGTGTGTGGAAACCTGGCCAGGTAAGAAGCCTTTTTTTTTTTTTTTTTTTTTGCTGTCCCAACCTCTGCGCCACCTCAGAGGCAGTGCACCCACGCCGCTCATTCCGACACCCCGTCCACAGCCACAGCCCGGTCGGCCCCGCCGCAGCCCCAGCACCGGCAATCCACAGGGAGCAGTCAATGTCAAGTCGTCAAGAGGCAACCCACCGGAGGAGACACTGCACTGCTGCCAAGTCACTTCGGTGGTGTTCAGTGGCGCCTGTTCTGATCTAACATATGCAGGACACCACCTACTAAGCCCCCTACTGACGACAATAATTGCTTAGTCGCGGAGTCGGCGTGAGTGAGCTCTCCCTCCGGAGGGCGCCACCAAGTCCGTCCAACGACAGCTCCCATGGACTCGCCGATACCGGTGACCCCGACGGAACCAAACCAAGGCCACAGACGTGGAGAGGACATCGAAATTGAGGTCACCATGAGAGCAGCGCATGAAGGGCCACAGAATTTGAGACTTTTTTTTTTAATGCAGATCGATGAGAATGAGGATGATTAAGATGATGCTACGGATTTCCATTTCGGTCTGAGACTACATGACAGGGCTGTACTCTACGCTTCCTTTCATGATATATCCCGGCGTCAACCAGGCCCGAGAGATACAGGCACCTGCAGTGTTGGTCAGGAAATTTGAGCAACACTCTCAGAAACGCATCCATTAAGTGGATGAAACTCGACTGTGTGGTCCCAGTCTTCCCAACTGAGTCCGCAGCAACTCATCTCTGGGTAGGAGCCGGTCGGAGCAGAAAAACCCACATGACTTCTGATGGGATTCGAACCCACGACCTCCCAACCGGGAGTAAGAAGCCATTTTATTATAACCCGGGAGTAGGAAGTATTGATCTTTTATGTTTTGATTATTCCATTTTGTGTAACTGGATTTTTCATGTGTAATTATAAGTAGCATAGAAACTGTATTTCTTGTTTTCAGTGTGTTAGGAGAGAAAGGAATGCGTGACATCCGATTCCCCGAGAGAGGTGAATGCTTGGTGGGTGCATGAATGCGCATATGCATGTATGAGTGCAGAAATAACTTAGGTGTGTTAAGTGTGACTAATAATACATCAACTTAGTTCACTTAGCCAATACCATCACGATTTCCCCCATCTTGGACAGATTTGCATTGTGATGATGTAATCTGCCCGTCAAAAAGGTTGTGTCTCTGCTAGTTCTGCCATCCAGTGTAGATATATGCCATAATAGGTATGGAATCGTGTTAAAAGAAGTCTAGTTAGCTAAAGATATGTTCAGTCTTCAAGGTTATTTCTTGGTGGTTTTATTTTCAGTTCTGTTATCATTCTGGATACTCTACACAGATGAACCTGGAATATGGGTAGCTAGGTTGTCAGGACATCTTTTGATTTTATTCCTTATACATTTGTTTGTCAGGTACTTGATTTTAAATTTTTAATTTCTGAATGTTGTCAAATTGCAGGTAGTGATGAAGAAAGTGAGAAAGAGGAGAAAAAGTGGGAAGATCAGCAAATCCAAAAAGCTGTAAAACAGGTAATGTAAAAGCATTTGAATGTGGCTTCTTGGTTGTAAATGATGTGAATACATTTTGTAGAAGTTTGATTGAAAATGTTTTTTAATCAACTCATTGGCATTCTGCTGAAATTTAAACGTCAGTGGCCTGGCTGACAAATTGTGATGAGCCAAAATTCTAACATAGGCAAGAAAATTTATTTTTAAATGCACACATGATCTTCACTCCATGGTAAACTTCACATGCCATTTTTTTTTTTTTTTTTGCTGTCCCAACCTCTGCACCACCTCAGAGGCAGTGCACCCATGCTGCTCATTCCAACACCCCGTCCACAGCCCCAGCCTGGTCGGCCCTGCCGCAGCCCGGCACCGGCAATCCACAGGGAGCAGTCAGTGTTAAGTCGTCAAAAGGCAACCCACCGGAGGAGACATTGCACTGCTGCCAAGTCACTTCGGTGGTGTTCATTGGTGCCTGTTCTGATTTAACATATGCAGAACACCACCTACTAAGCGCCCTACTGACAACAATAATTGCTTAGTCGCGGAGCCGGCGTGAGTGAGCTCTCCCTCCGGAGGGTGCCACCACGTCCGTCCAGTGACAGCCCCCATGGACTCGCCGATACCGGTGACCCCGACGGAACCAATCCAAGACCACAAACATGGAGAGGACATTGAAATTGAGGTCACCATGAGAGCAGGGCATGAAGGGCCACAGAATTTGAGACTTTTTTTTTTATGCTGTTCGATGAGAATGAGGATGATGAAGATGATGCTACAGGATTTCCATTTCGGTCTGAGACTACATGACAGGGCTGTACTCTACGCTTCCTTTCATGATATATCCTGGCGTCAACCAGGCCCGAGAGATACAGGCACCTGCAGTGTTGGTCAGGAAATTTGAGTAACACTCAGAAACGCATCCATTAAGTGGATGAAACTCGACTGTGTGGTCCCAGTCTTCCCAACTGAGTCCGCAGCAAACTCAACTCTGGGTAGGAGCCGGTTGGGGCAGAAAAACCCACATGACTTCTGATGGGATTCGAACCCATGACCTCCCAGCCAGCAGTCCGCGACGCTAACTACTTCGCCACGGCGGCTGGTAACTTCACATGCCATTAGCTTGATCATTTAACTTTATTATTTTCTTTTTTTTTTTTTTTTTTTTTTTTTTCTCTAAATGTGTTGTTTTGAGATAGGTCATAGGTAACTCTTTTCCCAAACAAGATGGTGAAACAAAGGCAATTCTCATTTCGAGTAGTGTCTGGATTTGAGATTGATAAGAGATCAGACATTCATTGTGTGTGTATTATGAAGGAACATTAATTAGGTCATTACTTTGATTGGAGAAATATTTAATTCTTCCCAGTGCATTTGTCAGTTGACAGTAGAAACATTTCAAGGTAAGCACAAGTACCACTAGCACTTTTTTTTTTGAAACTCGTGAATTAACTTTCGGACATTTTAAAGGAACACATAATAAACTTTTATGTCGTGTATATATTGTATGCTTTGGTCATTACTTAAAAGTTTATCGAATTTTTAATTTACCGCTAGAATGTTACCTCATGAGATGATGAGGCACACATACATGCTGTTCTGGAATAGCCATAGTTGTTGCTCAAAAGCATGGAAATCAATGACTGTTCTGGATGTTACATCTGTGGGTCATGTTACTGAAAAAAAAACACGAAACAAATGGGTGCAACTTTTTCAGTTGGACAAACCTGACAGAAGATGGGAATTTGTAACTCGAACACTGCGTGCATGTACATAAGTCAAGAACAGGTTATGGAAGAGACTGAACTGAGCTGGTCAAGAGAAAGCATTGAAAAGATCACTTTTCAGAATGTGTGATTAAGATGATAACGAATCCTGATGAAGATGATAGACAGTGAATTCTGCTGTGAAAAAAAAAGTTGATGCCGCCAGACCTTCAAGAAATAATAAGATGAATGGTAACCATGTTTACAAGAATAAAAAGGGGAAAACTTTGGTTTTGCATGATCTTGCATGTGCTCATTCTCTATCACTAGTATCCGTCATGGTAGCTGTGATGGTGTGTGTGTGTGCAAACTTGCATACATGTACATTTGCACAGCATCACATTTGTAAGAATATAATGTGTTCCTTTAAATTCTTGAAAATTGCAGTTGATTCCTGATTTTTACATGATCTTTTCCTGAAAGAATGATATGAAGATTGGCATGCCTGAAAACAACCTTTATTTTAAGTGTGATGCCAGTGAATTATTAAAACAGATTTTAGCTCAAATTGTAAGACAGTTAAGGAAACAAGTACAATCATATAACACAAGAAAGTTTGTAATTTTTAAAAAAATTTTAAAGACAGAATAAAAGATAACATTTTGTACATGTATGTACTCTAGTATACAATCTATGACAGACATGGAGAAATCATTTACTGTTCTAAACGGGTGAGACTCAAGTGTGTGTGCGCGTGTGCGGCACACAAGGGTGCACATGAGAGAGAGAGACAAAAAGAGACATGTGAAGGTTTCTTTCTGTTGTTCATTATCTGTTATTTATTTGATTGTGTGTGTGTGTGTGTGTGTAAGAGAGGTGGACAGGAGAGGGAACAAATACAATACATGAAATATCTCTATACTATTATTTGACTGTGTGAAATACAAGTTGCAGCTTCACCTCATTCAAAATAGGAATGCTTGTAAAAAGCAATTATTGCCTCTGTTGGGAAGAAAAATGTGACTACAGTTGATACAGACATTTAATAAAACATTTTTTAATATAGATTCATGTTTAATAAAGCATCTTTGACTACTTTACAGTGCTAGATAAGTTCTTAAAGATAAATATATTGCAGGCTCCAGAAGTGATCCTCCAGCAACACGTAAATGGTTCGCAGGTGACCACTTCGAGCGCAGGTCACCCTGATCTCAGCCGATATGGACCAAACTTGGCCTCTCCCATGCCCTTCCAGACACCCTTGGCCACTAGCGACACCTCCCAGATTACGTTAGAGTCGGTTCGAAAGCGCTTGCAAGAAAGGTGAACTGTTGTGCTGTTCTCTATCAAACTGACCTGTTTGAAAGAAAAGGGAAGCATCCAATGGTTTGTGAATAATGTTGGATTTTTGTGTGTAACATAAAGGAAATATTGTGAGACTGATGGCATTAGTAGTTTTAACTCCTCCATTGTCTGCGCCATTGTCCATATTCTGCTGTGCTGTTTGCAGGAGCTCCTGTAACAGTCTTACCTTTAATGTGATGAGTTCTGGAGGTGGCAGGTGTGGTCCTCTAGGGGAAGGACTCTGAACGTTTTCTCTGTTAGATTATAGAGTAGTTCGTATATTAACCCATGGCTGCCTACCGTCCCGGAGTATCCGTATTTGTCCACCGAAATAATAAAATCATGCAGCCTGTCCCTGGAATCCACATTTTTATTCGATGTCCCGCGAAAAAAAAAAAATCCGGGAGAAGAAAAAAAAAAAAAAACGAAGCCGAGTTCGTTAGCCGATCACCGACTGACCGACTTCGGTCGTGGCCATCCTGACCAAATCCGTCGAAAAGACCCGAACATTGCCGAACTGACCAGTGCGCATGCGCATACACTGTCTTCCCGAGTTTTGAAAGCGAGAACAATGGACACGAAACAGGGAAAACGTAAAAATGCTGATGGCGATCTCGACAATGGGGCTTCTCTCAAGAAGAAGAAACGTCAGCAGACGTTCCTGTCGAAATATACGGAAACCTGGCTGTTCATCAAGCGTGGCAAGATCGAGACATACGCGTCTTGTGAAATTTGTGTGTGTGAGTTCTCCATCGGATCTGGAGGTAGGGACGAAATAACCCGTCATGTCGCCACTGAAAAGCACAAGAAGAACACAAAAATCCGTGAGAGCGAGAAATCTTGTAACATTAGGGGATTCTTTCAGCGCGCTCAGACCTCAACCAGTCAGGAAACTTTTGACGTCATAAGAGCTGAAACGATGATGGTTGACCTTGCAGCTGAACTGAATTTGCCGATGGCCACGTTGGACAAGTTAAACAAAGGCGTTAAATTGATGTTTCCTGACTCGGACATCGCAAAGAAGTTTTGAAAGAAAATGCTGCCCAAGTTACCCTTACTCTTGGGGAAAGAATGAGAAAACAGCCTTTCACGATTTCAACAGATGGAAGCAATGACAAAGGAGGACAGAAACTTTTCCCACTGATCGTGAGGACTGTTGATCCAGACACTATGGAGGTGCGATCAGATGCACTAGCTGTGCCAGCGATTGAAGGATCAGCAACAGGTTAGTAACTTTTCTTCAAATTTGTTTAGGACTGGGGTTTTTTTGTTGTTGTTTTGTTTTTTAAAGTGAGCAATACTTTAGTTTAAAAAATGTATATATATATTATATATATATATATATATATATATATATATATGTTGTTTTAACTAAAGTATTGCTCACTTTAAAAACAACAACAACAAAAAAATACGTTTAAGCTGTTTATCTGCTGTCTCATTATTTCATTATTCATCACTTATAATTTCGTTTATTTTTTACACTTCTTTTTGCACATGTTTGTACTTACAATAAATATGTCTTATTTCTAATTTTTAAGTACATCTGCTGGGGTGTGCTGTCTGGGGTGTGCTGTTATATTAATGTTTTCTGAAAGATTACCCAGTCTGCAGTGTTAATTTAGCCATTTTTGTATACATCTAAATGGGTGTGTGTACAGTTTCTCTCTCTCTCTCTCTCTCTCTCTCTCTCTCTGTGATGTAGTGTTTTACCACATATAATATTAAGCAATATAAGTTTTTCATCCCACTCCATATATTCCCAACTCAGTTTCCTCTGGTACAAATGCGCTATATAAGATGTAATGAATTATTAACCTAATGATTAGTGGTCATGATAGTGGTGGTACTATACCATACCATACATTATTACACACCATATGTATTCCCAACTCTGTTTTTTTCTAGCACAAATGTGCTGTATAAGATGTAATGAATTATTAACCTAATGATTAGTGGTCATGATGGTGGTGGTAGTTGAAGTAGCAGCAGTGGTATTAGCAATATAGTAATTTTTTATTTTGTGTTTCATCTGAAGACAAGAGCCACAAATTTTAAGTCATAACGTCTTCATCTCTCTCTCTCTCTCTCCTCCTCCTCTCTCTCTCTCTCTTCTCTCTCTCTCTCTCTCTCTCTCTCATATTCTGGGTATTGAATTTGGTTTGGGTCTTGGCTGTTTTCAGGTGTGAAGATTTTTGACCTCATCAGGAAGGAGTTTGAGGTCCACAGCATTCCATGGGAAAACTGTCTGGCCCTCGGATGTGACAATGCCAATGTCATTGGTGGGGACAGACTACACAGGGGTTTTGGCTCATCACAGTTCAGCAGAGAAACTTGTAGTCAGCTGTTGTGACCACCTCTCCACATTTCAGCAGAAAAGGTCTCTTCTAATCATCTTTCTTTCCTCTCTCTCTCTCTCTCTCCTTTCAGTCTTCTGTCTTTATCTTCTCTCCTCTCTCTCTTCTCTCTCTCTCTCTCTCCTCTTTTTCTATCTCTCTTCTGTTTTGATTGAATGTGTGTGTGTATGTGCTCTCTCTCTCTCTCTCTCTCTCTCTCTCTCTCTGTGTGGTATTTGAAAGGTAACTATTTGTTTTTATATGCCCCTCCCCCTCCCCCCATCTCTCTTTTTCTCTAGTGTTTTACTGAGTGTGTGTGTGTGTTTGCAGGTGCAAACTGTTTGCCTCTGGATGTGAGCCGACTTCTTCTTCTTGTCTACTACTATCTGGACAAAAGTAGTAAGCGTCAGGCAGCATTCAAATGCATGCAAGTCCTACACAGT
Source organism: Conus canariensis (assembly GCA_033310375.1). Taxonomy (NCBI): domain Eukaryota; kingdom Metazoa; phylum Mollusca; class Gastropoda; order Neogastropoda; family Conidae; genus Conus; species Conus canariensis. Next base: position 15,153,922 of record CM065727.1, read on the forward strand.
TTGAGGGAATCCAAGATTCTGAAACATGTCAACACCAGGTCGCTCAGTATTGGCAAGTGTTTTCCAAGACTCATTGATAACTGGGAGGCCTTGTATGATTTTTTCAAAGCTGAGGAGGAATAAGCCACAGAATCAGATGTGAAGAAGAAGTCTGGGGATCTGAAGAGAAAATTCCAGTCTCCAACCAATAAGCTCTACTGCATGTTTCTGGCTGATGTGACCAAAGTGTTTGATGAAGTCAACACAACCCTTCAGGCTGAGGAGCCAAAGATTCATGTATTGAGAAAAATCCTGCATGCTTTTCTAAAATCATTAATGCTTAGGTTTGTGAAACCATCGGCTATGAAGTTCACAGCTGTGACAGAGGTTAATTTCAAGGCAAAATACAACATCTGCCAGAACAGCGATACCATCATCAGAGATGAGGCAAGTGTGTTCATTGCTCATGCTGAGAAAAACCACTTGAGGCAAGAAAAAATAGAGGAGTTCTACAACAGTGTCCAGGAGTTCTACAAGACAAGCTGTTCCTATATTGTAAAGAAACTGCCACTGTCAGATGAACTCCTCCAGCATGCAGAGGTAGTAGATCCCAGGAAGCAAGGGGATACCAGTTTTTCTTCTGTGGCCTACTTTCTTAATCGATTCCCAAAGCTGAAACACCCTGATGCTACAGAGACTGAAATCCGCCTAGAGTTTAAAAGGTATCAGTGTGCAGACATTAGGCAGTGCATTGCAGATACCAAGAGGGTGGATGAAACCTGGAGAGAAATCAGCAAGCTGAAGGAAGACGGAGAACTTTCTTTTAAATACCTCCCGACAGTGATGCTGACCATCCTCACAATACCCCACTCCTCGGCTCATTGTGAGCACATCTTTTCAGTTGTGAGGAAAAATCAGACTGATTTCAGAGGCAGTATGGGATGTGAGACACTGGAGGCCCTGGTGGTGGCCAAAAGCAGACCTGGATCAGCCCTGGACAGGAACTACAGCCAAAAACAGCTGCAGGATTTGAAGAGTGCCTATTACCGTTCTCTTCAGCCTGCAGTGCAGGACCTGAATTAACCAAAAGCCATGGTAAAAGTTGTACATAGTGTAAATAAAGGTAAGCTTTCACTTTAATGTTGATGTGGTTGTGATATGTGCTACCGCTGCATGTGTCCCTGGAAATCAGTCTGTGTCCCTGGTTTTGAAAAAGTATGTCCCTGAAAGTGGCGGAAGGGGGTAGGCAGCCCTGATTAACCCCTTTACTGCCACTATTTACTAGCAGTTCTGTTCTGTGTGCCAGAGCAATGTTTGGCTTTTTGCGGTAGGTTTACTAATTTGATCAGTGCTCATTTATTTGTAGAGATATCTCTTAGATTTTTGGCATGTTTTCTTCTCATATCCAGGCCTATAATATTCTTAAACAATGTTTGAGTTTGTTGATTCAGAGTAAAACAATGTTTGAGTTTGTTGATTCAGAGTATAATAAATAATTATCTAATTCAACTGAAAAAAAGTCATACCTTGCAAACATACATAACCACACAGCACCAAATTAAACCATACAAACCCAGCCAAAAGTGGGTTTAGTGTTTACTGAACACCTGTGTAAATATCTGGTGGTCAATTTACAACCCACAATTGTTTTTTTTTTTTTTAAAGAAAAATCTATGTATTTCTGGGGTACAGTACAATCCAAGTATAAAGGGACACAATTTTTTTTTTTTTTTTTTTTTTTTTTAGATAGGATCACTAATATGCCCACTGCTCTTTCAATTCTCGAGGTATATCTTGCTTTTTCAATTCTTGAGGTATATCTTAGATACTTGCAAAATTTTCTTGTTATATCCTTGGCTACAGCCAGCTGTCACAATAGTTTGATTTTGTTTGTAATCAGTTGACCAAAAATCTATATAATGATGAACATTTTGTTTGGAAAACAGACACTTTCAGAACATAAACACAAAATATAGCACTAAAAACACAGTGAAGACTGGTGTTATTCATTGAACTTCAGGACAAACATCTGTACTCACAATAAAGTTTGACAATCCATAAAATGTTGTTTTGCAACCCATATCATAGGGGGTACTCCAGTCCAGGTAAAGCGGGAAAAAAGATGGGCATCACACATTATCCACAGCATCAGTCAGCACATATTGCAAACCCAGACCTGCCTACACTACGTTTTGGTCATAGAAAACTACGCATTTGTTGCCAAACTACGTAGCTACTTATTTTGGAATGCAACTACGTAATGTATATTTGGCTGACTATGTAATTTTCTAACTGATGAAAATAATCGAGAAATCAGCGCTAGTGAAGTGAGGGACAAAGTCCAAACCACCTTTTAAGCCAGTCAAGTGCAAGCTGAGAGTGCGTTTAGAAAAACACCCGCCCGCGCGGGCTGCTACTCTCTTGCTGTGATAGTCTTTAACTTAATCCAAGAGGGTAGATGGCAAACTGTGACAGTAATACTGAACACAGTCGACTTCTTTCTACCTAAATAGTGGGAACTGAACTCACGAAATGGATACGCGAGTCCGATAATGAAATTCTGGATTCAGAAGATTCCAATACAGAATAAACATTGTGAAGAAGGCCAATACTGCATCACAGATGTTTCTGCCACGCAATCAGGAACAATTTCCATTCCTCATAGCATCAAGGAAAGGGAAACATTTCGCACACTGCACTCTGTGCATACACAATTTTCTGTCCGGATCAGTAACATTTTTGACTGCAAGTGCATCTCAGAGTGTGTCACATAAACAGTTTGAGAGGGAGTTGGAAAGCAAAGTAAATTGAGTACGTTTGTGACAACCAGCAAGAGTACTGAAGAAGATTAAAAAAAAAAAAGAACTTTGAGTGCTCAGTTATGAGAGCAGAAGCAATGGTTTGCCAGGCAATTTCTTATTCAGATTTGCCCATCGCAACGCCATGGAATCTGTTTCCTGACTCCAGAATTGCCCAAAGACTCCAGACAACAGCAGTCATTATGGAGATGGCAGCTTAAACCTCCAGCATTTTCTGAAACAGAATGAAGTCAGGACCATACACAGTCTCTCTCTGTGACTCCACACCCACACTCCCCCCCCCCTCCCCCCCTCCCCCACACACAGATGGGTGCGCGCCTGCACACACACACACACACACACACACACACACACACACACACACACACACACACACACACACACAACATGCACACACACTATTTATATTCATAAGCACATACACTGGCATTCCACACACTGTTCCATGCATAAACACGTGTCACACAGCACCATGCATAAACACCGTGTCACACAGCACCTACACAACACAGACACACACACAGACACACACACACACACACACACACACACACACTCACACACAGTCACACTCTCTCTTTCTCTCATCATCATCATCTGTACTTGTAATGTTATTGAAGAGAGGACAGTGGGGGTGTGAGAGGTAGTGAGGGAAGATGTGAGGGAGAGAAAGAGTAAACTTGTAAAACATTTACCTGAAATGGTTCCTTGGCATAAGTGAATTGAAGACTGGTATGGGGTACAGCACTTTTCTAGACCAGTACAGTTCTATGGCTGGCAATCTCTCAATGCCCATCAACAGCACCAAAGCCAGAAACTTTTTCATTTCTGTGCTGTCTACCTTCTCCCACTGATTCAAGTGATTGGCCCTGGAAAATTCTGGCAGATTGGGGTAGGCTTCCAGGAACTGGTCAGCATAAAGGTTGGTTTGGATGACCAGGTGGTTGATAGGTCTTCGTTGAAAAACAGCTCCATGAAGTCGACAGGCTGGAAATTGTTGATGTTGACCTTGATTCCTGGATCAACTGTGAAGGAAATGTTGGGATTTGGGCCATCTGCACTGGCATCTGTCCATTCTGAAACAAGTTCAGATTGACGAGTGCCACGCCCTCTTCCTCTACCATGCCCCCTCACATTGGACCTTTGCTTTTGCCTTGAACCTCTTTCCCTTCCTCAACTCCTACCCCAACCTCTCACAACAGGAGGGGAGCAGTCGAGGTGGATGGAATCGGTTTCTTCAGTCTCCGATGCTGCCGCACTTGTACCGGTATCACTTGATTCGAAGTCGGGATCAGCTTCGTTGTCAATACCAGTCTTCAGTAACAGAGGGTAGTGTTGGTGGTGATCGCTTACTTCCTCCTCCGAATCGTTAGTCTTCATTATCACTTTCATGGTCTTTAATGGCTTCTTGAAGCACTTCAATTGCACTAAAGCGTTTGAAAATGGGACGCCTGGTCAAACTGCTTGCTTGACTCGCCATCTTGAACCCAGAATGACTCGGCAGAAAGTTGTTCACGGTCTAAAAATAGCGCATAGTGGTCAGTCACTGACCAGTGTAAGGGAAGGAACTGTACTTTAGGGTCCCTACGACAGTTTACAGTTTTTCTTCTTGCCTCCCTTCTTTAAATGCTCGAATTTTGATGATGAAAATACCTTGAACGGCGTTCGATGCACGGCGTACAGCCTTCCAAAACCACCTTGAAGCCGTTCAGCTGGGGCAGTGAATGGGTTAAAATTTCACCTCCACTCTCTCTCTTACTAGTAATGGAAGGAGCAACTTTTCAGTACTTGTGTTTGAAAGAAATTTGTTTTTTCTCAGGACTGTTAAAAATGCACGAATGTGGCTCAGGAATAATTCCATTTAGGCTTGTGCACTTGAAACTGCTTATAGCTCAGACTGACAGACAGAATTAGGGATGAGTTCAAACATGAAATAATGTATGAACAACAAATAACTCGCTGACACAAGTTGAATGTACTTTCACACACCAACTTTACTTGTGTATACGAGAGTAAAATACGCAGATAAATATAACTTCAGTCAGATCAGTCATTGTTTGAGCTGACTTTCCCCCAAGTTATCTCAGGGGATGTTCTTGATGAGTTGGGTTGAAGTCCACTTGGAATATCAGAACTTGTCTGGTATTGGAGAGCGGTGTAGATCCCACTGTGGTTGCTGGTGACTGGTCCACCTTCTCTTTAGGCAGGCTGATCTGTTCTGGGACTAGGGAGTCTAGGAAGCCTAGGAACAGGAACAGGAACCCAGGATAGTTCTTCTGGGTTGGTCAGTGAAACCTGACGCTGGATCTCAGAGTAGGAGAGATAAACGTTCCCCTATCTGGCATATACAAGTGTTCAATGGTGGTTCAGTATTGGTGATCAGTCTTAAGCCTTTGGTGGAGCAGTGAAGTGAGGAGACTCCAGTCTCCCATTTTTGTGTGCCAAGCTACGCATCCGGTCTCTGATGCCTGTCTGATTGACGGGCTGTCAGAGAAACATGACAGCCAATAGTATCATTTTTTAAAAAAAGTGTTAGTAAATCTGGGAGTCGATGGGTTGATCTGGAATGGGACAGTTGTCCCCCACCACTTGCAGGGTGAGAACATGTAGACGATTCAAGAAGACAATCTCTCAGATGTTTATGTTCACTGGCATCTATGCCAATGAACAAACTACAATGTCCACATCTGTGAGACACATTACCACCGTGAGTGGGGAAGGAAAGGGAAGATGGGGAGTGCGGCGGCTTCTCTCAAGTAGAGGGAAGGAAGATGGAATCCTTTCCCCTCCGCGATTGGTCACTGACGATCAGATAAGGGAAGCAGGGTTCATAGGGGCCTTTTAAGTCCTTACAAATTTTATTTTGGTCAACAGGTCTTTTAAGTGCTTTAATTCAGCAAGTCAGTCCTTTTAGATTATCAGGAAGTCCTTTTAATTTGTGAAAGGTACTGAGAGAAAGAAACTGAAATAAAATCTGACAATTAAAAAATGTAATTCAGCAAGTTGCAGCCTGTGCGATATAGTATTGCATCAGACGAAAAAGATAAACTGGTATGATGTTGCAAAGTGGCTGAGGTCACTCACAGGCTTGAACATTTCTCTGAGGCTGACGTGGAGTCTTTTGGCACGAAGTTGCAGTGCTAACGTTCGTGGCATTTCGTTAAAAAATTCTATCGTGAAAATGTCATGTTCAGTGTACAGGAAATTAAAAAAAGTAAGATAAGAAACTATTTATGATTAATATCTATAGATACAGAACATGGCGGCTTCTGAGGTTGCCAATATAATGAATGGCATCGGACAACAGCTACATGCTGCGTGTCTCAGCACTCAAAAAGAAAGTTTTGACTTTGCCATCCTTCTGCATTGTGGTTGACCTGCTGGTGATAGATGTGTATCCTATTGTCTGGAACATTGTGCTGCACTGAAATTTCAAAATGCCATCGAAGTGTTCCTTTCAAGATGCATGGCTAACTTCGAAGGATTTTTGTGAGTGGGTTAGAAAGGATTCAACTGACAAGCATACTGTATGCAGCGTTCTTTGTGGAGTTTCATTAAAGCTGGCATGGTTGGGCGAGAGTGTTTTTAGGCTGCATACTTAGAGTGACAGACATCAGAAAAATGAATGAAAATTCAAGGCAGATACCAGATGCAGCATGACTGATTTTTTCATTCCTTCTACGTCTGATAAAACAAAAAGTAGCGTTTCAAGTACAGTCACTTCCAGTACCTGTAGCAGCACTAGTAGTGCCAGCAGTGAATGTCCAAACAGCTCAAGTCCAGCCACAGAGATCTAGGGTTGACAACGATCGATTAAAGTCTGAAGTGATTTGGGCATTGAAAATTGTTGACTGCCACTACAATTATAAATCATCTGAACAGAGTGGAGAATTGTTCAGTTTGGCGTCATATACTGTACCATGTCAGACCATAGCATTCCATGGCAGTTAGTCAGCTCTGCCAGGCCGAGACTTTTTGTGGCAAATGCAGTAATAGACTATCACGTGACGCCCACACTACTTCCGCCAGGGAAGAAGCCGGTGTAAACTTCCTGTTCCTCATTCAACCTCGGCCTCCTGCCTAACAAGGACAGGTTTTTTGCTCTGTCTCGCCTATACTTCTGTTTTAGTAGAGATTGCTTGTGTGCTTGCCTTCTTTACTTGTTCTGTTGTGGCTTACGTTAGACCATGGGTACCATTGCCGTGTGAGGCTTATGGATGGCGTTTTATTTCATTTTATTCACGCTCTGCGGCATGACTGCTCACAATTTCTCTTCACTCCATTGTTCTCCATTCGGCCCTTACTCGCCGGTGTTCTAACGCGTCCTCCCTGATAGTAACGCGTTCCCCCCTCTCTCCTTATTCTCTTCCCACTTCGATTTCCATCAATCTCGGCGCTTTGTTTATCCTCATACTCTGTCGGTAAATTCACTTCGACGATCGATCTTCGCCGGTCGTTTGGGCCTCCATCTTTATTCTCCCCATTCCGGCCGACCCCTGCATGTCGTCCTCTTTCGTCTTACTGTCCACTCTATGGAGGTTTTTCCTCCTCCTTTTTAGCGCCTTCTTTCAATTGTTCAACTACTCCTGGTCGTCTTTCTTACGATCGCTCGTCTAGTTCGGTCGATCGGGTTTGTACACACATCTCTACCATCAAACATGATGGCTGATGTTTTAAGGAAGAGAAAGAAGAAGAGTTCGCCTTATGATGACGTTTAGGGATGCTAACTCAGCAGCGCATTGCCAGCATTTGGAAGTGTATCTTGTGATAAGCGCTGCACCTGAATCTGACGTCAAATCTGGGTGAGGTAAAAAAAAAAATGAAACAAAATTTTGACGTCAAGGCTGGGTGACGTAAAGATGAAGTCATTTCAAAGCTAGAGGCTAATCTCCCGTCTCTTATTTGTGACAATAAGTAAGCATTGGTTATCCGAGATCCTCTACTCAGATTTCCCTCTACTGAGTCGCCTTTTGGCCTCCTCGTATATCTTCAGCGCGTTAGTCTATTTTGCTCTCGCACCCATTGCTTCTCTTTCGACGACCGAACCCTCACCGGTCAATCGACCCGCCATCTTGGTTTTTCCACTACAGTCGGCGTCTCCTCCATATTGCCTCACCGCATGGTGCCCATTTTCGGTCGCACATGCTTGCCAGTACGGGGATTTCCCCAGGCCACATTTATTTGTACCCAATATGGCCCTCTATGTAACCTTACTACAGGTAGATCGAGTGTCTGTACGATCTCTTGATCTGCCTACTGGTGCACATTTATTTGTACCTAATTTATCACAGGTAGATCGATGGTCCTTACGATCTCCTCATCTACCAACTGGTGCACATTTATTAGTACCTCCTTAGCATTATTACAAGGTACACCAGGGGTATTTTACTCTCGCGCGCCATTGCGTGTCACTCTCAGCGATCGATCCCTTCCCGGTCAATCGATCCGCCATCTTGGATTGTGCCACGCCGGTTGGCATGTCCGCCATATTGCCTTACCGCACGCACCTTGTTTGGCGGTATGCGGCTTCCCCGGGCGCATTTTCCTGTACCTTATTTATCATTATTACAGGTAGAGTGAGTGTCTTACGATCTCTTGATCTACCAACTTGTGCACACTTATTAGTACCCCATTAGTAACATTTGTAGGTTCCTCATTTATCATTACTACTGGTAGATTGGGTGTCTCTACGATCTCTTGATCTACCAACATGTGCACATTTATTACTACCCCATGTATCATTATTACAAGGTAGATCGAGAGTCTTTGGCCTGCCGTCCAAGCAAGATAAGTCTTGTGCTCTGTCTCGCCTTTTCTTTGCCGTTGTGTTAAGATAGCCTTGTGTTTGCTTCTTTGCTTGTTTTGTTGTTTTATTGATTTATTTATTCGATCACACGCTTCTCGCGTTTGTGCTTCTTCTCGGCACTCGCGATTTCATCTTCATTGACCGCACTTCCAGTGCCCCTCACGAGGTGGTTCGAGCTCTTTTCTATCCCTCGATCAACCTAACCTCTTTGTCTCCTCTTTGCGATCGTGCGTTCCGTGATTGTCTCGCCACCAGTGCCCAACATGGTGAAGGACATTAACGGGTCGAGCCGCTCCTCTGTTTGGGAGCTGCTGTCTGCCCCGGAGGACCCGCGTGTTGATTCCAGGAGACAATCCGCTTGCACCTATGATGAGCGTACGGCCGGTGTGGAGGAGGGTTCCGCGCAGGGGACACGTGACCATCGTTACGATACCTCCTCTGCCCGACTGGCAGACACACGATTGTTGCGTTCGGAGGCGAACAGGCAATCGGCCGTTATTGCCAACTGTTTTTCTTTCGAGACTGTCAAGAAATCCAAAGGCAAGGCTCCCCTGAAAGGACCTGCTCGTTCAAAATCTTCCCGCTCCCTGGCCAAATCGCCTGTTCGCCTTCGGTCGCACACGGAGACTCTCTCCTATCAGGCTGCATCCCGCGACCCTCGGTCCCCGGGGAACCTTGCCGAGGCGCGGACCGGCACGGGTGACGACTCGCGGCCGGAATCACCGCCCGTCACTCGATCAGATGAGACTCGTGGCGTTAGCTTGCCCCCCACTACCGTCACGCTGTCCATCACACTCTCCCCAACCGTGTCCGGGTGCAGCCACCACTCGGACACGAGGAGCGTCATCACTCCGGTGGAGGGGTTGTGGGCAGTCTTTGGTGGGTCTCCCCCACTGACCACAACTCCGGGTCAGGGACGCAGGCATCGACAAGGTCGGATCTGCGCCCTCACCCCCGACGGTCGAACCACCCCGATCGACTGTCACACTTTCCCCTAGGGGTACAGGACGTTGGGGAGCGGACTTCTTTCGCTCCCCTATTGGACAACGTCAAGGTCTCGTCCTAGTTTTCCATAGTCTCGTTTCGCGTGAAGACGCGATACTTGCTTCCGCCATTTTCCCGTTGGTGCTCAAGGCAATCGACATGTCAGGAAAGTGTGCATTTCAGGATCTTGAGTCAAGGTAAGCAGTACTGGTTGCTAAGGATCCCCAAAACTACATTATGTTCTATGTTCTGTGTGCAAAAGATCGCCTCATTTGGCATCTATGGGCTCAAAACAACACACTCATGCTGACTATGGCCACACGAGCACATGGCTCTGTATCTTTAATACACGCGCGTTCGTGTTCCTGTCTTTTCAAGCGGACGGGTATGGAGAGTGACACTAGTTCAACCTCTACACTACCCCTCCAACTCGGGCTGTTCCCCCTTTTGAGAACCCTCATACCTTGGGAGTGTGGGATGCACAGTGTGGGACGCTCAGTCGGCCCGTCTCCACATCAACGTCCTGAAGTGGAAGCGGGCAGGCTTGCAGGGGAAGGGGGCTCGCTCCCTCAGCCTCTCCCTCCGAATAGAGGCCCCCCGCCACTGTTGCCGTGCGGGGATTCACCCTCTGCGCGACACACATAGCGGGGCCCCTCCTCCTCACTGAAGGGACCCTCAGCAGGCTAACCCTCAGCCCAATGGGGAACAGTGTTCAGGCCCAGGGTCTCTCACCCCCCTGGTCTGGACTCATAACATACGCCTTCCCTCCATTCCCAATCCCCACAGGGTGAGCCCTTTTCCAAGGGGAGAGATGGCCTCCTGGGCTCAACTCTGTTCTTCCATCTGGCCTTCCAATTTTCAGATAGGTAGTTTCTATCACTCCTGTCTTCTTCGTTAGGCTCTCAGCTGGCTCCATTCGGGGCTACTGGGAACCCCGTGCCCCAGGCGCTCCTCCCAGTCCTCTCTAGATGCTTCCAAGATGGGCAGATCGGCCTGCGCCCAGGCGTACAAGGATCTCCCCGTCTTACCTCCCCGGGCCCATGAGGGCAGGGCGCTGGCCACTTACACAGCAATCCAGCACTCTGTCCTCTTGCACCACATCCTGGAGGCAGCCTACTGGCATCCGGAAAATCCCATCATAAGCCTTTATTTTAGGGATGTCCGCATGACCAGGGCTGATGGTTCTAGGGACTTCTTTTGTGGCTAACGCAGCCATATCTATTCCTCTGCTAACCCCAAGAACCATTAGGGCACTAAGCCCTCCTCTGATTCCTTTGAATTCTGCTATGGTCTGACATGGTACAGTATATGACGCCAAAATGGGGAGTTTGTATTATACTCCCTGTTTGGCTAGTATACTTACCATGTCAGACTCTAATGCCCACCCTACCTTCCCCGCTAGCGCTATGGTTCTCGGGGTTACCTTGCGCATAGGCCTCGTTGAATGAGGAACAGGAAGTTTACACCGGCTTCTTCCCTGGTGGAAGTAGTGTGGGCGTCACGTGATGGTCTTATTACTGCATTAGCCACAAAAAATCTCGGCCTGGCAGAGCTGACTAACTGCCGTGGAATGCTATGGTCTGACATGGTAAGTATACTAGCCAAACAGGGAGTATAATACAAACTCCCCATATCAATGTTCCCAGACAGTGACATAGCTGCCAGACTTAAATGTGGGGAAACAAGATGCTGATACCTGAAAACATTTGGGCTAGAACCCCAATTTTCTGAATTGCTGCTAAAGAATGTCAAGGCTTCCTCTCAACTTGGTTATGTTTTGCTCTTCAACGAGTCTTTGAACTAGCAGAACCACATGAAGCAAATGGACTTTATGATCCGCATCTGGCAGGATTCTGTTGTGAACACGCATTATTTGACATCAGAGTTTTTGGGCCACGCTAAGGGAAAGAACATGACAGACAAGTTTCAGTCTGTCTTCAAAGATTTCAATCTGAAAAGGAGTGACTTTTTACAGCATTGCATGGATGGACCGAACGTGAACTGGACAGTCTATAACACCATCAGCTGTGACCTCAAAGACAACCATGAGGTTTCCTTGCCGCATGTTGGAAGCTGTGGCCTGCACATTGTGCATAATGCCTTTTGCACAGGCAGTGAAGCAACTGGGTGGAAGATAGAAGAATTTCTTTCTGCAGTTTATACCATTAAGTCATGTAGGGGAAGGTCCTTTTAAAATGACCTGAGATCCTTATAAGTCCGTTAAAGGTCTTTTTTTGCTTCATGCGCAGCACCAGGGAACCCTCTGGAAGACAAGCGTGGAGTTTTGACGGCTTGCTCAACTGTTACATCAAAATTCTCTGCTCCTTTTTATTAGTGCTGCGCTCCTGCCACTGTTTCGGTTTACATCAAACATTAGCCTGACAGGACGAGGGAAGAGTGTGAGAGGAGGAGGGGGTTGAGGGGTGAGTATAGAGACTGAAAAATGATGAAGACTGGTAACCCTAACTGCAGTTTGTAAGACAACAAATGAGAGAGAGAGTGGGGGGAGGGGGACGGAATGTGTGTGTGTGTGCAGAGGATGGTGTGGCTGGCAAATGTCATGTCACATAGGCAGGGGTGGGAGACCTTCGGTATTGATACGGAATTACGTATAACAAATTTTTCCTTTTTTCTTTTTCGTGTAGGCATTCTGTGTTCCGATTCAGGTTTTCGCGCCACTCGTATTTGAAATCCACCATCTTGTTCTCAATGCGTGAAGACCATATCATCATGCTTTATATTTGTCAAAAATGGAGCTGATTAACGATGAAGCAGAGGCATGGAAGATCAACTATGACCTGAAGAAAAACAAGTGGAAAAATGGATGGTTGGATGAGATAGACAAATTGAATCGTCCATTCCGAAAATGGCTGCGGAAAACAAATGAAGTGGGCGCTGCTTGGTGTATACTGTGCAGTCAGAAGCTTGTATACAAGTCAAATGGGAAAAAAGTTGATCGAAGTGCATTCCCAGGAGACGAAACATGTGGACAGATTGAATGCGCTGAAACATACATCAACTCTTCCTGCTGCTGCTCCAGTAATGGCTCTGGTGTCTCCCAGAACAGAGTCGGCCAATGAAATGGAAAGCCACTCCCACAGACATAAGAAGCTTCTTTGCAAGGAAGTAAAAAAAACTAAGGAACAGACAACAATCGGATATAATCAGTTGATTTTCATTTCCAAGATTTGTCTCTCTGCTGTTATTGATTACCATTTTCAGGACTTAACCCACTGCAGCTTCTAGCTTTCAGAACTTGCCCTTCTGCTAACAGTGATTTTCATTTTAAAGACTGACCATGCTGCAGTCACTGACTTCTGTTTCCAAGACACGCCCCAATGTAGGTTAAAAAAAAAACAACAACAAAAAAAACCAACTGATCTCACTGATTTCTGTTTCCAAGAATCGCCCCACTGTCATTGAAAAGCTGACCGCACTGCTGTCACTGACTTCTGTTACCATGATTCTCCTCACTGCAGCCCCTATTTCCAGTTCCATACTCACCTTGCTGCTTTATCTGATAGACTTTTTCGAGTTCACTCGTTGCAGCCACTGATTTTCTTCTCAAGATTTGTTCAGTTGGGGGGTTACTGATTTATTGCTTCCAGGTTCATCCACTCGAACCATTGATTTTAATTTTTCAGATGCCTCAGTGCCATTAGCCACTGATTGCTATTGTAAGACTTGGCCCACTGTAGCCTGCACTTGTTTTCTCCCACTACTTAATTGTTCAGCAAGACTTTGCCCACTGCAGCTTTTGATTTTGGTGAGTGTTTGTTCCAATTAAGTGCTAGTGCAGACATTGACTCTCTGCTGAATTTAAGCCATGTAAGACTTAAAAAAAAACAAAAAAAACAGGAATCCTCATTCTTGAATTTATGAATTAAGTGATTGAAGTTTGGCCACTATCTTCTGTCAACATCACTGGTGAGTAATATTTATACATTGCATCCTATTTTGTTTTGATGGTTTACTGAATTTAAGATGTATTTTAAGTACTTGCCATAACATTTTCAGTTTGATATTTAAGCCGTAAGTCATATTTTGTCATATTTGGAATCTTTTTGTATAGAAGTTAATTATTAACTTTGTTTTCAAGGAGAGGCCACAAAAGTGTCTTGGCAAGACAAATTTTCTTCAGCATCTGGGGGGTGTTGCCCCCCAGACCCCCCAGCAGGGCATTGCCCCTGCACTGCACCAGGGGCCTAAAATGGACCCCCTGGCCTTTTCAGTATAGCTATGATTTTCTGCTCCCACCTCTGCATAGGCCCCATGAAAAAGATTCTCTTTTGAAAGAAACTTCTTATTGACAGCTGATGCTGATCCTGGTCCCTTATAGATCTGGCACTGGCCACAAATTCACCAAGATGCGAACAATAGAGCCTTGGAATGTAGCATTGACCATTTGTCCATTTGCAGCTGGTTTGCCAGGAGGGACTCAAGAAGATTGGGCCTTCTGATTGGGTGACAGGTTTTGGCACAGTGGGCAGGAATTGACAGCATGTGATGTGCTCTGCTATCCCTGGCTAATAATACCGATTTGTCACCCATTGAGTCGTAGCTCCGACACCTAAGTGGCCTCTCGAGTGGAGTATAATGTATATGTGCCACTTCAATACCTGGGTCCGGTGTGGAGCTGGGAACACAAGTTGTGCGCTGTCTCTACCAGTCTGGCGGTATAAGAGACTGTTCCGTCTGAAAATTTCACCCTTGCGAGGGGGTTGATGTGTTTTATGCTGCTTTTCATATCACTTAGCTGAGGTTGGGTCAGTCAGCTGAACCCGTTTCATCTCCCTGTGGGGAGGAGGTTTGAGTTTGGAGCCTTCGTCTGAATTGTGGACATAATTTCAGGATGATGGACGCTCCCTTGGATGCCATAACAGCACCAAAGGATGAGGTCATGGATTTGATTGTCCATAACTGCTGCTTTGATCTTGCCTTTGACATGCCTACTGTCCACTGTAATTGTCGCTTGGGGTAAGTATGTCAGGGGCATAATCGGGTCAGCTCCTTGGGATGTCACAGTCTCCTTTGTGAGAGCAGTTGGATCAGCAGGTGAAACTCTCACTACTGCGTCGTGTTACAACCTTTTGTCATACAGACATATAGCTGGTGTTTTATTGACTAACACTTGCTCACTCGAGTCACTGATGAGCAGCGTAGTGATCTTGTAGACCATGGATGGTGCATTGCAGCCTGTTACGGATGGAATGGGTCGTGTCTGCGGGTGTCTGACTGTCTGACTCTCACACAGAAATTATGGATGCATGCACGACTTTTCCAATGCACATACACACACCCACTCACCCGAACATTGACAGCCAGGCAACAGAACAACACCTTTTTTTGTTTTATGCTGCCTGAGCCATCAGACAAACATATATAATAAATGCAAGAACATCAATAGGTCAGCACGCCAACCATAAGGCGTACACACAAAATATATCTATATATAATTGGCTATCTACTAGCGCTGCTGGTTCCAACGACGACGTAGACGATGACAACGACGAAAATGATGAAGTCAGAAGAAGATGAAGACGACAACTACAGCGTCAAGTCCGACACAGGACTTATAGAACTTCACAGAGCTGTGGCTCAAAAATCACTACCACACTCACTGCGTCTCTGCCGACGACAAGGCGACAGTCTCACACAGGAGCTGTGGCTCACACACAAAACACAGAACGCAGCGACGGCCTAGCCAACAGGTCGCTGGTTCAAATCTCGGGAGCGGCGCTCTGGCTTGGCAGCAGCGGCGTCTCCAGCCCAACTGGCTCAGCGGGTAGTTGGTCCCAGGCGCTGTGGCAGGTAGTTGTCGGCACTCAGGCCGGCCTCTCAACACTGACACAAGGCGGAGAACAAGGGGGTAGAACTCGGCTACGGCCCCGACCCTGCAGGTCAGTTGATCCTGATTCAGATGAAGACCCAGATAGTGACAGCTTGACTGAATTACTTTGCAAAGTGAGGTGTGGGACTGTTGCCAAGTGATAGGGAGAGACGAGCAGACGAGAAATCAGACCAGACGCAGGCTCAGCGTGTGAGCTCAGTGTTTTGGTGTTGAGCCAGTCAGCGCTGACTGATTGTTGATTGAAAGCTAGATGTGATGGGGCAAGCAAGGTGAATAGCTAAGACTAGTAAAAGGCAACGAACTTCACTCACAGCTGGCTTGCAGGTCGAGGTTGAAGGGGGCGTGGCCAACTGACACGTGTCAGAGGTGAGCAGCAGAGACATGTTTGAGTGGGATTTATAATCAGCTGGAATGGCCCCCAGGGTTCAGAGACCAACAGGCACATCAATGACTTTGTTTTCATAAAAAGATATTGCTTTCAACAGTGAGAGTGAAAGGGATGTGTGTGTGTGTGTGTGTGTGTGTGTGTGTGTTTTCACTTTTTCTTTCTTACATGTGTACCAGTTAGGCAAAAGAATGTGTGTGTGTTTGTGTGTGTTCCCTGCTATCGGAGTACTTGGATTTATGGCTGTTTCTTCCATTTTTCTGTTGGATATACCATACTTTCTGGTCTTCAGTTGTGAGTGGAGTATTTGTCCTCCCTTGTTGAGAGTTTGTTGGCATGCTTTCTTCTTTTTTTACGTTGAGAAGAAACATAACATTCATTTTTTTATTTTGCATTTTTTTTGCATTTGAAATTACTAAAAATTTGAAATTGTTGTTGACTAACCATTACTAACATGTTATAATAAAAGCACAGTGTATCTCTTCCATTTTACAAAAAATAGCATGAGAATTGGTTGTTTAGTTCCAGAGATATCCGTGTTTCACATATGCTGGTATGAAATAAGAGTTTTTTTTAGAAAATGGCTGGCGATGGGGATTTATGCAAAATAGAACGTCTGGCAGTGAAAGGGTTAAATACCTCTGTGTTAAACTTAGATTATGCAGCATATAATTTCATAGAAATGTTTGTTTTTATCAAATGTTATGCACTATGAGTCATGGTCATTATGCATGGAAATGACATGTTTGGAAATTTTCAATTTTTCATGCTCAAGGGTTTTAATTTTAGCAGAGATGGATGTATTTGACATAAGGAAGACTTCTTCATATAGGTGATGAAGGGTTTTAAAAGTCTTTACTTGAGAGTTGACTTTAACGCCCTTTGCGGCCGGCTGGGCTATAAGCAACATTATATGTTATCTTATGAAAGTTTCTTTTTTTTTGTTCACTGTATTTTTGAATGTATATGTGTAAATGTGTGTGTAGATTTGGGGGATTTCTAGTTTTGAATGTGTATGTATTTTTACATGAAAGCATAGTATCTTTTCAACATAATGTTTTACTTAAAAAATTCTGAAGAATATATTCATAGAAAAGTTGAATCTTGCACAATTAAGGTCCTCATATGTATTTGACAAATGATGTGATATTGACTTCCTCCACAGGTTATGTGACATGAAATTGTAACAAGCAGTGAATATGTTGCTGGCTGATTGCAGGTTAGACACTATGGACGTTGTGTACAGAAGTCACAAGCTGGCTCTGGACACTGCGCAAAGTGACATGGAAGAAGCGCAGACCACAATTGTTACCTGCAAGCAGAGCACCGGCGGCTTGGAAGAGCGTTACCGCTTTTTCCAAGAAATGAGGGGGTATGTGAGAGACTTGGTTGAATGTCTCAATGAAAAGGTAGGTCACCACGTTATTCCGCGAAAGATTTCAGTGTTTTAAGGGGGTTTGGCGGAAAAGCCATGGCCACTATTGTTTTTTTTTCACCATCATGTTCAAGAATTGGTGCTTTTTTTCTGTTTTTTTTTTTTCTTGATGATTGACAACTTGTAAGGTGTAGATTGTAAAATTGTAGAGTTGCAGTTTACTCTTTAAATTTTGACTAGGAAAAATTAGAACTTGCTCTCTACTTTTCAAAAAATTGAGAACTTGCTCTCTACTTTTCACATTCTGCCTTGAACGCAAATGTTAAAAAAGAAATAGACATGAAAAATATTGCCCCTTTTGAAGGAATAGCTTGTTGTCTTTGTGTGCCAGAGGCATACTAGAGTCATTATGTTGAACCATTTTCAACATAGATTACGACAAAATTAAACTAACCTTATGATAGGAAGGGGATGTTTAATTTCAAATACTTTGAGACTGTCGCTGTGAAGCAGAAGGGACATGATGCGACATGAGTATTTGCGCGCATTGCTACGCCAAGCTGACATTAAGAAAGAGTGCCCACTAAAATCTTACTGGCCATAAGGGGAGGGTCTATTCAACTCCACATTATCATGAGACCATTGCAAGGGTGAACATGTCCCTTCTTCTTCTTAGCAACAGTCTTACGATAATTCAAACGTCGCCTTCCTACCTTAGGGCTAGCTTAATTTTCTAATTGTTATTCCCCAGTTGCTTAGTCAGGCGAAGTCACGTGACATGAGAATTTAGAGCATCTAGTGGGCACTCAGTTTCCATATTCACACAAAGTATAGTCTCTAAACACAGTGAAAGTATATGATACATTTATAATTCATCTCTTGCTGTCAAACACATCAGAAAACATGGAACACCCTGCCATACACTTTTTCATGCGAACTTCATCAGGTAATCATTAGTAATTTACCACTGAGGTAATTATCAAGTAAAGTTTGACCAAAGTTCTTTGGAACAAGTCTTACATAGAACTTGATGAAAGGGTGATCACTGGACCAGCCTGCTGCTTTCATCACAGAGGAGAGGCTACTCAGCGGGCGAGCTGTGACTGGTCTATGTGCTAGTGTCTTGTTCCAGCCTTGCTCAGCATGACCCTGATCCAGCAAGAGCTTGTCTTGAAACAGGCTTATGCGGTTTGACTTAAGTGACCAACAGCTGATTTGTCCTCTGAGTTCATCAGTTCTCTTTACATATTCCTGCAAATGTTTTACTAAACAAAGTTTTGGGTTCTTTTCAAAATTTAAAATTTCTGCAGGTTCAGTGGGAAATCCTGGTCTTGACTGCTTATGTTTCTCTGGAAAAAAAACAAGACATTTTGATTCCCTAAATTTCAAAGCTTGTACTTTGATCAAATGTAAAGCCTGTCCTCTGTCCAGTCAATAAAGCTAACAACATACACATTATGAGGGTTAGATCTTTCAGTGACATTTTTGATATTTCTGGAAGAGAATCTAAATAATCTAAAACAGTTTCAATGCCCCAGGTTTCTTGATACTTCGGGAGTGCTGGTCTTTCTTCAAAAATCCCTTTAATAATAAGGCATACATTGGGGTGAGAACCCACTGTCTTCCCTTCACACAATGGCAGAAAAGCTGACATTGCCCTTCTAGGTGTATTTATACTACTGTAACTGGGTCCCTTAGAAAACAAAAAAGCAAGAAAATTTGAGAAATATGCTGATGATGGAGACAATAAACTGATGTTATTTGTCTGTGAGGAAGTTTTCCATTTCTGAATATAACAGTTGTAAACAGTTAGAGTGGATGGACGGTCTCCAGGAGTTCTTTGCGGTTGGCTGGGCTATAAATAACATTATCTTACCTCCAGGAGTCCTTGAGCTGCAGTTTGGTTCGAAACCCCCTCCTGTTGATAATGTCTCCTGATACTAGACATTCCATCAGGCATAGGGTCTTCTTGAGGGGATGTTCCATTTGGGGATGATGGGGAAGTGTCGGCAACTTCCTGCCTCACGATGGCACTGGTTCTTTTACCAACAGTGACATCGGCATTGGCCACCACGCATGTGTCGGCCAGCAAGGCACCACTATCACACCTGTGCAGTGGTCTTTTTGGACTTTTTGTAGCACATGGGTGATGGTGCTGAATGGTGGAGAAATGTTTAAGATTTTAAAGGAGTCCACACCAAAGAGAAAGCATCTAATGCATGTGCCTGTGGGTCAGGTCTAAAAGCAGCATAGCGGGGCAGCTGTGTGTTTAACCTGGATGCAAAGAGGTCAGTGTCAAGCATCACCTGCGGGCATGCAGTGCTTGTTTTAGTGCAGAGCTGTCTACCATCCATTCCACATCATTTATGGTCTGAGACTGTGTCTGCTACAGTGTTACATTTACTAGGAATGTGAGCTGCAGATAGAAAGATGTTGTTATCAATACACCATACCCAGATAGTTGAGAGATGCTGTTACATGGTCTGAATGACTGGTACCCATGTGGTTCACGCATGCAACAGCTGTTGTATTATCCATCAGAATATGTACATGCTTACCACACAATTCTGGCTGGAAGCTCTGTAATGCACATAAAGCTGCTTTCATTTCCAAGCAATTGATGTGTGACTTAGCTTCTTTAGGCAGCCATGCTCCTCCTGAACAAACCATACACTTGCATCCCCAGTCTGACAAACTGGCATCAGAGATGTTCAGAATTTCTGGTCTTTTAATAAAATATCATTGCATGCATCTGAGGTGAAGCAGACAGAGTTACATATTTGTCAAAATCACCCTGATTGACACACAGAGCTCTCTTTTTATCTGCCCAAAGACTGCGGTAATGCAGTACTCCAAATTTCACTGCTGGAAATGAAGCTACAATTTTTCTTATTGCTTTAGTCAGTTCTCTGATTGTCAGCTTTTTGTTTTTTAGTGCCTCTTTAACCCGTTCACTGCCTGAAAATATTACAGTGCCAGGGAAATCTAGTGATTTGGGGGTAATAATTAACAAAAAATTCTAGCTCAGAAACTACAAAAGATATAAAAATGAAATATATATCATTTTTGAAGGAAATTGAATGAAGATTTTGAATCTGGGCTTCTGTTGTTTTAATTTTGATAATAAAAAAGTATTTAGGCATTTAGATTTGGATAGATTTTTTTGCACAATCAAAAACATATGTATTTACCACTACATCTTCTCATCCAAACAAGAACACAAAGCAAAAAAGTTGAAAATAAAGTTTGTATTGTCACACTAAACCTGTAAATGAAAGTAAAACAGTTTAGAAGTCTATCAAGACGCTCACACTCTAAGCAGACAGGTCAGTCCACGACCATGCCCCCCTCTCCCCACCACGCCCCCTTGCTGGACTTCAACCCTCTCTTTCACTCCTCCTCTCCCCCTACCTTTCCCTCTGCCCTGTGTCACGCCGCGAGCAGGCAGCGCTCCCCTCTCGCGCTGACTATCACGTCACTGGCCACTGGCACACAGTGCAGAGTACACACTAGGCTGGCTCGTTGGACGCTGGCGAGCCGTCAGCTGAACACACACTGAGGTCACACAGCCCGACTCAATAACTGACGAATATGGTCGGCAATTCCATCACTATCATCATCTCACCTTCATGTTTGAGTGAGTCGTTGAATAAAAGATTATTGTCTTTGTCAAAAATGATTAGCAGAGCCTGCTCAGCTGTGTAAATACGTTGATTTGGTCGCTGCTCTTCTCGAAGGTTGCGCCGCCATCTTTGCAAGCGAGACGAAGTGCTGGCTGGTCATCCAGTCAGTGATGAGAATAAATGGGCTTTCCCCTCACGTGTGGTCATTTACATATCATTTTAATACTACAGACATATAAGGCTTACTACGCACACTCTATTTGAGTCCGTTGATAGAAATAGTAACGAATGAAAATTCAAGAAAAATGCATGACGTCAGTGGACGGCCCATAGGCACTGGGAAAGCATTTTTAATGCAGCGTCAGCTGACGGCCTAAAGGCACTCTACGGGTTAATGCTTGCCAAAAGATCCTGTGTTCTATTATCAGTTAATGTCACCTTCATTGATACAGAGCCCCTCGGTCCCCTTGGTGAGGCAAAGACTGGTTTAGTAACTTTGTAAATTTGCCTACTATCTCCAGTACTTTTTAACATCTTTCTGGAGAGAATCATGCAAGAGACCCTCGAAGAAGAACACACCTCCATCAGCATTGGCGGCAGGCCGGTCTGCAACCTTCGTTTTGCAGATGACATCGACCTCATTGGGGCAGCAACACCGAGCTCCAGGATCTGACAAACACTTGTCACAAGAGCAAGTGCCTATGGCATGGAGGTCAGCACAGAGAAGTCAAAGGTCATGGTCAGCAGTACGACTAACAGCAGTGCCAACATAACCATGAATGGTGAGCCCCTGGAAGAAGTGACCAGCTTCAGATACTTGGGAGCAACCCTGTTGAAAGATGGCACCTGCACAGCAGAAATCCGGATCAGGATTAACTCCGCATCAGCAGCGATGGTCAGACTGAACAGGGTGTGGAAGAGCAACATCAAATTCCACACAAAATTCCAGTTCTACAAGTCACTAGTGGTCTCCATCCTGTTATATGGCTGCGAGACATGGACACTGATGGCCGAAACAGAAAGAAGAATCCAGGCGTTTGAGACCAGGTGCCTGAGGAAACTACTCCACATCTCCTACAAAGAACACAAGACCAATGATTATGTGCGGAACCTGGTCACCAACCTGGTTGGGCCCCACGAACCACTTCTGGCAACTGTCAAACGACGGAAGATGGCATGGTTTGGCCATGTCATTTGCCACAGCACCCTCTCCAAAACCATTCTTCAAGGTACTGTTGAAGGAGGGCGCAGACGAG
The DNA here is from genome assembly GCA_033310375.1 of Conus canariensis. Lineage (NCBI taxonomy): Eukaryota > Metazoa > Mollusca > Gastropoda > Neogastropoda > Conidae > Conus > Conus canariensis. Next base: position 15,176,000 of record CM065727.1, read on the forward strand.
GACGGCAGAGAAAGAGCTGGTCCGAAAATATAAAGGACCAAAATGACCATGCCAGATCTCCTCACGACAGCTACACACAGAAGAGCGTGGAGAGAAACGGCAGCTGCCTCATCATGTCCCCCCCAACGACCCCAGCGGTCAGCGATCAGACTGACTGATTGACTGAAATTTACCAGGAGCAAGGCCTAAGCCATTTGGTAAAGCTTGAAATTGTCAAAGTTGACCATCCCATACAAATCGCAGGAATTTTTTTTCATGATCTGGATGGATTGGCACTGAGAAATAAGCATCTTTAAGATCAGTTGATGCTATATAGCAGTGTGATGTCATCAGTCTAAGAGTTGTCTGAAGAGTGTCCATCTTAAAATGGCGATATGCAATGTGTTTATTCAGCTGTTTCAAATTAAGAATCATCCTGTGGTTTCCATCTTTTTTGGGGTGTGTGAAAAGTGGAGAAATAAACTGACCATGATCTAGGGTGCATGTGGATATAATCCCTTTCTCGACTAGTTTCTGGACCTCGTTAGAAATAATATGCTTTTCTTTTATAATTCCGGTAGGTTGTGTAGGTTTGGAAAATCATTGATTGAACAGTAAAATTCAAGTTTAAGTCGATTTGCGGTTTCAAGAATGTCAGGATCCTTTGTCAGCTTTCTCTAGTTTTCACTGAAAAGATTGATTCTGCCAGTTTGAAATGAAGAAACCTCAGCTTCAATGTCTGAGAGCAGGGGTGATGGGGGAACATACTTACCACTTACCCTTTTTTGTGTGGGTGACTCAGGCCCTACGTTTTGCTGCTGTAGTATAACTTCTGACTGCCCGCTATAGAAGGGCTTTCTGTGTACATGCCCTCTTTAGCGTCAATTCGTCTGGCCTAAAAAAAAAACAAACAAGGCTCTTGGATGCTGGCCTTTGGTGCTTGTGTATCCACATCCCACTTGTTCCAGTCACAGCTGAACTTATCCTCTTGACTTCATTTATCTGACCTGTTTTAGGGAGCTAGCAAGGTCATCCCCAAATAGCCTGCTTGTAATAGGCATAGATTCAGTACATAGTGCAACAAAATCCTGGCTAAGGAACGGGCATTAAGCCTGCCTGTATCTGTGGGATTTGTCTAGAGAGACATGGCCAAGCAGGAAAAGCGCATCAGAGTGTATGTCAGAGACAGCTGTCTTTAGCTGTTTGTCTACTGTACTTGTGCCCTTGCTGTCAGTATGGAGCACAAGCTGAGTGCTGTTGACAGTAGCAGCTTTGACGATGGTCCTTTGAGTCTGAGCCAGATTCAGATCTGCTTTCCTAGCAGAGGCTGGAATTTTCTTCCATACTTGTGAGTTTACAATGGGGACTTGTAAATTGTCACAATTTTTAGGTCTTTTGATTTTGTCAGTTTTTTCTGTAACTTTGATGTCATTGTGTCTTTTGAAACATTTGTGTGCCATCTTGGCTAAGGAGGACCTAACACCTTCTACTGTTTGTTCTTTTTCCTCTAACTCATTTTCAGTATTTTTCTACATGTCTTCATCAGAAGAAGAAATTGAAATGACTTCTTCATCATCAGTCAATTCTCCGTCTGAACTACATGGGTGCTACTGTGCTGGTTATCTGCCAGGAGTACTGGTTTTTAATAATGGCTGGTGCCAGTGATGCCTTTTTTTTTTAAATCTGAGGAGCAAGGAACTTTTGAAGAATGATTTAAATTGGACGCCAGTTCCAATATTTGTTTAAATTCCTATCCAAGTGTTCAGTGCGCTCTGTTTTCGCTCCTCCATTCTGGAGGTACAAAGTGCTCCACTTCCTTTAGGTCGACTGGACACCAAACACGCACCTTTGAAAGTCGGCGCTTGACATGTTAGCGTGACAGTAGAACAATTGTTGCAATGCTGTTTTTGACAGAAGGCGATGTTCTAGGGCTAGAGGAGGTGGAGAAAGGCATGCAGAATCGATGGTGATGGGAATGGCTGATGGAAGAGGATACAAACGGCAAAACATTTGGCCTGTGGCTACAGAAGATGGACATGCCATGGGTGGCTTTCTGTTCTGTTCGTTTGAAGACTTCAGACTTCAGAAGATTTCAGATAGTGATAGCAAATCCTGTTGTGATTTCATTCCTCTTGTGTGGTGATTTCAAATTGAATGCCAAGACTGCATCTGAAGAGTAGCTGTATTGCGGTTTATACCAAGCATGTCTGCAGCCATCTACCAAAAATACATTCATGCAGTAGCTCTAATTTTCATTGACTTCAAAGTCAAGAGTATAACTCATAGTAACTTCAGAAGACAATCTTTAGTCCCTCTTCACTACCGAATACAATCTACAGTGCATAGATGATAAAAAGATATAAAGGTATGTGTAGATTAGATTTGAAACAACAAAAATAGAGAAAGTTATCTTAGATTTTCTTCAGGAAATTGCATTTTAATTGTGTTTTACATATTGATTTATAAACCTTATGCTTTAATTTCAGGCCTAATTTTCCACATTACATTCAGTGAGAGCCTTTCATTTGCCTTCTAAAATGCGTTTTTCTTTCAGCTTAAGGGGGGCGTTGTGTTCCTCACCCTCTCAACAGGGGTACTGCCCCTGAACCCCAGGGCCTGCGCAGCCCCTGGACCCCTGCCTTTCAGGTTTTTACAGCTAGAATTTTCTTCTCTTTCCCTTTTTAGAGCCTTTCATTTGCCTTCTGAAATGCGTTTTTCTTTCAGCTTAAGGGGGGCGTTGCATTCCTCACCCTCTCAACAGGGGTACTGCCCCTGAACCCCAGGGCCTGCACAGCCCCTGGACCCCTGCCTTTCAGGTTTTTACAGCTAGAATTTTCCTCTCTTTCCCTTTTTAATGCAGGCAAACTATATTTGAAATCTACATTGGGGGAGGTCATCAGCGGTTGCAGCAAACAGATGGAGAGATGAAGCTGAGAACTCGGGGAGATGAAGCTGAGGACTCCAGGGAGAACTCGGTCAACCACTCAGCCATTGAGAACACCAATGCCCTGCCTGCCTTGGAGGAGCTCGACACCCCACCCACCATTGAGGAACTTAGCAAGGCCATTGACTTGCTAGCTCAGGGTAGCGACGGCATTTCAGCAGAAGTCATCAAAGCCTGCAAGGAGAGTTCTCTCCTCAGTCATCTCCATGAGCTTCTGCCGCAGTGTTGGGAGGAAGGGACCATACCCAAAGACATGCTCAAAGCAAACACCATTTACGCTATACAAGAACAAAGGGGATGGCAGTGATTGCAGTAACCATCGCAGATTATGCCTCCTCAGTATTGTTTGCAAAGCCTTCGCTTGCGTTGTCCTCAACAGGCTGCATCTACTTGCTGAACGAGTGTACCCAGAGATGCAGTGCGGCTTCAGAGCTGCGAGGTCAACATTCAACATAATTATTCTCCCTGAGGCAGCTATAAGAAGTGCTGTGAGCAGAGAAGACTCTTGTTCATCGCCTTAACCTTTACCAGCCGAGTCATCCAGTAATGGACGACAGGATTTCTCTCCCTTGAGCCGAGTCATCAAGTCCGGACGACGGACAGGCAGCAGTACAGTCTGCCGTGTCGTCCACAATCAGATGACGGGAACATAAAAAATCCCTACACTTTCCATGAAATGATCCAAGGGAAATAAGCTCTGTAACTAATCTTGGGGATGTTGGAGTGAGTTGTAGACCATACTTTCAGTGGCCTATTGTGAACTTGGCTGACCCCAGGAGCTTTGAAACAAAGAAACTGGCGGCACGTATTTCCTGTGCCAGAAAAAATGTCAGTCAGGCGAAGGGGTGGTAGCGATTTCTCGCTCAATGAAGCGTTTGAAATCATATTACAAAGTGGATCTGGTGATGAGGGGAGTGATAGAGAGATAGAAAACTTTGAAAGAGAATAGGAAAGTGAATTGTTTGAAGATGCAGCCATCCCTTCATCTTCCGATTCGGTGTTGTAAAAGAACAGAATAGAATGCAAACAAAGCAGTTTTCTACTTGTCAGACATGTTTTTCAACGCACAGTCGTGTGTACACATTGAAAGTAAATGATTTGAAATTACTTTTGTTCGATTAGTTGAGTGTTTGTTCTTTCCTGTGACACCCAACACAAGACCGTCAGTTGTTGTCTAGCTACCGTAAAAATAAATTAAAAAGTGGCCAAATGTGCGCGTTGGCAGGGAATGAGCGCTGTGCGCGAGCGTGCGGCAGCAGGGAATCGTGCTGTCCATGCCGCTCTCGGCTGGATAGTATTAATCAACCCTGACCAAGGCCTTCAACTTGGTCAGTAGGTCAGGCCTCTTCACCCGACTACACGGGATCGGATGTCCCAAGCTCCTGAAGATGATCACATCCTTCTATGACAACATGAATAGCACTGTCCAGTACAATGGTTCATCTTTGGACCTCTTCCTAGTCAAGAGCGGTGTCAAACAAGGGTATGTGCTCACCCCAACACTTTTCAGCATCTTCTTCTCACTGCTGCTGCACTATGTTTTCCGACAGTCTGAAGATGGCATCTTCCTCCACACTAGGAGTAATGGAAGCCTCTTCAACCAGGCATGCCTACAAGCAGAGATGAAGGTGTGGAAAGTCCTCATCAGGGAGATGCTCTTCCAGGTGCCATCGCCCGCACTGCCTACACAGAGGAAGGGCTATTATGGTCATGACCTGCTTCGCTGACACCTGCACTGAGTTTGGCCTCATTATCAGCTTGAAGAAAACAAACATGGGCCAGGATGTAAGCAGCACTCCCCACATCTCCATTGGCAATCACACCCTCAAAGTGGTCACTGACTTCTCTTACCTGGGCTCTACCATCTCCAGCAACCTGTCTCTGGACGCCATGTTAAATGTGCGGATCAGCATGGCAGCAACAGCAAAGAGTCTGGGACACAGGCATGCCTACCGTCCCTGACCATCCGGGATTTGTCCCGGAAAGTTGATTTTAGAAGCCACTGTCCCGGAAATCCCAGATTTGCAACACGCATCCCGGAAAAAAAAAATCGGGCGTCCCAGAAAAAAAAATCGGGAGTTAAAAAGCTGTTCTTATGGTGCTGCACAGAACTGAGCCAAGAATATCGTCTGCTAGAGTGAGTAGACGTAATACGCATGCGCGCGAAAAAAAAAACCTCGCTTTCACTTTCAAGTCAGAACATGGCGTCGAAGAGGAGACATGATGTCGACACAGAGTCGGATTCTGACTCTTCGGATGGGTCAGACAGGAGTGAAAAGAAGAAAAAAACGACCGTGAAGCGAGGTTGTGTCTTCAAAAAAGAATTCTCGGAAAAGTGGCCTTGTCTACAACAAGGGAGGAAAGGAGTTTCGTTTGCCTTCTGCGAGACGTGTGTGTGTGATTTCTCAGTGAAATCTGGTGGCAGAGATGACTGTCGGCACCACATCAACTCGGACAAACATGCATGGTATGCATCGCCGTCAGACTCGACAGACAACACAAAAACGCCAAAAATCAGTGAGTTTTTCACTAAACCAAGCACCAGTGAATCTTCAAGTTCAACAAGCAGTAACTTGGATGTCACGCATGGAGAAGTGATGATGGTGGAGCTGGTAGCGAACATGAACTTGCCAATGTCGTCACTAGACACTTTAACAAATGCTGTGAAAAAGATGTTCCAGATTCTGAAATAGCCAAAGGCTTCCAGTGTAGTCGAAGCAAAGCTACAGCTGTTGTTAAGGAACTTTCTTCAAAAACAACACTGAAACTGTCCCTGATTTTACCCTGATTTTACGGATCTGTCCCTGATTTCTGTCTGTATTGTCCCTGAAAGCAAATTTTGGGGTAGGCATGCCTGGGGACACCACCACGCTAACGTTAAACACTGAGATGAAAGTATACCAAGCCTGTGTGCTGAGCACTCTTCTCTGCGGAAGCGAAGTATGGACCCTGTACTCTTGACAAGAACGCAGACTGAAGGCCTTCCACCTGCGCTGACTCAAAAGACTCCTGGGCATCACTTGGCAGGACCACATTGCCAACAAGGATGTCCTGGCCTGGGCCGGGATGCCTAGCAAGTTCGCCTTGCTGACACAGAGAAACCTGTGCTGGATTGGCCACATCAGCTGCAAGGACGACAGTTGCATCCCAAAAGACATGCTGTATGGCGAGCTGGCTACAGGCTCCAGACCCACAGGACGGCCTGCCCTATGCTACAAGGTTGTATGCAAGCACGACCTGAAGGCAGGCAGCCTTGACCCAGCAGACCTGGAGACAGCAGCTTCAGACCGGGTCAGGTGGCAGTCCACCATCAAGGCCGGCATCAAACAAGCAGAGCAGAGGAGAGAGGCCCAGTGGGAAGAACAGAGGTGCAGCAGACTGTGTCACACTAGCACAAATGCACGCAAGCACTCATGATAGCATTTACCTCGTGCGCACACAATCACTCCAGACAACCAGAAGGTGCAGCTACACTTTCCTTTTCTTCTATCCCTCCTTATTGGGGGACAATTTACTGAACAATGATCAGCAACAGAATCCAAAATTATGCTTGATCAATACAGACATTTTTTTTACAATTTCTTCATTCAGTCAGTCCTTCCTAGAGGAGGGACAAATATTCCACATATTATTTAGTTATAATCAATTTTTTATTGTTGATCCTCTCCTTCCCATTGGGGAGACAATTCACACAACGTTAATTCATAGGCAGAATCTTTTCAGTGATTCTCTCCTTCCTAATGGAGAGACAATTCACCAGTTTCCAAAAACAATGAGATCGCTTACAATTCAGAAAAATGTCCAAGACACAACCCAGGGGAACAATAAGTAATCATGATAGACCAGCACGACGTTCGTTCAACTCAGGAACTTCTTCCACGACTGCCTCAGTCGCTGCCCACTTCTCGTCTTAATTCTCCAGCCACTGGAGATAGGCAGGAATTCTCTCTGGTTTCCTTTACTTTAAGACATCTAGTGCTGCCACAGCACTGGGGGGCTGAAACACGAATGAAGTTCATGTAAGTAATCTATTTCAGGATTTAAATTATAAGTTCTTTCTTTTTCTTTTTTTTTTCTTTTCTATAGTTTATCCCTTGTTTTCTTTTCTCCCCATCTGTCTATACTTCACCTGGTAATTGCAGGTCACAGGTGCGTTCCCCTTCCGTTCAAAGCCACCTGTCTGGTCAACGTCTCCAGGCCATCTCTTGGCTATACCTTATTCTTTCTTCCTTCACTCCTCCTGAGTACGTATTCAGTGACCGCTACACATTACCAGCCCCTGGTTAACTTTTGCCCAATGGTCAATCTTCACCCATCTCACTGAGTGATTCACCCAATGGTCAACCTTCATCCATTTCACTGAGTGATTCTCACTGCTATTAGGGACACCGTCCACACTGGTTAGGCCACGTGAATTTATCTCCTTTAACCCTTTCCTTTTTCTAACACCTAGGGAAATGATTCATATCAAACAAGTCTATATGTGATGGAACGTCACATGTTTCCATGTGAGGCTACGTCACATGACAGACAGCAAAGTATTGTGTCGGCACCAACAGACACTAGTGACCGAGACTTCACCTGCAGCAACTGCAACAGTCTGCTGTCCAAGGATTGGGCTCTTCAGCCACAGCAGGCGCTGCAACTCCACAACTGATTGATCCACAACGCAGCACCATTGTCTCTCAGGACAGACTGATGCCATCATATTTAGAACTATTCCTATATGAATCTGAATCACTCTCCTGCTCAAGGGTGTTAGCGTGTGAGCGACATTTTTTTGCCAGTGACCACCACCTCTTGCGTATGGTTTCCACCTTTCTTCCTCTTGCCTTTTCCTTTGTTACTTTCTGCCCTGAAGGCAGCACCAAGCTTCTCTTCAAACTGGGAAAGCATTGTAGTCATTTTGTTAAATCTTCTTTCTCTGTTTTTCTCATAATTTATCCATCCTGCTTTGTGTACTGTCTTCCTTGTCAGAGGACTAATTGTTCAGTTTTTCATCCCTCTCAGGGGACTTCTCTGTCTCTGTCATGCTCGGTGGCAGTGGAGAAAATTCACGTGCAAAAGCTCAGTTGCTTTCCCCCTTAAAATTGAGAGAACAAGAAATTAAATCAGGTGTAGCAAAGATTCAGTAATATATCACAGTTTTAAAAAACATGAATACTAGCGTTAGATTGCGGAGTGATGTTGTCTTACATACTAAAGTATACCAACGAAGCAAAACGTCAGTGAAAATTCCATCAAGGAAAAAGGCAAAAAGTTCAGACTTGAGAAGGTGTCCTCATATATGAACACACCACATTCACAAAAACATAAACCTAACAGACAGTACACCACAAATCGTAGAGACTTCCCCTGTTTTAAATTAGTCTGTCAGCGTCCAGTCTTAAACAACTTGCACAGTGAATCACATGTTGTCTAGCTCAGCGTCAGCGTCCAATTGATCTGGCTTAGCAATATGTACCAGTACTCATGTCACATTATGTGATTTTGCTTGACTAAGCAACAGGCAAATAATAATTAAAGCACTGTTTCTTTGTCTCCTGTTCCTAGCTATTTCAAGCATGTGAATGGTTGATGTCAGAAATGAAAAAAAGGACTTTCTTTATTCTTACCTGTCCACACAAATGCTGTATCTCCACTTGGCGTGGAACACATTATACATGAGGAATCTCTCAACAACAAAAAATTGAGATTGAGAGCAAGGAAGTAACTCTACTTTAAAAACCACCAGCAATACAGGAATGGTCTTCCCTGGTGGACATGTAATCAGCTCATTCCCCCTCACCATAATTTAGTTTTCTCCTTTTCCTCGGCAAGGAAAAATGCTCTCTTTCTTGACTGGAGCGCTGTACAGGCTGGAGAACTCTCCTTGGATCAGAGGATTTTCGGAAAATCACCTGATTTTTAGAGGCAGGAAAAGCGAACATCTGAGGAAAAAAATCTGTTGGAAAAAAAAATTGTTAAGAAAAAAAAAATTATGAACCACATTACGATCCCGAGTCTCATACAGCATCCAGTTTTTCCAGATCCAATCCAGGTTTCCATGATTCTGTGTTCATTTGATTGGACGGAAAATATTACAGTAGTGCACAATTTCGATCGGTGGTTTTCGACTTGATATGGAAAAGTGAACTAGCCAGTGAAATTTATGTAAGTATGCGTGCGTGCGTACGTGCGCACACATGCGTGCACATATGTGTGCGCTCGTGTGTGTGTGCTGTTGTTTTCTTTTGGTTTCTTTGTTTCCTAACGTAATTTGTGTGTGTGTGCTGTTGTTTTCTTTTGGTTTCTTTGGTTCCTGCGTAGTAATTTGCCTATCATGAGAGACCACGAAATGGTCTTTATAATGCTTAGATTCCATTTCGGCCAGGGGGCTTTGCCCCTCCCGGGGCCCCCACCAGGGCGTTGCCCCTAAACCCCACCAGGGCTAGGAAGCCCTTGGACCCCGACCTTTTTCAGAGATATTTCAAGTCAGCTGTTCTCCGGCCTGGTGCTGTGATGGATGCTCAGAAGCGTTCCTTTGACTTTGCCTTTTCTGCTCAGGAAGAGAACAAGTCTAGAATATTAAGGAATTGTTGCAGCTTGCCTCTGCTCTACAATGGACGATGCCATTACAGGATGCCTTGGCGCACCCCTGTTTAACCAGCATTTCTAAGCTGCTAACCCACAGAATTTGCAGTTCTGTCGGTAACCTGTGTCAGTGCTCGACAAGCATGAAACCTTTGTTGTCTGCACTGGCTGCTTCCCTTTTCACCTCCTGCAGCTCGTGCGAGTGCCACTGTTGGCCGACTTCTACATGACACTCGCTTTTTTAATTTTGTTCTGACAGTCTGCCAGTTTTTGCAAGAGTAGCTACCGACGCTCCCTGCTTCAGTACTTCAGCTTTGGTCCCGTGGGACAGTGGAGGCTGGCCAGCATGCTCTACAACCCCTATCCCTGGGCAACCTATTTTTGAGGAATGGCTAGTTTCCCATTGTCTTTCTGGTAAGCCTCAGAGAAGTTTGCCTCCATGGAACAGCGCTGGCTTTGAGAGTTGCCCACAAGGCCAGTGTGAATGGGCACTCCACGGGCATCATGAGCTGGGAGGACTGGTTGTGCTTTGATGAAATGAGAGGTATGATGAGTATGAATGTTAGCAAACGAGAGTCTGACGAGCGAGAAGAATGGAAACATGACTACAATGACTTCGATGAATATTATAATAATGATGAAATTACCGCTACCTCTGGATTTGTACTGGCTAAGGCAGCGGTTGATAATGCATGGTTGGTCATCTTCAAGTTTACTCTCAGATTCTTATTTTGAATCTCCTGCACCAGTGTCTCAGACGGTCTGAATTCGTTCCTCTTTTTTTGGAGGAGACTGGCACCAACAATACTGATTCGTCACCTAAGAAGATGGGGCAGTTTCAAGACATCATGAATGAATCCCTCCTCGACTCTCATTACACTCACTCCAGTTTTCCCCCGTTAAAGGCCGGTTACCCAGAAAATATTCCTGTAGTCTGAAACACGCATTTGTCTTTTCAGGCTGAGTGCGCTAACCTGGATGCATGTTACTTGTCTTTATGAGCGCCATCTTGTGTGAAATTTCCTACTTCCATGTACTCTTGTTTGCATGGTCTGTTGACTCCCTCGTCTCCTCCATTTCGTTCCTGGAGCTGTCCTTGCTCTCCTTTCTCTCCTGTTTGAAAAAAGGAACTGCTTCGAAGGAAGACCTTCAGAAATGTTTGTATTTGGCCGAAGGTTCTTCTTATGTTTCCTAAGCAGCCCTCTTCTCATCCCTCTCTGATCGGGTAGTATGTCCCTGGTGTGTATAGAGATAATTTGTTTGAGAGTCTTCGTCAGAAATCTGTTGTTAAAGCGGCACTGCATCAGGCTCCAATTCAGGGTCCTCTGCAGTTTAGAGATTCTCTGCCACGCATTGCGGAAAGGTTCAAGGATCCTCCACTTCTTCAGCACCACGATTTTCAACTCCCCCTTTTTCCTTTCATTGCCCCACCTTGCGTGAACAACCTTGCGTGCCCCCTACGACTGAAGGATTTTCTGTCGCCCGTCTCGCCCAAAGTCATCTGGGCAAGTGCGCTCGTGGGGCCAAGGACGGAACTGATGCTATTGACTATCCTCGCCCAGTTCCCCTACTGGTCAGGGGGCCATTTATGGCAATTTACTGGCAGTAGGAGGGACACAACCCAGATGTGTGATAAAGAATAGCTTGAAGATTTCCTTCTCATCATTCCCTTCTCTTTCATCCATCCCCATTTGGACAAAGATACCCTTTGACCCCCTCCAGAGCTAAGGTTTTGTTAGAGGAAGTCAAAACACTTCGTCAGGTCATCCTCAACCCTGTCCATGGGGACATTTTTTATCCTGTTTTGAGTCCCCAAGAAAAATGGAAAATGGAGGCCACTGATACACTTGAGCAAACTTGGTCTGTTCACTTTCCCACCAAAATTCATCTTGGAGACAGTCTGCACACTACATGTGTCGATTCTTCCAGGGACTTGGGTGGTTAGTCTGGAAGTGTCCAGTGCCAATTTCCATATTCCTTTCATCCAGCTTCACAAAAATTTCTGTGTTTGGCAGTTCAGTACGAGGTCTACTGTTTCAAGGCTCTCCCCTTTGGTCTCTTTCTCAGTCCTTGGGTATTAACAAGAGTTATGAACACAATCATGGAGATTGTTCGTTGCAGGACAGATTCCATGTCTTCCAACGACCTGGATGACCTGCTTCAGAAGCATCGGGACCCCAACATCCTATCAGAGAAACCGCTCTAGTCTGGAACAGACTCTGCTCCTTGGGATTTCTAGTAAATCTAGAAAAATCTGAGTTTCCGTCCAAGAACTTCATTCATCTTGGCATGCATTTCAAAACTGACTTGAACCTAATGAGTCTCCTGGAACCAAGGACAGAAAAGATATGTTCCACTGCACAGTCACTAATCCAATCCTTGCAGCATGCAAACGATGATTGGTCTGGTTTTGACTTCTTCAGAACTTCCATTGGGCTGACTTTACCTGCACTGTGTGATGTTTAGACTCATACTGGGACATTACGATTCCTCTGAGCCCATCCTTCACAAAGGCTCTTCACCCATGGCCAGACTTAGCCTTGCTGACTTCAGGCATTCCTCTTCAGACTTCCCCATTGCTGCACTCATTCTGTGCAGACGTGAGCGAGTCCCCTTGGGGAGCTCATCTGCTCCTGGACTTTCTCAAATGCAGTGGCTGTTAGGAAGTCCAGAACCCAGAACACATAACTCTTCTGGAGATGCGAGTGGTCTTTCTGGCACTTGCAGTTGGCCTCATCTCTTGGTGACAGTATGTTCGGACAACTCAGCAATTTAAAGAATCCTGACCGTTGAACGATGTGGCAGTGACAGTACATCTGTTTTGTCAAGCAGTATAAATTTCCTTGCTCATAAGACACATCCCTGGCAAACGCAGTGTTCCAGCAGACACTCTATCCTGGAAAGATCCAGTGTAACCATTGGAGTGGATGCTCAACAAGAACATTTTTCAGTCTATATGTTAGTGTCAGGAGACGCCCCATGTAGACCTTTTTTCAACCAGGTGGAACAACCAGTTTTTGTGTCACCAGTTCCAGATCCACTAGCTATGGCTGTGGACGCTTTATCGATTTCATGGGAGGGAATGTTTGCTTACGAATTTTCCCCACCTTCTCTCATCTTACAGACCTAAAAAAGGCATCCAAGGAGAAATCTCTTGATCCTGGTCTCCACTGAGATGGTCGAAGTAAAATGGGTGTATTAGTTTGTCACTCAGTTTCTATACATGATATTGTAATACTATCATATCAGTGTGGAATATACAACGAATTATTGTAAAAAACCAAAATCATCACGAAAATTGCATTCTGTTACCTTATGCACATGAAGAAACATCAAAAATGTTCACATTATCAGTTTTCCACACAGAACACCTGGGTTTTAGAATGAAATTTTGGCGTCATATACTTTACCATGTCAGACCATAGCATTCAACGGCAGTTAGTCAGCTCTGTTAGGCCGAAATTGTTTGTGGCCAATGCAGTAATAAGACAGTCACGTGATGCCCACCCTACTTCCGCCGTAGGCAGAAAGCCGATGTCCGCTTCCTGTTCCTCATTCTTCTTCGGCCTGCAGCCTAAGCAAGATAAGTCTTGTGCTCTGTCTTGCATTTCTTCTGCCTTGTGTAAAGATTGTTGTGTGTTTGCTTTCTTTACTTATTCAGTTTGTGGCTTGCACTAAACCCTGGGTACACTTGTCGTGTGAGGCGTTGTTGGCGAGGTTCTATTTCATTCTCGCTATTACACTCGCCTATTTATACGATTGTCGGTTGATTGTTGCTCTCGCAATTTTGCCCATTGTCTTGTCAATATCGCGACTGTGTCTTTTCATCGCCCTACCTAAATTGTCACCCACGCCGGGGCAGCTTCGTTTCCCCTTGCTGGGCTATCACCCATCTAAATTATTCTTGCCCCTCCGGCTTTCGGTGCCTAGCGCGAATTTTCCATCTCGCGCTCTCCGGTAATTTCTTTACCGATCTAACATTCGCCGGTCCCTCGGACCGCCATTTCCCTCCTCGCCGGTCGTCGTCGGCCATTTTGCCTCACCGCGTGCCATCCACGTGCATTGTACCTGGATTAGTTACGGAGTTTTCTCTCTGTTAGTAGCACCTCAGCCTTATTGTCTATACATAGTGCATATCAATCAAGTTCCTTGCGATCTTGCACTCCCATACTTAGCCTTTAGTAACGTGATCGAGTTTTTGTCCCATTCTCGATCCATTGTACTGTGGTCGAGTATCTTACGATCTCTCGGTCCACTATCACAGGTGTTTAGTCACAGTGCTGTAGCACTAGGTCGATCGAAGTTCAGTTCGATCGACTGACTTGTCTCCATTTTGTGTCTCCATTCCTCTCTCAGGGAAGGTCCGGCAACGACTGCCAGGGGTGCACAAGCCGTCCCTCCGCCAGGGAAGGCGGCCTTCTTGGCCCCCAATGCGGCCCCGGTTGGCTCCTTCCTCAAGGACCCCCGGAAGCCTGCAATTGCCTCCCTGTTCTCGGACAACCCGGCGACAGGGAGATGGCCATCTCCCAGGACGACCTCCGGCTTATCCCCAACCTGGCACCCCCCCACTCCGTCACGATCTCCATGAAGCACCTGTCGGAGTGGGACCGCATGGTCAGGATGGGGTTGTTACACACCTCGGCGGGACACGTCTTTGTGGACATGCTCCTGCTGCGGCGGACAGCGCAGCCAGGACTCACTTTAATCTCCTGTTGGCAGGGAGAGAGGCCGTGCTGTCACGGTCCAACATCTCCCCGGTGCTCAAGTTGGCCTTGCGGTGCATCCCGGGGTAGGACCAGTCGCTCTTCGGCGACTATTCGACTGCGGTCATATCACACGCAGTCGAAGAACGCAAGCAGGCAGCTTCGTTCGCGCCCAGGCCTCCCCCTCCACAGCCATGTCCTGCTAGAACCCCTGGGCGTTTCCCCACTGCCCAGGCCAGACCCCGGCCCTACCCCAAACAGGCATCAGCTCGCACTGCTCAGCCCAACAAGCGCCCTCATAACCCCCCTAGGCCAAGACCGAGACGCCTCACACCAAATTTTCGGTTTGGCCAACAGGTGCGGCCCCGGAGGTGACTGGAGGACTCAGCCCCGGGCTCACGGGAGCAGGGACAACCCTGGAAGTCGAGGAACTCCTCCAAAAAGGGGCCATCACGGAGATTTCCCATCCAAACCTGGGGTTTTACTCCCACCTCTTCGTGATCCCCAAACCTTCGGGAGGGTGGAGACCCATCCTCGACCTCTCCCCCCTCAACAAGTTCCTCAGACCCACCAAGTTCAAGATGGACACTCCGACCCAGATCAGAGACTCCATCCACCACCGGGACTGGGCAACCTCCATAGATCTGAAGGACGCTTACTTCCAAATCCTCATACACCCATCCCACAGACGCTACCTACTGGCAGGGACGGGTGTTCCAGTTCAAGGCGCTCCCATTCAACCTCTCCCTGGCACCCTTCCTCTTCACGAAGATCGTCAAGGAGATGGCCTCCCTGGCCAGACAGGAGGACATCCGCCTCCTGGTGTACCTGGACGACTGGCTCGTCCTGGCCCCCTCCCATGCCCAATGCCTATCCCACACCAGCCGCCTCCTCAACCTTTGTTCCACGCTAGGGTTTGTCACCAACCCCAACAAATGCGAGCTCAACCCCAGTCAGCGCTTCTCCTTTCTGGGTATGAGTTTCAACTCAGTCTCCGTGATAATTCCCCAACCCCAGAGAGGTCCGCCTGCATAGTGGACCTCATCTCCCACTTCCGCCTATCCTTCCACACCTCGGCCAGAACTCTGACCTCCCTCCTGGGGATGATGGAGTCCCTCTCGTCCCTCATTCCCCTGGGTCGGGTCCCCAAGCGCCAACTCCAAAGGGAGTTCCGCCGTCGTTGGTCCTAGACCTCCGACCGATGGGACCAGACCGTTCCCCTTGGTCCTTCGTTCCAGTGGGCTACGGAGGAGTGGCTCAGCCCCTCCACTCTTACCCCCGGGGTCCCCATCTCCCTCCCAACCCAGCCCCTCCAACTCTTCACAGACGCCTCCAACTCGGGCTGGGGCGCCCACTTGGAGAACTGTCATGCCTCGGGAGTGTGGGACGCACAGACTCCACGTCAACGGTCTCCACGTCAACGTCTTGGAATTGGAAGCGGTCAGGCTGGCCCTCCTCCGCTTCCAGTCCCAAGTCGAGCACCGATGTGTCCTCCTCCTCATGGACAACACTTCGGTAGCTTGTTACGTCAACAAGGGGGGGGGGGGGGGTGCTCACTCCATTAGCCTCTCCCTCCAGACAGAGGCCCTCCTTCGCTGGTGTCTCGCACATGGAGTCACACTCTGGGCGAGACACATAGCGGGGACACGCAATATCCTGGCAGACTCCCTCAGCCGGTCCAGATCCCTCCTACACACCGAATGGACCCTCAGCAGGCTAACCCTATCGTCGGTGTGGGAGCACTGGTTCAAGCCGGTGGTCGACCTATTCGCCACCCGGTTCAACCATCGTCTGCCAGTGTATGTCTCTCCTGTTCCCGATCCCCGAGTGTATGCTATCGATGCCCTCTCCCTGCCCTGGTCGGGTCTCAAAGCGTACGCCTTTCCCCCCTTCCCGATCCTCCACAAGGTGATCTGGAAGGCGAGACTGGAGAGATCCAGGCTCATCCTAATAACCCCATGGTGGCCGACCCAGTCCTGGTGTCCGGACCTGAAAGCCCTCTCCCATGTTCCCCCTCTCCAACTCCTCCCGAGGTGGGACATGCTCAGGCAACCCCGCTCCGGCCGCCCTCACTCCAACCCCCAGATGCTCAGCCTCCACGCCTGGCTTCTGTGCCAGCCCGGGTGCGAACATCTGCCCCTACCTCCCAGTCAGACAGAGCCCAGTCCGTCCTAGACATCCTCGCGGGGGCAGGGGCCTCACAGAACCTGCGGGACTTAGCCTCGGCCTCGCGCAGAGCCAGCACTGAGTCCCTCTATGATTACCGCTGGGAGAGATGGGTCTCCTGGTGCTCTGACAACTCTGTTCCCCATGATCGCCCATCCAATATCCAGATAGGCAACTTCTTATCCCACCTGTCCTCGGCACGTAAGCTATCTGCTAGCTCCATCCGGGGCTACAGGTCAGCTATCTGCACCACTATCTGCCAACTCGGCGGACCCTCTTTTGAGAATGACTTCCTTCTCAGAGAGCTCTCCAGGGGGTGGCTCTACGGGAGGCCCAGTCCCCTAGGCGCGTACCCCTGTGGGACCTCTTTATTGTCCTTGACGCTCTCAGAAAAACCCCTTTTGAGCCTATCGCCACCATCCCCTTCGACCTCCTTTCCCTGAAGACCACATTTCTCCTCGCCTTGGCTTCGGCCAGAAGGTGAAGCGAAATCCATGCCCTCAGCGGGGACCCCAGAGACATTGCCTTCCACAGGGACGGTTCTGTCTCCTTGAAGTTTCTCCCCGAATTCTTAGCTAAAAATCAATAACCGGGCTCTTCCGCTCCTTCCATCATCATCCGCTCACTGGCGGATATCCTGGGGAGACGAGAAGAAGGGGGAGGGACATGGACCTGTGCCCGTTTAGGTGCCTCAGATACTACTGGGAACGCTTGAGCCCCAGGCGCTCCTCCCAGAGACATCTCCTCATCTCCATTAACCCTAACAATGCCAAGGACATCTCGGCGGACACTATCTCTAGGTGGCTTTCCAAGACGGTCAGATCTGCCTACGCCCAGGCGTTCAAGGATCTCCCTGTCCCTTCCCCCCGGGCTCATGAGGTCAGAGCGCTGGCCACTTCCGCGGCATTCCAGCATTCTGTCCCCGTGCGCCATCTATTGGAGGCAGCCTTCTGGCGTTCGGAAAACCCCTTCATAAACTTTTATTTAAGGGACATCCGCATGACCAGGGCTGATGGTTCGAAAGGGATCTCTTTTGTGGCGGCTAATGCAGCTATTTCGGTTCCGCCCTCTAACCCCAAGAACCATTAGGGCACTCGGCCCTCCTCCGATTCCTTTAAATTCTGCTATGGTCTGACATGGTAAAGTATATGACGCACCAGCCGCCGTGGTGAAGTGGTTAGCGTCGCGGACTCCCGGCTGGGAGGTCGTGGGTTCGAATCCCATCAGAAGTCATGTGGGTTTTTCTGCCCCAACCGGCTCCTACCCAGAGTTGAGTTGCTGCGGACTCAGTTGGGAAGACTGGGACCACACAGTCGAGTTTCATCCACTTAATGGATGCGTTTCTGAGAGTGTTGCTCAAATTTCCTGACCAACACTGCAGGTGCCTGTATCTCTCGGGCCTGGTTGACGCTGGGATATATTATGAAAGGAAGCGTAGAGTACAGCCCTGTCATGTAGTCTCAGACCGAAATGGAAATCCGTAGCATCATCTTAATCATCCTCATTCTCATCGATCAGCATAAAAAAAAAAAAAAAGGTCTCAAAATTCTGTGGCCCTTCATGCCCTGCTCTCATGGTGACCTCAATTTCGATGTCCTCTCCACGTCTGTGGCTTTGGTTTGGTTCCGTCGGGGTCACCGGTATCGGCAAGTCCATGGGGGCTGTCGTTGGACGGACATGGTGGCGCCCTCAGGACGGAGAGCTCACTCACGCCGGCTCCGCGACTAAGCAATTATTGTCGTCAGTAGGGGGCTTAGTAGGTGGTGTCCTGCGTATGTTAGGTCAGAACAGGCGCCACTGAACACCACCGAAGTGACTCGGCAGCAGTGCAGTGTCTCCTCCGGTGGGTTGCCTCTTGACGACTTGACATTGACTGCTCCCTGTGGATTGCTGGTGCCGAGGCTGCGGTGGGGCCGACCGGGCTGTGGCTGTGGACGGGGTGTCGGAATGAGCGGTGTGGGTGCACTGCCTCTGAGGTGGCGCAGAGGTTGGAACAGCAAAAAAAAAAAAAAAAAAGTATATAACGCCAAAATGGGGAGTTTTTATTATACTCCCTGTTTGGCTAAGTATACTTCCCATGTCAGACTCTAATGCCCGCCCTACCTTCCCCTCTAGTGCCATGGTTCTCGGGGTTACCTTGCGTGCAGGCCTCAAAAGAATGAGGAACAGGAAGCGGACATCGGCTTTCTGCCTACGGCGGAAGTAGGGTGGGCATCACGTGACTGTCTTATTACTGCATTGCCACAAACAATTTCGGCATAACAGAGCTGACTAACTGCCGTTGAATGCTATGGTCTGACATGGTAAGTATACTTAGCCAAACAGGGAGTATAATAAAAACTCCCCATTTCTGTGTCACTGTATCCCCCCTCCCCCCTCCTCCCCAAATATAATAAAAGCACAACTCACAACACACACTTAAAGATGATAAAACATATATGTTGAGAGCAGCAGTCCAATAGTTTTTCATGATGTTGTACACCTGGAAACAAGGCTGCACGCACAAAGATGGGGTTGAAGGACACTGCCCACACACAGAGGTAGTTTCCTTTCTGATGCCCCTATTGCCTGCCAACAGTAACAGCCCTTGAAATCTGGATATTTCAGGACAGTCTGTTGGTTTCCAGTCCTTGATGCGGGCAAACCTCTTATGTGGATGAGAGACAGCTATCACCTGATCTGTGTAGAGGTTTGTCTCGGCAGTCAGTTTGTCCAGCATTTCATCATTGATGGAAAGCCGGTTTTAGTCCATTGGTCTGTACCCTCCAGTGGAATCTTCAGGGCCAGGTTCACCAGTCAACTCAGGGTTGCTAGGTGGTAGGTGGCATAAGGGGCTGGTCCAACACAACACCTCTCTGTCTCTGTACAGCAGCTTCCTGACCTATGCCTCTGGTCCCCTGTCCTATGCTGACACCTGTTGACATCAAATAAAAGTCATGTTCACACACACACACACACACAGACACACACACACACACACACACACACACACACACACACACACACACACACACACACACACACAAACACACACACACACATGTACACAGCAGAAGCACACACACACACACTCTCTCTCTCTCACTCCCTCACACACACACACACACACACAACAATAGCTGTACAACACATGCATCATTACTACTTCTCACTCAGTCTTAAGTATCTACTCAAAAACCATTTCATTGCAACACACACACACGCACGCACGCACGCACGCACGCACGCACAGCCTTCTGATTTTATTGCTGATGAAAGTTAGTCCAGTCACTGTCCCCTCTCGGAGGGAGCTTTTACTCCAGCCAAGGACCATGGAGATACCACTCCGATCCGGCGTACTTCTGTCTCCAAGCTGCCCTCGGGGAGGAGGGGGCGAGGGGCAATCTTGCCGTGGTTGGAGGGCTCGCGCTGTTCCGTGATTCCTTAGGCTCTGCTGGCGGGGGCATCAATACTTGGATGATAGGCTAGTTTTTAAAAATATTTCCAGGCCTGGAAAGTCAAGCTGATGTCTTACCTGATCACAATGTGGTAGGAGTTGATGCCCCTGGTAGGGCCTCCCATGTCAGAAAGGCTGAGGTTGAGTGCCCTGACAGATAGTAACCTGCCTTTGTCCTTTTCATATCTTCTGCTTTTCTTACTTGGCTCTTTTCTGTTTTCGTCTCCCCTTCAAGTCTTCTTTCCCACATTGTTCTTCTCTCTGTGGTCTTCTTAAGATCTGCATTTGCTGTAGGGTGCGACCTGTGATGGACGGGAATGAGATCCTGGTGATTGAGAGGGCATGGGCCCTCATCACATCTCTTTGGCTCAGACTTCTTCTAGACAGGAGGTACACTCTGGCCCAGGTTTATCAGTCGGCTACCCCTGCATGGGGCAGGATCAAGACAGGCAGTTCCCTGGCTGGCCAAGGTAACCCCTGCAGTGCTCGGCTCTCTGACCCCAGGAGTTGAGTATGATCAGGGGGATAGGGTTGGTGGGCTCCTGTTTGTCGTCTATCTCTTCTGAAGCCTGGAAGGAGTCAAGACAGTGACTTCTTGGCCATGGCCCCTGGTTGGACTCCGTGGCAGGTGGGTAAGGGAGAGATGAAACAAAATATATGAAACATGGCTTCTAATACCAAAATTCCCCCATTTAAAAAAAAAAAGCAAAGTTACTACAGCTTTAATGAAAGATTCATATCTGGACAGCGACTCGGATACAGAGACAAGGAGGAGGACAGGATTCTGGGGTTCCTGGCTTGTGGTTGGAGGGAACTGAACAGGAGAGGCCAGTTTCATCCCTAAGTCCATTTGCAATTCAGAAAGGATCTCAGGGAATTGCAGGGAGGATTGCCAGTAAAAAGGCTAAGGAACGGATCATTCCTGGTGGAGTGCAGAACCAAACTCCAAGCAGAACAGCTTTTAAGCACCACTAAGCTGGTGGACAGGGAGATCAGAGTGACACCCCACGAGCAACTGAACTTTCCAAAAGGTGTGATAAGATGCCCTGATCTGAGAGGAGTGTCAGAGGCAGAGAGATAAAGAGAGAGTTGGAGCCTCAAGGGGTGACTGATGTCCATGAAAGGATCAGAGAGAATAGCCACGAACACATTCTCCCTAAGCTTTTGTTCACCCAGTCTTCCAATGACCATCAAAGCTACCTGGTTGGTTAAGTTGACCTCTACATTCCTTCTCTGATGAGGTGTTTCTGCTGTCAATGATTTGGCTATGTCTGTGACAGGTGATTGGGGGAGGAGACCTGTGGTCAGTGCTGCAAAGCAGTCCATGAAGGGCCTTGCCAGGGACCAGCCCTTTGTGCCAACTGTTGTGGCAGCCACACTTTTTTCTTGCAGGACTGCCCCAAATGGAAGGTTGAGAAAAACATCAAGCAGGTCAAGACAGAAAGAAGAATTCTGTTCCATGAAGCCAAGACACTGGTGCTTGGCAGTCAGTCTCAACCAGCTTTTTATCATAATCTGCTGCTGTTAGAAAGATCCAGACAGTGTCTGTTTCTTGGCAGACAGAGGCATTTAATTTTTCTAAATGTTTACAGGAGACATCAACAAGTGGATCATGAAAACCTGCGTGAAAACCAGCAGTACTTCCATAACCAGGGCCTTCAGCAGAGGCATTAAACCCGCTACCCCCAGTCTCTTCAGCAGACAAAAAAGTCTGCTGGTGAGCAGGCTGGGAAACAGACCTCTCCCAGATCCTCCCAGCCTCGCTCCCCTTGGAAGGATGGGAACAGAAAACCGGCTGTTCCCCCCAAATGTCCTGGAGCTTATCCAAAAGGCCCTGTTGGGAAAAGCGTGGAGGTGATAGAGGTTGACGGGCTTCCGTCTGCCTCTTCATCCTCCACAAGAAAATAGGGTCAGGAGAAAAAACCACCTGGCCACAGACACGCATTTTAATTGAAAACAAGTTTTCTCCTTTCCAGTCAGACAACGAGGAAGCAGAAATGGAATAAGTCGTTTACCATTTTCATTTCCTTGCCATGATGGAGTCAAAAATTCTCCATTGGAACATCGAGTCTCTTTTCCAAATTTGAGGAGCTACAGCTGCTTTGTCACAGTCTAAAACCTGCTGTGATAGCTCTGCAAGAAACTAAAATTCAGAACCAGAGGAAATTCACTCTTTCCTGTTTTAATATTCTCTCAAAACCAGCACAACCCGCTGCAGATGGAGTAACTGGAGGAGTCTCACTACTCATCCACAGGTCTCTTTTTTCAGCCCTATTGGGTTAGATACTTCTCTTCAACCTTTAACCGCTAGAATAACTTTGCATAAAACAGAGTGTGTTCTTTATATTTACCACCATCTATTTCAGTCAGTCGACAAGAGCTGGTCAGCCTGATTAGAAAACTTCCACGACCTTTTTTGCTGTTGGGTGATTCTATCGACACAATCCTCTTTGGGGTAGTGTCAAATCTTCATCCAGAGCATTTTTGTTGGCACATTCATCAAGGAATGACTGTGCAGTAGTGTTGGGGCACACCTCTTTGTTTGCTCCTTTATTATGGCTCATGGCTTCTTGGACCACTGGAATTTCAGTGTCCCTGGCCGACCCTCATTATTGCTTATATTACATACAATTGATATGCTCCATACACTTATTTGGCTACGTGTGTGTGTGTGTGCGCGCGCGCGCGCACGCATGTGTGCTGTGTGTGCATTGGCCCTTTTTTCACATCAGCTTGATGTTATTGTGTATTCACTTTGCTTTACTGTTTTTTTTTACCAGCAAGTTGTGTCTGGGTGTGAATAACCATTGCCTACTAGACAGCATTGTCTTATAAGGTTGATTTGCATGGGTCTTCTCATATGTGTGCGTGTGTTTTGGCCCATTTATCACATCAGCTTGATGTTATTGTGTATTCACCTTGCTTTACTGGTTTTTTGACCAGCATCTCAGTGTGAATATCCATTGCCTACAAGACAACAGTCAGTGACATTGTCTTATAAGGTTGATTTGCATGGGTCTTCTCCTTTTCCTGATCCTGATACATTTTCTTTTCTCATAGTTGGCTTATGTTAATTGATACATAACGGAGAGCGTGGACAATCTTTTTAACTTCCAAGAATCATTGAGACTTCAGGCTATTTAGTGGCTGTGGCACCGAGTTCTGGGATGAGTTGAGATCAGCCTCGTGCATTTTGAGTCTGACCATTTATATGACTCCCGGGTGAGATTACCCACCATCCTTTTCAATATTCAGGCATTTGTTAGGACAGGTAAGTATGAAGAAAAGGAATTTTACTTCTAAAAGTAGTTTTATAATATGCCTATCTGTCCACACTTGGACCCCCTCCCCCCCCTTCCCGCAGTATGGAAAAGGGGAGAAAACTGAATTATGGCACAGGGAGCGAGTTGATTTGTGTTTGCAAGAGGAGACCACTCCTGTATTCCTGGTGGGTTTACAATAGAGTTAGCTTCCTGCTTTCCATTTTTTTTTTTTTTTTTTTTTTTTTAGAAATTCTTGATGTATAGCTTGTTCCATGCCAAGTGGAGATAAGGCATTTGTTAGGACAGGTAAGTATATCATAACACTACTTTTAGTAGTAAAATTCCTATCATTTTGTTCTATAGTTCATTATTTGCATTCTTTGATAATGTTTTGTTATTCTCCTGTCTGAGTAAGTTGTCTCTTGGTCTGCTGTGTGTGGTAGAGGAAAATTTTATCAAGGTTATTTCCATCATGAAATTGAAATTGCACCATTATGACACAGAATAAAATGGCTGCATGAATTATGGCCATTTCTGTTTGACTGGTGGGGGAAAAAAATTGTTGCAATCTCAACATTTTGAGAAGAAAGCAGTTGAGCCAAGGTTTTATTTAAAATAATGCCTCTTATTTAATTTTCTTTATTTATATTTTTGCTTAGTTTCTTTTCATAATTAACTTTTATATTGCAGTTGTTGTTCTTATTTCTTGTTTAAAGTCTGTACTGAGTTTGAACATGATAATTATAACGATTTCTTTTTTTTTATTAGAAATTTGGAAATTTATTTATTTGGGAAAAAAAAAAATCAGTTTTCACAAAATTAAGTGGTTCTCAGCAGAGGCCTTGATTATTAAATGGGATGGTTGGTGTGCATAAACTTACATGTTTGTGTGTGTTTTTCTGTCATGATAAAATCCTTTTTAACAAACTTCTGTAACAAACAACAACAACAAAATTTTTTTCTGCTAGTCTTGTTTTCCTGTGCTGCTTTTGATTTGTTAGTGTGAAATGGACTTATTTTAGATTTGTTGGTTAACGGAATATTTGTTGTGGTTACACACGGACACAAACCACCTGTAAAAAATCATATTCCAGTGAACAAATATATCTAGTAAAATTAGTCATTGCGAAACACTGTTGTGGATTCCTTATGGTTCTGGAGTCCTTTATTTACCATTGAAGGTTGCGACCATGTTTCTGTAGCACCGAGACTCTTGAATTTCAGTTTTCTGCTTGGAAAAACTATGTTTGTGAACTCATGAGTTGCTTTCTGTGTAAAAACTGTCTTTATTGTCTTCTTCAGTGTCAAGTTATTGATCCATACAGAAACAATGGAGCAGGAGGAGTGCTGAATGTGTTTTTGATCATGCCCAGGTTATGGCAGTATCAGGTTTTGAAACCTTTGAAGTGTGTATTCAAGAAGAGTATATAAGCAGTGCCTGAAATTCATGAAAAAGAATGACACTGAAGAGGCTGGAAGAAGAACCTGGAAATAGGCTGTCTTAGTCATCAGAGAATCATTTTCTGTCAAAGATAAGCAGAACAAAATCCCTGTGTAAACACATGACCAGCAGTGGGGCAGAACAGAGCTAGCTGGTTCCGAATCTGTGATGCAGTTTGAATTTGGTGATTAATGAGTTGGTAAGAAAGCGCAGATCATGATCATTTTAATAAAGAACATCAGTTAAGGTCTTTAAAGTTATGTAATTCATTTTGTGAACCTCTTAGTCTCTGATCTTCAATCAGGAAAGAGAGATTATTTGCATCTTGTGGTTCAGGAAACTGAATTTCGTTTTATTGTACAGATTACTTGCCAGAAATCAGACATTAGCTGTAAAAATTCATACACTCTTGTTTTGTGTGGATGGAATGTGATTGTTTTTCTTAACGCCTGCTGGTAAATGTGTCATTTCTGTTGTTTGAATAAATATTTCTTTGTAAATTTACGTTTGATGTACGAGTTTTGCATATACAACCCTCCGGGGGTTGCAACCTTGCTGTGGTCGGAGGGCTTTCGCGGTCCAGTGATCCTTAGGCTTTGCTGATGGGGGCATCAGTAATCGACTAGATAGCTAGGTTCTTGTTGAGGCTTCTAGGCCTGTATAGCCAAGTTGCTGACTGGCCTAAGCACTACATGGTAAGAATTGATGCCCCTGGTAGTGTCTCCCATGTAGAAAGGTTAAGAGTGATGGCCCAGACAAATAGTAACCCGCCTTTTTCCTTATCTTCTGCCTTTCTTACTTGGCTCTTTTCTGTCGTCGTCTCCCCATCAAGTCTTCTTTCCCACATTCTTCTTTTCTTTGTGGTCTTCTTGAGGCCCACCGTGTTTGCCATGCAGTGCGTCCTGTGATGGGGGAGAATAGGATCCTGGAGGTTGAGACTGCTGATGTGACTGTGGTGCATCAAGTCAACACACCTCTTTGGCCTGGACTTCCTCTAGACAGGTGGTGGAAGTGGCCCACTTCGATCAAGTGGCTGGTGGTGTGCATGCCCTAGCTGAGGCTAGAAGGTGGCGGCTTGGGTCAAACGGGTTTGGGAGCTTCCGTGGCAGGGAGGCTTTCAGGCCTGTGTATACTTCTTTTGAAATCCTGGTGCCCTGATGTACTGGATATCTGTATGAAATGGGCATCCCCCTTGTTGGGACTTGATAGTGGGTGGGAATCAAGAGAAATGAATATAAACCAACTCAACATGGCTCCAAGTCATAAACGACACAGGCAAGATTTGAATACGGACTGCAATTCAGATTCAGATCATGAGGTAAAAAATGTTTCAGGCTTCTGGCCCAGCTGGCTGATAGTTGAAGGAGTCGATGAGGAGAGACCTCCAAGCTTCACTTGGAAATGTTACTGAAATTCACTTCTTTGGTTGATCGTCCGATCAAGATATCTCCACACAAGACGCTCAACTCAAGCAAGGGCGTAATCAGATGCAGAGATCTAAGAGGAGTATCGGAGGCAGAGATCAAGGCAGAACTTGCATCACAGGGAGTGACCAATGTCTATCGAGTTCTCATGCGCAAGGGCCAACACAGGATCCCAACTGACACCCTATTCTTGACCTTTGCTCTACATCTCTTCCAGAGTTGATCAAGGTGGGGTACTTGAGAGTTCCAGTGTCACTATACATCCCGTCCCCTCTGCGCTGTTTCAAGTGCCAGAGGTTTGTTTGGCCATGTGAGGGATCGGTGCACAGAACAAGAGGTGTGTGGTACCTGCTGCCAGCCAGTTCACCAGGGTATGTGTGACAGTCCACCACTCTGTGCCAACTGTGGAGGCAACCACCCATCATCTTCCAAGACCTGCCCTAAATGGATAAAAGAGAAAGAGATTCAGAGGGTCAAGACAGAACAAAGAATCCTGTTCTTCGTGGCAAAAAAGATTGTCATGAACAGCCAACCAACTGCTGGAGTTCTGTTTGCAGCTGCAGTAAAGAAACCTTCAATGGTTAGCATTGGTGTGCAGATGGTTGAGTCATCACTTTCAGCAGAGAGACAATCGGAAACAAGGTCGGTAGCCTCCAGGCGGAATTTCTGTATGTGATGAACCCCAGGGTTCTCGGCAGTCTTCACCAGAACATGCAGCATCTTCAAAACCCGCTCCTGCCCCCAGGCCATCAGGAGGCAAAAAACTTACAGGCCCTACAGGGCGTCAAAAAGTGAAGATGATCAATGTTCCAGACAAGGTCACCCCACCGTCGTTGGGAATTGGTATTCTTCCCCATTCGAACAAAGCAGATATAGACCTTGGAGTAGTTTGTCATTTATCCAAGTTTCCTGATGACCCACCATGGACTTTCTTCACTCCAGAGATCCAGTTTGATTTAGCTTTATACCGTAAAGATTCCACTAGTTCCTTGGCATACAAGTCCCTTTTTGCTGAACTGTGTTTGAAGTTTCCATCATTCAAAAGAATTTACTCTGACAGTTTCAAATCTGAGGAGGGAGTTTCCTCTGCTGTGTTTTGTGCAGCAGATGCCCCTTAGAGGTGTTCTGAACACATTCCCATGGTCTTTAAATCGAAACATAAGGATTTACTCATTTTGTCAGACTCACTTTCTGCTTTGGAGTCCGTTGCCGGCTGTAATCTCAAGCACCCTCAACTGCTGAAAGTATTCAAACTGTAGACCTCTCTGAAATTAGATGGATACAACATAGTTTTTGCTTGGGTTCCCAGCCATGTGGGCATTTGAGGCAGTGAGGTGGTTGATCAACTTGCCAAGAGTGCCAACAGATTTATTTTTCTCTATTAGGAAATTTGAATGAATGCTTGTTGAAAATGTATTTGAAAGCAGCAAATCTGTTATTTTTGTGATTTGAAAAAAGTGCTGTAGAGCACTTCCTGTTGTATTGTTACCCATCTTCCATATTGCCTTCTCCTTCCCACTGAAGCCTTAATTTTTTTTCATTTTCATCTACAGGAAGTTTGCATGCCTGCAAAGCAACAGAAAGGATAACATTCAGAAAGGTGTTTGTATCCATATGCCACATTTTTTCTTAATGATTTTCTCAGTTTCTTAAATGTTCATTCTTTCCACAGGTACCATCCATTAATGAGTTGGAGCAGCGCATGCACAACTTGCTGCGCTTACGAGCCATTTATTTGCTGCAGAGACGGCAGCAGGATGTACGAGACCAGTGCCAAGACTATATGACGAGTCGGTATCTTGCGCCTCGCTCTTGCCCCGTTCTCTGAATCGGGACAGCTTCCAATGGGTTAGAACAGGTTCCAAGTCCCGTCTGGGGAATAAGGGGATTAGGGTCATAGATGATTTTCCCGTATTTATTTGTTATGTTAATGCACATAGGTTTTTGTTCAAACCTTGCGTTTATTCAGAATATCCAGCCTAAATCTTTCAGTTCCCTCACTGCATTCAAATCAGAATAAAGCATTTCTTCCCATTGTTTACAACACGCCTGCAGTACACACCGTGTTTCCTGTCTTGGAGCCAGACAGTGTGGAGGGAATTGGGGAAAGACAATATGAAGCTCCTTCATTCACCAGTCATCACAGTGCCTGTGTGCCTGCGCGCTGTGCTTTTCAGTAGTGGAGATGATTTTCACAAGGTTCAAACACAAAAGTAAGAGATGATCTGAAAACCTTTGTCAGATGGTCTTCTGGTATTTAATATTTAGAAAACCAACAGATGAAAGTACAACTTGTCAAGTTGATGAAAAATCCCAGTTATGTTGAAGCATTTTTTACCAAAAGTTAATGGAATTTAACTAGTTTCACAGATGTGCAGTTACAAATGTGTTAAACCAAATGACAGTGCCAAATCACAGTTGCTGTGCAAAGTGGCTTTAAAAGGTCGAGAACTCTGGGGAGACCAGATCCACACCTAGCTGTTTTGGTATTGTTTCTTGGGTGTCTTTTACCATGGGGAAGGTCCGAAGATAGTTAAACTGCTTTCTCTGAGAAAGTTTTTCTGCCACTTATGAACTTGTGGAATTGTCGGTAATGAATAGTGGTAACTATATATGTAAATGAATAACAAAAATACACACACACACACACAACACACACACACACACACACACACACACACACACACACACATACACACACACACACATATGAATGTGTGTGTATATATATATGTGTGTGGGGGGGGGTTGGATTTATATTGTCTTTGCCTTTTATTGTGGCTTCTTGTGTGTCTTCAGTAGTGTATTATAAAAAGACGTGGTGAATTGTGTCTCTGATTCATGTTTCTATCAGCAGTTTGTATTAGATAATTTATGTTGACCATACTTCAGTCAGTGTTCTTTTAAAGCATCTTTGTGTTAGTTCCCTGTTACAGTTACAAATGATCTGGTGTGTGTGCGTGTGTGTGTGTGTTTGTGTGAATGTACCTTGTTAATGTATTTATGTATGTGCTCCTGAATATAGATTGTGTAGTTGTATGATTTTGTATCTGACCAATTTTTAGTCATATCTAATTTGGCCCAGATTTGTCTCTTGAACATTTTCTAGAATTTTGCCTTTTGAATTGGAGAACCAATCCAGCTATGATAGTTGCATTCTTAATTGAAAATGTCAGCAAATCATACAAGTCATTGATGATCTGTATTGTTTACTTTGAAAGAGGGTGAAAGTGATTTCTGATTTTTTTACAATGTAAATTATGTGCAGCTTTTATTATAATGAATTTTATAATAAAATCCACTGAAAGCAATGCATGGGATGTAGAAGGTGCATACACCCTGTATTCACACTTTTTAAAAAACAAACAAACAAAAAGAATGATGAGCCAAAGTCCTAGTGTTCTATATGCTGAAGGACACTTTAAATACATTGCTATTTGAACACCACTTTTCTACACACACACACACACACACACACTCACACACGCACTCTTGTTTTTGATTTATAATAGCATGGTGTTATGGTACATTGAAAAAAAAAATGGCATATTAGTTAATGGGCAGATTCATTTAGATTTGACAAAGTTTATGTTATGAATGACCAAGTACTTAAGTAGCTACATGGTAATACTAAGATTTTAGAGAAATGAAAAACTAATGTTCAGTAATTCCTCAGGTAAGTCTTGGACAATAAATAGCTACTTACATAGGTATGCACAGTTGCATTGGAAGGTGATTTAGTTGGTGTCTTTTCTTTTCTCTGCAGACAAAGCAGCCAGTCAAGTTGTTATGGGCACTGAAGAGGAGCAAGCCAAGCAGCGCAGAGCTGCTGAGCGTGAAGCCAGACGGTAAGGAACATTTAGGAATTGCTAGTGATTTCAGAATTTTGTGGTGTTCATGCATTTTCTTTTTTTTACACCTTTATTTTTATCACTTTAAAAAAAAAAACAACATTTAGGAATGTGTGGGACCATTTCATAATTTAGATTAGCAACTCTTAAGTTCTGGTAGCTATCTGTTGGTTGGATATATTGTCATCAAGAACAGAAGATGATGAACAGTCTGTTACTAAGCACATTGCATCATGGATTTTGAATTGAAAAGATTAAATTGAAAAGATTGAACACAGATTCACAGGCTCTAAAATTGATGCTGATTTGGTCATTTCAGCAACACAGTCCTCCCAGTTTAGTGCAGAATGAAGGTAATTGATTTGATTGTTCTAAAGATATATATTGAGTGTGAATGGCGCTGTACCTACTTTTATCTGGTACACCAGACTCCGAGAAGGTATTGATTGGAAAGGTGGAATTTTCAATTTTCCAGTTCTCGACGAAGAAGAGGTCGTGAATCACGGAACATTGCCAGTCACCATGAAGGTCTTTCATCTGATGACGAAGAGAGCCAGGCGGACATGACCAAGTTCTGCACAGAAAGGGGTAGGTGCCACTTAATATTCTCCCCAGGATGAAATCACTGTAGTTTTTGAGCAGTAAAGTGTATTTGCAAGTTTCATAGTTTTCAGTCATTTCAGCTTTTTGAAAAGTTTTCTAGGTCAGAAAATTTTTTTTTTAATTTTAGTGAAGAAAATCTTGAATTTCAAGATGTTATCTATGTAGGGTCACTGTTTGAGAGCAGTCAGTACAATACCGTCTGCTCGAACTGATCTATGCTGCACTGAGCTCCCCTAGATTAAGCAGTTGTCCTGAATGGATTCTTCCCTTAGTCTTAGAGTATATAGCCTCGAGGCACTTGGAGCTAATCTCTGTCAGAAGCCTCACTCTGGAAACCTGTCTTTTAATTAACCTGGCTTCTGCATGTAGGGTCCCTGAAGTGGCATGAAAATGGCTCAGTTACCATGTCCATGTGCCGTACTTTTTTTTAGCTGAAGCCACAAAGGCTGAAGAATCTGACGATTATCCTGCCTCTGCTGGCCCCTTCGTCGTCTTGCACCAGGCACAGACATTCGAAGGAGGAGCAGGTTAACTGTCCTGTCAGTGCGCTGAAGGTCTACCTCCAGGAGACAAGAGTCAGACTCCTGTGACTCGCGCTTTTGGCATGGCAGACTGGGAGCCACTGTAAGACCCTAGACGATAAGCTTTTAGCTTAGACAGGTTATCTGCCAGGCTTACATCTTTGGACAGAAACCTCTTCCCCCCAGAGGATATCAGGGCATATGAAGCCTAGGCTGTGTCCGCCAGATGCGCCCTATGGCGGAATATTGTGGTACCTGACGTTTGCCAGGCAGTCCGTTGGAAAATCGATGACCACCTTTGGTAGGTTCTATCTCAGAGATATGACTAAGGACATGAGGGCTTTGGACTGCCTTGGAGGAATAGTCGTAGCAAGCAAACCACCTTTCCAAAGTGAAATTTTTGTTCTCAATTTCACTCTTTAGATAAGATTTTACAACAGTTTCAGCAGTTACTCATTCATACTTTTTAAAGAGTCAAGAAGCTCTGTGATACATTCCATATCATGCGCCACTCACAATGAAACATATTCTTTTAGAGTGTTGGGATTTGCATGATGTGAGACACAAACATTTTACCGCAGATTCCATGAAAACCTTGTTCAGAGATGTTCGAAAACCTTGTTAAAAGAGATGAACATTTTTTCATCTGTTGACATAGCATTTTACAGCAGATTCCATGAAAACCTTGTTCAGAGATGTTCGAAAACCTTGTTCAGAGATGTTCCAACTGAATTTTTGAAAGAGATTAACATTTTTCATCTGTTTTGAAAGAGTTGAACATTTTTCATCTGATCTGAGATTTTACAGTGGAAAGATTTTTAACAAAATTTCGAGTGTGTTTTTAGAAGATGTATTTTAAAGGGTGGTGTGAATGAATGACTTGTGAATTGACTTTAGTGCGGTGACAGCCCTGATACGGCCGTTTGCAGTTGGCTGTGCTATAAGCAACATTACCTTACCTTACCCAAGAGAGTTAATACTATCCAGCCGCAGGTGGCACACACGGCACTATTCCCTGGTCCCGCAAGCTCACGCACGGCGCTCAGTCCCTGTGGACGTGCATGTTTCGTCACTTTTTAATGTTTTTTACGGTAGCTAGACAACAATTGACAGCGTTGTGTTAGGTGTCACAGGAAAGAACAAACACTCAACTAATTGAACATAGTAATTTCGATTCAGTTACTTTTAATGTGTTGACACAACTGTCCGTTGAAAAACATGGCTGACAAGTTAAACAAAAATTCCTTGTTTACATTGTATTCCATTCTTTTTACAACACGCTGTCAGAATCAGAAGCAAACAATTAAGCGACATTGCCATTATTTGCATTTGCCGTGTTTTGATCAAGTGCATTTGTGTCCAAATCATCCAAATGGGCCTCATCGGCGACTACGTGTGACGCGGCGGTGTCTGCTGCTGTTGAATGTTGATTTGCATCAGAATCATTATTTTCGGCTGCATCTTCAAATAATTCACTATCCACTACACTGTCATAATTTTCAGTGTCTCTGTCGCTGCCATCATCATCAGATCCACTTTGTAATATGACTTCAAGCACTTCATTGAGCAAGAAATGGGTACCACCCCTTCTCCTGGCCGACATTTTTTCTGGCACAGGAAATTCCAGCTGCGCTTAGCGGGAAAGCTGAGTGCCAGTTCCTTGGTGTCAAAGCTGCTGCAGTCAGCCAGGTTCGCGATAGAGCACTAAAAGTAGGGTCTACAACTCGCTAGGACATCTCCAAGACTAAATTTAGAAGTTATTTCCCTGAGACTATTGCAAGGAAAGTGTAGGAATTTTTTATGTTCCCGTCCGCCGATAGTACTGTCTGCCCATCTGCCGGCCTTGG
This sequence comes from Conus canariensis, assembly GCA_033310375.1. Lineage (NCBI taxonomy): Eukaryota > Metazoa > Mollusca > Gastropoda > Neogastropoda > Conidae > Conus > Conus canariensis. The sequence goes on from CM065727.1 coordinate 15,208,751, forward strand.
CTGATGCAGCTGCAAGGGAAAGAAATCCAGTCCGCCTCTCTCGGCGGACACGGCTGGTAAAGGTTAATCTGTGTTCATTGGTATCTTACAGTTTTAGTAGTATTTGAATACTAAGTCTCTGTTGGCTAACATGGTGGGAAATGATGGAAATATTTAGGAGAGCTGGTTTTGCTGATGCTTCCTCCTTGCTAGGTAGTATTTGATCCCACATGATATGCAGAGAAGGTAAAAAGTGATTGATATCTGTTACTTTGATGGAAAAATCCCAAATAAACCTGATAGATGCAGGTGAATGAACACACAGACCAGTATCCTCATGAACTTTGTATTAATGTACTTGTATATGGACAAGTGATCATGTAGGGGCATATTGTTCATGTGTGTGTGCAGGCATATAGTTACACACACACACATAAATACCGCACATACATGTAATGAAATTTCAGATTTAGATGTAGCTCAGAAGAAAATCATTTCTAGAAATCTTGTTTCAGGCAAGTACTTATACATTTCCATTTCTTAGATGATTTAGTTTTAAGTGGACATACACAAGAATTTCTCTATGAGAATTTTCTCCAACTTGAAGCTTTCATTTATAGTCTGCTTGTTGTACAAGATGTCCCTTTGTAATAATCAAATTAGAATTGATAGTATGATCTTATTGAATGTTTAATCTTTTCTCTGTCAGAATGTATTTGGTATTCTCAATGTAAGCTAGTTTACCATTTTCATTGAAATGTCTTAAGACATGTTTGATATTCATTTTGAATCCCTTATTTACAGATTTTATACATTTAACACTTTGCCAGATGTATTTATGCATTACGTGTGTGCAGTCATGTACACTTACACACACACACACACACTCACACTCACACACACACACACACACACACACACACACACACACAGAGCTTGTTTTGAATATTTAAAATTCTGTGCATCATTGATTATTCTGTCTTATGCAGTTAGTCTTCGTTAGCACAGTCTTCGTTAGCTCTGAATTTGCTGATGGAGTTTCTTTTCCAGATAGTATCTGAGAATTCCTTGCTAGATAGTATCTAATCCCACTTGACATGCTTACATGGTATATAATGTTCTATTATAAGTAAGCTTGATGGAAAGATCCTGAATTAGCTAACCTGTGTGGTACACTTAAATGGATGCACATTTGTCAATGTACACAGACTTTTTCCCCCCAACATTTTCATTGATGTCTTGTTTATAGTATGCGTACATGCATGCATGCATACCTGTTTATCTTCATAAGTAAGTGGACACTACGCAAATACACTCTCGAGATTTTTTTTGAAAATTTGCTTTGTGTTTGAGAACTGTATTTTGAGGGCTGGGTGACAGATTTCATTGGATAGGTAATGTCACATTTACTTCACCAAGTCACTGATTTGAACATCATCTAAACATTCCAGAAAACATCATTGCAACCTCCAGAACTCTTTTTGATGATGCATTGGAAGACTTTACCGAGATGGATCTGATCCGCGGGAGGTTTGAGAAGTGGAAGGAGCAGTTTGGGGACACATACCATGAAGCCTACATCTCCTTGTGTATCCCCAAACTGGTCAATCCCTTTGTCAGGCTGCAGTTATTGAACTGGAATCCTTTAGAGGTGAGTGCAATGGGGGGAGAAGGGGGTGGGGAGGGGGTTGATGTGTGTTTGGAGTGGAACTGTTGGAATGCTGGCTCCCTTGCTGTTCATTGGGCACGCAGAGCATTAGTGTTCTGTATAATCATCCCAGTCAACTGCAAGGATGAAATCTTTCCCACCTAGTTCATTTGCTGCGAAGATGTTCAAAATGGTCTAGTTGACTGATAGTAGATTTCACGGTGGCCTGAATACAATGTCAAGAAAATATAGAATTGTGTGTGTTCATTTGCCAGGCTGATGTGGAATGAGAATGATGAATTATTTTTGTATGGGGAATGATGGATCACATTGTTGGCTCTGACACCTGATGAGTGCCATTTGCTAGATAGTATCTGACCCCATTCCAACAGCCTTTGGTACAAACAAAATTGTGCACCTGCATATTTGAAACGAGCTTAAAACTGTCCTGCTATTCCAGTAATCTTTCATTCTTTCTGGCCTCCCTCCATCCTCATATCCTTAGTCTTCCCCCATTACTGATCTGATCTTACCTCTTTTTTTGCATAACTTGCTTTCTTTTGAGTTTCTGAAGGAGATTAATATTTTTCATCTGATCTAAGATTTTATGGAAGAAAGATTTTTAACGAAGTTTCTGGTATGATTTTAGAAGATGTATTTTAAAGAGATGTGTGAAAGTTTTGTATTTTTTTTATTTTTGTTTTTGATGACTTGTGAGTTGATTTTAAAGTGGTGACAGCCCTGATATGGCCCATTGTGGTCGGCTGGGCTATAAGCAACATTACCTTACCTTACCAAACCTCATTCAGAACTCTGTTCTCTATAGCCCATTTACTTTGCAGACCGCTTCAAGCAGTGGCAGCTCGAGCTACTCTCCATTAAACAATAACTATCTGTAGCTTGTATCTATCTCCAAGTATCTGTGTCGCCAAACAGGACCTCATTTCGCTCTTGGAGCAGCTTCCTAGAGCTTCCTGTTATTGGGCAATCTGAATGGTCATTTTCCTACATGGGGAAGCAAGAGATCTTCACCAAGGGGTCTGGTTTTAAAGAAGGTGTTTTCAGAGCTTGATTTGTGTGTCCTAAATGGGAAATTCCCCACTTACTTTCACTCCGCTAATGGCACCACGTCTTGTTTGGATCTTTCTGTTTGTGATTCTTCATTGCTTTTGGAGTTTGGGAGGTTGACGACAACCTACATGGTAGTGATCACTTTCTTGTGTTCATCCAGTGTACAAATGCAGAGTTGGAGTCCATACCAGAACGCCTCAATTTTAACAAAGCAGATTGGGACCTCTTTGTCACTAAATTTATTAATGATCTGGAAGAGGACAAGATCCTGACAAGTGAGTATTCAGCCGGAAGTCTTTCAGATTTTATTCTAAATTGTGCTAAATCAACCATTCCTACATCTTCCAAGAAGCCCCAAATGCCAAAAGTTCCTTGGTTCAACTCTGAATTTTCTTACAAAGCCCTCAAAGAAAAATTACCCTGCAATTTTCCATTGGATAACATGGAAGAATACAATCTTCCTTTCACTTTAAATGAACTGAAATCCACCTTACTTTCTCTCCTGGTATAGATCAAATCCATTATAAACTTTTGAAAATCTTCCACAAAAAGGTCTGAACATCCTGCTATAAGTGTACAACCATGTATGGACTACTGGGTTCTTTCCACCTTCTTGGTGAAAAGCCCTCATACCTATTCCCAAACCTGGAAAAGACCTTTCAAATCCATCAAATTACTGTCCGATAGGTTTGACCAGCTTATCTGCAAACTGATGGAAAAAATGGTCAATGCTAGACTCATATGGAAAGTGGAAACCGACAGTCTTCTGGCGAAAGAACAGTGTGGTCTCCGCAAACATCGAACTACAGTAGACCATTTGACCCGTATGGAATCTACACTTCGAATCGCCTTTCTAAACAAACAACACACAGTAGCTATTTTCTTTGACTTTGAGAAGGCCTACGATACCACCTGGAAATTTGGGATACTTTATGATCTCCATGATCTTGGTTTTCAAGGTCATCTTCCACTATTAAATTTTTTTTGGCAGAACGACAGTTTCAGGTTCAGGTTGGCACGACTCTCTCTGATGTTCATGAGCAGGAGTTGGGTGTTCCACAAGGGAGCATACTGTCTCCTGCTCTCTATAGCGTCAAAATCAGCAACATTGTTGATTCAGTTCAACAGGATTCTGGCTGCTCATTGTTTGTAGATGATTTTGCCGTCTATGCAACTGGAAGCTTGTACCCAAGTGTCCAGTGCAGGCTCCAGCTTTGTGTGGATAAAATTTCTGCTACTAAGATACAGTGCATTCACTTCCATAATTTTCAACAGTTCTTTGCTTATCCTGAAATCCAAATAGGGAAATCTGTCATTCCAGCTGCAAAAGAGGCCAAATTTCTCGGAGTTATTTTTTGATAAAGGCTCAACTTTCTTAGTCACATTAAAAACGTAAAAACTTCTTGCCAGAAAGTTTTGAACATTCTGTGGGTCGTAGCACACACTGACTGCGGTGCTGATAAGAAAACTTTGCTGCACCTCTACAGAGCCTTGGTCCATTCTAAACTGGGCTGTTGTTGTGCTGTGTACGGCTCTGCAAGACCCTCTTATCTGAAACTCATGGATCTTATTCACCATCAAGGGTTTCGTCTCTGTCTTGGAGCATTCCGCACCACCCCTGTGTACAGCCTGTATGCAGAGGCAGGTGAACCCTCATTAACCAACCGCAGGCTGAAACTATCCTTGAACTCGGACTGTTCTGTGAACTGGAAAACACTGCCTATGACTGTTTTCAACCCTCAGTTTCAAAGTAGATTCGAAAAAAATCCCAACTGTATTCCTCCGTTTGAACTTCGTACTTCTCACGTACCAAAACTCAGTTAATCCATTTCCACAATTTTCGTCAATTTTTTGCTGATCCTGAAATTCGTCTGGACAAGTCCACCATTCCAGCTGTAAAAGAAGCCAAATTCCTAGGAGTTATTTTTGATCAAAAACTCAACTTTCTCACCCACATTAGAAACCTCAAAACCTCTTGCCAGAAAGCTCTGAATATTCTGCGGGTCGTAGCACACACTGACTGGGGTGCTGATAAGAAAACTTTGCTGCACCTCTACAGAGCCTTGGTCCGTTCCAAACTGGACTATGGTTGTGCTGTGTACGGCTCTGCAAGACCGTCTTATCTAAAACTCTTGGACCCTATCCACCATCAAGGGCTTCATCTCTGTCTTGGAGCATTCCGCACCACCCCTGTGTACAGCCTGTACGCAGAGGCAGGTGAACCCTCACTGTCCAAATGCAGGCTGAAACTATCTTTGAATTACTATATCAGACTTCTCTGAACCGGAAAACCCTGCCTATGACTGTGTCTTTGACCCTCAGTCTCAAAGTAAATTCGAAAACAACCCCAACTGTATTCCGCCATTTGGTCTTCGTATGCAGCCTCATGCGCGGAATGCAGGTCTAGACCTAAGAGTTGTGTCCGATTTTTCCAAGTTTCCAGATCAGCCTCCATGGACCTTTTCCACACCAAAAATTTGTTTTGACCTTGCAGCTTTTCGCAAAGAGTCCACCAGCTCTCTGGCATACAAGGCATTGTATGCTGACCTCTGTTCAGAATTTCCATCCTACCAAAAAATTTTCACTGACGGTTCCAAGTCTGAAGATGGAGTGGCATGTGCAGCCTATTGCCCTGGTGCTCCTTCTCAGATACTGTTAGAACATATTCCTTCAGATGCTTCTGTCTATTCTGCTGAGCTTACTGCTCTGGTTCTGGCATTGAGGATAAGCTCTCAATCAACAAAGAAGGACTTTCTGGTTTTGTCAGATTCGCTGTCTGCTTTGGAGGCCATAGCTGGTCGCAACCTTCAGCATCCCGAACTTTTACACTTTTTAAAACTTTTTACCAAGTTGAAAGCGTATGGTTACAACATTATTCTGGCTTGGGTTCCTGGTCATGTTGGCATTGGAGGGAATGAAATGGTTGATCGTTTGGCCAAGAATGCCACAACAGAGAAATTGTCCAACATATATATTCCCTGCTCAGATCTGAAACCCAAAATTAACGATTATGTCAGAGACCTCTGGCAGGAGGATTGGAACACACAGACGGATAACAAACTCTTTCAGATCCGTCCAAACCTTAAGGCAATGTGAGGCAGTAAAATCTAATTTTCAGAATATAGGAAATAAGACATTTTTTGTTATTTGAATTGATACTACTATGAGTCCTATCAGGAAATATACCAACAAATCAACCTTATTTTTTATCGTTGCCATGGCAACCAAGATAAACATCCGCCATATTGGATTTTTAAGAAATGATTTTACTCAGGTATTATCCATCACAGATCCATGATTTTTGGCACACATGTACACTATGAGTATCTTTACATTCTAATAGAGAGATGTTTTTGATTTTGTGCAATATTAATTTTTAGTGATTTTTAAGAAAATATTGCCTCAAATTATCAGCGGTATCATGCAATCTACATCATGAAAATAAAAAATAAAACAGATTAAAAAAAATCATTCTATAAAAATGTCAATAAGACAACGATGTACAAATGTGCCAAATTTCATTAGATTTGAATAGACAGTTTCTGAGAAATTTTAATACTTGTACAGTATGCCGAGCAAAAACAGAAAATGAGAAAAACGCAGACAAAAGGAGCACAAACATAGTGACACACACATGGTTTACTTACAGACTTGGTAACAAGTTTCAAATCCCCCAGCCAGCCCCACAGCACAACACTACACAGTCAGAACTGCCCTGCAGCATAGGCAGGGCCCCCTTCCAGCATCATCAGCTCCTCCTGTCTCTTCAGTCGGGCAGCTCGAACTGTGTCCCGCCGCTTGTTGGCCTTGTCTCTGTGGAACTTGAGGCTGTTCCTCTCCCTCTTCTGCTGCCTGCTTGCCCCTAGCCTCTTCATGTGAGTTCCTCTTTGAAAGCCAAAGAAGCTGGCAGTGTCCTGAGCAGCACTTGGGCCAAAGTTGAACTCACTGATGGCTGTGTAGACTGCAAACATCACCCGCCGGCGTGAGGCGAACTTGTCTTTGGTACACCAGGACCAGATGAGGCTGTGCAAGCACTCACTGGAGTTTTGAGTTTTGCCAGCAACACACCTGTTTAGAAACTGAGTGTCTGTCAGCCTTTCATAGATTGGTTCCAGGTGCTGGTGCAGTTTTCTGTAATTGAGAGGGGTGTGGATGAGCTTATCATGGTGACCGGGAACCTGACGTTGAGCCAGAGCAGCCTAATAAAAGCACCAGGAGTCAACACCCACAGGGCACAGTTCATGCTGGGGCTTGCTTTCAGTAGAATAACAATGTTGAAGAGAAGCCTTGATAGCCTTTTTCATTTCTTCAGCACTGCTACTCTTGCGGATGGCACGGTTGTAGTAGATGGTCAGCTTCCATATGGCATTCTGTGTTAGATTACCATGGCCACGACCTCCAAGGGTGATACCTTTCTTCTGACAATCCGCCACTAGATTTTGCAAAGCTGAACCAAGCCGCTTGCTGACATGATTGATGCACTCTTCCTTCTCTATCTCCACCTCATCACCATAAGGTTTAATGGCTGTCAGCTCATTGTAGGTCTTGGCATCCCCATCTGACAGCAGGACAGTGTATTGCAGTTTGTAGCGATCCACTGAGCGCCGCCAGATCACACGAGCTGCCTCCACCTCCATCATGCCAGAGGATCCTGTACACATAAAGTTTGATACAATGTTACTGGGCTGATATGCCGTTATCATGTGTGTATGTGTATGAGTGAATGCATGTGTATATATAAATGCACAACTTTGCTTTCATGATTTACAACACACACACACACACACACACAACACACACACACACACACACACACACACACACACACACAGTCACACACATAACTTGACATCAAAACCAAATTAAAAAAAAAAAAATTTGGAAGACTTCCTTTGATTCTCTGTGTGTGTGTGTGTGTGTGTGTGTGTGAGAGAGTGAGTGTTCAAGTAGTTCACACTGCTTTTCAGTTTTCTGTTTGATTTTGTGTTCATAATTTTTTTCAAGCATACTGTCAATACAACTACAACTGAGACACTTGAAATAATGCACAAAAAAGGACAAAAAATATAGCTCACCTGTAAAATTCTTGTCACATGTTTCAAGATGTTGAACCACCCATGCAGGATACTCCATAGGGTTCTCTGCATACAGTTTCTTCCCCGTGGATTCACACACACACTTGACAGTAGGTGCACATGACATGAGCATCAAGACACAGCCCTGTCAGAAGATCCACCACACAACCTACTCCAATATGAGAACTGTGTCCTCTGGTTAGCCAAGTGCCATCAAAACTAACACTGATGTCAAGCACATCATCAGGGCCAAGGGGGGTGTTGTGCATGGACTTGCCTCACATACTCTGCTGTGTGTGCAAAGTATCTTTCAAAGTCTTCTAATTTATTGTACAGTTTGCCTGCTTTCTTGTGAAAAGTTTTGTGGTGCAGTCCTTGGAGATCCAAGCTTTCACAAAATTTGTTGAAAGTTGCTCCCAAACCACACACTAATGCAGAATACACAGCTTGCCTGTTGACAGTGTAATCTTTCATCTCTCCACCACCTCTCTCTGCTAAAAAATCTTCTGTGCCCTCTACAGCTTGTTCACAGCTATAACAGTACGCATATCCGTGCACAGCTAACCCACATGGTTTCTTCCTATCAGTTCTGAAACACAACGTTTCATTTCTGCACTGGGAGCAACTTAGTTTTTTCACAAATCTGTCAACACAGCTGAAGTCGACAATCCCTCGCTTCGACGATGTGCTCTCCTCAACACAGTCACCAAAGGCTGATGTAGAGGCACTCTCCAGATTTCTGACAGCTTCATATGACTGGTGTTTGAACTGTGCGTGGGTTTTACCACCTAACACAGAATCCTGAACACGTGTTGATGTTACGGCACTGACGAACACGAAGCAGTGCTTGTTGAAGGCACTGACGCCGGGTCATACTCAGGGCCGATTCTCGTCGATCTTCCCCTTTCTTGCGAAGCTTTGCACTGCCTTGCATACGCGAGGTGTTTTTTTCGCTTCGACTTGCTTTTCTTAGCCGACTGAATAGTAGACTTTTTTACGCGAGCCATTTTTTTATCTCTGGTCTTCGATCGAACACGATGTAAACAACCGCCATTTCCAATCTCGCGGGTGTCACGTGACCCGAATCAACGAATGAGGCGGCACGTTTCCGCGTCATTCTCCATATAAGGAGAATGTGGTCATATGCTAATGATCTAAAACGACTTCCAGTCGGAATTGAGTGGAATTTGGTGGTAAACGCTCTGCTGTATGGTGTAGGGGAGACAGTCTAGTTTCCTATGATGTGCGGTATGATGAGGTTCGGGAAGAAGAAATGCCTGTTACTAGGGTCGGAAAATCGTCATTTTAACAAATTTTATGACACAAACGAACGCAAACACAAATGGGTTAGGTTTTTTAAAGCATTTTTATTTCAAAATCACATCATTTCAGTGCAATTCAAGTATGGAATATGAAAATAGACATGTTGTAGTAGTAAAAATGTGAAAATCTAAAAATAGCCAAAATGACCCAATTTTGACATATTTCACTGCCGCACATTGCCTTAAGGAATTCCTCTCATCTACATCTGGTGGTCGTAAAGAAGAAACAGTTCTGTGCTGGCTGCGCACCGACCATTCGTATTTTACCCATTCATACCTTTTAAAGAGTGAGGAAGCTCCGTGGTGCATTCCATGTCATGTGCCACTCACAGTGAAACATATTCTTTTAGATTGTTGGGACTTGTATGATGTGAGACATAAACACTTTACAGCAGAGTCCATGAAAACCCTGTTCAGAGATGTCCTACCTGACGTGATCTTTGAGTTTTTGAGAGAGATTAACATTTTTCATCTGATTTAAGATTTTACGGAAGAAAGATTTTTAACGATGTTTCTGGTGCGTTTGTAGAAGATATAATTTAATACTATCCAGCCGAGAGCGGCACGGACGGCACGATTCCCTGCTGCCGCACGCTCGCGCATAGCGCTCATTCCCTGCCGACGTACATATTTGGCCACTTTTTAATTTATTTTTACAGTAGCTAGACAACAACTGACAGTCTTGTGTTAGGTGTCACAGGAAAGAACGAACACTCAACTAATCGAACATAGTAGTTTCAAATCATTTACTTTCAGTGTGTACACACGACTGTGCGTTGAAAAACATGTCTGACAAGTAGAAAAAATGCTTTGTTTGCATTCTATTCTGTTCTTTTACAACACCAAATCAGAAGATGAAGGGATGGCTGCATCTTCAAACAATTCACTTTCCTCTTCTCTTTCAAAGTTTTCTATCTCTCTATCACTCCCCTCATCACCAGATCCACTTTGTAATATGATTTCAAGCGCTTCATTGAGCGAGAAATCGCTACCACCCCTTCGCCTGATCGACATTTTTTCTGGCACAGGAAATACGTGCTGCGCACCGTGCGCCGGTGCCGTCAGTTTCTTTGTTTCAAAGCTCCTGGGGTCAGCCAAGTTCACAATAGACCACTGAAAGTATGGTCTACAACTCACTCCAACATCCCCAAGACTAGTTACAGAGCTTATTTCCCTTGGATCATTTTATGGAAAGTGTAGGAATTTTTTATGTTCCCGTCATCTGATAGTGGACGACACGGCAGAATGTACTGTCTGTCTGTCATCCAGACTTGGATGACTCGGCTCAAGGGAAAGAAATCCTGTCCTCCACTATTGGATGACTGGGCTGGTAAAGGTTAAAGAGATGTGTGAAAGTTTTTTTTTTATTTTTTAATTTTTTTAAAAAGATGACTTGTGAGTTGATTTTAACGTGGTGACAGCCCTGATGTGGCCCTTTGCAGTTGGCTGGGCTATAAGCAACATTACCTTACCTTACCTCGCTATCTTTTTTGACCTAGAAAAAGCGTATGACATCACGTGGAAATCAGGAATCCTTATGGACCTGCACAGACTTGGTTTTCGTGGTCACCTGCCTCAGTTTATTCAAAACTTTCTGGCTGATCAACAGTTCCAGGTGCGTGGTGGCACCACACTCTCTGACATCCATGGGCAGGAGTTGGGTGTACCACAAGGGAGCATCCTTTCTCCTGCCCTTTTCAGCATTAAAATCAACATTGTTAAATCAGTAAGCCAGGGCTCTGAGTCCTCTCTGTTCGTTGACGACTTCATGCTGTACGCAGTTGGAGCTTCTTATGCCAGTGTACAGTGTCGACGCCAACTTTGTGTCAACAAGATCCAACAGTGGGCCGAGGAAAATGGGTTTACCTTCTCAAGTACCAAAACTCTGTTAATCCATTTCCACAATTTTCGTCAATTCTTTTCTGATCCTGAAATTCGTCTGGACAAGTCCACCATTCCAGCTGTAAAAGAAGCCAAATTCCTGGGGGTTATTTTTGATCAAAAACTCAACTTTCTCAGCCACATTAAAAACCTCAAAACCTCTTGCCAGAAAGCTCTGAATATTCTGCGGGTCGTAGCACACGCTGACTAGGGCGCTGATAAGAAAACTTTGCTGCACCTCTGCAGAGCCTTGGTCCGTTTCAAACTGGACTATGGTTGTGCTGTGTACGGCTCTGCAAGACCGTCTTACCTGAAACTCTTGGATCCTATCCACCATCAAGGGCTTCGTCTCTGTCTTGGAGCATTCCGCACCACCCCTGTGTACAGCCTGTACGCAGAGGCAGGTGAACCCTCACTGTCCAAATGCAGGCTGAAACTATCTTTGAATTACTATATTAGACTTCTCTGAACCGGAAAACCCTGCCTATGACTGTGTCTTTGACCCTCAGTCTCAAAGTAAATTCGAAAACAACCCCAACTGCATTCCGCCATTTGGTCTTTGTATGCAGCCTCGTGCACAAAATGCAGGTCTAGACCTAAGAGTTGCGTCCGATTTTTCCAAGTTTCCAGATCAGCCTCTGTGGACCTTTTTCACACCAAAAATTTGTTTTGACCTTGCAGCTTTTCGCAAAGAGCACACCAGCTCTCTGGCATACAAGGTATTGTATGCTGATCTCTGTTCGAAGTTCCCATCCTGTCAGAAAATTTTCACTGACGGTTCCAAGTCTGAAGATGGAGTGGCCTGTGCAGCCTATTGTCCTGGTGCTCCTTCTCAAATATTATTAGAACATATTCCTTCAGATGCTTCTGTTTACTCTGTTGAACTTACAGCTCTGGTTCTGGCATTGAAAATAAGCTGTCAATCAGCTAGAAAGGACTTTCTGGTTTTGTCGGATTCGCTATCAGCTTTGGAGGCCATAGCTGGTCGCAACCTTCAGCATCCTGAACTTTTACACTTTTTTTTAACTTTTTACCAAGTTGAAAGCGTATGGTTACAACATTGTTCTGGCTTGGGTTCCCAGTCATGTTGGCATCGGAGGGAATGAAATGGCTGATCACCTGGCGAAGAATGCCGCAGCAGAGAAACTGTCAAACATATCTATCCCCTACACAGATTAAAAACCAAAAGTAAATGATGTCAGAGACCTCTGGCAGGAGGATTGGAATACACAGACGGATAACAAACTGTTTCAGATCTGTCCAAACCTAAAAGAGTTCCTCTTATCCCCCTCCAGGGGTTGCAACCTTGCCGTGGTCGGAGGGCTTGCGTGGTCCAGTGATCTTTTAGGCTTTGCTGACGGGGGCATCAGTACTCGACTAGATGGTTAGTTGTTGTCAATGCTTCTAGGCCTGTATAGCCAAGCTGCTGACTGGCCAAGCATTACGTGGTAGGAATTGATGCCCCTGGTAGGGTCTCCCATGTCAGAAAGGTTAGGAGTGAGGGCCCAGACAAATAGTAGAGATCAAGACAGAACTTGCATCCCAAGGTGTGACAGAGGTGCATAGGGTGACAGTCAAAAAAGGTGCAGAAAGAGTGCCCACCAACACGCTCTTTCTGACATTCTGCAACCCTGTGCTGCCTCCGGTCATTAAAGTCGGGTACTTAAATGTACGTGTCCAACTGTATCCCCGTTGAGGTGTTTCAAATGCCAGAAGTTTGGACATGTCAGAGACCGCTGTTCTGGGCAGGAGGTGTGTGGTGTTTGTTGCAAGGCAACCCATGATGGGCCGTGTAAAGACCCGGCTCATTGTGCGAACTGCGGTGGTGACCACCCCTCCTCTTCACGCAACTGCCCTGTTTGGGTTCAGGAGTCCGCCATCCAAAGAGTGAAGACTGAAAAGAAAATTTCGTTTTTTGAGGCACGCAAACAGGTTGTTGGCAGTCAGACTCAACAGTGTCTTCTTATGCTTCCGCTATAAACAAAGTTTCCACCCGTTCAGTCTGCTGCCAGACTGATGAATTTGTTTTCTCCAAGACATTGCAAGAAAGACCGTTAAGCTCTGGTGGAAGCAAGTCCACCACCTCCCAACCCAAAGTGGGTGCCCCTGGTGGAGGCAAAAAATCCGCCACCCCTCAGACTGCCCAGCAGTCTACTCCATCTGCTGCTGGGCAGATGAAAAAGCCAACCCTCCCGTCTCGAACTTCCTTGAGCAGTGCCCGTGCGGGCAAGGGAGTTCAACCAAGTGTGGAGATGGTGGAGATGAGGAAGAAACCTCCACCATCTCCAAAATCCAGACCTTCTTCACCTGTGGGCAAGTCTGCCAGCAGGTCTGAAGACCAACATAGTCCAGTGAAACTAAACAATAAATTCGCTCCGTTGGGTGCAGACGATGATGAGGAGATGACCTGATTTCTCTCATATTCGTCCTCTGCACCATGGATAGTAAACTGATCCATTGGAATATCCGTGGCCTAAATTCAAACTTTGAGGAGCTGCAGCTTCTGTGTCAAACTATGAAACCTTCCGTCGTGGCTCTTCAGGAAACTAAAATTCAAAGCCAGAAGACCTTCACTCTTTCTGGCTTTAGTATTCTTTCCAAACCTGCACAACCATCCACATTGGGACTGTCGGGCGGTGTTACCCTTCTTTTACATAAAACTTTGCTGTTTAGTCCTGTCACTCTGACTACCTCCCTTCAGGCTGTAGCTGCAAGAGTCACTCTCCACAAGACTGTTACAATCTGCTCACTTTATCTGCCGCCTTCTGCCCCGGTTTGTCGTCAGGACCTTGTCAGTCTGATCAGAGAACTTCCTCAACCTTTTTTGCTGTTGGGTGACTTTAATGGTCACAATCTTCTTTGGGGTAGTGTCAGTTCGTCATCCAGAGGTCTGCTTCTTGAGGATGTCCTTTCAGACTTTGATTTGTGTTGTCTGAACGATGGAGCTCCAACTTACCTCCACTCCTCCACAGGTTCACTTTCATGTTTAGATTTGTCGATTTGTGACCCCTCGCTGGTCCTGGACTATGAGTGGTCTGTCCATGACGATCTGCACGGAAGTGACCATTTCCCTGTTCTTCTACAGCCCATATTAACTGAAAACATCTCTGTCTCACAACATCTTAATTATAAGAAGGCCAGCTGGAATCTTTTTGTAACCAATATTTCAAAAGAATTCCAGGACACTGATTTTCTTCAGAGTCCAGACCCAGCAGAATCTCTGACCAATACTGTGATAAACTGTGCTAAAACCTGTATTCCACTGTCTTCCGACAAACTCCAAATGCCAAAAACACCCTGGTTTAATTCAGACTGCCAACAAATTTCAAAAGTTCGCAAACAGGCTCAGCGTCGGGTATACCAACGACCTTCAGGTCCCAACGCTCGAGCCCATCAGAAACTCCGTGCCAAAACGAGACACACTTTCAAAATCAGTAAACAAAAAACGAGACACACTTTCAAAATCAGTAAACGTCAGTCTTGGAGAAACTTTTGCTCCGGGCTGACATCTAAAACTTCAAAGAAAAAGTCTGGAACATCATCAGAAAAATCAAAGGGAAAAACACCAACCCCTCCATTCATCACTTGAAACTTGCCGATGCTCTGATCACTGACAAACAAGCTGTTGCCAATCTGTTGGCCTCCACCATCCAACAGAACTCCTCATCTTCAAATAAATCTGCAACATTTTTAAGAAACAAACAAGTCAGAGAGAAATCTTTATACAATTTCACATCAGACAACTCTGAAGCCTACAATCTCCCTTTTTCAATCAATGAACTGAAAACAGCTTTACAAACCTGCACTGATTCTGCCGCTGGTCTGGATGATATTCATTATCAGGTTTTGAAACATTTTCCAGAAAGCTGTCTCCAGACTGTTCTTAAAGTATACAACCATATCTGGACCACAGGGTACTTTCCGCCCTCCTGGCGGAAAGCCCTGATCATTCCAATTCCAAAGCCTGGAAAGGACCTTACCAACCCTTCCAACTATTGTCCAATAGCTCTGACTAGCTGCCTCTGTAAGTTGATGGAAAAGATGGTCAACTCCCGTCTGATGTGGAAGCTGGAAACCGATGGCCTTTTGGCCAGTGAACAGTGCGGGTTCCAGAAGTACCACTCGACAGTTGACCATTTAATCCGTCTGGAAACCACCATCCGCAACGCCTTTGTCAATAAGCAGCATGTGGTCGCTATCTTTTTCGACCTCGAAAAAGCGTATGACACCACGTGGAAATCAGGAATCCTTATGGACCTGCACAAACTTGGTTTTCGTGGTCACCTGCCTCTGTTTATCCAAAACTTTCTGGCTGATCGACAGTTCCAGGTGCATGTTGGCACCACACTCCCTGACATCCATGGGCAGGAGTTGGGTGTACCTCAGGGGAGCATCCTTTCTCCAGCCCTTTTCAGCATTAAAATTAACGATATTGTTAAATCGGTAAGCCAGGGTTCTGAGTCCTCTCTGTTCGTTGACGATTTTGCGCTGTACGCAGTTGGAGCTTCTTACGCCAGTGTACAGCATCGACTCCAACTTTGTGTCAACAAGATCCAACAGTGGGCCGAGGAAAACGGGTTTACCTTCTCACGTACCAAAACTCAATCAATCCATTTTCACAATTTTCGTCAATTTTTTGCTGATCCTGAAATTTGTCTGGATAAGTCCACCATTCCAGCTGTAAAAGAAGCCAAATTCCTGGGAGGTTTTTTTTTTTTTTTTTTTTTTTTTTTTTTTTTTTTTTGCTGTCCCAACCTCTGCGCCACCTCAGAGGCAGTGCACCCACGCCGCTCATTCCGACACCCCGTCCACAGCCATAGCCCGGCCGGCCCCGCCGCAGCCCCGGCACCAGCAATCCACAGGGAGCAGTCAATGTCAAGTCGTCAAGAGGCGACCCACCGGAGGAGACACTGCACTGCCGCCGAGTCACTTTGGTGGTGTTCAGTGGCGCCTGTTCTGATCTAACATACGCAGGACACCACCTACTAAGCCCCCTACTGA
This sequence comes from Conus canariensis, assembly GCA_033310375.1. Taxonomy (NCBI): domain Eukaryota; kingdom Metazoa; phylum Mollusca; class Gastropoda; order Neogastropoda; family Conidae; genus Conus; species Conus canariensis. The sequence goes on from CM065727.1 coordinate 15,224,728, forward strand.
CGACAATAATTGCTTAGTCGCGGAGCCGGCGTGAGTGAGGTCTCCCTCCGGAGGGCGCCACCACGTCCGTCCAACGACAGCCCCCATGGGCTCGCCGATACCGGTGACCCCGACGGAACCAAACCAAGGCCACAGACGTGGAGAGGACATCGAAACTGAGGTCACCATGAGAGCAGGGCATGAAGGGCCACAGAATTTTGAGACATTTTTTTTTAATGCTAATCAATGAGAATGAGGATGATTAAGATGATGCTACGGATGTCCATTTCGGTCTGAGACTACATGACATGGCTGTACTCTACGCTTCCTTTCATAATATATCCTGGCGTCAACCAGGCCCGAGAGATACAGGCACCTGCAGTGTTGGTCATGAAATTTGAGCAACACTCTCAGAAACGCATCCATTAAGTGGATGAAACTCGACTGTGTGGTCCCAGTCTTCCCAACTGAGTCCGCAGCAAACTCAACTCTGGGTAGGAGCCGGTCGGGGCAGAAAAAACCCACATGACTCTGATGGGATTCGAACCCACGACCTCCCAGCCGGGAGTCCGCGACGCTAACCACTTCGCCACGGCGGCTGGTAATTCCTGGGAGTTATTTTTGATCAAAAACTTAACTTTCTCAGCCACATCAAAAACCTCAAAACCTCTTGCCAGAAAGCTCTGAATATTCTGCGGGTCGTAGCACACACTGACTGGGGCGCTGATAAGAAAACTTTGCTGCACCTCTACAGAGCCTTGGTCCGTTCCAAACTGGACTATGGTTGTGCTGTGTACGGCTCTGCAAGACCGTCTTATCTGAAACTCTTGGATCCTATCCACCATCAAGGGCTTCATCTCTGTCTTGGAGCATTCCGCACCACCCCTGTGTACAGCCTGTACGCAGAGGCAGGTGAACCCTCACTGTCCAACCGCAGGCTGAAAATGTCTCTAAATTACTATATCAGACTGTTCTCAGAACCGCAGAATCCTGCCTATGACTGTGTCTTTGACCCCCAGTTTCAAAGCAAATTCGAAACCAATCCTAACTGTATTCCGCCGTTTGGTGTTTGTATGCAGCCTCACGTGCAGAATGCAGGTCTAGACCTAGGAGTTGTGTCCGATTTTTCCAAGTTTCCAGATCAGCCTCCGTGGACCTTTTTCTCACCAGAGATTCGTTTTGATCTTGCAGCTTTTCATAAAGAGTCGACCAGCTCTCTGGCATACAAGGCCTTATATGCTGACCTCTGTTCAAAATTCCCATCTTATCAAAAAAAATTTTCACCGACGGTTCCAAGTCTGAAGATGGAGTGGCATGTGCAGCCTATTGCCCTGGTGCTCCTTCTCAGATACTGTTAAAACATATACCTCCAGATGCTTCTGTCTATTCTGCTGAACTTACTGCTCTGGTTCTGGCATTGAAGATAATTTCACAATTTAAGAAGAGGGACTTTCTGGTTCTGTCGGATTCGCTGTCTGCTTTGGAGGCCATAGCTGGCCGCAACCTTCAGCATCCAGAACTTTTACATTTCTTTGAACTTTTTAGCAAGTTGAAAGCGGATGGTTACAACATTATTCTAGCTTGGGTTCCTGGTCATGTTGGCATCAGAGGGAACGAAATGGTTGATCGTTTAGCCAAGAATGCCACAAGAGAGAAATTGTCCAATATTTATATCCCTTGCTCAGATCTGAAACCCAAAATTAACGATTATGTGAGAGACATCTGGCAGGAGGATTGGAACACACAGACGGATAACAAACTCTTTCAGATCCGTCCAAACCTTAATGAGTTCCTCCCATCTACGTCTGGTGGTCGTAAAGAAGAAACAGTTCTGTGCCGGCTGCACACCGGCCATTCGTATTTTACCCATTCATACCTTTTAAAGAATGAAGAAGCTCCGTGGTGCATTCCATGTCATGTGCCACTCACAGTGAAACATATTCTTTTAGAGTGTTGGGACTTGCACGATGTGAGACACAAACATTTTACAGCAGAGGCCATGAAAATCCTGTTCAGAGATGTCCCGCCTGACGTGATCTTTGAGTTTTTGAGAGAGATTAACATTTTTCATCTGATTTAAGATTTTACGGATGAAAGATTTTTAATGAAGTTTCTGGTGCGTTTCTAGACGATGTCATTTAAAGAGATGTGTGAAAGGTGTTTTTATTTTTTTATTTTTTTTAAATGACTTGTGAGTTGATTTTAACGTGGTGACAGCCCTGATGTGGCCCCTTGCGGTCGGCTGGGCTATAAGCAACATTATCTTATCTTATCCTCCTCTTATCCACCTCAGGTGGTCGCAAAGAAGAAACGGTTCTATGCCGGCTGCACACTGGCCATTCATATTTTACCCATTCGTACCTTTTAAAGAGTGAAGAAGCTCCCTGGTACATTCCATATCATGCGCCACAATGAAACATATTCTTGTGGAGGGTTGGGACTTGCATGATGTGAGACACAAACATTTTACAGCAGATTCCATGAAAATCTTGTTCAGAGATGTTCCGTCTGATGCGATCTTTGAGTTCTTGAAAGAGATTAAGATTTTTCAGTGGATCTGAGATTTTACAGTGGAAAGTTTTTTAACAAAATTTCGTGTGCATTTTTAGAAGATATATTTTAAAGAGTTGTGTGAATGAATGACTTGTGAGTTGATTTTAACGTGGTGACAGCCCTGATATGGCCCCTTGCGGTCTGCTGGGCGATTAGCAACATTACCTTACCTTACCAAAAAGATCCTGCATGTCCCAGCCTCACCAAATGTATAAAAATCTAAAAAAAATTCTGATAGTGTATGTAGTTTCAATGTACCTATCTGTTGGGTATTGTTAGTGAATGTTTGTGACTGGCCATCGTGGTTACTTGCTTGATTTCTGAAATTCATGTTTAACATCAATTCCAACTCCTTGCATCTCATTGATCTCATGCACTGAGTTTTGAAGCAAGTGCAAACACACCTATGAATTCTGCTGTGTTTTCTGAGCCATTGTTACAGGTTCAGTGGTACCTTGGATACTAAATTAGCCAGTACCATGTTAGATGGACAAACCCTGTCACTGTTACTCATAGTCACACACATCACAAGTATAGAGTGATATTGGAAAAGAAACTTCTTGGGTTAAATTGAAATAGTTTTAAGATGGGGGTCTCTTTCACATTTGTTATTACCGTGTCATGTCTGAATAACCCAAATAACCTCAGTAGGGACAGAATTTAGGGTCACCTTCAAGGGCAGATGAAAGTAGATTAATACATAGCTGGCAGTTGCAGAAGAGGGCCGAATGGCAGTTAAAAGTAAGGAGCTTAATTATTGTCTGGTTATTTGAATGGGGAATGATGGATCACAATATTGGCTCTGATGACTGATGTTTGCTGTGTGCTAGATAGTATCTGACCCCATTCTGACAGCTTAGTGGGTTTATATCAACCAAATGATGTAAATGCTTGAATGAAATAAGCTTAAAATTGTGGTGTTATTCTCCCATTCTCTAATTCGTCCTTTAACACTCAATACTTAATCTCTCCACCTTTCTGTACACCTGTTCTCCTTTGCTTCTTGATATCTGTATCTCTTTCTGTTCGACACTTCCTTTCTGCTCTGTTCTCTTGTCACATCATTTCCTTTACCTGTCTTTTTCTCTCATTCCCTTGAACTTACTCTGTGTCCATATTTGTTTGAGTGTGTGTGTGTGTGTGTGTGTGTGTGTGTGTATTTCATTTAGTCCTAATTTGATTTTTACTCATACTTGCTTGCCACAGGTTGAGTATTTATAGAAAAGTCCAACCTTTATTATATTATAGAAAATTTTTGTATTACAACTGATTTATGAGTTATAGAGCACATATGCATTGCATTTAAGAAGGCACACATTCATATGCTTGCAGATGTGCACATACAGAACAGCAGTGACATTGATTTACATGTGTACTGTGTTCCCAACAGAGAGGAAGCAGTGACTTCGAGGACATGAGCTGGTACAATTGCTTAATGTTCTTTGGCTGCGACTCGGACAGAGACGTTGACCCTGAAGACAGCGACATTAAAATCATCCCTGCTGTGGTGGAGAAGGTAGTCCTGCCAAAACTGAAATGTAAGTCTCGCTGAATTAAAAGAAAAAATCAAGTTATAGTTGCTTCTCATTTACCAGTTGTTTTGTCTTGTGCACAGTACATTGTGATTCTTGGAATTAATTATCTTATTAATCTTGGTTAAGAAAAACGTATAAGGATAAAAAGGTTTTCTGAAGAGTAAATGCTTGTTGTCAGGTTTTATACTTTTGAGTTTCAAAGGGAACTTTGAAGAATTAAACATCTGAGTGATCATTTGGTATGTGATGTGTGTGCTTGAATATTTAGAATGCTTAATGTCACTGTCCGCATGATTGCGCTCTTCCAAGCTTCACACTCACTCACTCACACAGACACACACACACACAGAGGCACAATAATGCATCTGCACGCACGCACACACCCACACCCTCCCACACCTACGCACGCACGCACGCACGCACGCACACACACACACACACACACACACACACACACACACACACACACACACACACACACACACACAAACTCTCTCTCACACACTCTCTCTCTCTTTCTCTAAATCTGTGTATCTGTCTTTTTGTCTGTCTAGCTGTCAATCAACAGGGTTCGCACTGTCCTTAAAGGTTCATAATTTTGAATGGTCCCTTTTCAAGGCCTTAAAAGTCCTTAAAAATCTGGCTTTGCTTATAGGTTTGCTTGTAGTACTTAAATTTAGTCATTGCTGATATTTTTAATAAGTCTTTGTAAAATCTCGAGTCTTTGAAAAAAAAAAAGTGCTTGAAATTGGATTTTTGAAAAGAGTATGAAAGTTAAAGAAGTCTGAGTCGGAGTTGACTGACGATCTAGCCCAAATATCGTCTGCTAGAGACACCAGAGTTACCGGCCTTTATGGCACATGTGCGCATGTAATAGAATGACCTGCCATCTTGAAATTGAGAAGCCAACATGCTGGGGAAGTGTTTGTTTAATGTTGTTAGCCTAGAAAAAGAAGAGTACTGGGAATGGTGCAGGCAGACCCAGTTAGAGACAAAAACGAGGTCTTTTGCTGCATATGCAAATAGGTCCTAGAGATTTCTTCATGGGAGAGTCGGCTGTAATAGCCGCAGAAAAAGAATTAAACTCAGTAAGCTAATGAAGGCATCATGTACTGCTGTTCGTGTTTTGAAGGGTTTTTTTTTTTTTGTTTTTTTACAAAAAGTTCTACCGTGAATGATCAGACCATCACACCCATCAGTTCACCATCATACTGTTCATCTGCTCGAACTCAGATGTCAGTAACCCTCGGGGGTTGCAACTTTGCTGTGGTCGGAGGGCTTGTGCGGTCCAATGATCCCTTGGGCTTTGCTGACAGGGGCATCAATACTCGACTAGATGGCTAGTTCTTGTTTACGCTTATAGACCTGTATAGCCAAGTTGCTGACTGGCCTAAGCACTACGTGGTAGGAATTGATGCCCTTGGTAGGGTGTTCCATGTCAGAAAGGTTAAGAGTGAGGGCCCAGACAAATAGTAACCTGCCTTTTTCCTTTTCTTATCTTCTGCTTTTCTTACTGGCTCTTTTCTGTCCTCGTCTCCCCATCAAGTCTTCTTTCCCACATTCTTCTTTTCTCTGTGGTCGTCTTGAGGCCCAACGTGTTTGCCGTGCAGTGCATCCTGTGATGGGGGAGAATAGGATCCTGGAGTTTAAGACCGCTGATGTGACTGCAGTGCATCAAGTCAACATGTGTCTTTGGCCTGGACTTCCTCTAGACAGGTGGTTGAAGTGGCCCACTTCGATCAAGCGGCTGGTGGTGTGCATGCCTTAGCTGAGGCTAGAAGGTGGCGGCTTGGGTCAAACAGGTTTGGGAGCTTCCGTGGTGTAATGTATAATGTATTAAGTAGTCTGCAATCTAAGGGGAGTAATCGGAAATGAAATGAGGCAGGGAACAGTAAACGATAAACAGTAAACAAGTTGGGTATTTTTTGCTCCCATAAGAAAACCTAACACAGAGTAACTTTTATTCAAGACTGGCACAGCCTTTTAAACTTGAATAAAGTCAGACAAATACATAGACGAACAATCTAATAGTGGGGGAAAAAACAAGCGCAGGCCAACAACTGAACTGTCTTCATAGTAATGACCTGGCAAAGATTTGGACTTAAGAGGGGGGGGGGGATTTGAAGATGGAGAAACTGGGAACACGAAACCAAGAAAATATGCTACAGATATGAAAACTCCTCACTAGCTGCACAAGGGAACCATCGCAATCCCATTTGAAGGCAGATATATTTGTATTGCCTGCTCCGACATTATTACTATTATGGGGAGAGTAACCTCCCTTGAAGGTTTCTAGGAGATGGATCATCAACGGCTCCATTAAAAAACATCAAACTGTTTAACGCAGTGTTTATCACATTTATCAGTGTGATTGATCAGGATGCATAACATACAATAGTAACTAAAACGGTTACTACGTTATATTGGCGACGACGGACGAAGAAATGAACCAAAAGAACGATCGTTGATGATTTGTTTTGTTGGTAAGTACGATTGATCGAGTCGACTTCCAAATGGCTGCTGCGCTTCCCATGTATCCTCCATTCGACTGTTCTTCAGAAGCAAGGGCAACTCGATGGCAAAAATGGGTATCAAGGCTGAAGAATCTCTTCCTTGCCTACAATATTGAAGATGACCAGCGTCAGAAAGCACTTCTACTCACCTATGCTGGTGATGAACTCAATGATATTGTGGACACCTTCACGAACGAACAAACTCGTCCTGCTGGTGACAAAACCCATTTTCAAATGTTTGTTTCTGCCATCCCCGAACATTTCAATCCTCAAACAAATGTAGAATTTCAGAAATACATGTTCCGGCATTGCTACCATAAAGGTGATATTGACGATTTTTATGGGGAATTGAAACAACTAGCAACAACATGTAACTTCAGTGATGCAGATGCTGAGATAAAATCTCAATTCATCACAGGCTGCCAATGCCAGAAGGTACGTGAAAAAGGACTAGCAAGCCCCAACATGACTCTGAAAGATTTGCTGACGTATGCACGCACGCTAGAACTCGCATCAAAGCAATCCAAAGCAATGACTGCGCCAGCAGAGGTACACCGTGTTTCGCACGAGGCATGACCTCGTAGCCATCAACATAATCGACAACCGCAACAACCAACCACTTGTCGCAATTGTGGTGGAGAATGGCCTCATCCTGGTGGACAACGCTCCTGTCCAGCATACAAGCAGCGATGCAACAACTTCAAAATTACACCACTTTGCGTCAGTATGCTGCTCAAATACCAGTGCCACATCTTCATCATCATCAGCAAAAGCCTTGTCCAAGAAACCAAAACATTTCAGCTGGAAGAAGAAATCAAGAAAATCACACATTCATCAAATCAACGACAGCAGTGATGAAGATGAAGCCAAGGCTATCGTTGATCAGTCTACCGATCCTGATGATATTGAATACGTCTTCCAAACACATCAATCCAGTGAACTTCCTCATTTTAGCGTTTCCATCAATGGACATGTTTTTTCATTCCTAACAGATTCCGGTGCTTCCATCAATCTGCTGTCTGAACATCATTTCAACGAACTCAAGCCGAAACCAAAGCTACAGCCTTCCAACAAGCGAGTGACAGCGTATGGCAGCAAAAGTTCGATCCCAGTACTTGGTGCATTCAGTGCTGTACTAAATTGTGAAAACACCAGTGTTACTGCTACCATGTTTGTAGTATCCAGCAATGAGCGACCGATTCTTTCCTGGAAAACGTATCAAGATCTCAGGCTATTGACCACTATCAACCATGTCAAACCAGTACATGAACAATTGAGAGAAGAGTACCCTGAACTATTCACCGGTCTTGGTTGTTTGAAAAGCAAACCAGTCCATCTCCATATTGATCCTGAAGTTCAACCAGTCGCTCAACCATACCGACGTGTTCCATTCCATGTGCGCAAGGACATAGAAGAATAGCTGAAGAAAGACAAAGAACTGGGAATCATTGAAAAAGCAAGCGGACCAACTCCATGGGTATCTCCAGTGGTTGTCGTACCCAAACCTAAACAACATGGCAATGTATGTGTTTGTGTGGACAGCTGCAAACCGTGCCATCCGACGTGAACGTCACTCAACCCCAACTCTCAACGAGCTGAAGACTATGCTTTCTGGAGCACGAGTATTCAGCAAGCTGGACCTGAATCAAGGCTACAATCAGCTGAAAATGGACAAAGATTCTCGCTCCATCACCACATTTGCCACTCACCTCGGTCTCTACCGATACCGTTGTCTGTTTTTCAGTGTAAATTCAGCCAGTGAGATCTTCCAAGAATCAATCCGCCAAGCACTTTCAGGCCTCCCGGGAGTTGTCAACATCAGCGACGACATTCTGTGTTTTGGTACGTCACAGACAGACCATGACACCAACCTCCGCAACTTGTTTGAGATACTCAAACTGAAAGGGCTGACACTTCATAGTGACAAGTGTGAGTTCAACAAGAAATCGCTGGAATTTCTTGGAATATCTTCGGTGAAGACGGCATCAAACCCAGTCAAGACAAGCTCAAGGACATCCTTGATCTTCCAACGCACACCAGTGCAACCGAAATCCGAAGCCTCCTGGGCATGATGAATTTTTGTGGTTCCCGCCACATTCCCAACTATGCCTCATTGACACACGACCTGTGACAACTTACCAAGAAAGGCACTCCTTGGTCCTGGACATCAAAACATGATGAAGCACTGACCAAGTTGAGAAAAGCCCTAAATAGTGCAACAACTCTTGCATATTTCGACCCAAAGAAGTCCACTGACATATACACAGATGCGAGTCCAGTGGGAGTATCAGCTATTCTTACCCAAGAAGGTCCAATCATCCAATTCGCAAGCAGAGCTCTTTCACCCACAGAACAAAGATACTCTCAAACTGAACGAGAAGCTTTCGCTGTCGTGTGGTCTTGCGAATACTACCACATCTTCATTTTTGGCACTCCAGTCACGGTCCACACAGATCACAAGCCCTTGGTGTCAATGTTTAACAATTCACGGGCTCAACTGTCTGCTCGTATTGAACACTGGGTTATGCGACTGCAGTCATATGAAATGATAGTAGTGTACTGCCTTGGTGTTGATAATCCTGCAGATTATCTGAGCCGACATCCAGTCCATCAATCTTCCTGTACAGACCAAGAAAGAAACGCTGAAGAATATCTGCACTACATTGTTACCACTTCAACACCGAAAGCAATGACCATCGATGAAGTTGCTGATGAAACAGCGAAAGACACCACGCTGAATGCTGTGATTGAAGCAATACTCTCCAATCAGTGGTACAACAAAGGAAAAGAAGTGGACACACAAACATTCCACAGTCTCTACGTTTCCCGTGCAGAACTGTCACTTGCTCATGACTTGCGTATCATTCTGAAAAACTGCCAGATTGTCCTACCTGCCTCACTACACCAGAAAGCTGTGAACATCGCACACACTGGGCATCAAGGCGTTACCAAGACAACTGCACTTCTGTGTGAGAAAGTTTGGTTCAAAGGCATGCAACCTCTCGTTGAGCGTACAGTTAAAAACTGCATGACCTGTCAAGTGGCAACACCGAAAACGACACATGAACCATTCCAGATGTCTGATCTACCCAACGCGCCATGGACCGAACTTTCCTGTGATTTTGGACATCTTCCCAATGGCAAATACATTCTTGTCGTTACCGATGAGTATTCCAGGTACCCTATTGTCGACGTGCTTGATTCAACATCAGCGAACACCGTCATTCCACGTCTGGACAAAATCTTCGCTGAATTCAGAATCCCGGAAAGTCTCAAAACTGACAGTGGACCTCCCTTCAACCCACCAGTTTGCTCAGTATTGCCAACACATGGGCATCAAGCATCGCAAAATCACCCCCCTGTGGCCCCGTGCAAACGCAGAGACTGAACGTTTCATGCGTACCATCAAGAAAGTCATCAAATCATCCACCCTTCCCAACTTCAAGCAGGAAATGTACATATTTCTACTCGACTACCACACTACCCCTCACTGCACCACCGGTGTTCCCCCTGCTACCGCCCTCTTTAATCGCAACCTGAAGACCAAACTACCCCAACTCCCAGCATAATGCCATGATGCTGATCAGGAAATGCGCATCAGAGATGCACAGCAAAAAGCAAATATGAAGCGCTATGCTGACGATAAGGCATACCTCAGACATGCCTACCGTCACAGAATAGCCATATTTGTTATGGAAAAACATCAAAATCGAGGTTTGTTCCGGACCTTACGGTCAGGGATCTCGTGTTCCGGGGAAAAAAAACAAAAAAACCCCGAAAATCAAACAAGTGGACAATTTTTCACAAAGGGACAAACTGGATGATGGTTAGGACGCTTGAATTGAAGCGCTGTGCGCATGCTCACACAGCCATATCCGTCGACGAAACATGCAGAACGGAGCCAAGGTTCAGAAAAAGTGCGCTCGTCCATCAAACATGGCTAGCATCAAGACTGCGAAGCGAGTGTGCGAGACAGATGATGAAGATACTCAAAATGGACCCCAGCGGCAGCCGCGAAAAAAACAAGATCGCCGTCGGCAAACCTTTCGTAAACAGCACAGTGAGAGGTGGTCATGTTTACAAGAAGGACAGAAAGGGGAAAACTTCTGCTGGTGCACGGTTTGCCAGTGCGAGTTCTCCATTAGGCATGGCGGCCAATGTTGAATGTTCCTGAAAATTTTTGAAATTTTCAATTTGTTCCTGATTTTTATAACATCTGTTCCTGATAGTAAGATTTTGGGGTAGGCATGTCTGACACATCAAGCCTTCATCCATAACCGTAGGTGATGCTGTACTCCTGAAGAATTCCCATCCTTCTAAAGCTGACACTCCCTACCAGCCAACCCCTCTTGTGGTCATCAGCAAGAAAGGATCAATGAGGACAACAGACTGTCACCAGAAACAGCAGTTTGTACAAAATGTCTCCACGACTTCGTCTGCTGCAGAGACTGAACCTGACCCTCCTCCTGAGCTGAATGAAGATGAAGCTGAACTCCCCACAACCTCAGACACTCCGCAGGCGCACACCGCACCCAACAATTACTCTCATAACACTCACACGTCTGTAGTTGATCCCAGAAAATCCAAACGCACAATACGAATGCCCCCCAAATTTGATGACTTCATCATGTGACCTTGTCTAATTTAGTGAAGTGAAAATATAATTTTCACATCTAATTGCATCCACATTTCCTGATAGGAGACGTCGTAGTACACATGACTGTTATTTCTGTTGCATTTTTTTAGGTGCACATACCCAGTGTTCTCTCTGCACTTACAAGATTAACATGTGTTATTTGTTATTATGTTTGTTTAACAACTTTATTTTTTTTTAAAAAGAACAATTAAAAATTTATTCACAACCATTATTCACATATGTAGAATTATTCTCTACATTATTGATTTGAGAGGGAGAGAAGAAAAAAAAAATGTAATTGATATATAAAAAAAAGAGGAGTTTAATGTCAGAACAGTTAAACATAATTAGTCATCAATAAAAAGTTGAACAATTCACTTTATCTTTATATCTCACTTTGTTAACTTGAATCCCTTTTCAGTGAAACCAAAAACTCTTAAAACATTCTTACACTATTTTATTTTCAAGAGTAAGTCAGATACTTGTGAAAAGTTAAATGGAAACTTTGAGATATTTGTCCCATCTAATTTTAATTTCACTTTTCATCCAAGGAAGGTGATGTAATGTATAATGTATTAAGTAGTCTGCAATCTAAGGGGAGTAATGATTTGTTTACATTATTACTATTATGGGGAGAGTAACCTCTCTTGAAGGTTTCTTGGAGATGGATCATCAACGGCTCCATTAAAAAACATCAAACTGTTTAACGCAGTGTTTATCACATTTATCAGTGTGATTGATCAGGATGCATAACGTACAGTAGTAACTAAAACGGTTACTACATTATACATGGCAGGGAGGCTTTCAGGCCTGTGTATACTTCTTTCGAAATTCTGGTGCCCTGATATACTGGATATCCGTATGAAATGGGCATCCCCCTTGTTGGGACTTGATGGTGGGTGGGAATCGAGAGAGATGAAAGTAAACTAACTTAACATGGCTCCAAATCATAAACGACACAGGCAAGATTTGAATACGGACTGCAATTCAGATTCAGATCATAAGGTAAGAAATTTATCAGGCTTCTGGCCCAGCTGGCTGATAGTTGAAGGAGTAGATGAGGAGAGATGTCTGTCAGGCTTGAGTCCTTTTGCAATTGCAAAGGGAGTCAGTGGACTCAGTGGAAAACCAAAATGTGTGAAGAAGCTCAGGAATGGATCGCTTCTGGTGGAGTGCTCCTCTTAGATTGTTGGGACTTGTACGATGTGAGACATAAACACTTTACAGCAGAGTCCATGAAAACCCTGTTCAGAGATGTCCCACCTGACGTGATCTTTGAGTTTTTGAGAGAGATTAACATTTTTCATCTGATTTAAGATTTTACAGAAGAAAGATTTTTAACGACGTTTCTGGTGCGTTTGTAGAAGATGTAATTTAAAGAGATGTATGAATGGGTTTTGTTTTTTGTTTTTAAGATGACTTGTGAGTTGATTTTAACGTGATGACAGCTCTGATGTGGCCCTTTGCGGTCGGCTGGGCTATAAGCAACATTACCTTACCTTACCTCCAAGCTTTACTCGGAAATGTTACTGAAATCCACTTCTTTGGTTGATTGTCCCCCTCCAGGGGTTGCAACCTTGCCGTGGTCGGAGGGCTTGTGTGGTCCCGTGATCCCTTAGGCTTTGCTGGTGGGGGCATCAATACTTGAAGATAGGCTAGGTTTTGAAAATGCTTCTAGGCCTGAAAAGTCAAGTTGCTGTCTGGCCTAAGCACAACGTGGTAAGGAGTTGATGCCCCAGGTAGGGCCTCCCATGTCAGTTAGGCTAAGGGTGAGGACCCTGACTAATAGTAACTCACCTTTTCCTTTTCTTATCTTCTGCCTTTCTTATTTGGCTCTTTTCTATCTTCATCTCCCCTTCAAGTCTTCTTTTCTACACTCTTTTTCTCTCGGTGGTCTTCTTAAGATTTGCCGTGCGGTGCGACCTGTGACGGAGGGGAATGAGATCCTGGTGATTGAGAGGGCAAGTGCCCTCAACACATCACTTTGGCTCGGACCTCTCCTAGACAGGAGGTACACTCTGGCCCGGGTGTATTAATCGGCTCCCCCTTCTTGGGGCTGGGTCAAGACAGGCAGTTCTCTGGCTGGCCAAGTTAACCCCTGCAGTGCTCGGCTCTCTGCTCCCAGGAGTTGAGCATGATCAGGGGGGATAGGGTTAGTGGCGCTCTGTTTGTCGTATATCTCTCCTGAAGCCTGGAAGGGGTCAAGACAGTGACTTCTTGGCCCTGGCCCCTTAGTTGGACTCCATGGTGGGTGGGTAAGGGAGAGACGAAATTTATACACACAAAATATAGCTTCATCTAAAATCATTCCCCCCATAAAGAAGAGGAAGGCAGTGGACCCCATTTCCAGACATTTGGATTCAGACAGTGACTCTGATATGGAGACGAGAGAGAGGACAGGTTTTTGGGCTTCCTGGCTTGTGATTGAAGGGACGGAGCAGGAAAAGCCTATTTCCGCTCTGAGTCCTTTTGCAATTCAGAAGGGCTTCCAAGAAATAGCAGGTGACCCTTGGTCGGTAAAGAGGCTACGAAACGGCTCGTTCCTTGTTCAGTGCAAGTCAAAGAAGCAATCAGAACAGCTACTGAGGGCAACAAGGCTCGTGGACAGAGAAATCCGGGTGACTCCCCATAAGCAGTTGAATTCGTCCAAAGGAGTTATTCGGTGCCTGGATTTGAAAGGTGTCTCAGAGGCAGAGATCAAGACAGAACTAGCATCCCAAGGTGTGATGGAGGTGCATAGGGTGACAGTCCGTAAAGGTGCAGAAAGAGTGCCCACCAACACCCTCTTTCTGACATTTTGCAACCCTTTGTTACCTCCGGTCATTAAAGTAGGATACTTGAATGTCCGTGTCCAACTCTTATGTTCCATCCCCGATGCGGTGTTTCAAATGCCAGAAATTTGGACACGTCAGAGTTCGCTGTTCTGGGGAGGAGGTGTGCGGTGTTTGTTGCAAGGCAACCCATGATGGGCCGTGTAAAGACCCGGCTCATTGTGCAAACTGCGGTGGCGACCACCCCTCCTCTTCACACAACTGCCCAGTTTGGATCCAGGAGTCCACCATCCAAAAAGTAAAAACCGAAAAGAAAATCTCGTTTTTTGAAGCACGCAAACAGGTTGTTGGTAGTCAGACATCAACAGTGTCTTCATATGCTTTAGCAATAAGAAAGTTTCAACCCGTTCAGTCTGCTGCCAGACTGATGAATTCATTTTCACCAAAACATTGCCATGTAAAATGTCAAACTCTGGTGGAAGCAAAGCCACCACCTCCCAACCCAAAGTGGGTGCCCGTGGTGGGGGCAATAAATCCACCACCCTTCAGACTGCCCAGCAGTCTACTCCATCTGCTGCTGGGCAGAATAAAAAGCCAGCCCTCCCACCTCGAACTTTCGTGAGCGGTGCCCGTGCGGGCAAGGAAGTACCACCTAGTGTGGAGATCGTGGAGATGAAGAAGAAACCTTCACCATCTCCAAAACTCAAGCCGTCTTCACCTGCGGGCAAGTCTGCCAGCAGGTCTGGAGACCAAAACAATCCAGTGCAACTGAACAACAAATACGCTCCGTTGGATGCAGACGATGACTCGGAGATGAACTGATTTGTCTCCTGTTCGTCCTCTGCACCATGGACAGTAAAATAATTCATTGGAATATTCGTGGCTTAAACTCAAACTTTGACGAGCTGCAGCGTCTGTGTCAAACAATAAAACCTTACGTCGTATCTCTTCAGGAAACAAAAATTCAAAGCCAGAAGACCTTCACTCTTTCTGGCTTTAATATTCTTTCCAAACCTGCACAACCATCCACATTGGGACTAATGGGTGGTGTTGCCCTTCTTGTACACAAAACTTTGCTGTTTAGTTCTGTCGCTCTGACTACCCCCCTTCAGGCTGTAGCTGCGAGAGTCACTCTCCACAAAACTGTTACAATTTGCTCACTATATCTGCCACCCTCTGTCCCGGTTTGTCGTCAGGACCTTGTCAGTCTGATTGGAGAACTTCCTCAACCTTTTTTGCTGTTGGGTGATTTCAATGGACACAATCCTCTTTGGGTAGTGTGAATTCGTCATCCAGAGGTCTGCTTCTTGAAGATGTCCTTTCAGACTTTGATTTGTGTTGTGAGAACGATGGCTGTCCAACTTACCTACACTCTTCCTCAGGTTCACTTTCATGTTCAGATTTGTCGATATGTGACCCCTCGCTGGACCTGGACTATGAGTGGTCTGTCCATGACGATCTGCATGGAAGTGACCATTTCCCTGTTCTTTTAAAACCCGTCTTAACTGAAAACGCCTCTCTCTCACCACATCTTAATTATAAGAAGGCGAATTGGAATCTTTTTGCAGCCAATATTTCAAAGGAACTCCAGGAAGTTGACATTCTTCAGAGTCCAGACCCTGCAGAATCTCTAACCAATACTGTGATAAACTGTGCTAAAACCTGTATTCCAATGTCTTCCGACAAACCCCAACTGCGCAAAACACCCTGGTTTAATTCTGATTGCCAGCAAATCTCAAAAGTACGCAAACGGGCTCTGCGTCAGGTATTTCAAAGACCTTCAGGCCCTAACGCTCGAGCCCATCAGAGACTCCGTGCCAAAACGAGACACACTTTCAAAATCAGTAAACGTCTGTCTTGGAGAAACCTCTGCTCTGGGCTGACATCTCAAACATCCAAGAAAAAAGTCTGGAACATCATCAGAAAGATCAAAGGGAAGAACACCAACCCCTCAATTCATCACCTGAAACTTGCTGATGCTCTGATCACTGACAAACAAGCTGTTGCCAATCTGCTGGCCTCCACCATCCAACAGAACTCCTCATCTGCAAATAAATCTGCAGCCTTTTTAAGAAACAAACAAATCAGAGAGAAATCTTCATACAATTTCACATCAGACAACTCGGAAGCCTACAATCTTCCTTTTTCTATCGATGAACTGAAATCAGCTCGGCAAACCTGCAACGATTCTGTCCCTGGTCTGGATGACATTCATTATCAGGTTTTAAAACATCTCCCAGAAAGCTGTCTCCAGACCCTTCTTAAAGTCTACAAGAATATCTGGACCACAGGGTGCTTTCCGCCCTCCTGGCGGAAAGCCCTGATCATTCCAGTCCCTAAGCTTGGAAAGGACCTTACCAACCCTTCCAACTATCGCCCAGTAGCTCTGACCAGCTGCCTCTGTAAGTTGATGGAAAAGATGATCAACTCCCGTCTGATGTGGAAGCTGGAAACCGATGGCCTTCTGGCCAGTGAACAGTGCGAGTTCCGGAAGTACCACTCGACAGTTGACCATTTAGTCCATCTGGAAACCACCATCCGCAATGCCTTTGTCATTAAGCAGCATGCGGTCGCAATCTTTTTTTATCTTGAAAAAGCATACGACACCACCTGGAAATCAGGAATCCTTATGGATCTGCACAAACTTGGTTTTCGTGGTCATCTGCCTCTGTTTATCCAAAACTTTCTGGCTGATCGATAGTTCCAGGTGCGTGTTGGCATCACACTCTCTGACATCCATGGGCAGGACTTGGATGTACCTCAAGGGAGCATCCTTTCTCCTGCCCTTTTCAGCATCAAAATCAACGACATGGTGATATCGGTAAGCCAGGGTTCCGAGTCCTCTCTGTTCGTTGACAACTTCACACTGTACGCAGTTGGAGCTTCTTACGCCAGCGTACAGCGTCGACTCCAACTTTGTGTCAACAAGATCCAACAGTGGGCCGAGGAAAATGGGTTTACCTTCTCAAGTACCAAAACTCAGTTAATCCATTTCCACAATTTTCATCAATTCTTTGCTGATCCTGAAATTCGTCTGGACAAGTCCACCAGCTGTAAAAGAAGCCAAATTTCTGGGTGTTATTTTTGATCAAAAACTGAACTTTAAAAGTCATATCCAACACATAAAAACTGCATGTCAGAAAGCACTGAACATTCTGCGAGTTGTAGCGCACACAGATTGGGGCGCTGACAGGAAAACTCCTCCATCTTTACAGGGCTCTGATCCGCTCCAAGCTGGACTATGGATGTGTAGTGAACGGCTCTGCCAGACCGTCCTACCTGAAAAGCCTAGACCCTACCCACCATCAAGGGCTTTGATTGTGTCTGGGTGCTTTCCGCACCACTCCTGTTTATAGCTTGTATGCTGAGGCAGGAGAACCATCCCTCTCAAATTGCCGACTAAAACTTGCCTTGAATTACTGTCTGAGTCTCTCATCTGAACCTCAAAACCCTGCATATGACTGCGTTTTCGACCCCAAATTCCAAAAGAAATTTGATGACCATCCCAGTTCCATTCCACCCTTGGGGATTCGTATTCGTCCCCATCTGTACAAAGCAGGTATAGACCTTGGAGTAGTTAATAATTTCTCCAAGTTTCCTGACAACCCTCCTTGGACTTTCTTCACACCAGAGGTCCAGTTTGATTTAGCCTCATACTGGAAAGATTCCACTAGTTCCTTGGCCTACAAATCCCTTTTTGTTGAACTGTGTTCCAAGTTTCCATCTTTTAAAAGAATTTTCACTGACGGTTCCAAGTCTGAGGAGGGAGTTGCCTCTGCTGTGTTTTGTGCAGTAGATCCCCCACGGAGATGTACCACACATATTCCCACCGACAGCTCCATCTACACTGCTGAGCTGACAGCCTTAGTCCTGGCGCTTCAGATGATCTCCAAATCGAAACATAAAGATTTCCGTATTCTATCAGACTCCCTTTCTGCTTTGGAGGCCATTGCCGGCCGTAATCTCAATCACCCTCAACTGCTGAAAAATTTTTTAACTGTACACCTCCCTAAAATCAAACGGACACAACGTAGTGTTTGCATGGGTTCCCAGCCATGTGGGCATTTGAGGCAATGAGAGGGTTGACCAGCTTGCCAAGAATGCTGCAAGGCAAAAGTTGATCAGGTTTCCTGTTCCTCACACTGATCTGAAACCCAAAACACAGGTCTATGTCAAAGACCTCTGGGAAGAGGAATGGACCTTGCAGACGGATAACAAACTATTTAAAATTCGTCCAAACCTCAACGAGTTTTTACCATGTTCCAGAGACAGCTGTAAAGAAGAAACAGTCCTGTGCAGCTTACACACAGGCCACTCGTTTTATACCCATTCTTATCTTTTAAAAGGTGAAGAAGCTCCATGGTGTATTCCATGTCATGTCCCACTCACAGTGAAACATATTCTTTTAGATTGTTGGGACTTGCACGATGTGAGACATAAACACTTTACAGCAGAGTCCATGAAAACCCTGTTCAGAGATGTCCCACCTGACGTGATCTTTGAGTTTCTGAAAGAGATTAACATTTTTCATCTGATTTGAGATGTTACGGAAGAAAGATTTTTAACGAAGTTTCTGGTGCGTTTTTAGAAGATGTATTTTAAAGAGATGTGTGAAAGTTTTTTTTTTTTTTTTTTTTTTAATGACTTGTGAGTTGATTTTAACGTGGTGTCAGCCCTGATATGGCCCTTTGCGGTCGGCTGGGCTATAAGCAACATTACCTTACCTTGGTTGATCGTCCGATCAAGGTATCCCACACAAGAACACTCATCTTAAGCAAGGGCGTAATCAGATGCAGAGATCTAAGGGGAGTAAGTATTGGAGGCAGAGATCAAGGCAGAACTTGCATCGCAGGGAGTGACACACGTCTATCAAGTTCTCATGCGCAAGGGCCAACACAGGATCCCAATTGACACCATATTCTTGACCTTTTGCTCTTCATCACTTCCAGAGTCGATTAAGGTGGGGTACTTGAGAGTTCAGTATCGCTATACATCCCTTCCCCTCTGCACTGTTTCAAGTGCCAGAGGTTTGGCCATGTGAGCGATTGGTGCACAGAACAAGAGGTGTGTGGTACCTGCTGCCAGCCAGTCCACCAGGGTGTGTGTGACAGTCCACCACTCTGTGCCAACTGTGGAGGCAACCACCCATCATCTTCCAAGACCTACCCTAAATGGATAAAAGAGAAAGAGATTCAGAGGGTC
Organism: Conus canariensis; assembly: GCA_033310375.1. Taxonomy (NCBI): domain Eukaryota; kingdom Metazoa; phylum Mollusca; class Gastropoda; order Neogastropoda; family Conidae; genus Conus; species Conus canariensis. The sequence continues at coordinate 15,243,917 of CM065727.1, forward strand.
AAGACAGAACAAAGAATCCTGTTCTTCAAGGCAAAAAACATTGCCATGAACAGTCAACCAACTGCTGGAGTTTCGTTTGCAGCTGCAGTAAAGAAACCTTCAATGGTCAGCATTGGCGTGCAGACCGTTGAGTCTTCACTTGCAGCAGAGACACAATCGGAAACAAAGTCGGTAGCCTCAGGCAAAAACTCTGTGTGTGACGAACTCCAAGATTCTCAGCAGTCTCCACCAGTATGTGCAGCATCAGCAAAACCCACTCCTGCCCCCAGACCATCAGGGAGCAAAAGACCTAAAGGCCCTACAGGGCATCAAAAAGTGAAGATAATTGATGTTCCAGACAAGACCACCCCCTCAAAATCCTCCAAAGGGCACCCTACAGCTGTCAGCAGTGGTGCTGGCAGTTCTGGAGGAAAAGCAAAATCGCCAGTCAAGAAGAAAGCGCCAAATATTTCATCAGATTGAGAGAAAAAAGCAGAAAAAACTCGCAACAGATTTGTAGTTCTTTCAGATCTGGAAGATGTCAACATGGAATGAAATGAATGTGATGATGAAGAGATACAAGATTTATTTTCCATCACCTCACCACCTTTATGATGGACTCAACCATATTCCATTGGAATATCCGAGGTCTGCATTCCAGTTTGAGGAGCTTCAACTTCTTTGCCAAGATTTAAAACCAGCTGTAGTAGCTCTTCAGGAAACGCAGATGCACAAAGGAAAGTCCTTTTCCCTTTCAGGTTTTAATGTACTTTCTAAGCCAGCCCAAGCTACAGCTCTTGGAGTTTTTTGGAGTTTGTGGATGATTTTGCCATCTATGCAACTGGAAGCCTGTACCCAAGTGTTCAGTGCAGACTCCAGCTTTGTGTGGATAAATTTAATGATTGGGCGGAAGAAAACGGCTTCTCTTTTTCTGCTGCAGTGCATTCACTTCCGTAATTTTCGTCAGATTTTGCAGATCCTGAAATCCAGATAGGGAAATCTCCCATTCCAGCTGTCAAAGAGGTCAAATTCCTAGGAGTTATTTTTGACCAAAAACTCAACTTTCTCAGTCACATTAAAATCCTAAAAACTTCTTCCCAGAAAGGTCTGAACATTCTGCGGGTCGTAGCACACACTGACTGGGGCGCTAAGAAAACTTTGCTGCACCTCTACAGAGCCTTGGTCCATTCTGAACTGGACTATGGTTGTGCTGTGTACGGCTCTGCAAGACCGTCTTACCCGAAACTCTTGGACCCTATCCACCATCAAGGGCTTCGTCTCTGTCTTGGAGCATTCTGCACCATCCCTGTGTACAGCCTGTACGCAGAGGCAGGTGAACCCTCACTGTCCAACCGCAGGCTGAAACTGTCCTTGAATTACTATATTAGACTGTTTTCAGAACCGGAAAACGCTGCCTATGACTGTGTCAAAGACCCTTGGTCTCAAAGTAAATTCGAAAACAACCCCAACTCTATTCCACCGTTTGGTCTTTGTATGCAGCCTCATGCGCAGAATGCAGGTATGGACCTAGGAGTTGTGTCTGATTTTTCCAAGTTTCCAGATAAGCCTCCGTGGACCTTTTCCACACCAGAGATTCATTTTGACCTTGCAGCTTTTCTTAAAGAATCTACTAGCTCTCTAGAATACAAGGCATTGTTTGCCAATCTCTGTTCTTTTTTTTTTCTTTTTTTTTCTTTTTTTTTTTTGCGTACGCAGGCTTATACTCCTGCGGACACTCTCTGTATAGACAGGCAAGGATTAATCCCATCTACGCAACAAAGGGAGTGGAGTTTTGTGTGCATAACCGTTTTTTATCCCTCCATTAAGGCAACCATTCTCCATCTTCGGGGAAACCGATCTCTGTTCGAAATTCCCATCCTGTCAGAAAATTTTCACTGACGGTTCCAAGTCTGAAGATGGAGTGGCCTGTGCAGCCTATTGCCCTGGTGCTCCTTCTTAAATATTGTTAGAACATATTCCTTCAGACACTTCTGTTTACTCTGTTGAACTTACAGCTCTGGTTCTGGCACTGAGGATAATCAATCAATCTACGAAAGACTTTCTGGTTTTGTTGGATTCGCTGTCAGCTTTGGAGGCCTTAGCTGGCCGCAACCCCCATCATCCTGAACTTCTCCACTTTTTGTTAACTTTTTACCAGGTTGAAAGTGGAGGGTCACAACATTGTTGTGGCTTGGGTTCCTGGTCATGTTGGCATCAGAGGGAATGAAAGGGCTGATCGCCTGGCCAAGAATGCCACAACAGGGAAATTGTCTAACATATATATCCCATGCTCAGATCTGAAACCAAAAGTTAATAATTATGTCAGAGACCTCTGGCAGGAGGATTGGAATACACAGACAGATAACAAATTTTTTTTGATCTGTCCAAACCTAAAAGAGTTCCTCTCATCTATGTCTGGTGGTCGCAAAGAAGAAACGGTTCTGTGCCGGCTGCACACTGGCTATTCGTATTTTACTCATTCATACCATTTGAAGAGTGAAGAAGCTCCATGGTGCATTCCATGTCATGTGCCACTCACAATGAAACATTATTCTTTTCGAGTGTTGGGACTTGCATGATGTGAGACACAAACATTTTACAGCAGATATGTCCGCCTGATGCGATCTTTGAGTTCTTGAAAGAGATTAACATTTTTCATCGGATCTGAGATTTTACAGTGGAAAGATTTTGAACAAAATTTCAGATGGGTTTTTAGAAGATGTATTTTAAAGAATTGTGTAAATGAATGATTTGTGAGTGGATTTTGATGTGGTGACAGCCCTTATATGGCCCTTTGTGGTCGGCTGGGCTATAAGCAACATTACCTAACCTTACCTTGTGCACAAGTTACAAATTACATTTATCTAGGAACAACACATAATGATAACTAAAACAGAAAATATATTTTATTAAAACAAAATTTACTGGTCACAAACTCACAGAAAATACAATAAAACATTTTTCCTGTATTATTATCCACTCATTTTCCTTTCAGAATATATATACTTTTATGAATGTTAGTTCACATTTGAGCCCACAATATTTTTTTTTTAGCAACTACCTGATTTTCCTTGGCAAATGAGTTCAGGTTCTTGGCTAAATTCCATGGCAGCCTAAGAGTTAAAACGATTTGATTTGATTTGGCATACAAGGACTCGCACAAACTAATAAAATCATGGTATGTCAAAGGATTTATGTTATGATTCAAAATAAGAAAACATATTCTTTTGTGTCACCTTGTTAGGATTGTGTGTTTTCAGACATTGTTGAAAATGTATGGGACCCATTGTCTACAACTCAGACATCACGACTTGTTAACCTCAGCCAGCGCCTGTTCCAAGACTACCCCACGATTTCTCAGAAGAGCAAAAACACACAGGTCTGTTGAAGCATCATAGGAAAAGCAAGAGAAGTGTGAGCGACAGCAATGTGTGAATGCAGATGGCTGTTTATAGATAGGGTTAGGATATCCTTTCAAGAGCTGTCAAAGATTAAGGTATTTTAAAGCAGTGTTCTTGACAGATTATAGGATCTTAAACATTATCAGATACATTCCCTTGAAGGGTTCAAGCACAAGGAAGCCTGCACATGTATCTTTCCAAAAGATTGGACTAATTCAACTCTCTCTTTATCCCAGCAGGGCTTGCTGGATTTCAAACCTGCAGTCCTGAATATCGAATCCAGTATTCAAACCACTGAATGCTGGAGCAAAGGCATTATTGCATTGAACAGCTTTAGTTTTTGCCACACACTGCACAAACTATCGAAGTTCTATGGGTACCCGATGATTAATGACGCTAGGTCTTAATGATACTGTACATGTTTGTGACAATGATGGTGTCCTGACTTGCTTGCAAATGGCGGCTCCCATACAGCATGTTTGAAGCAATTTTTCATCAAGTTTTGGATTGATTTTGAGGCGGTTTTTTTACATTTTGTAAAGCGAATATTAGTCAAGGAAATCAACATGGCTGCCAGAAGATTTACTGCCGAAGAGGTGGCGAGAATTGTGTTTGAAATGCTGTACGAAGGTGAAATTAGCGATGACGAAAGTGAAAGGAAAATAAAGGTGATGTGGTTGTCAATCAGCCTGACAATGAGTCAAGTGATTCAGGTTACCGGGATGAAGATATTCATCTACCATGTACATTGACAGGTAGGGGGTGTGGTCGTGCTGGTAGTGGGTGTAGTTGAGGACGTGGTAGGAGAGGAAAAAATTGTCAGAATGTTATGCAAAAATTGTCAGAATGTGACGCCAGTGACAATGGTTGACAACACTTGTTAAGTTAATTTTTTGCCAATTTTTTTGTATGATGGGTGAAGTGCTAGTAAAAGTCACATCTCTAGCTGACATTGATATGAATTACTCCATGCATCCCTGAACACACTGTGTGCTTTCTTTTAGTAAATAATTGCACTTGGTTGTTATGTCCTATAGGTTTGTGCACATTTCAATACCATTTCCACCTATGATATACTGAGACTTCAATTTTCATGGATTTTTTTTCCAAATATTTTGTTTATTTTTTTTCTGAAAATCTTGGTTATCTTCACATGATTGTGAGTTATCTCATCCTGTCATCATGAAACATATAATAATTGTATTCTCCATTCATTTTCCTTCAATAAAATGTATACTTCTGTATGCTTTAGAGCAATACTTGAATTTTTGCGATTTTGTTTTGTAAGGTTGGTGTTTTTTTCCAAAAAATTACAAATAGTTCTGGGAGTCAAAGAGTTAATGGGACTACACTTTCTCAACCTGCAGCCAGAAGGACTAAGGTCTCTGCATACTTATATATTGCACAGGTATTACAACTTGCCTTGCCATTCACTCCTTGTTGTCATTGTCATCAGTTTTTCTTTTAACTGCCAAGAAGTGCTGCAATTGGCTCAGTGTGCTTGAGCAAGACAGTTTTCCTCCAAAGGTAACTTTGCATTGGTCTGTGGAGTCCAAGCAGAAGCTCTATAGAGCAGTTTGGGGCTTTTTTGAGTGATAATGATATGCTGGTTCCCTCATTGTCTAATCACTGCCCTGTCATTGTTCCATGAGACTTTGATCTCACCAAGCTTTCTACATCTGAATACTGGAATACTTAGCTGATGCCATCATGTCTAGAGGTGGGAGACATACCAGATATTGGCATTCAATGAATATTAACAATTGAAAAATGATTTTAAGTAATTGTTCAGTGCACGCCTCAGCAAGTGAGTAACATGAAGAGGAAGTGATGGAACTGAGCATGAAAGAATTTATTGTTTAGATTTTCCAGCTTTATGCAGCAATCAAATGAAATGTATGGAAAACGACATTAATGTGTTTTTCACATTGACACTGTAACATTCAACACAGCTGTAAAAGGAGAAGTAATATTGCTTCTTTTTTAGTGTGTGTTTTATTAGTTCTGTTTTTCTTCATATATACCTGACCAAACAAATGCGTTTTTTTGCAAACTATGTGGAACATCTGGGATCTCAAGTTAAAAAAAAAAAAAAAAAAAAAGGATCATGTGGAGAGCGGGAAGCTCACTCTACTCAACCTACAGGAATACATGAGTGATCTCCCTTGAGTGACACATAATCAACTCACTCTCACTCCAAAACAAATCAGTTTTCTTCTTTTCCTGGTCATGGACAAATCTCCTTCCCAGGTCAGGCGCTTGAACATGGATCACAGACCTGTTTACCCTACGATTTTTTAGCGTATTTTACTAAATTTGAATGGAAAATACGATAATACGCCAAGTATGACAAAAATACGAAAATCGGCAACATTGGCTACGAAAGAAAAGTACTGTTTTCCTCTTTGAAGACATGAGTTATTGTCCCTATTTCCAGTTTGCGCATACTTGCTTACACCATGGTCAGCCATCTTTCATAGTGAGCGACTGACACAGATATTCACTAAGAGAATGCCACCACCAGCGAAATCACGCGTTCATGAGAGTGATGAAGAGCTAGATGTTGAAAATAAGGTTGCCAAAATGAGGGAGCAAACTTTCCTGAATGCATACCACGCAAACTTGGAAGTGCTTAGTCCCAAGCTCAAAAAAGGTCCAACTTTCGTGTGGTGTGCTTTGTGTGAAACAGGTTTTAGCTGTGCTCATGGAGGGCGCAACGACTGCATAAAGCATGTTTAGTCAAATTCGCATAAAAAAAACTATCAGAAGTGGTGAAAGGAACACCTTCAATTGCGCAAGCATTGAAAAAGGCCGAGGCAAAGTCTAGTGGGGGACCTGGAGCAGCAGGTGACAAACGCCGAGATGATGATTATGATGTGTAGGCTGGTTACTGACGCGAATCTGTCCCTGTCAACGACCAGTCGTCTTGTTCCCTATTCAAGAAGATGTTTCCTGACACTAGTGAGCAAAATTGCTCAAGGTGTGTCTGTCATTTTAACTTCTACTGTGAATTAGCTCCACTCACCCCGCACAACCCCTCTTCTGGGGGTTGCAACCTTGCCGTGGTCGGAGGGCTTGCGTGGTCCAGTGATCCCTTAGACTTTGCTGACAGGGTCATCAATACTCGACTTGATGGCTAGTTCTTGTTTACGCTTCTAGGCCTGTATAGCCAAGTTGCTGACTGACCTAAGCACTACGTGGTAGGAATTGATGCCCCTGGGAGGGTCTCCCATGTCAGAAAGGTTAAGGTTGAGGGTCCTGACAAACAGAAACCCACCTTTTTCCTTTTTACAGCAGATTCCATGAAAACCTTGTTCAGAGATGTTCCACCTGACGTGATCTTTGAATTCTTGAAAGAGAATATTTTTCATCGGATCTGAGATCTTATAGTGGAAAGATTTTTAACAAAATTTTGGGTAGGTTTTTAGAAGATGTATTTTAAGGAGTTGTGTGAATGAATGACTTGTGTGTTGATTTTAACATGGTGACAGCCCTGATATGGCCCTTTGCGGTTGGCTGGACCCTAAGCAACATTAACCTTATCTCGAGTGACGAAGATGATCTGCTTCGCGATTCAGGGGAGTTTGAATTTTTTTTTTTAAGTCATGTATCTCCACAATACTGAAATAATTGTTTTAAAGTGTAGACAAACATCTCAGTAACACACATAAAATAAGAAAGAAGTGAAATATTGCTTGGGTATATTTTAAAAAAAATTTTGTGTGATGCCACCCTATTGTTGTTACGGAGTTGCTTCCCTTGCCATAGGATTTAGAGAGCGTTTCATGTACTGAACATCGGGACAAAGAGGGCTTAACAAGTCTGTTTTATACATGTACGAATTACTCTGCACTGTTTTTATTAACTTAACAATAGCTTAAAATAGTATAACATTTGTGTTCTTAAGAAAGCTAAAACAGGTCCAAAAAATCGATCATGACCTAGATTCAGGAAGTGACCACACCCAAAAGGTCAAACAAAGGTCACAAACCTTTGATTCTACCATTTTTTGAATACAGCTTGGCAAAAAGTGTACCCCACACCAAATTTCATGCTTCTGCCCCCAAAATCAATCTGCTGCTAAAAACATGTTTTTAATTACACATACTATACCGTGGCTCACTAATGCAATAAGCGGCAGCAATTTGCTATCCCTGCCTCGTATACAATAAAGTCCGTACGGACAACAAAACCCCTGAAAGGGCCTCGTGCCTTGCGCATGCTCAGATCAATCCTCTTTTCTCGGCAGCCATTTTCCCGTTAAGCCTCGTGTACACGAGCAGCTAAGTATTTTTTTGCTTTTCTCGCAATCGATCGATTGTTGTTGCTGTTCTTGGTGTCCTTGCTTATGTTTTCACTTAAGGGAGAAACGTACGTGAAGCGTTTGGGTGGTAAGGCGAGAGTTAAGAAGGTTTCGTCATTCGATTCCCGCATCTCGCCGGCAGGCTCTTTGTCTCTAGCCGCGCCAAAACCTCCCCCCCCTTCAGCGTCACTTTCTCTCTATTCTTCTTCTTCTTCCTCTTCTTCTTCTTTCCCCAAGGGTTCACTTCAACTCAGCTGCGGTTCTGTTGTTGTGACAGCGAGCTCTTCCTCGCATCCCATAATTCGTGACGGTGATCGGCTCAGCTGCGGTTCTGTCGATCCCGTCCCTTTGTCCCCTAACGGCGAGCGACTCAGCTGCGGTTCTGTCGTTCCCGTTACTGCATCTTGTGTTCAGTTCAGCTGCGGTTTTACTGATCACAGTTCGGCCTCCATGGCAGAACCGAAGATGCTCGAGCCCTCGACAACGGAGGCTCAGGGGTGGGGCAATGAGACAGCCCTCTCGCCTACCTCTCCCTCTCGATCGGTAGGCGATGCAAGGGAAGCAACTCCCTCTCAGGGGCTCGATTCTCGTTCGGCCCCGGTTGTTTCCCTTCCCCCACCTCATGTGTCTGCCACTCCTTTTGGGCAGAACACTTGGGTTTCGCCCTCATTTCCGGGCGTCCCTCAGGGGACCGGCGCTTTAGGCCCCCCATTTAATGGGGTGGGCCAGCAGCCACAACCTCAGCCCCCCTTATCATGGGGTCAGGGCCCTTTGCCTTGGGCGCCATGGGCCCAATGGCAGTATCCCCCGACCATGGGCTTTCCACAGCCCCCTGCTCCGGGGTTCCCCTGGTGGCCGGGTTTTATGCCCAGCGCTCCACCAGCGCAGGTCTCTTCCTCCCAGGCCCCTTCGGCCCATCCGGCGGCCGATCCCTCCCCAGGGGGGTCTGGAGAGTCAGCCAGCCCAGGCCACCCTGGGCTTTCGCCGCGCACCTCCTCGCCAAGGGCAGTCACCCCCTCGGTCTGTGGCTCCGACCTGGCGGATTCGGAGTCGGAGGACGAGGACCATTCGTCTGGCTTTTATTCCTTCCGGGACTCTGTGGCCTTTCTGGCTTCCCTTGTCCCGGAGGCGGTGTCGTCCTCTCAGGAGGTCAGGGCCCCCTGCCCTTCGGCAGCGGAACTTGCCCTGGGGTCTCACCCACTGGCGGCTATGCCCTCCTCTCTCCTAAAGGAGTCGGTCATGGTAGCTGACTGCATGAGGAGGGCCCAACTAAAGGTCAGGGGCACGGAGGCGCAGGACATCACGCCTGGTTCTGTCCCTGACTTTCCGGGCGCACTGGCGTGCGGGAAGTATCTCAAACCAGAGAGGCTTCCATTTGCCAAGAAGGCCTTCTTGGCAAATGACGCTATCCCAGAAGCCACTCTCCCCCTCTCCCAGGAGGACCTCCTCCTGGTCCAGGAGAGGTCTAAGTCACACGCTCGGCAGGTGTCCCTTTCAGAGCGCTGCCTTGCCGAGTGGGAAGAGTCGGCAAGGAGGGGTTTGGAATCCATCTCGGTTATGGATTCCTTCCTAGGGGGACTAGTGTCTGCCCTGAAGGACCCTGATTCAGAGTCCTTCGCTTTACGCCAGTCCGCAGACTCTTCGGCAGTGGTGGCCTGTATTCAGGCCATGGCTGATGGACTGAAGTATTCGGCCGGGGCCTTCGCTAGGCTCCATCTGAACTCGGTCCTAGCGAGAAGAGATGCCGTCCTATTGGCTTCTTCTGTGGCCCGCTCCGCCTCTGCCCGCGCCTCTCTCAGAGCCCTGCCAGTCAAGTCGGGGTCTCTTTTCGGAAATCATGTTCAGGCGACCATTAAGAGCCAGGCCGAGATTAGGCGTGACCTCGCCTTTCACTCTGGCCCCCCTCCCCCCCGCCCGGGTTCAAAACGCAAGGCGCCAGCGCCTTTCTCATCACCGGGTCCCTCTCAGCCCAAGGGACGAAGGTCATTTGGTCCCCGGGGGTCCGAGGCAAGCAACCCAGCAGGGGTCGGCCTCAGGCACGGCCGGCGGATCCGAAAGCTTCCACGTCTCAGTCGCCCCACTCCCAATGACTTACCCCCGACCTGGGTACTTCACCCCAGGGCGGTCCTGTGGGCAGTCTGTCCAGGCACCTCAGTGCCTGGGAGCGGCTTCCCGCAAGCCCTTGGGCTCTGCGGGTGATCAGGTCGGGGTTTCGTCTTCCTTGGGGTGCAGTAAAGGCTCCGCTCACTCCTTTCCCTCCTCCTTTCGCTCCTCCTCGGGATCCAGCGGCCTCTCAGGCCTTGGATCAGGAGGTCCTTTCGCTGTTAGCCAAGGGAGCCACAGAGGAAGTCCTCTTCCATTCCTCTCCGGGCTTTTATGGCCGCATTTTTGTGGTCCCCAAAGCTTCTGGAGGATGGAGACCTGTCCTAGACCTCTCGCCATTGAACAGGTTTCTTCTCGTCCTCCGTTTTCGGATGGAAACCCCCATGTCAGTCCGCGATGCCATACACCCCGGCGACTGGGCGGTATCCATCGACCTGAAAGATGCATACTTCCATCTCTTGATCCACCCAAGGGACAGGAAGTTCCTCCGCTTCGTATGGGGAAGCCGCGTTTTTCAGTTCAGGGCTCTTCCCTTTGGGCTAGCCCCGGCCCCTTGGGTTTTCACGAAGGTGGTCCGGGAACTTTGCATGCACCTTCGGGAGAAAGGAATTCGTCTGAAGGCCTATCTCGACGATTGGCTTCTCCTTGCCTCCTCCAGCACTCTGTGCTCCCAGCAAACTCTCCAGGTTCTAAACCTCTGTCAGCAGCTGGGATTTGTTCGCAACGAGGAGAAATCCGATCTCATCCCGGCGCAGCAGTTTCAGTTCCTGGGCATGTCCTTCAACACCACCAACTGGTTGGTCTCTCCAACCCCCCAACGTCTTGTTCGCCTCCAGCATCTCTTGGCCCTTCTCCTCTCCTTGGATCAGGCTCCGGCCAGAAAGCTGGCCTCCCTTCTGGGTCTGATGGAGTCCTTGGCCCCCTTAGTGCCCCTCGGACGACTGCACAAACGCCGGTTCCAACGCCTCTTTCGCAAGCGTTGGTCTCAGGCGTTGCAGTCGTGGGACCTTCCGGTTCCCCTCGGCCAGTGGTTCCAATCATCGGTGACCCAATGGCACTCCCAGTCCTGGCTGACTCAGGGAGTCCCCATCACGCCCCCTCCTCCACAGGAAGACCTGTTCACGGACGCGTCCCAGTCCGGGTGGGGTGCCCATGTCAGCTCTCTGACGGCGGCCGGACAATGGTCCCCGGAGATGGGGTCCTTGCACATCAATCGGCTGGAGCTGGAAGCCGTGTTCCAAGCCCTCAAGGAGTTTCTTCCCTTCCTGAAGGGAAAACACGTTCTCCTCAACACCGACAACACGACTGTGGCATGTTACATCAACAAACAAGGGGGGGCGCGTTCTCACTCCCTGTCCTTGAGAGCGGAACAGCTTCTACTTTGGTGCGAGGCACATTCCATCCGGATCTCGGCCAAGCACGTTCCCGGGAAAATCAACATTCTTGCGGACTCTCTCAGCAGGTCGCACATGGTTCTTCCCTCGGAGTGGACTCTCGTCCACTCAGTCCTGGAACCTCTCTGGACTGTGTGGTTCAAACCACAGGTAGATCTGTTCGCCACCCGGTTCAACCACCGTCTCCAGCTGTATGTCTCTCCAGTCCCGGATCCGGCAGCGTGGGCTGTGGACGCCCTATCCATCCCTTGGTCCGGACTGATGGGCTATGCCTTTCCCCCATTCCCCATTCTGGGAAAGGTTCTCCGCAAAGCAAGGGAGGACGCAGCCACGCTGATTCTGGTGGCTCCACGCTGGCCGGCCCAAGCGTGGTTTCCAGAACTGTTACACCTGTCTCACGTGCCTCCGATACCGCTCGCCTTAAAAGCAAAGTCCCTGCTTCAGCCACGGTCAGGCATTCCACACGGCAACCCAGACGTGCTGCATCTTCACGCCTGGCTACTGTGCGGGACGCGCTGTCTTCACAAGGCGCCTCCCCAGCGGTAATCGGACTTGTGGAACACGCCCACAGGCCAGGCACCCAAAGCATCTACAGTGTCCACTGGAATGGCTGGCTCTCTTGGTGCTCCAACCATGCAGTATCCCCTCATTCTCCCTCTCAATGTCAGTTGGCGAACTATCTAGCTTTTCTTTCATCTGAGAAAAAACTTTCTGCCTCCTCTGTTAAAGTTCACAGGGCGGCTATTTGCACCACTATCCGCCAGTTAGGGGGCCCCTCCTTCGTGGACGACCCTCTTCTGCGGGATCTGGTCAGAGGAGCAGCCCTACAGGAGGCCCGATGCCCCCGCCGCACCCCGGCGTGGGATCTTTTCTTAGTTCTCTCCTCCCTCAGGCTCCCCCCTTACGAGCCCATCCGGGAGTGTTCTCTGAAGTTTCTTTCCTTCAAAACAGCCTTTCTCATTTCCCTGGCCTCAGGGAGGCGCTGCAGTGAAGTCCACGCCCTTAGTGGCCTGCCCGGGGACGTCGCCTCCGAACCGGATGGCTCGATGTCTCTTCGCCTCCTCCCTGAATTTTTAGCGAAGAACCAGTTGCCAGGTTCTCCATCCCCGACTATCTCCATTCTTCCTCTCACTTCTATTCTCGCCCGGACGATGAAGACCGCACTCTCTGTCCGGTGCGCGCTCTGCGGGAGTATAGGAAACGCACGAAATCTTCTCGCTCCAAGCAGCGCCACCTGTTTCTCTCTTACAACGAAGGTTATAAGGAGGACATCAGACGCTCTTCAATCTCTCGATGGCTGAGAGAAGTGATTAAAGCTGCGTACGCGAGACCTGAAGGGGATTTGGCTGTTTTCTCACCAAGACCTCATGAGATTAGGGCATGGGCGTCTTCGCTGGCAGTAGCTCATAATGCCAGCATTCAGAGTGTGTTAGATGCTGCATATTGGCGTTCTCCTGGCACCTTCATCCATTTCTATCTGCGCGACGTTTCTCGTCTGCGCGATGATGGGTCTAGGGGCATCGCATCAGCTGTGGTGGCTCAACACTCCATCTCCGCCACACGCTCTGGCTCTTCCACACGCTCCGGCTCTTCTCGCTCCTCCAGACGGTAACCAGGTGAGCCCTCCTTCCAGGTAGTGCGACTCTGCATTAGTGAGCCACGGTATAGTATGTGTAATTAAAAGGAAATTTTTATTCTAAAATTACGTTTAATCTAACATACTTACCGTGGCTCACGCAGAGACCCTCCCTACCTCCCCGCCTTCCTGGTTCCATTAGGAGTTCTCAGTCAAGGTTTAATATACCTCGAAAAGAGGATTGATCTGAGCATGCGCAAGGCACGAGGCCCTTTCAGGGGTTTTGTTGTCCGTACGGACTTTATTGTATACGAGGCAGGGATAGCAAATTGCTGCCGCTTATTGCATTAGTGAGCCACGGTAAGTATGTTAGATTAAACGTAATTTTAGAATAAAAATTTCCTCTTAACAAGCTCACTATTAGCCATGATCCCTGTTTGTCTGAACTGATTTCATACGTGGCACTGGGCTCCCCTAGACTTAGTAGGTGTCCTAAATTGAGTCTTCCCCACGTCCTGGAGTATCTGGCTTCTGGGCACTTAAAGCTGATCACTGAACGCTCTGTTGGGAATCTCGCTCTGAAAATGTGCCTTTTGAATACCCTGGCTTCAGCATGCAGGGTCAGTGAGATTTATACCCTCTCAAGGGACCCACAGTCCCAACAGTGGCATAATGATGGCTTGGTATCCCTGTCCGGGTGCTCCACTTTCCCAGCCAAGCCGTCTAGCCGCCCGAAGAGTTGCACTGACAATAAACCTTGCCTCTGGTGGCCCCTTCTTTGTCTATCACCAAGTGCAGTCATTTTGAAGGTGGAGCAGGTTAACTGTTTTGTCAGAGGGATGAAGGTCTTTCTAAAGAGGACAGAGTTCGATTCTTATGATTGGCGTGGGAGACTTGGTGCTGCTGTAAGACCCCAGACAATGAGCTCTCGGCTTGACAGGTAATCCGCCAGATTTACATCTTTGACCAAAGACCTCTTCCTCCTCAGACAGGGCACATAAAGTCCGGGCTCATAAAGTCTGGGCTCATCAGGGCACATAAAGTCCGGGCTCTATCCGCCAGTTTTGTCCTCTGGTGGAATATTTTGCGGTTACCGCCATATAAAGGTTCAGAAGCGAGGCTGGAAGATGATGACCACCTTTGGCAATTCTATCTTAGAGATATGGTTGAAGACATGGAGGTTCTGGACTGTTTGGGTGGAGTAGTTGTGGTAGACAAGGCCACCTTTCCCAAAAAACTATTCTCATCTTTTTTCTATATAAGATGTGAGTTTAAAAACATTCAAAAGGAACTATTATGAAAAGCAAGTTCATTATTTGTTTAAAGTTGGCTAATCTCAGTTTTGGAACCTGCCAAAGTTTACCAAGACAATTGTAACCATGGGCCTTGGGGCCATGACATAGAAGAGACATTCACAGTTACTTTTTAAAAGCCATGATTGAGTGTATTTGCTTACTTAGGGCTTACTCCAGCAGGACCCCATCACTGTAAGAAGGCCATTAACAGTGAAACTTGTGTCTGCAGCGTTAGTAGTGGCTGTTTAGTCATAGTTCTTGTCACCTTTGAAAAGAATGGATGAGTTGGGCTTTAACCCTTTCACCGCCAGACATTCTGTTTTGCATAAATCCTCATCGCCAGCCATTTTTCTAAAAAAGCTCTTATTTTATACCAGCATATGTGAAACGCGGATATCTCTGGAACTAAACAACCAATTCTCATGCTATTTTTTGTAAAATGGAGGAGATACACTGTACTTTTATTATATCATAACATGCTAGTAATGTTAAGTAAACAACAATTTCAAATTTTTAGTACTTTCAAGTGCAAAAAAAAATGCAAAATAAAAAAAAGAATGTTATGTTCCTTCTAAACGTAAAAAATGAAGAAAGAATGCCAACAAACTCTCAACAAGGGAGGAAAAATACTCCACTCACAATTGAAGACCAGAAAGTATGATATTTCCAACAGAAAAGTGGAAGAAACAGCCACAAACACAACTACTCCAATAGCAGGGAACACACACACACACACACACCACACACACATGCTTATGCCTAACTGGTACACATGTAAGAAAGAAAAAGGGAACACACACACACACACACACACACATGCACACACACATACACACACGTCCCTTTCACTCAACAGTAATTTTTTTTTATGAACCCCAAAGTCATTCATGTGCCTGTTGGTCTCTGAACCTTTGAGAGCCCTTCAGCTATTCATAAAGCCCACCCAACACGTCTCTGTGGCTCGCGTCTCACGTGTCAGTCGGCCACGCCCCCTTCAACCTCGACCAGCAAGTGTCGGCCCACAGCGTGTGTGAAGTTCATAGCTCGCCCCCTCACATAACCCATCAGTCAGTCAGTGAACAGTCAGTCAGTGCTGGCTGGCTCAACGCAAAAACACTGGGGCACAGCGGTAGTAAGTGGGTGTCTAGTCTTATCTCTCGTCAGCACGCCTCCTGTCCCAACTATTTGGCCACGGTCCAATGCTTCACATTGCAATAATTCGGTCAAGCCCTCACTATCGTTGTTTCCTTGTAACTATCTGGGTCTTCTTCATCTGTATTAGGAACAACTGACCGTCTATTCAGTATTCCCAGCACTTGATGTGTGGTAAATGTACGGCAAGGTCGAGTACGTAAAGTGCTTGGTGGTGACGTCATAGTGAATGGAAAAACAATCGGAATAAAGTCGATAAAACACTGAACTGAATAGTGTTCTGACAAAGGAAATGGCTGTGAGCACGGGCCAGACCATCCCCAACTATGACGTTTATTGCTGGCTTTTTATCTCATTAACTTGGATCGTGAGAGTATCGGGAGTTGGGTCACCCAACTTTGTCGCCAAATGGCGACGTCGGCGCTCTGCCCTGTCATCACCAAAAGGCGCCTTTGGCAGTGAAAGGGTTAAAAAAAAAAAAGAAAAAAAAAGTCACTTCCAGGAGGTATTAAAAACGGTCAAAAGGAACAAATATGAAAAGCAAATTCTTCATTTGCTTAAAGTTGGCTAGCCTCAGTTTAGGAACCTGCCAGTGTTCACTGAGACAGTTGTAACTATGGGCCTTGGGGGCTCTAACATAGAAGAGACGTACACAGTTACTGTTCAAAAGCTATGATTGAGCATATTGGCTCACACAGGACTTACTCCGGTGGGACCCCATCACTGCAAGAAGGCCGTTAAGAGTGAAACTTGTGTCTGCAGCATTAGTAGTGCCTGGTTAGTCATTAATTCTTGTCACCTTTGAAAAGAATGGATGAGTTGGGCCTTTAAAAAGAAAGGAAAAAATAGAAGGGCACTTTCAGGAGGAATAAAAGTGTAATAGCAGCCATGGGTTATTTCTTATATGGTAATTTTTAATCCCTTGTGTTGTACATCCATCAGGAAACGGCCCTGTGCATTTGGACACGAATTTATCACAGCAGTCACAGACTTGCTTAATTGCTTCAATATCTGTACAGTTTGGAATTTATCACAGCAGTCGGAGAATTGCTTTATTGCTTCTGTGTCTGTACAGTTTGGACGCTATGTTTTATGGCGCTTTATTATCACACCCTCGAGTATGGTTTTGTGATGATTTTGCTTTGGGCATGCCTTTGTCGAAAAGCACTGTATACTGTACTTTTTTCTTGCCCAGACACCAGAGTAATCTTATGATGAATTTGACTTTTGGGACATGTTTTTAAAGGAATGGCTCAGTCGTCCTTGTTACTTACATTTGACTTGTTCAGTTATGTTCAGACATTGCTTGGCTGTGACTTGCTTGGGATCGCGGCAAATTTACCTCCTGAATTTTTTGTGCCCAGATATTCCCATATAGGCCCACTAACCTGACCTTTCGGCGACAAAGTGATTTGACCCTGTTACAAGTTGATGTGAACACATATTGGTTGACTAATTTTTTGTGCTGTTTTGTGTCTCAGTGTTTACAATTACTAACTTACTAGACATTGGTTGAGAACCTGTCTGTGGTAAGTTGATTTCAGAGGTCTTCTCCATTTCCTGATCCTGACTTATTTTCGTTTTGATTATTACCTAAAAGACAGCAGGGACAATCCTTAAACCTCTAGGAATCTTTACTTAAAACCATTTTGATTCTGGCACCGGGCTCTGGAATTGGTTTGATGGCAGCCTTGTGCTTGAGTTTAAACTTCTGGCTCCCAGGTGAGATTCCAGCATCCGTTTTGATATTCTGGCATATGTTTGGACAGGTAAGCATGAAGAAAAGGATTTTTCCTACTTAAAGTACTTTTATGATATACTTACCTGTCCAAACAGAACACCCACCCTCCTCCCCACAGATGGGAAAAAGGTAAAAAAAACTTATTTTTTATGTGAAGTGAGTTGATTCGGGTCACTCGAGGGAGACCACTCATGTGTTCCAGTAGGTTGAGTAGAGTGAGCTCCCTGCTCTCCGCATTATTTTGAGGGGGGGGGATTCCTGATGTTCCACATAGTAAGAGAAAAGGCATTTGTTTGGACAGGTAAGTATATCATAAAACTACTTTTAGTAGAAAAAATTCTTTTTTTGTGTGGGGAGCTCATTAAATCTTTCTTGTTTGTTGTTTTTGTGGAGGGGATAGGGACAGGGGTAAAGTAAGCAAAGTGGTAAGCTGAATCTGGTATATGTATTTATTTCTTAGAGATCAGATGGTATACACTTAGACTTTAAAGAAATTAATACTTAAAACAGCAGAATAAAACTGCAAGATTCTGGAAGCATGGGGTATAACATTGTGTATGCAGTTTGTGGTAGTGTTAGTTAGATGAGTGAGGATTGCAGTGTTGTTGGTATGAATACATTTAATGTCAGTACATCTTCATCATAGTTAATGTTTTTCTTTCTTTACAGGTTTTTTTACAAGCAGTTGTAAGTCGCATAAAGAAGGCACTTGATGATGATGTATTCATGCCTCTCTATCCCATGTCGTGAGTAAAGCCTTTTTTTTCCAAATTAGTTTTTGCAGGTTTACAAGCTGAGAACAGAAAAATTAAACCATAATAACATTACTGCAGCAGTTAGATTAGGTAAAATCAGACCTGCCAACCTTTACGCATTTCGCGTAATTTATTACGCCCAAGTGATAATTCTTACGCCCTTACGCATTTAGCCAAAAAATTATGCATTGAAAGTTTAAATTTAAAAAAAAAAAAAAAAAAAAAACGGACGAAAAAATCGGCTTATGTACAGACATGCACGGCGCCATGCGTATAACCAGTAATCTTCAAGAAGCGTTTCTGGTCATGCGCAGTTCGTTTCACCGTCTTCACCATTCAGCGAAGCTGGCGTCCTTTTGAAGTTTTAGCAACGAAAATGTCGAAACATGGAGTAGAAAGTTCTGGACAAGATGCGAAAAAGAAAAAAATGTCAAAAGTTCCGAAAAGAATACTTGGGAAAGTTCCCCTGCATACGACCTTCGGCTAAAGGTGTAAATTGTGCACGGTGTACCACTTGCGAGTCGGACTTCACAATTTCCCATGGCGGGATGGTGAAGCATCACCTTGAGTCACGCAAGCACATCGATTCCTCTAACATGCCGAATTCTTCCAGCATCATACAGTTTTTTTCAGACTGTAGACACCTCAAAAGAGGATGAAATGAGGAAAAGGGTAATTCGGGCTGAAGCGTCGGTGGCCGGATTTTTTGTCGAGCACAACATCGCTCTTAACGCAGCCGACCACGCATCCCAGCTTTTTAAAGAAGAGTTCTCAGATTCAGAGATTGCCAGACAATTCAAGAGCGGTCGAACAAAGACAACACACACTGTGAGGACCTTGCCATGGAAGCCCAAAACTGCTGCTGCATCTCGACTGCAGAATGGACCGTTTGTGTTGGGGACTGATGGAAGTCGGGGGCGGGAGAGGGGTGGGGGGGGGGGGGGGCAAATTCTTTCCTGGGGTGGTGCGATACTTAAAAAATGACACAATCGCCACTGAGCTGATAGCCAACCCCACATGCACAGTCAGCAACAGGGGAGAACATTTTTTAGGTTGTTTCTGGCGCACTATCAAGCCTTGGTGTGCCATGCCATGATGGTGTAGGGGATTTGTGTGTATTTCCAGTGTATTCTACATTTTCATAATTTGTAAAGATTTCTTATGACACTTAAAAGAAAAGCTTGTTTTTGAAGAAAAGTAAAGTTCACAAAAATTGTGCAAACAATTTCATCGCATCGTGTTTGTTTGAAAAAAGGTAAGTGTCGCGCTTGATTACTCTTAGCTCTCAGAAATTACACATTTCTGCCTCACTGAGCTTCAATTCTTACTCATTGGTCTCTAAGGGGGTTGGCAGGTCTGTAAAATGCATCTCCTATTGATGAGGAGAATTATTTCATACATTTGCTCAAAATGTTCTTTCTTCCCCTCAGAAATTACAATGCTGAACAGGAACAGTGACTGCAGGAATTTATTTTTCTCAGATAGTGTTGTGATATGAATGCCAGAGGACAGCAAACATCCGTTTTGATAAGTGTTTCATCTCTTGTTGAGATAGAACTAAACATTTCAGAAATACAGTTTTCATAGTATCTTTGAAGTGGACCATTTTGAATCAGTAGTTTGCTGAGTCATCTCCAATTGGTTGATGAATTGTACTTCATGTTCCTTTTCATAGTATCTATGAAACAGAATGTTAATTTGTCTTGTAAACGTAATCTTTGTTTTCCCCCATCTTTAGCTAAGTTTTGTCAGATCTTTTCCATGCATTCTAATGTAAAGACAAACAGCAAAGACTTTCAGCTCTACTGCAGAGCTAGAGATGATCACCCAATGTTCTATCCATGTATCAGTGTCTGCCAGTCGAACTCATTTGAGAGGTAGGGAGTAATGTTGCAGTGTTTATTCAAGCAGTAAATGGTGGTGATGCTGGGAAATATATGGATGGCGGGCATCTATTAACATGGAAATTATATGTTTTGTTGTAGTGTTCTGGACAATCGATCCTCAGGTCCTGCCACATTTTTTCATCGACAGTCCTGGACTTGCATAAAGGTACACTTGGAATATGTGTTTTTGTGCACCCAACTGTGCTTGAGGGTGGTATGTGCACATGTCCATTTTGTTTTGTTGTGTTTTGGTTGGTTTGTCTTGGTTTGTGCATTTGTAGTAAGCTGGTAGTTCTGAGTTGTATGTGTGTTCATTTTGAAAAAAAGGAAGGAAAAAAAGAGAGAAAATGGAAGCAGAGGGACGTGGAAAAAATATAAAACAAAAAAATGTGTGTGGTATGTGCACATGTCCATTTTTTGTTTGTTTTGTTTGTGTTGGATTGTGCATATGTAGACATTTGTTGTAAGTTGGCAGTTCTGAGTTGTATTTGTATTCATTTGAAAAAAAGGCCCTCCGGGGGCTGCAGCCTTGCCGTGGTAGGAGGGCTTGCGCGGCCCCGTGATCCCTTAGGCTTTGCTGGCGGGGCATCAATACTTGATGATAGGCTAGTTTTTTAAAATGCTTCAAGGCCTGAAAAGTCAAGTTGCTGTCTGGCCTAAGCACAATGTGGTAAGGAGTTGATGCCCTTGGTAGGGCCTCCCATGTCAGATAGGTTAAAGGGGTCCTCACCCATAAATAGCATGTTAGGGTTGTTCAAAAGTATGATCGAGCGTGTTTCGACGTACGTGTTACTTTTCTTCTGGAACTCACTTCTATCCGTGTTTCGAGTCGTGCAAGTAGCCAGATCGTGACTCGCCACGGAGATTGCCGAGCACAGTACGGAAAGAGACGAGAGTGGGGGATTCCGCAAGTGACGTATAAATGCCAAGACTACTGTGAATGAAAGACGTGTCCCTAAAAGCTTTCGCTATGAGGACGTAAAACTCAACTATTTTCCGGCGATAATGGCAGATGCTCCCAGCTGCGAGTCAAGTTCCAACGAAGAGGACATCGAACGTGAAATTTTCACTGAAGTGTATGGAGTTCAGCCGTACCAGTTTGAACCCACAGCTCCTTGTACAGTACCACCTCCCTCGCCATCAGACGCTTGTGTTTCTTTCCAGGCAGTTTTTTTGACATTTTACAGGTTGACTATATTATGTACATGTACACACGTACGCATGACACAGATAGTACATGATATAAACATGCACATACGTACATCTGTTCACACACACACGCACACATTACCGTTGTATGTAAATAACTTTAAAATGATTATGTGATAAACCACATTTTCCTTCAGTTGTTTAGATCTATCAGATAATGCCTTTTCCTTTGAACAGGAGTTTGTCAGCTACTGAGTCATCACACTAATTCACTTCCCTGCTGTAGAAATCTTTTCAATAGCTGTTCACTTTCAGCCCCCCCCCCCCCCCCCCCCCACACACACACACCCTTTTTTTTACATTCCTCATTTTCAATCTCACTCTCTCCGCTTAAATTCTAAAGTTCCACAATGACAATTAGAATCTGAGGGGTCTTTTACAATATATTGCAGTCAAAGATTCTGGCTGTTATTGTAAAAACTGATGCATGACGTGCCGTACATCAGATCTAAGCTCATTATTCTCTTACTCAGCAGGGCAGTTTATAGCATACAGACATACCACACCTGCATATATTTTAAAATGCACACTAAGTCACCATCCTGTGTCCAAATACTGATAAATAATTCACTTACTAAAGCATATAGCTGTTGGGCGGAAACTTGAACTTGCAGGGGTGCTTGATGTTGAGCAGTGTCCTGAAAAATAAAAACCCAAACTATTATTCACTGGAGTCCAACAAGTTGTTTTTTGTGGACATGGACACTTTCTTGTTAATAAGAATCATAACTTCAGTTTTGTTGGAAACAGCAACAGCAGGGAAAAAAAATCAGTCACAAACATGCAACAGTTTTAGTGGCAGCAGGCAGTGTGACTGACTGACTGCCACTATGACAGTAACAATGTATGTTTCAGTTTGATGCCAACACTCAACAAAAACCAACAACTATCTTTACAACCAACCATACACTGAGAATGAAATGAAACACAAAAAGATCAACCACCCATTCCACAAACCTTACCTTCTTTACGTCTCTGAGTTTGGCTCTCTTGCTCCTGACAGAATCCATGTCACTGTTGCGTTTGAGGCTTGCACTTGCAGCTGGCGAATGAACAGAGAGTGCTTTAACCCTCTTGCATTCGTTTCGCCCGTATCCGGCCGCTGTGTTTGTCTCTCCTGCTATTCGTTCCGGCCGTACGTGCCGCGTTACTTTCCCTCACACACTGCGACCTTGTTTTAAGTCAGGGCTGGCCAAAAATAAACTTGCATCCCTGAGATGTGTCCAATGAAATCTTAGCAGTAGTATGGGGTGTGGGAAACAATTCATTCACAAAGACTAGGGTCGTGAACTGACCGCATTCCATTGCTGCAGACGGCATCGCCTTGTTTCTGAAAATGGCGTCTGCTAGCGCTTCTACTGACGGCGATTTTTTGGATTATATGAAAGAGGAGTTAGATGATATATTACAAGAAGTAGAAATATATGAAAGAGAGGAGTTAAATAAAAATGATGTGGATGTTTGAGAGGAAGAAGAGAGAGAAGAAGGCGAAGAAAGTGATGAAGATGATGATGCGCCTTTGTTTGCGTTTGCGACCACGTGGCGACCGGCGACTTCCTCACCCATGGTTCAGCTTTTGAGGAGGAGACTGGGCCAAATCATGATTTGCCAGACACAGCTACACCTCTGGATTATTTTTTTCTCTTCCTGCCGCAGCTGTTTTTTACTACAGCTGCTGACCAGACGAACCTGTACGCCAGGCAGCAGATGGCAAAGCGGGGACAACCTGACCCACTTTGGCAGGATACGACACCTGCGGAGATGCGTGCATACGTAGCTGTGCTCGTCATGATGGGGATCAAACGTCTGCCAAGACTCTGGTGCTACTGGTCGACTGATCTTCGGTTTAGCGAGCCATGGATCAGTGGGGTGATGTCGAAAACACAGTTTCTGC
This sequence comes from Conus canariensis, assembly GCA_033310375.1. Taxonomy (NCBI): domain Eukaryota; kingdom Metazoa; phylum Mollusca; class Gastropoda; order Neogastropoda; family Conidae; genus Conus; species Conus canariensis. The sequence goes on from CM065727.1 coordinate 15,266,605, forward strand.
CATGCGGCAAACATGGTAGAAACCATGGATCAAGAGTAGTGTTTACCATACTGATGACATGTGACAGTGGTGACACCTGCCTTCCTGCTGTGTGTGACCGGACACCACATTAGCATGTAAATAATGGATTTTACTTCTTTCTGTGACTGTGTATATTCCAGTGTTAAAAGTCGTTAAGTTGTGACAAATACACCTTTTAGGATGAAAAAAAAAAACCCGTAAAGTTACCTGGCCGCATGTTTGAGTATGTGACAATCATGTGACACCCCAAACTGGATTTACTGAACCAGAACTGCTGTTTTCAAGTTGAGGTAGGCCGCCCTTTGATGATTTGTACTAACAAATGCATGCCGACAATGTTATTGTCTGTCTGGTGTATCATAGTAACATTGTCAACATTTGATGTCCCATTGTTTTGTGACAAACAGGGTGACAATGACACCAACATGCATCCCAAACATGGGACATCTCTGCATTATGAAATATGATGTATTAGAATTTCGCATACTAAATTTGACAGCGCTGCAGTGGAAACTTTGTCCACTACAGCCTTTCAAAGGCAGTAGGTGAGTTTTAGCTTAAATTTCTCAAAACAATACGAATACTAGGAGCAGTTCTAGGCTGGAAAATGCGAATGCAAGAGGGTTAATACATTTTTCTGTTGTAATAGTTGGCACAGCATCCTATTTCAGCTGTCTTCAGACCCGAATTCCAGCTTCCACCTTTACCTTCCAGGTGTGTTGGTCTTGGAAACTGTGCTCTTCGAAGTGACGACTGCAAATGCCATGATAACTGTCCCGAAGAACAAAATCTTTCCTCGTTGTGGTGACAAAATTTATACACAATCGCCTAAACTGGCTGGAAGCACCTGGTTAAAGCATGAACGCTTACTCTTTGCTTATTTCCTGATGAAATTCCGCAACCAGACACAGCACACATTCGCCCCATCTCACTTCAGCCGAACACGAAGAGTGACTTGGTTTTTCTACGTCATCAGTCGGGAAACCCCCTTTTATTGAAATCGAGGCTTTCGTTCCTGTTTCAGCCTCTCGCTTTCCCAATCCGCAGGAAATGCTGCTCTCACTGCAAGATGAGAGCACAGGCGGCTGATTCGGGGCTGGGTTTCGCAATACGACCACATACCAAAACCGTGTATTTGGTCAAAATAGATTTGTAAAAATGGGTGAGAACCCCTTTAAGGGTGAGGACCCTGACTAATAGTAACCCGTCTTTTTCCTTTTCTTATCTTCTGCCTTTCGTATTTGGCTCTTTTCTATCTTCGTCTCCCCTTCAAGTCTTCTTTTCCACACTCTTTTTCTCTCTGTGGTCTTCTTAAGATCCGCTGTGTTTGCTGTGCGGTGCGACCTGTGATGGAGGGGAAAGAGATCCTGGTGATTGAGAGGGCAAGTGCCCTCAACACATCACTTTGGCTCGGACCTCTCCTAGACAGGAGGTACACTCTAGCCCGGGTGTACCAATCGGCTCCCCCTTCATGGGGCTGGGTCAAGACAGGCAGTTCTCCGGCTGGCCAAGATAATCCCTGCAGCACTCGGCTCTCTGCTCCTGGGAGTTGAGCATGATCAGGGGGATAGGGTTAGTTGGGCTCTGTTTGTCGTATATCTCTCCTGAAGCCTGGAAGGGGTCAAGACGGTGACTTCTTGGCCCTGGCCCCTTAGTTGGACTCCATGGTGGGTGGGTAAGGGAGAGACGAAATTTAAACACACTAAACATTACTACTTCTAAAAACATTCCCCCAAAAAGAAGAGGAAGGCAGCGGATCCTATTTCAAAAGAGTTTGATTCAGATAGCGACTCTGATATTAGGTACCGGCAGCCAAAATTAGCTTATTGTTTTTCATACTTAAGATCTGTATCATTGCAGAGTAAATGGAAAAACATACAAAACACTACAAGAATGAAGTCTCTATCGTCAGTAGTTTTCGAGATATTGCAGTTTAAAGTTGCAATGTTTTTATGCACCTGACAAAATGAGATGTCTTCCAAGTTTGAAAGCCAATAGGATCATACATGATTCATACATCTTGTTATAAATTGGTGTTCTCAATCTATACAACTTGCACTCTTTGAACAAGTAAGTTCCATGGTATCAGTTTACATGGCTTTTGTGTGATAAAGTGTCAAACTTGTAATAAATCGCAATTCAGCACTGTTTGAATTTGCATGAGTGGCTACTCTGAAACACTGCAGCACAGCAATAATGGCCATTTCAGAGCTTCCAGTGGTTTGGACAAACTCTCTAAGTTGTACTTAGCAAAGTCATTTTTTTCTGAGGTGTCTGCTATAAAACATTTATGAAATCTACTGTGCTAAAAACAGGAAATATTGCAATTTGGACGGCGGAAAAATGGGGGTGGAATCGCCCGCCACACTTAAAATTGCTATAACTTCTAAACTACTTCATGAACTGTTTCCAGATTTTGTATACAGTTTCTGTATAGTATTTCCTGTGAATCAAAGTGTATATTTTTGTTATTTTGTACCTAACATTTTATTTCCTTTACTGAAATAGTGGTCAACAGGGGCGGAATGATGATGATGTCCGAATTAAAACCGACAGTTTTTCAAAACTTATTGACAGATTTCAACAAAAATTTGCTATGATGTTGTCTGTATTGTTATTTATAAAATCATGTTATTTTTGCTGTTTCTGACAAGTGTTGGCAGCCACCAAACAAAAGGTCACTGACGATAAGGGTGGGAAGTGCACTCTTGCTGACAGGCAGATTGGGTTGACTATGTAAACTTCTTTTTGTATGCAGCATACTTCAGGCAGAATTCATTGTTAATTGGAACAGACCAGGTATGGCCAGTTGTTTTGGAGACTATGTTGAAGTCACTGGCTAATACAAATATGCTTTGCACCAATGTTGTGTCCGTCTTGGTTGACCACACAAGCATGTTGTTTGCAAGAGCACATGTCCTCAGAAAATTAATGTCTGCTCTCTCAGGAGAGTGGATCTGTGACACACTGCCAAATCATCATCATAAAAAACTGGCTAATTTTGGAAAAGATGAAGTCTTCCAGAAGGCAATCGGTGGCATGTTCACTGATTTCATTATTAATGCAGCATGATTGCATCCTCAAAATGGCTGATAACTTCCTTGGTCACCATCACTTCATTAGTCTCCAAGCCCAACTGCTCTGCCTCAGGAAAAAGTTGAACTGGAGACACAGCTCGCACTTCATCCACTTTATCCTCGTCTGGTGGTCCTCCAACTGACAACACAGCCAGTAGTGAACACTAGCGTGTGTGGTAAAGACTGGCCCATATAAAGGTTTTGGGTGACCAGCCACCAACGAACCCTGGCGTGTCGGGTAAAGGCTGTTGCCTATATGAAGGTTCTGGGTGACCAGCTACCCACAAGCTCCAGCATGTGAGAATGCTTCTTTAATTGATATGGGTGACATGCCACCCACAGTATCTGGCAAGGGTTATACGTTTTTATTATTTTCTCCTTTATTTACCACCAAAACACCACAATATTTAATGGGGGCAAGCACAAATATACTATGAACAAAGTCATAAAATTTTAGTTACATATTATGAAAACTGAGTGAGTTAACGAAGATTTAAATAACAGTCTAGGTAATTTTTCACCCACAAGCTCTGGCAAAGGTTAAACAAATATTATTAAAGATTTGTATGCATTTTCTCAGTTAAACTTAAAGAAAAAAATGAAAAGAAAGAAAAAACATTAAAGCATGGCACAGGACCACTTAATTGAACTATGAGTGCATGCTTTTATGTAAATTTCCCTGTCTGTTTCTTCATCATTGTGTGATATTATGTGGTGTGTGTGTGTGAGTGTGTGTGTGTGAAAAAACATTAAAGCATGGCAAAGGTATCTGAACTATGAGTGCATGCTTTTATGTAAATTTCCCTGTCTGTTTCTTCATCATTGTGTGATATCATGTGGTGTGTGTGTGTGTGTGTGTGTGTGTGTGTGTGTGTGTGTGTGTGTGTTGTTACTGCTCACTGTCCATTATAATTTAATTTCAGTATCTGTTGTTTGTAAGCAAAAATGTACTACACATTCTTCATCAAGATACATCCACTGCAACACATTATTTTGTCAACAGGGTGTGATTTATGCATTGCCAATAACATGTTCAGTATTTCACCATTATGATTTTGAATTAACTTGTTGATTTAATCATTGTGGATGTAAAAGAACATAAATATACATTATAATGTTTGTTTGTTTTTTTACAAAAGGTAAAATTAATGAAAGATTTAATTTTATTTTGGATTCTACCTTTTTAATAACTGCTCTGTTTGTTCAGTATATTTGTGCTGTTACAGCAATATACATAACTGTGGAGCATTACATACAATCACCAAAAAATATCGTAAATGTGACTGTCACAACAATGTAATGTCTTGGCAGTGCAATGCTACTGTAGTTGTATTCTAGCAGTTTTACTTGAAAGTAATCACTAAATGTTCAAAGCCTTGCTGTGTTTGCCAGTAAGGAGGGGAGGAGAAGGGAGGGGAGAGAAAGCAAATCTTTACAGTTAAATTACAGAAATTTCAAATACATCAGGGAAAATATTAGGTTGCTAAACTAAACTTCATTGAGTCAGATTGACTCGACATTGAAACCCCACCCCCACCCCCCTACCCTCTGCCATACCCCAACCCCCACCACACCCTCCTTACTGTCCAACTTCAGACTTTGTTCTCTCTCTCTCTTTTTTTTTTTTTTTAAAACCCCCGAACACGCTTTGCACACTGAGTATGACAGTAATGATTGGTGTTTCGATTGATGGTCAGTATCAGAAGACGGTGCTTTCAAAGCGTCTGACCGTCTTGTACATGCGGTTGTAACTTCCGGTTTGAATCCCCTTAAAAATCATTTTCGGACCAAAACTGACCGTAACATTTGAAGACGAATCAGAGAACAAACGCGAACGAGACTTCGAACATCGATTTTCGCCTCTCAATCGTTTTGCATGTCGTCTGCTTTCAAGCAAAGGGAAGCAATTCAATAGTCGGTTATCGTTTATGCATGTGCAGTTCGACTTCCGACAAAGAAGCGCCAAGCTCCCTCATCTTCCGGTGAAGTCCAGTACTGTTGCATCTGTCATCATGCCTAAGGGAAATTGCGCATTTAATCCGTTGTGGTTACAGAAGGAAGAATATTGAAGCTGGATCACCGAATGCAGAGACAACAAACGTGCGTTTTTCTGTAAAGTGTGCAAAAGGACCGTTGATGTTCGAGCAATGGGCGAATCGGTGGTTGCAAGTCACGGAAAGGGGAAAAAACACATGGAATTGGAAAAATCGAGTAGGCCGGTCGTTAGTCTTACGGACTTTGTTCGGCAATCATCAAATTCATCAACATCGGGTCAGACCCTTTCCTCAGCAAGAATCGTCAGCCAATCCACAGTAACAGCAAGTGGGACAGATGTGTTGAAAGCTGAAGTGTTGTGGACGATTCAAAGCTGAAGTGTTGTGGATGATTCATGCCATCAACAATCATCACAGTTTCTGATCTGCTGAAGATAACGCGAAACTGTTTGCAGCTATGTTTCCAGATTCCTCGATTGCTGAAGATAACGCGAAACTGTTTGCAGCTATGTTTCCAGATTCCTCGATTGCGACGTACTATCGGTGTGGGGAAACCAAAAGTAGATATCTTGCAACTTTTGGCATTGCTCCTTTTTTTCTGTCAGAACTGAAAAAAAGCGTGAAATCACAGACTGAATATGTCATGCTTTTTGACGAATCATTGAATAAGGACTTGAAACAGAAGCAGCTGGACATCCATGTCAGATACTGGTCCGGAAAGCAGATTGAAAGTTTTCTTTTTCTATTTTCTCAATTTCTGTATATAGACTTCATTTTTGACTTTTTTGTATATGATATTGAGCGTGGAAAAGACTACAGAAGTGTAATCACCTTATCATCATGGCGGGGTTACATGTGTAAGGTAATTATTCACTTTTTTTTTTAATTGTACGGCTAAATTTGCCCCTTAAAAATTAAAATATCCCCTTAAGAAACCCTTGAAAAACCCTTGAATTTTTTTCCTGTGAGAAAGTGGGAACCCTGCAGGTTGTTGGCAGTCAGACATCTCCAGTTTCTTCATACGCTTCGGCTGTGAAGAAAGTTTCAACCTGTTCTGTTTCTTGTCAAACCGATGGTTTCATTTTTTCAAAAACACTGCAAGACAAAATGCCAAGCCCCGGTGGAGGCAGGTCCACCACCTCTCAAGCCAAAGCGGATGCCCCTGGTGGGGGCAATAAATCCACCACACCTCAGACTGCCCAGCAGCCTACTTCATCTGCTGCTGGGCAGAATAAAAAGACAGCCCTCCTGCCTCGAACTTCTGTGAGCAGTGCCTGTGCGGGCAAGGGAGTTCAACCGAGTGTGGAGATGGTGGAGATGAGAAAGATACCTCCACCATCTTCAAAATCCAAGCCTACTTCACATTCGGGCAAGTCTGCCAGCAGGTCTGGAGAAAAAACAATCCTGTCATACTCAAAAACAAATATGCTCCATTGGATGCAGACGATGACTCAGAGATGAACTGATTTCTCTCCTTTTTGTCCTCTGCACCATGGACAGTAGGACAGTAAAATAAATCATTGGAATATCTGTGGCTTAAATTCAAACTTTGAGGATCTGCAGCTTCTGTGTCAAACACTAAAACCTTACGTCGTAGCTCTTCAGGAAACTAAAATTCAAAGCCAGAAGACCTTCACTCTTTCTGGCTTTAATGTTCTTTCCAAACTTGCACAACCATCCACATTGGGACTAACGGGCGGTATTGCCCTTCTTATACACAAAACTTTGCTGTTTAGTCCTGTCGCTCTGACTACCCCCCTTCAGGCAGTAGCTGCGAGAGTCACTCTCTGTAAAACTGTTACAATTTGCTCACTATATCTGCCACCCTCTGTCCTGGTTTGTCGTCAGGACCTTGTCAGTCTGATTAGAGAACTTCTTCAACCTTTTCTGCAGTTGGGTGATTTTAATGGACACAATCCTCTTTGGGGTAGTGTGAATTCGTCATCCAGAGATCTGCTTCTTGAAGATGTCCTTTCAGACTTTGATTTGTGTTGTCTGAACGATAGCTCTCCAGCTTACCTCCACTCTTCCTCTGGTTCACTTTCGTGTTTAGATTTGTCGATATGTGACCCCTCGCTGGTCCTGGACTATGAGTGGTCTGTTCATGACGATCTGCATGGAAGTGACCATTTTCCTGTTCTATTAAAACCCATATTGACTGAAAACGCCTCTGTTTCACAACATCTTTATTATCAGAAGGCTGATTGGAATCTTTTTGCTGCTAGTATTTCAAAGGAATTCCAGGAAATTGACATTCTTCTGAGTCCAGACCCTGCGGAATCTCTAACCAGTACTGTGATAAACTGTGCTAAAACCTGTATTCCAATGTCTTCCGACAAACTGCAACTGCCCCAAACACCTTGGTTTAATTGTGACTGCCAACAAATCTCAAAAGTACGCAAACGGGCTCAGCGTCGGGTATTCCAAAGACCCAACGCTTGAGCCCTTCAGAAACTCCATGCCAAAACGAGAAACACTTTCAAAATCAGTAAACGTCAGTCTTGGAGAAATTTTTGCTCCAGGCTGACATCTAAAACTTCCAAGAAAAAAGTCTGGAACATCATCAGAAAAATCAAAGGGAAGAACACCAACCCCTCAATTCATCATCTGAAACTTGCTGATGCTCTGATAACTGACAAACAAGCTGGAAGAACTGACAAACAAGCTGTTGCGAATCTGCTGGCCTCCACCATTCAACAGAACTCCTCATCTGCAAATAAATCTGCAGCCTTTTTAAGAAACAAACAACTCGGAGAGAAATCTTCTTACAATTTCACATCAGACAACTCTGAAGCCTACAATCTTCCTTTTTCAATTGATGAACTGAAATCAGCTCTGCAAACCTGCACTGATTCTGCCCCTGGTCTAGATGATATTCATTATCAGGTTTTGAAACATCTTCCAGAAGGCTGTCTCCAGACCCTTCTTAAAGTCTACAAGCATATCTGGACCACAGGGTGCTTTCCGCCCTCCTGGCGGAAAGCCCTGATCATTCCAATCCCTAAGCCTGGAAAGGACCTTACCAACCCTTCGAACTATCATCCAACTGCCTCTGTAAGCTAATGGAAAAGATGGTCAACTCCTGTCTGATGTGGAAGCTGGAAACCGATGGCCTTTTGGCCAGTGAACAGTGCGGGTTCCGGAAGTACCACTCGACAGTTGACCATTTAGTCTGTCTGGAAACCACCATCCACAACGCCTTTGTCACTAAGCAGCATGTGGTCGCTATCTTTTTTGACCTAGAAAAAGCGTACGACACCACCTGGAAATCAGGAATCCTTATGGATCTTCACAGACTTGGTTTTCGTGAAAATTTTCAGGCTGATAGGCAGTTTCAGGTGTATATTGGCACCACGCTCTCTGACATCCATGGGCAGGAGTTAGGTGTGCCTCAAGGGAGCATCGGCATCCTTTCTCCTGCCATTTTTAGTATCAAAATTAACGACATTGTGAAATCGGTAAACCAGGGTTCTGAGTCCTCTCTGTTCATTGACGACTTTGCACGGTACGCAGTTGGAGCTTCTTACGCCAGCGTACAGCGTCGACTCCAACTTTGTGTCAACAAGATTCAACAGTGGGTGGAGGAAAACGGGTTTACCTTCTCTAGTACTAAAACTCAGTCAATCCATTTCCACAATTTTCATCAAGTTTTTGCTGATCCTGAGATTAGTCTGGTTACGTCCACCGTTCCAGCTGTAAAGAAGCCAAATTTCTGGGTGTTATTTGTCGATCAAAAACTGAACTTTAAAAGTCACATCCAACACCTAAAAACTGCATATCAATGTAGCCGGGTGCTAACAGTGTATATATTTCTTGGTTACCACGAAATATTTTGTTCAAGAGTTATCTTCCCCCTTACCTCCCTTGGTTGAATCTCGTTTTAATTGTGTAAATTCTTTAAATCATGAATACCTCAGAACTTACATGGTTGTATATATGTCACTGAAGTCACAAAAATTAATGTATTCTATTCATTACAGCCGTGTTGGGCTGAGAAGCCCATATTTTCTCTAAAACTGGTATTTCGCACAATTATTCTTGGCGCCATTTTGAATTGTCCGACGAACAAACCGTAAATAATTCTTGATTTCACAAAAGGTATGAGAGAATCCAAAGAATCCGAGAACGCGCATTGAAAATTGAAAGTAACGTCCATAAGTTCTCATTTCGTATATCGCATGCCTATGATCTTTTCTGCACAGGCTTGCGACTATACGAAATGACTGACGGCGCCGTCTCCCTTGAGCAAGTTGCCCTCTTTGTTTATTGTCGGAGTTTTGATCTAAATTGTCGTTTTACAAAATTCGAACTTCCCGATTGGAATCTTCTTAATGATTCCATTTCTATCATAGAAGCAACTAAAAATGTATAAAAATTATCATCCAGTGGACCATTTCAACAGAATAACATTTTATCGAAAATCGTGCCAAAAGCACATGTTGACGGCCATGTGGCGACGAAAGCAAGTTGTGTTTCCGATCAAATTTTAAACACAAAAGTTCTCCGCTCAGATGGAATCTTGGATAATGAAATTTATATGTATAAAGAGAGCGAAATGCCAGCTATTCATTCATTACAAATTGATTTCATGCTGTTTGGTATTTTTTATCGAAATAGAGGAAAATATGACACAAACTCGTTAAAAGTGGGTTCACTCTCGGACTTTAATCATTGATAATTTTACACAGCTATATAGTTGTCAAATGTGACTTACTGCATTTTATTCCTTGGGTTCTGAGGTTTTCATTGATATCATGTATCCCTCCGGGGGTTGCAACCTTGCCGTGGTCGGAGGGCTTGCGTGGTCCAGTGATCTTTTAGGCTTTGCTGACGGGGGCATCAATACTCGACTAGATGGTTAGTTGTTGTCAATGCTTCTAGGCCTGTATAGCCAAGCTGCTGACTGGCCAAGCATTACGTGGTAGGAATTGATGCCCCTGGTAGGGTCTCCCATGTCAGAAAGGTTAGGAGTGAGGGCCCAGACAAATAGTAACCCACCTTTTTCCTATTCTGTCTTCTGCCTTTCTTAACGGTTCTTTTCTTTCTTCGTCTCCCTTTCAAGCCTTCTTTTCCACACTCTTTTTCTCTCTGTGGTCTTCTTAAGATCCGCCGCATTTGCCATGCGGTGCGACCTGTGACGGAGGGGGATGAGATCCTGGTGATTGAGAGGGCCAACGCCCTCAACACATCACTTTGGCTCGGACCTCTCCTAGACAGGAGGTACACTCTGGCCCGGGTGTATCAATCGGCTTCCCCTTCGTGGGGCTGGGTCAAGACAGGCAGTTCTCCGACTGGCCAAGGTAACCCCTGCAGTGCTCAGCTCTCTGTTCCCGGGTGTTGGGCATGATCAGGGGGGATAGGGTCAGTAGGTTTCTGTTTGTCGTATATCTCTCCTGAAACCTGGAAGGGGTCAAGACAATGAGTTCTTGGCCCTGGCCCCTTAGTTGGACTCCATGGTGGGTGGGTAAGGGAGAGACGAAATTTCTAAACATAAATCATGGCTTTATCCAAAATCACACCCCCCATAAAGAAGAGGAAGGCAGTGGACCCCATTTCTAGTCATAACGATTCCGACAGTGACTCGGATATGGAGACGAGACAGAGGACAGGTTTTGGGGCTTCCTGGCTTGTGGTTGAAGGGACAGAGCAGGAAAAGCCTATTTCTGCTCTGAGTCCTTTTGCTATTCAGAAGGGCTTTCAGGGTCTAGCAGGTGACCCTCAGTCAGTGAAAAGGCTACGGAATGGCACTTTCCTCGTCCAGTGCAGATCAAAGAGGCAATCGGAGCAGCTGCTGAGGGCAACAAAACTCGTGGACAGAGATCCGGGTGACCCCCCATAAGCAGTTAAATTTGACCAAAGGGGTTATTCGGTGCCCGGATTTGAAAGGTGTCTCGGAAGCGGAGATCAAGACAGAACTTGCGTCCCAAGGTGTGACAGAGGTGCATAGGGTGACAGTCAAAAAAGGTGCAGAAAGAGTGCCCACCAACACCCTCTTTCTGACATTCTGCAACCCTGTGCTGCCTCCGGTCATTAAAGTCGGGTACTTAAATGTACGTGTCCAACTGTATGTCCCATCCCCGTTGAGGTGTTTCAAATGCCAGAAGTTTGGACATGTCAGAGACCGCTGTTCTGGGCAGGAGGTGTGTGGTGTTTGTTGCAAGGCAACCCATGATAGGCCGTGTAAAGACCCGGCTCATTGTGCGAACTGCGGTGGCGACCACCCCTCCTCTTCACGCAACTGCCCTGTTTGGGTTCAGGAGTCCACCATCCAAAGAGTGAAGACTGAACAGAAAATTTCGTTTTTTGAGGCACGCAAACAGGTTGTTGGCAGTCAGACGTCAACACTGTCTTCTTATGCTTCCGCTATAAAGAATGTTTCCACCTGTTCAGTCTGCTGCCAGACTGACGATTTCACTTTCACCAAGACATTGCAAGAAAGACCGTTAAGCTCTGGTGGAAGCAAGTCCACCACCTCCCAACCCAAAGTGGGTGCCCCTGGTGGAGGCAAAAAATCCGCCACCCCTCAGACTGCCCAGCAGTCTACTCCATCTGCTGCTGGGCAGATGAAAAAGCCAACCCTCCTGCCTCGAACTTCCTCGAGCAGTGCCCGTGCGGGCAAGGGAGTTCAACCAAGTGTGGAGATGGTGGAGATGAGGAAGAAACCTCCACCATCTCCAAAATCCAGACCTTCTTCACCTGTGGGCAAGTCTGCCAGCAGGTCTGAAGACCCAAACAGTCCAGTGAAACTAAGCAATAAATTTGCTCCACTGAACGCAGACGATGACGAGGAGATGACCTGACTTCTCTCCTATTCATCCTCTGCACCATGGACAGTGGTAAACTAATCCATTGGAATATCCGTGGCCTAAATTCAAATGTTGAGGAGCTGCAACTTCTGTGTCAAACTATAAAACCTTCCGTCGTGGCTCTTCAGGAAACTAAAATTCAAAGCCAGAAGACCTTCACTCTTTCTGGCTTTAATATTCTTTCCAAACCTGCACAACCATCCACATTGGGACTGTCGGGCGGTGTTGCCCTTCTTTTACATAAAACTTTGCTGTTTAGTCCTGTCGCTCTGACTACCTCCCTTCAGGCTGTAGCTGTGAGAGTCACTCTCTATAAAACTGTTACAATCTGCTCACTATATCTGCCACCTTCTGTCCCGGTTTGTCGTCAGGACCTTGTCAGTCTGATCGGAGAACTTCCTCGACCTTTTTTGCTGTTGGGTGACTTTAATGGTCACAATCCTCTTTGGGGTAGTGTCAGTTCGTCATCCAGAGGTCTGCTTCTTGAAGATGTCCTTTCAGACTTTGATTTGTGTTGCCTGAACGATGGAGCTCCAACTTACCTCCACTCTTCCACAGGTTCACTTTCGTGTTTAGATTTGTCGATTTGTGACCCCTCGCTGGTCCTGGACTATGAGTGGTCTGTCCATGACGATCTGCACGGAAGTGACCATTTCCCTGTTCTTTTACAGCCCGTATTAACTGAAACCGCCTCTGTCTTACAACATCTTAATTATAAGAAGGCCAACTGGGATCTTTTTGCCACCAATATTTTGAAAGAATTCCAGGAAATTGATTTTCTTCAGAGTCCAGACCCAGCTGAATCTCTGACTAACACTGTGATAAAGTGTGCTAAAACCTGTATTCCAATGTCTTCCAATAAACTCCAAATGCCCAAAACACCCTGGTTTAATTCTGACTGCCAACACATCTCGAACGTACGCAAACGGGCTCAGCGTCGGGTATACCAACGACCTTCAGGTCCCAACGCTCGAGCCCATCAGAAACTCCGCGCCAAATCGAGACACACTTTCAAAATCAGTAAACGTCAGTCTTGGAGAAACTTCTGCTCCGGGCTGACATCTAAAACTTCAAAGAAAAAAGTCTGGAACATCGTCAAAAAAATCAAAGGGAAAAACACCAACCCCTCCATTCATCACTTGAAACTTGCCGATGCTCTGATCACTGACAAACAAGCTGTTGCCAATCTGTTGGCCTCCACCATCCAACAGAACTCCTCATCTTCAAATAAATCTGCAGCCTTTTTAAAAAACAAACAACTCAGAGAGAAATCTTTATACAATTTCACATCAGACAACTCTGAAGCCTACAATCTCCCTTTTTCAATCAATGAACTGAAAACAGCTTTACAAACCTGCACTGATTCTGCCCCTGGTCTGGATGATATTCATTATCAGGTTTTGAAACATTTTCCAGAAAGCTGTCTCCAGACTGTTCTTAAAGTATCTGGACCACAGGGTACTTTCCGCCCTCCTGGCGGAAAGCCCTGATCATTCCAATTCCAAAGCCTGGAAAGGACCTTACCAACCCTCAACTATCGTCCAATAGCTCTGACTAGCTGCCTCTGTAAGTTGATGGAAAAGATGGTCAACTCCCGTCTGATGTGGAAGCTGGAAACCGATGGCCTTTTGGCCAGTGAACAGTGCGGGTTCCGGAAATACTACTCGACAGTTGACCATCTAATCCGCCTGGAAACCACCATCCGCAATGCCTTTGTCAATAAACAGCATGTGGTCACTATCTTTTTCGACCTCGAAAAAGTGTATGACACCACATGGAAATCAGGAATTCTTCTGGACCTGCACAGACTTGGTTTCCGTGGTCACCTGCCTCTGTTCATACAGAACTTTTTGGCTGATCGACAGTTCCAGGTGCGTGTTGGCACCACACTCTCTGACATCCATGGGCAGGAGTTGGGTGTCCCTCAAGGGAGCATCCTTTCTCCTGCCCTTTTCAGCATTAAAATCAACGACATAGTGAAATCTGTAAGCCAGGGTTCTGAGTCCTCACTGTTTGTTGACGATTTTGCGCTGTAAGCAGTTGGAGCTTCTTACGCCAGCGTACAGCGTCGACTCCAACTTTGTGTCAACAAGATCCAACAGTGGGCCGAGGAAAACGGGTTTACCTTCTCGCGTACCAAAACTCAGTCAATCCATTTTCACAATTTTCGTCAATTTTTTGCTGATCCTGAAATTTGTCTGGATAAGTCCACCATTCCAGCTGTAAAAGAAGCCAAATTCCTGGGAGTTATTTTTGATCAAAAACTCAACTTTCTCAGCCACATCAAAAACCTCAAAACCTCTTGCCAGAAAGCTCTGAATATTCTGCGGGTTGTAGCACACACTGACTGGGGCGCTGATAAGAAAACTTTGCTGCACCTCTACAGAGCCTTGGTCCACTCCAAACTGGACTATGGTTGTGCTGTATACGGCTCTGCAAGACCGTCTTACCTAAAATTCTTGGACCCTATCCACCATCAAGGGCTTTGTCTCTGTCTTGGAGCATTCCGCACCACCCCTGTGTACAGCCTGTACGCAGAGGCAGGTGAACCCTCACTGTCCAACCGCAGGCTGAAAATGTCTCTAAATTACTATATCAGACTGTTCTCAGAACCACAGAATCCTGCCTATGACTGTGTCTTTGACCCCCAGTTTCAAAGCAAATTCGAAAACAACCCTAACTGTATTCCGCTGTTTGGTGTTCGTATGCAGCCTCACGCGCGGAATGCAGGTCTAGACCTAGGAGTTGTGTCTGATTTTTCCAAGTTTCCAGATCAGCCTCCGTGGACCTTTTTCTCACCAGAGATTCGTTTTGATCTTGCAGCTTTTCGTAAAGAGTCTACCAGCTCTCTGGCATACAAGGCCTTATATGCTGACCTCTGTTCAAAATTCCCATCTTATCAAAAAATGTTCACCGACGGTTCCAAGTCTGAAGATGGAGTGGCATGTGCAGCCTATTGCCCTGGTGCTCCTTCTCAGATACTGTTAAAACATATACCTCCAGATGCTTCTGTCTATTCTGCTGAACTTACTGCTCTGGTTCTGGCATTGAAGATAATTTTACAATCTAAGAAGAGGGACTTTCTGGTTCTGTCGGATTCGCTGTCAGCTTTGGAGGCCATAGCTGGCCGCAACCTTCAGCATCCAGAACTTTTACATTTCTTTGAACTTTTTAGCAAGTTGAAAGCGGATGGTTACAACATTATTCTAGCTTGGGTTCCTGGTCATGTTGGCATCGGAGGTAACGAAATGGTTGATCGTTTGACCAAGAATGCCACAAGAGAGAAATTGTCCAATATTTATATCCCTTGCTCAGATCTGAAACCCAAAATTAACAATTATGTGAGAGACCTCTGGCAGGAGGATTGGAACACACAGACGGATAATAAACTCTTTCAGATCCGTCCAAACCTTAAGGAGTTCCTCCCATCTACGTCTGGTGGTCGTAAAGAAGAAACAGTTCTGTGCTGGCTGCACACCAGCCATTCGTATTTTACCCATTCGTACCTTTTAAAGAATGAAGAAGCTCCGTGGTGCATTCCATGTCATGTGCCACTCAAAATGAAACATATTCTTTTAGAGTGTTGGGACTTGCACGATGTGAGACACAAACATTTTACAGCAGAGTCCATGAAAATCCTGTTCAGAGATGTCCCGCCTGACGTGGTCTTTGAGTTTTTGAGAGAGATTAACATTTTTCATCTGATTTAAGATTTTACGGAATGAAAGATTTTTAACGAAGTTTCTGGTGCGTTTCTAGACGATGTCATCTAAAGAGATGTGTGAAAGGTGTGGTTTTTTTTTTTTTTTTTTTTTTTTTTTTTTTTAAATGACTTGTGAGTTGATTTTAACGTGGTGACAGCCCTGATGTGGCCCCTTGCGGTCGGCTGGGCTATAAGCAACATTATCTTATCTGATATCACGTATGTTTGAATACTTTGAATGGGTGGCAAGCTAAACAACACAGAAGCTGCGATGGATAGCACAAATTTTGTCATTTCCTGTCTCGCGAGGCCCATTGTGAGTGCAATGCTGTGTTGTCTGCTGTGCGGTCTGGTTCATCTGTATATATCTGGGGCGCTGCGTGAGTGAGACGAGTGTGTCCCGAGAGTGTTCCCCAATGTGCCCGAGAGAGTTCCCTGGTGTGAGTGACTGGCGTGAGAGGCAGAGAGAGTGCTCAGTGCGCTGAGTGCGAGAGAGAGTTCCCAGGGCAGTGTTCCTGGTTTGAGCTCCTTGTCGTGGAAGGAAAATAAAAAGGCAGAAACTCCACGTCATCCTCTGTGTCTTCTTGACTGGCTGCTGTCCCTTGGTTCCTACACATATCACTATCTGCCAGTCTTCACCTGCACACCCCTTACTCCTCCACACCATCACACAAAAAGCACTGAACATTCTGCAAGTTGTGGCACACACAGATTGGGGCGCTGACAGGAAAACTCTCCTCATCTTTACAGGGCTGTGTTCCGCTCCAAACTGGACTATGGATGTATAGTGTACAGCCTGCCAGACCGTCCTACCTGAAAAGTCTAGACCCTATCCACCATCAAGGGCTTCGATTGTGTCTGGGTGCGTCCCGCACCACTCCTGTTTATAGCTTGTATGCAGAGGCAGGAGAACCATCCCTCTCAAATCGCCGACTAAAACTTGCCTTGAATTACTGTCTGAGTGTCTCGTCTGAATCGCAAAACCCTGCATATGACTGCGTTTTCGACCCCAAATTCCAAAAGGAATTCGATGACCATCCCAGTTCCATTCCACCCTTGGGGATTCGTATTCGTCCCCATCTGTACAAAGCAGGTATAGACCTTGGAGTAGTTAATGATTTCTCCCTGGTGCTCCTTCTCAAATATTATTAGAACATATTCCATCAGAAGCTTCTGTTTATTCTGCTGAACTTTCAGCCGTGGTTCAAGTATTGAAGATAATCTCTCAATCCACAAACAAGAACTTTCTGATTTTGTCTGTTTCGCTGTCAGCTTTGGGGGCCATAGCTGGCAGTAACCTCCATCATCCCGAACTTCTACACTTTTAAAAAACTTTTTACTAGGTTGAAAGCAGAAGGTCACAACATCATTCTGGCTTGGGTTCCTGGTCATGTTGGCATTGGAGGGAATGAAATGGCTGATCATTTGGCCAAGAATGCCACAACAGGGAAACTGTCTAACATGTCTGTCCCGTACACAGATCAAAAACCCAAAGTTAATGATTATGTCAAAGACCTCTGGCAAGAGGAATGGACCTAGCAGACAGATAGCAAACTATTTAAAATACGTCCAAACCTGAAATTTTTACCATGTTCCCCATTTTACAGCAGAGTCCATGAAAATCCTGTTCAGAGATGTCCCCGCCTGACGTGATCTTTGAGTTTTTGAGAGAGATTAACATTTTTCATCTGATTTAAGATTTTACGGATGAAAGATTTTTAACGAAGTTTCTGGTGCGTTTCTAGACGATGTCATCTAAAGAGATGTGTGAAAGGTTTGTTTGTTTTTTTGTTTTTGTTTTTTTAAATGACTTGTGAGTTGATTTTAACGTGGTGACAGCCCTGATGTGGCCCCTTGCGGTCGGCTGGGCTATAAGCAACATTATCTTATCTGATATCACGTATGTTTGAATACTTTGAATGGGTGGCAAGCTAAACAACACAGAAGCTGCGATGGATAGCACAAATTTTGTCATTTCCTGTCTTGCGAGGCCCATTGTGAGTGCAATGCTGTGTTGTCTGCTGTGCGGTCTGGTTCATCTGTATATATCTGGGGCGCTGCGTGAGTGAGACGAGTGTGTCCCGAGAGTGTTCCCCAATGTGCCCGAGAGAGTTCCCTGGTGTGAGTGACTGGCGTGAGAGGCAGAGAGAGTGCTCAGTGCGCTGAGTGCGAGAGAGAGTTCCCAGGGCAGTGTTCCTGGTTTGAGCTCCTTGTCGTGGAAGGAAAATAAAAAGGCAGAAACTCCACGTCATCCTCTGTGTCTTCTTGACTGGCTGCTGTCCCTTGGTTCCTACACATATCACTATCTGCCAGTCTTCACCTGCACACCCCTTACTCCTCCACACCATCACACAAAAAGCACTGAACATTCTGCAAGTTGTGGCACACACAGATTGGGGCGCTGACAGGAAAACTCTCCTCATCTTTACAGGGCTGTGTTCCGCTCCAAACTGGACTATGGATGTATAGTGTACAGCCTGCCAGACCGTCCTACCTGAAAAGTCTAGACCCTATCCACCATCAAGGGCTTCGATTGTGTCTGGGTGCGTCCCGCACCACTCCTGTTTATAGCTTGTATGCAGAGGCAGGAGAACCATCCCTCTCAAATCGCCGACTAAAACTTGCCTTGAATTACTGTCTGAGTGTCTCGTCTGAATCTCAAAACCCTGCATATGACTGCGTTTTCGACCCCAAATTCCAAAAGGAATTCGATGACCATCCCAGTTCCATTCCACCCTTGGGGATTCGTATTCGTCCCCATCTGTACAAAGCAGGTATAGACCTTGGAGTAGTTAATGATTTCTCCCTGGTGCTCCTTCTCAAATATTATTAGAACATATTCCATCAGAAGCTTCTGTTTATTCTGCTGAACTTACAGCCCTGGTTTAAGTATTGAAGATGATCTCTCAATCCACAAACAAGAACTTTCTGATTTTGTCTGATTCGCTGTCGGCTTTGGGGGCCATAGCTGGCAGTAACCTCCATCATCCCGAACTTCTACACTTTTAAAAAACTTTTTACTAGGTTGAAAGCAGAAGGTCACAACATCATTCTGGCTTGGGTTCCTGGTCATGTTGGCATTGGAGGGAATGAAATGGCTGATCATTTGGCCAAGAATGCCACAACAGGGAAACTGTCTAACATGTCTGTCCCGTACACAGATCAAAAACCCAAAGTTAATGATTATGTCAAAGACCTCTGGCAAGAGGAATGGACCTAGCAGACAGATAGCAAACTATTTAAAATATGTCCAAACCTGAAATTTTTACCATGTTCCCCATTTTACAGCAGAGTCCATGAAAATCCTGTTCAGAGATGTCCCGCCTGACGTGATCTTTGAGTTTTTGAGAGAGATTAACATTTTTCATCTGATTTAAGATTTTACGGAAGAAAGATTTTTAACGAAGTTTCTGGTGCGTTTTAGAAGATGTCATTTAAAGAGATGTATGAAAGTTTTTTTGTTGTTGTTTTTTTTTTTTAAATGACTTTTTAACGTGGTGACAGCCCTGATGTGGCCCTTTGCGGTCGGCTGGGCTATAAGCAACATTATCTTATCTTACCGTGTTCCCGAGGCAGCTGTAAAGACGAAACGGTCTTGTGCCGCTTGCACACAGGCCACTCGTTTTATACCCATTCTTATTTTTTAAAAGGTGAAGAAGCTCCGTGGTGGATTCCATGTCAGGTTGCACTCTCAGTGAAACATATTTTTTTTAGATTGTTGGGACTTGCACGATGTGAGACATAAACACTTTACAGCAGAGTCCATACAGCAGAGTCCATGAAAAAAACCCTGTTCAGAGATGTCCTACCTGACGTGATCTTTGAGTTTCTGAAAGAGATCAACATTTTTCATCTGATTTGAGATTTTACGGAAGAAAGATTTTTAACGAAGTTCCTGGTACGCTTTTAGAAGATGTATTTTAAAGAGATGTGTGAAAGGTTTGGGCTTTTTTTTTTTTTTAATATTTTTTTGATAACTTGTGAGTTGATTTTAATGTGGTGACAGCCCTGATATGGCCCTTTGCGGTTGGCTGGGGTATAAGCAACATTACCTTACCTTGAAAAAAAGGATAGAAAAGGGAAATAGAGGAGGAGTGGGGTGGGGTTGGGGAAAAATTGGGAAAAAAAATGATATAGATCAGAATACAGAGATTCCGTAGTCGTGCTTCTGTTTGAGAAATGCGGTGACATTTTGTACTTTATGGAAATGATTATTTGGGTTGTGTGATTAACTGCTGTCATCTTAAGGGATTAAGAAACTTCCTGTGTATGTGAATCCTGTCCAGGTGCCATAGAATGTCACATTGTCAGAGCTGCAGTGGTCGGTCTTTGTGAGAAAGCACTTGCTTACTCAAGACATGCCTCAAAATGACAGTCCTGATATGGCCTTTTGCGGTGGACTAGGCTGTAAGCAACATTGCCCCCCCCCCCCCCCCCCTCCCCTCCCCCTTCAGAGATGTCCCACATGACGTGATCTTTGAGTTTCTGAAAGAGATTAACATTTTTCATCTGATTTAAGATTTTATGGAAAAAAACGACTTTTAACGAAGTTTCTGGTGCGTCTTTAGAAGATGTGTTTTAAAGCGATGTGTGAAAGTTTTAGGTTTTTGGGGGGTTTTTGGATGACTTGTGAGTTGATTTTAACGTGGTGACAGCCCTGATATGGCCCTTTGCGGTCGGCTGGGCTATAAGCAACATTACCTTACCTTACCCCCCTCCTCCCTCCCCCTCATTAACCTGCCTCAAAATAAAGTTGTAATCATTTGCAGAGAGACAGTGGTAAGAGACTCAGGCATGCCAATATTCTGTCTTCGGTAGACTTTGATTTTTTTTTTTTTCTGAGCCCAATGAAAATATTGAGAGCAAAAAAACAGCAGGGTGGGTGAAAGTAGGGAATGAAATGGCTTGTGTGTGCTGGATGACCGCCATGATCATTATTTTTTGTAGTGGCACCACTGGATGTGTTTTTGTCAGATTTTTTCATTCCAGGTTGGTTTGTTAGCATATTTATTAATCCATCATTTTGATTTGTGTGAATGCTGATGGCCCATGTGTTGGCTCCACCGTTCACAATCTCTAATTTTGTTCTGCGTTTTTTTTACCTAGAGAGTTAGCATGTATGATAGGGGAACCATACAGAATTTCTGTTTTCAAAAACGCATCATCCAGAAGAGTGACTATGTTGATGATATCTGTCCAGTTGCTGGGCAACATCCTGTCATGGCATGGCCTGGTGGGCACACAGTTGTTGCAGCGCCTGGCTCTGGATGGTCTGCTGAACCGCTACATTGTGCTGGGCTTGGCCAACTCCCATGTCAACAGACATGCCATGGAAAAGTGTCAGGCAGTGAGTCACCACCACCTCTCTCTCTCTGTCTGTGTTGTCAGAAATGCATACAGTTCAAGTTGTTTGTACAAGTCAAGGTGAGGGAGAATCCAGCCTGTTTATACCAGTTCCAGAGACTGTTACAGCTGTGCATACAAGTTATGGAAGTGAGTGTCCATGCTGTTTGCACAAGTTTAGGAGAGTGAGAATCCTAGCTGTTACAAGTTGAGAGGAGTGAGAGTCCAAGCTGTTCATACTAGGTAAGATTCCTAGCTGTTTGTACTAGTCAGTTGTACAAGATGAGGAGGGTGAAAGTCATCATGGTTCGTAGAATTTTTAGTCTAGTGAAAGTCAAAGGTATTAGTACAAGTTGTTGGAGGGAGAATACTAACTGTACAAATAGAGGTGAGTGAGGATTCAAGCTATGTGTCCGAGTTGATAGAGTCAAAACTGTTGGTAAAAGTGGAGGGGATTGAGGGTCAGAGTTGTTTGTACGAGTTGAAGGAGTGAGAATCCAAGAATGTAATGTGAGTTTTGATTACAATTGTTTGTACATGTTGATTGGATGAGTCTTACTCTTATCAGTTTGCACAGTCTGAGAGGAGTGAGAGTCCAAGCTGTTTATTCAAATTCTTAACCCCTTCCCTGCCACAGTATAAGTGCTTTTCTGTATTGCTGTGTGCCGGGGCCAAATTTTGCTTTTTACAGTAGGTTCACTCATCTGTTATTGAGATATCTCTGAGATTTTTTGCATGTTTTTTTCTTATACCCTCTGCTATGATGTGGTATCATAATAATTTGATTTGGCTGGTCATAAGTATGATAAAAATCAATATAATCAACTATTTTTGTAATAAATTGACACTTTTTCTGCATACGCACACACACTGCAGCACATCAAACCAAACAGAAAAGTGAAAAAAACTGGTGTTCTTATTGACTGAACATTATACAAACATCTGGTATTCATATTACTGCCAGCAAATGTTTTTCTGTGTGGTAACACATGCATAATTGGGGGTACCCCAATCCCAGGGTAAAGGGACAGAATTTTGCTTTAGCGGTAGGTTCACTAATCTGTTCAATACTCATTCATTTATGGAGATATGTCTTAGATTTCTTGCACGATTCTTCCTTACTTCCTGGTCTATAATGAGATTTCATAATATTTTGATTCTGTTGCCAAATAGTTTGGTAAAAAGTATTATGATAAACTTTTTTGAAATAAAATAATTGTTTTTGAACAAACACACGCATATTGAAACACATCAAACCACACAAAACAATGAAAAAAATGGGTGTTTGTATTGGCTGAGCATCATACAAACATCTGGTATTGGTATCATTCCAATCAAATGTTCTTTTATGTGGTAATACATGCATCATTGGGGTTACCCCAATTCAGGAGTAAAGGGACAGAATTTTGATATTGTGGTAGGTTCACGTATCTGTTCACTACTCATTCATTTATTGAGATATCTGTTAGATAGTTTGCAGTTTTCCTCCTTATAGCATGAGGTATTATGTGGTATCATAATATTTTGATTTTGGTGGCACTAGTATAGTAAAAAGTAACATAATCAACATGTTTTTGTTATAAAATGACAGTGTTCGAGCACACACATACACA
Source organism: Conus canariensis (assembly GCA_033310375.1). Lineage (NCBI taxonomy): Eukaryota > Metazoa > Mollusca > Gastropoda > Neogastropoda > Conidae > Conus > Conus canariensis. The sequence goes on from CM065727.1 coordinate 15,289,162, forward strand.
CTGCAACACATCAAACCACACAACACATAGAAAAAATTGGTGTGAGTATTGCCTGAACATCATACAAACATCTAGTATTGATGTCATTGCCAGCAAATCATCTTCTGTGTGGTAATACATATATCTTTGGGGGTACCCCAATCCCAGGGTAAAGGGACAGAATTCTGCTTTTTGCAGTTGGTTCACTCATCTGTTCACTACTCCTTCATTTATTGCTTTATCTATTAGATTATTTATATGTTTTCCCCTTATACCCTGTGGCATGATATGATGTCATTACATTTTGATTTTTTTTGGTAAGTAATATGGTAAAAAGTAATATAACCAACTTTTTTGTGATGAAATGACTGTTTTTGAGTGTATACAAACACATTGCAGCTCATCAAACCACACAAAATAATGAAAAAAATGCTATTAGTATTGCCTGAACATCATACAAACATCTGGTATTGATGTCATTGCCAGCAAATCTTCTTCTGTGTGGTAATATATACATCTTTGGGGGTACCCCAATCCAAGGATAAAGGGACAGAATTCTGCTTTTCACAGTAGGTTCACTTATCTGTTCACTACTCCTTCATTTATTGCTATATCTATTACATTGTTTGCATGTTTTCCCCTTATACCTTGTGGCATGATGTGATGTCATTACATTTTGATTTTGTTGATAAGTAATATGGTAAAAAGTAATATAACCAACTTTTTTAGTAATGAAATGACTGTTTTTGGGCACACATACATACATTGCAGCTCATCAAACCATACAAAACATGGAAAAAATTGGTGTTAGTATTGATTGGACATCATACAAAAATTTGGTATTGATATTATTGCCAGCAAGTCTTCTTCTGCATAGTAATACACACATCTTGAGGAGTACCCCAGTCCAAGGGAAAAGGGACAGAATTCTGCTTTTTGCAGTAGGTTCATTCATCTGTTCACATCTCATTCATTATTTGAGATATCTGTTGCATTTTCTGCTCTTTTTTTTCTTATACCCTGTGGTATGCTATGATTTCATAATATTTATATTTTGTTAGCAATCAGTACGGTAAAAATTGATAATATCAACTTTTCTGTACTAAACTGACTGTTTTTGAGGACTCGCATGCACGTTGCAATACATCAAACCACAAAACTTTGAAAAAAATGATGTTAGAATTGACTGAACATAATATAAACATCTGGCATTGATATGACTGCCAGAAAAGTCTGTTCTGTATTATAATACATACATATATCATTGTAGGAACCATAATCCAGACATAAAGGGACCAAATCTTGCCTTAAATTGCAGTAGGTTTACTAATGTGATCACTACTGTCTCATTCACTTAGATAAGTCTTACATCTTTTGCATGTTTTTTTCTTGCATCTTTGGCTATAACCTGATATACCAATAATCAGATTTTGTTAGTAAACAGTTTAGTAAAATTTGATGAAATCAAATCTTATGACAGTTTCAAAATAAAAACAGTCATATTGCTGTATATAAAACCACACAAAACACTAGAAAAACTGATGTTAGTGTTCACTGGATGCGAGGAGAAACATCTGGTACTCACTCAGTACATGTTCATAATCCATACACTAATCCAGTACTTCTTTCTGGACATCTCGCAGGTTTCTGGGGGGGTTCTTGGGTTGAGCAGCCTCACTAATATAACCCAGTCTGATTATTTCCACCAGTTGAACAGTCTGGTCACACTCATGAATAAATCAGAGTTTCAGAAGAAACACCACCATGAAGATGAAAAAAAAGAAAAACACACACGCACTCAAGAATATAAAAACACAGAGATAAAAGCACGCACTGACTAACTGAAGAAGATCTATGAAAAAAAAAATGCACTGCAAAACTAAGCTGTGCTACAGGATCCACACTACTCCCAGTAGTTGAACTTAGTGTGATAATCCATGTAGCACTGTGGATAGCACAGTGCAGGCTTGGAGGGGCAGTGGGACCGCACATCACGCCTGATCTTCAGCTTCTTGGTGCAGACCCTGCAGGCCCTCTGTGGTGCTGCCTTGTTGGGTGTTGGTGGGATGGGGAACATGAAATGCCTTTCCGTCAGCCTCACTTCATCGTCGGACCGGTAGCTGCTGAGGTATAACTTGATCCCGAACCTGGCACGCTTGAGGGGGATGTATTGGCGAAATATAAGCCTACCCTTCTAAAGGAGTAGGCTTTCATCCACACACACCGCTCGCCGTGGCTCATACACCTCCTGAAATTTTTCATGGAGGTGGTCCAGTACTGGGCGGATCTTGTACAGCCAGTCATACTGGGGATGGTCTGGTGGTGGCATCGCAGAGTTGTCGTGAAAGTGGATAAATTGTAGGATGATCTGAAATAGGATTGAACAATATTTGATCAGTGTGTGTAAACAAACAAACACACACACACACACACACACACACACACACACACACACACACACACACCAGAAACAATCAAGTACACATACACACATTTGTACACACACACAGACACACACACCACATAGAAGCACAAACACACACACACACACACACACACACACCATAAACAATGACACACAAATACACCACATAGAAGTATACACACATACACACCACATAGAAGCACACACACACACACACACACACACACACACACACACACACACCATAAACAATGACACACAAATACACCACATAGAAGCATACACACATACACACCACATAGAAGCATACACACACAAACACACACACACACACACACACAGAAGCACACACACACACAAAACAGAAGCGCACACACACATTACAGAGAAGCTCCACACACACACACACACCACACACACACACACACACACACACACACACATCATCCTCATCTATTATAATGCTAAAAAGAAAGACTTGGACATAGAAAGGAGTTGGAGAGGGAGGGTGGAAGGAAAATGAGAACAAGTAAACAGAGACAGACTCGGAGAGAGTAAAGAAACTTACTTGAAATCTGTTTCTTGTCATTACTGAGCTGAAGACTGGAATGCGGTACAGCACCTTCTTTGACCAGTACAGCTCAATTGCAGGCAGTCGCACGATTCCCATCAGCAACACCTGGGCCAGGAACTTTTTTAGTTCAGCAGCATCAACAGGTTCCCACTGATTTGCTCTGGAATACTGGGGCAAGATTGTCGAGCTCCACGCCCTCTGCCACGCCCTCTGCCACGCCCCCTTATTTGATGCTGTCCAGTGCCTCTAGCTCTTCCCCTGCCCCTACCACGACCTCTCATGACAGGAGGGGGTGCTGTGCTGGTGCTGGGAATCGGCTCTGGTTCTGATTCTTGGTCGAATCATGGCCGGTATCGCTCGCTTGACCAACATCACGTGGATCGAAGTCCGGGTCTTCTTCTTCGTGACCGCCACGAGTTCCGACAAAAGTGGATGGTGCTGGTTACCATCACTATCACTGTCACCTGATGTTTGGAAGTCTTCGTCACCTCTATCAATATCATTCAACACTTCATCTAAAACTTCCAGTGCGCTATAACGCTTCAAAAGAGGTCGCCGTGTCGAGCTTCGTCTCTGATCCGCCATCTTGATTATGATAATCAGCTCGACCCTTCTTGAATACTAAACCGACAATTTCCTAACACTTCAGTACACTGATAAAGGGATAGAACTGTTATTTAAACACCCCAGTAGAGTCAGGGACAATTTCAAAGGTTATTTCCCGTGCCGATTTTCGAAATTTCGATGACGAAAATACCCCGTAATAGACACGGTTACGGGCGTACAGGATCGTGGAAACGACCCCGTAATAGACACGGGGCAAGCAGGGAAGAGGTTAATCTGTTCAACTTTACAGAATTGAGATTTTAAGCTTTTTATACTAGTTGAGGGGGGGTGAAACCAAACTATTCAAGTTGAGGCAAGTGATGGTCCAGAATGTTCGTACAAATTGGGGGAATGAGAGTCCAGGTTGTTTGTACAAGGTGGGGGGAGTAAGAGTCCAAGTTGTTTGATACAGTGAGGGAAGAGAGAGAATCTGAGTTTTGGGTTGTTTTTTTTTTTAATGAGATAATGGGATTAATAGTCCAGGTTGTTTATACAAGGAGATCGGAGTCAGAGTGTAAGTTGTTTTAAAAGGTGATGGGAGTAATAGTCCAAATTGTTTGTACAAGTTCAGGGGAGTGAGAGTGATAGATGTTTGTACAAGTTTAGGGGAGTGAGACTGATAGATGTTGCGTACAAGTTTCAGGGAGTGCGAGTGATAGCTCAAACTTTGAAACTTGTACAAAAATCTGTTAACACATGTTGACAAAATGAGCATCCAGGCTGGAGCATACAAGTTTAGGGGAGTAATGGAATCTGTTGTTGAATACATCCACTGTTTTTAGTAAAACCTGGACAGAAAAGCGCTGAAAGAAAAAGTGATTGCTTCCTTATAACAAGATTCATGTAAGTCCTTTTAGAGTCCTCGAGTTTTGAGGATCCCTTTTAAAGGAATAAAAAGAAGCCCTTAAATTTGGGCTTTAGTGTTTACAAATACTTGAGAATGCATGAATGTGCTTGAAAATGTAAATTTTGATGGATTGATTTATATTTGTTGAAAAATAACAAAATTATACAGAGAATGATTTATGTATGTGAAAAGAAAATCTTTTGCATCTGTCAGAGAATGATTTATATATATGAAAAAAAAAATTTGCGTCTGTCAGAAGTGTCCACTTCCCTATCGTCTGCTACATACTGGATTCTGGTTAAGGGTCTGTATAATGCAGCAAAAAAAAGCATGTATTTTCAACATTACAGCCTTTGAATTTTAAAGTTAAAAAGTCCTTGAAAAGACCTAAAAAATTCTTCCTCTTTTTTTCCTTTCTTGCTGTTGTCTATGAAACCTGTTAAGACGGTTTCAGTCAAACCAACTTTGACTCAACCAGCTGTTACTGTATGTAAGAAGACAGTGTGTTTTCTGTCTGTTTATTTTGTGTTGTCTCTTGTGTTATGCGAGTGTTCTTGCTTTTATGTATTACATGTTATAACAGGCTTCATAGAGACCAAAAAGGAAAAGGAGGAATTCTTTTTTCTTTTTTCAATTTGAAGTCAGTCCTGATTTGGCATCCAGCTGGGTTATAAATAACAGGACTTCACAGGTGTAGAGCAGTTACCCTGTTGGTGGAAACTCCATGAATATGAGTTTTATGACAGTTATTTTGTGTCATCTGTAGCATGATGACTTCTGTATGATCTGTGAAACCATACACTTTTGGTGTATTTAGTACATCACTTTTACACACTACACTAAAAATACCACATTGTCTCAGAAATGCACCAAATAAAAGTAGTGTGTAGGAAATTCATATTTATTGTGAAAGCTAGTTTCTCTTGTACTCTCTGTCTTTGTTGTTGTTAGTGTGCAGTTTTATAGTAAATATGTTAGTCTCAGAATTGTCATGGTCTTGTATTTACAAATCCATTCAGAATCATATTATCCCAACGGAATCATCTGTGATATAGGAAGCCAACAGCTGTCAGTGTGGAAATGTGCCACTTCCAAAACCACACCAGGTTTTTTTTTTTTTAGATATTTAACTGAGATGAGAAATTCTTAAAAAGTAGATTAAAGGATTATGGGTCTCCAGTGTACTTTTTGATGCACTCTGAAATCAGCAATTTTTGTTTCTTAACCCTTACCCTGGTGTGACTCCTTGCTATACATTACAGTGCCACTGGTAAATTAAAAGAGAGGAAAGCAAAGAAAAAGTCATGTTTTCAATAGTGTGTTATTTGTTTTGACATGCATATTTGAATTATGCATGTTTGAAGGAAGTGTTCAGAATTGAACAGAGAACAACACAAACACAAGTTTAGAGGGTTAATAGCAAACAGTAATTTACGTACCTGGAAGAAATTTAGAACAACAGGTATATTTTTTACCAGTGTTTGGTGCAGGTAAGTGTAGCATACTCCACGATCACCAAAAATAGGTCATTACAAGATGCTGATGTCTCTTTGATGAAGATTCTAAGTACCAGTAAAGCTGCAGATATCCAGAATGCAGGTGTAAGTTCAAGTAATCCAGGTAAAAATGTCTGTTGTGCTTTCGCATCAGAAAGATTACAATTTTGGGGTTTACATGAATGAAGAGAAAGTAACTGCTTACTGTGTCAAATACACACAAGAAAAATAAGCTAGATATTCACAGCACTCTCCAAAGAAGTACTACATGTGTAGTACAGGTGAGTCTTTGAACTTAGTTATCACCAGCACAGTCATCCAAACCACTATCTGCTACTCCAATTTGCTGTCTGAGGACTGATTGTCAGGTCTGGAGCAATAGACATCAAAACAGTCTGGCACACAGAGTGACCTGGCACTGTTCACACTGATACTCTGACTGCTTTCTTTTGAAGCCAGCTGTGTTCTTTTTGGGCACATTGCATGCAACACAGTCACATTACCCTGCGAGCTTTGCAACCTTGCCATGGTCGGAGGGCTTGTGTGGTTCAGTGATCCCTTAGGCTCTGCTGACTGGGGCATCAGTACTCGACTAGATGGTTAGTTTTTGTTAACACTTCTAGGCACAAATAAAACGGCTGCTTTTCTTTTAAAAAAAAAAAAAAAAAAAAAACTTCTAAAAGAAAAATCTCCTTGTAACTTCTCATGGGAAAGCACAGAAGCTTACAATCTGCCATTTTCGATCAATGAACTGAAATCAGCTTTGCAAACCTGCAATGATTCTGCTCCTGGCCTGGATGAGATCCACTATCAGCTTTTGAAACATCTCCCAGAAAGCTGTGTCCAGACCCTTCTGAAAGTCTTCAACTATATCTGGACCACAGGTGCTTTCCACCGTCCTGGTGGAAAGCCCTCATCATACCTATACCCAAACCTGGAAAAGATCTTTCGAACCCATCAAATTACCATCTGATAGCTTTGACCAGCTGTATCTGCAAAATGATGGAAAAAATGGTCAGTGCTAGACTCACATGGAAACTCGAAGCAGACAGCCTCCTGGGAAAAGAACAGTGTGGTTTCCGCAACTACAGTGGACCATTTGATCCGTCTAGAATCTACTCTTCGAAACGCCTTTATATATAAACAACACGCAGTAGCTATTTTCTTTGACTTGGAGAAAGCCTACAATAACACCAGGAAATCTGGGATACTTCATGCTCTGCACGATCTTGGTTTTCAGGGTCATCTTCCACTTTTTATTCAAATTTTTTTTGGCAGAACGACAGGTTGAGGTTGGCACCACTCTCTGCGATGCTCGTGAGCAGGAGTTGGGTGTTCCACAAGGGAGCACACTTGTCTCCTGCCCTCTTTAGCATCAAAATCAACAACATTGTTAAGTCAACATGGTTCCGACTGCTCATTGTTTGTGGATGATTTTGCCGTCTATGCAACTGGAAGCCTGTACCCGAGTGTTCAGCGCAGGCTCCAGCTTTGTGTGGATAAAATTCATCAGTGGGTGGAAGAAAATGGCTTCACTTTTTCTGCTACTAAGACACAGTGCATTCACTTCCATAATTTTCGTCAGTTTTTTTTCAGATCCTGAAATCGAAATAGGGAAATCTATTCCAGCTGTCAAAGAGGCCAGATTTCTAGAGGATATTTTTGACCAAAAAACTCAACTTTCTTAGCCACATTGAAAACCTGAAAACTTCTTGCCAGAAAGCTCTGAACATTCTGCGGGTCTAGCACACACTGACTGCAGCACTGATAAGAAAACTTTGCTGCACCTCTACAGAGCCTTGGTCCGCTTGGACCCTATTCACCATGATGGCGAATCTCTGTCTTGGAGCATTCTGCACCACCCCTGTGTACAGCCTGTACGTAGAGACAGGTGAACCCTCACTATCCAACCGCAGGCTGAAACTATCCTTGAACTACTATCTGAGACTGTTCTCTGAACCGGAAAACCCTGCCTATGACTGTGTCTTTAACCCTCGGTTTCAAAGTAAATTTTTTTAAATCCCAACTGTAGTCCGCCGTTTGGTATTCGTATGCAGCCTCATGCGCAGAATGCAGGTCTAGACCTAGGAGTTGTGTCTGATTTCTCCAAGTTTCCAGATAAGCCTCCGTGGACCTTTTCCACACCAGAAATTCGTTTTGACCTTGCAGCTTTTCGCAAAGAATCGACCAGCTCTCTGGCATACAAGGCTTTGCTTGCCGATCTCTGTTCGAAATTCCCATCCTGTCAGAAAATTTTTACTGATGGTTTCAAGTCTGAAGATGGAGTGGCCTGTGCAGCCAATTGCCCTGGTGCACCTTCTCAAATATTGTTAGAACATATTCCTTCAGATGCTTCTGTTTACTCTGCTGAACTTAAAGCTCTGGTTCTAGCATTGAAGATAATCTCTCAATCTACAAAGAAGGACTTTCTGATTTTGTCTGATTCACTGTCAGCTTTGGAGGCAATAGCTGGCCGTAACCTCCAGCATCGCGAACTTTTACACTTAAAAAAAAAAAAAAAACTTTTTACCACGTTGAAAGCAGATGGTCACAGTGTCGTTCTGGCTTGGGTTCCTGGTCACGTTGGCATCGGAGGGAATGAAATGGCTGATCGTTCGACCAAGAATGCCACAACAGGGAAGCTGTCTAACATGTTTATTCCCTGCACAGATCAAAAACCAAAAGTTAATGATTATGTCAGAGACCTCTGGCAGGAGGATTTAAATACACAGATGGATAACAATATCTTTCAGATCTGTCCAGATCTAAAAGAGTTCCTCTCATCCACGTCTGGTGGTCGCAAAGAAGAAAGGGTTGTATGCCGGCTGCACACCAGCCATTCGTATTTTACTCATTCATACCTTTTAAAGAGTGAAGAAGCTCTGTGGTGCATTCCATGTCATGTGCCACTCACAATGAAACATATTCTTGTAGAGTGTTGGGACTTGCATGATGTGAGACACAAACATTTTACAGCAGATTCCATGAAAACCTTGTTCAGAGATTTGTTAAGGCGATTTTTGAATTCTTGAAAGAGATTAACATTTTTCATCGGATCTGAGATTTGATAGTGGAAAGATTTTTAACAAAATTTGGGATGGTTTTTAGAAAATGTATTTTAAAGAGTTTTGTGAATGAATGATTTGTGAGTTGATTTTAATGTGGTGACAGCCCTGATATGGCCCTTTGTGGTCGGCTGGGTTATTACCAACATTACCTAACCTTACCTTTTTAGAAGATGTATTTTAGAGTTGTGTGAATGAATGACTTGTGAGTTAACTTCACCACGGCGACAGCTCTGATACGGCCCTCTGCGGTTGGCTGGGCTGTAAGCAACATTACCTTACCTTACCTTTTCTATGTTTACATCAGCAAAGAATTCTTTAAAAAAAAAATCTCCAAACACATTTCGATCTTGCAGCATGTTTGCAAGCAGCCATCTTGAAGAGCGGGCAACGCTTCGCCCAGTGCCATGTATATTTACTAATACCTTACACAAAATCTGCTTGGAAGTACAGTAAAACAGGTTGCCAGGCCTGTCTAATGAATATTCTAATGATACAAAGCTACAAGAGGGGTTTTCGCATCCAAGAAGGATAACTATAACTAGTCAAACCCCAGCACTACAACCAGCTGAGAGTATACAATAAGTAGCGTGACATTCGTCACAACAACCAGCGTAAGGGTTAATAGATGTTCATGTTTATTGTCCATGTTAATTGAGCTAGTTGTTGTGGAAGGAAACTTTGATCATTTAGTTGTTGTTGCAGATCATTTCCACATTCCCCAAGTCATGGTTTGCTGACCTGGTTGGGGACAAGACAATTCCCCAGCTGGAGAACCTGTGTCGCTTCCTCACCAAAGCAGCAGAGCTGGTGCACAAGACTACATGTAGACAAGCAGACATGGAAAGACAGGAAGGAAGGTGAGAGACAGGCAGTGCTGCAGCTTTTGGATTTGGGTTTTCAATTTTTGTTGGGGGAGGGGGGTAGGTGGGGGGAGATAGATATAATAATTCCCCTCACTTCCCTTCAGCACAGAAAATTAAGATGCTCCATCTATCAGATGCCCTCCGAGAGTTGCAACCTTGCAGTGGTCGGAGGGCTTGCGCAGTCCTGTGATCCCTTGGGCTTTGCTGGCAGGGGCATCAATACTTGACGATAGGCTAGTTTTTGAAAATGTTTCTAGGCCTGAAAAGTCAAGTTGCTGTCTGGCCTAAGCACAACGTGGTAAGGAGTTGATGCCCCTGGTAGGGCCTCCCATGTCAGATAGGCTAAGGGTGATGACCCTGACTAATAGTAACCCGCCTTTTTCCTTTTCTTATCTTCTGCCTTTCGTATTTGGCTCTTTTCTATCTTTGTCTCCCCTTCAAGTCTTCTTTTCCACACTCTTTTTCTCTCTGTGATCTTCTTAAGATTTGCCGTGCGGTGCGACCTGTGATGGAGGGGAATGAGATCCTGGTCATTGAGAGAGCAAGTGCCCTCAACACATCACTTTGGCTCGGACCTCTCCTAGACAGGAGGTACACTCTGGCCCAAGACAGGCAGTTCTCCGGCTGGCCAAGATAACCCCTGCAGTGCTCGGCTGTCTGCTCCCAGAGTTGAGCATGATCAGGGGGGATAGGGTTAGTGGCGCTCTGTTTGTCGTATATCTCTCCTGAAGCCTGGAAGGGGTCAAGACGGTGACTTCTTGGCCCTGGCCCCTTAGTTGGACTCCATGGTGGGTGGGTAAGGGAGAGATGAAATTTAAACACACTAAACATAGCTACTTCTAAAAACATTCCCCCAAGAAGAGGAAGGCAGCGGATCCTGTTTCAAAAGAGTTGGATTCAGATAGCGACTCTGATATGGAGACAAGAGAGAGGACAGATTTCTGGGCTTCCTGGCTTGTGATTGAAGGGACAGAGGAGGAAAGCCGATTTCAGCTCTGAGTCCTTTCGCGATCTAGAAGGGCTTCCAAGGTAAAGCAGGCGACCCTCAGTCAGTGAAAAGGCTACGAAACGGCTCGTTCCTTGTTCAGTGCAAGTCGAAGAAACAATCTGAACAGCTGCTGAGGGCCACAAAGCTAGTGGACAGAGAAATCCGAGTGACTCACCATAAGCAATTGAATTCATCCTAAGGAGTCATTCGATGCCCAGATCTGAAAGGTGTCTCGGAAACAGAAATGAAAATGGAACTAGCATCCCAAGGTGTAATAGAGGTGCATAGAGTGACAGTCCGTAAAGGTGCAGAAAGAGTGCTCACCAACACCCTCTTTCTGACATTCTGCTCCCGTTCGTTACCTCCGGTCATTAAAGTAGGCTACTTGAATGTCCATGTCCAACTGTATGTTCCATCTCCGATGCGGTGTTTCAAATGCCAGAAGTTTGGACACGTGAGAGATCGCTGTTCTGGGGAGGAGGTGTGTGGTGTTTGCTGCAAGGCAACCCATGATGGGCCATGTAAAGATCCAGCTCATTGTGCAAACTGCGGCGGCGACCACCCGTCCTCGTCACACAACTGCCCAGTTTGGATCCAGGAGTCCAACATCCAAAAAGTAAGAACAGAAGTAAAGGAAATCTTTTTTGAGGCTTGCAAGCAGGTTGTTGACAGTCAGACGTCTCCAGTTTCTTAATAATTTCGGCTGTGAAGAAAGTTTCAACCCGGTCTGTTTCTTGTCAAACCGATGGTTTCATTTTTTCAAAAACACTGCAAGACAAAATGCCAAGCCCCAACCAGCCGCCGTGGTGAAGTGGTTAGCATCGCGGACTCCCGGCTAGGAGGTCGCGGGTTCGAATCCCATCAGAGTCATGTGGGTTTTTCTGCCCCGACCGGCTCCTACCTAGAGTTGAGTTTGCTGCGGACTCAATTGGGAAGACTGGGACCACACAGTCAAGTTTCATCCACTTAATGGATGCGTTTCTGAGAGTGTTGCTCAAATTTCCTGACCAACACTGCAGGTGCCTGTATCTCTCGGGCCTGGTTGACGCCGGGATATATTATGAAAGGAAGCGTAGAGTACAACCCTGTCATGTAGGCTCAGACCTAAATGGAAATCCATAGCATCATCTTAATCATCCTCATTCTCATCGATCAGCATAATAAAAAAATGTCTCAGGTTCTGTGGCCCTTCATGCCCTGCTCTCATGGTGACCTCATTTCCGATGTCCTCTCCATGTCTGTGGCCTTGGTTTGGTTCCGTCAGGGTCACCGGTATCGGCGGGTCCATGGGGGCTGTCGTTGGACGGACGTGGTGGCGCCCTCCAAAGGGAGAGCTCGCTCACGCCGTCTCCGCGACTAAGCAATTATTGTCGTCAGTAGGGGGCTTAGTAGGTGGTGTCCTGCGTATGTTAGATCAGAACAGGCGCCACTGAACACCACCGAAGTGACTTGGCAGCAGTGCAGTGTCTCCTCCAGTGGGTTGCTTCTTGACAACTTGACATTGACTGCTCCCTGTGGATTGCCGGTGCTGGGGCTGCGGCGGAGCCGACCGGGCTGTGGCTGTGGACGGGGTGTCGGAATGAGCGGCGTGGGTGCACTGCCTCTGAGGTGGCGCAGAGGTTGGGACAGCAAAAAAAAAAAAAAAAATGCCAAGCCCCGGTGGAGGCAGGTCCACCACCTCTCAAGCCAAAGCGGATGCCCCTGGTGGGGGCAAATAATCCACCACACCTCAGACTGCCCAGCAGTCTACTTCATCTGTTGCTGGGCAGAATAAAAAGACAGCCCTCTCTGCCTCAAACTTCTGTGTGCCCGTGCGGGCAAGGGAGTTCAACCGAGCATGGAGATGGTGGAGATGAGAAAGAAACCTCCACCATCTTCAAAATCCAAGCCTTCTTCACATTCGGGCAAGTCTGCCAGCAGGTCTGGAGAAGAAACAATCCTGTCATACTCAAAAACAAATATGCTCCATTGGATGCAGACGATGACTTGGAGATGAACTGATTTCTCTCCTTTTCGTCCTCTGCACCATGGACAGTAAAGTAATTAATTGGAATATCCGTGGCTTAAATTCAAACTTTGAGGAGCTGCAGCTTCTGTGTCAAACACTAAAACCTTGCGTCATAGCTCTTCAGGAAACAAAAATTCAGAGCGAGAAGACCTTCACTCTGTCTGGCGTCAATATCCTTTCCAAACCTGCACAGCCATCCACATTGGGACTAACGGGCGGTGTTGCCCTTCTTATACATAAAACTTTGCTGTTTAGTCCTGTCGCTCTGACTACCCCCCTTCAGGCAGTAGCTGCGAGAGTCACTCTCTATAAAACTGTTACAATCTGCTCACTATATCTGCCACCTTCTGTCCCGGTTTGTCATCAGGACCTTATCAGTCTGATTGGAGAACTTCCTCAACCTTTTTTGCTGTTGGGTGATTTCAGTGGACACAATCCTCTTTGGGGTAGTTTGAATTCGTCATCCAGAGGTCTGCTTCTTGAAGATGTCCTTTCAGACTTTGATTTGTGTTGTCTGAACGATGGCTCTCCAGCTTACCTCCACTCTTCCTCTGGTTCACTTTCGTGTTTAGATTTGTCGATATGTGACCCCTCGCTGGTCCTGGACTATGAGTGGTCTGTTCATGACGATCTGCATGGAAGTGACCATTTTCCTGTTCTATTAAAACCCATATTGACTGAAAACGCCTGTTTCACAACACCTTAATTATAAGAAGGCTAATTGGAATCTTTTTTTTGCTGCCAGTATTTCAAAGGAATTCCAGGAGATTGACATTCTTCAAAGTCCAGACCCTGCGGAATCTGTAACCAATACGGTGATAAACTTTGCTAAAACCTGTATTCCAGTGTCTTCCGACAAACTCGAACTGCCCCAAACACCTTGGTTTGTGACTGCCAACAAATCACAGAAGTATGCAAATGGGCTCAGCATCGGGTATTCCAAAGACCTTCAGGTCCCAACGCTCAAGCCCATCAGAAACTCCGTGCCAAAACGAGACACACTTTCAAAATCAGTAAACGTCAGTCTTGGAGAAACTTCTGCTCCGGGCTGACATCTAAAACATCCAAGAAAAAAGTCTGGAACATCATCAGAAAAATCAAAGGGAAGAACACCGACCCCTCAATTCATCATCTGAAACTTGCTGATGCTCTGATAACTGACAGACAAGCTGTTGCCAATCTGCTGGCCTCCACCAACAGAACTCCTCATCTGCAAATAAATCTGCAGCCTTTTTAAGAAACAAGCAGCTCGGAGAGAAACCATACAATTTCACACCAGACAACTCTGAAGCCTACAATCTACCTTTTTCAATCGATGAACTAAAATCAGCTTTGCAAACCTGCAATGATTCTGCCCCTGGTCTGGATGAAATTCATTATCAGGTTTTGAAACATCTCCCAGAAAGCTGTCTCCAGACCCTTCTAAAAGTCTACAAGCATATCTGGACCACAGGGCGTTTTCCACCCTCCTGGCGGAAAGCCCTGATCATTCCAATCCCTAAGCCTGGAAAGGACCTTACCAACCCTTTGAACTGTCGTCCAGTAGCTCTGACCAGCTGCCTCTGTAAGCTAATGGAAAAGATGGTCAACTCCCGTCTGATGTGGAAGCTGGAAACCGATGGCCTTCTAGTCAGTGAACGTGCAGGTTCCGGAAGTACCACTCGACAGTTGACCATTTAGTCCGTCTGGAAACCACCATCCGCAACGCCTTCATCAATAAACAGTAGTGGTTGCAATCTTTTTTACCTAGAAAAAGCACGACACCACCTGGAAATCAGGAATCCTCATGGATCTTCACAGACTTGGTTTTTGTGGTCATTCAAAACTTTCTGGCTGATCGGCAGTTACAGGTGCGTGTTGGCACCATGCTCTCCCACATCCATGGGTAGGAGTTGGGTGTACCTCAAGGACGCATCCTTTCTCCTGCCCTCTTTATCGTCAAAATCAACGACATTGTGAAATTGGTAGACCAGGGTTCAGAGTCCTCTCTGTTCGTTGACGACTTCGCGCTGTACGTGGTTGGAGCCTGTTATGCCAGTGTACAGCGTCAAATCCAACTTTGTGTCAATAAGATCCAACAGTGGGCCGAGGAAAACGGGTTTACCTTCTCTAGTACTAAAACTCAGTCAATCCATTTCCGTAATTTTCGTCAGTTTTTCGCTGATCCTGATTAGTTTGTTGAGATGTTCTACCTAAGGCGATTTTTGAATTGTTGAAAGAGATTAACATTTTTTATCGGATCTGAGGTTTTATAGTGGAAAGATTTTTAACAAGGATAACAAAACAACAGAGGAAAAAAACTTCGAACCAACTGGAGAGATGAGGAATTGAGTACTTCGACTTGTAGAGTCTTCAAAGCAATGACGTAAAAATCGCAATTTCATCATCGCTGCATTATGACGTAATGCATGTGAACGTAAATAGTGAGAGGGAAGGGTGGTGGGGGAAGAGGAAAATGAGGGGGAGGGGAAGAAAAGGGAAAAGGTGTGGACAGGGGAAGCTGTGATTTGGTTTAGTCTTTGATTTTGAGGCCATCTGGTGTTGTAGTACCGAGATGGTGGATGATCTGTTTCTCCATGTTCTTTCTCTTGAAGGAGTCACCAGTGCTGTTGCGCCAGACCACTGATATGGAGAAGTGGGTTATGCTGTGGGGATCGGTGTTGAAGTATATAGCCACAGGGGTTTGCTTTTTCTGGAGGATGCTGTCCCTGTGCTCTTTGCAGCATTCTTCCAGTGTGTGGTATGTCTCGCCTACGTAGATGCGACCGCACAGGCTGCAGTGGACTGCATGTACCAAATCACTGGTTTGGCAGGTGAAACTGCTCCTCATGGTGAAATGGCGTCCTGAGGGCCCTTTAAAGGTGAGTATGGTAGTGTTGAGGAAGGGACAGCATTTGCTTTTTTGTCTGTCACAGCAGCTGTTGCCCAGGGAGAGTAGTGGTTCTGGGGGGCTGTGGGTTGGAATGACGACCTAACCAGATGATGGCCCAGGTTTCGGTCTCATTTGAAGGCCATCGGAGGAAGTTCTTTGAATGTCTTGCCAACTTTGGGGTCAGTCTGTAGGATAGGAAAGTTCTTGAAAAGAATTTTCTTGACTTCCAGGTTGTGAGGATGGTTTGTCAGACTCGCAAGGGTGCAGTCATTGTGATCTGCCTTGGACTTTGGTGTTAAGGCTTCCTCTCTGGAGATGCGCTTGGCCTGGTCCAGTGCCTGTTGGATCAGCTCTTCCGGATATCCTCGTGCTTTGAAGAAGCTGATCATCTGGGCTGCCTGGGTGTGGAAATCTTGGCTATACACTTCAACACCGATCCCCACAGCATAACCCACTTCTCTGTATCAGTGGTCTGGTGCAACAGCACTGGTGACTCCTTCAAGAGAAAGAACATGGAGAAACAGATCATCCACCATCTCGGTACTACAACACGAGATGACCTCAACATCAAAGACTAAACCAAATCACAGCTTCCCCTGTCCACACCTTTTCCCTTTTCTTCCCCTCCCCTTCGTTTTGCTCTTCCCCCACCCCCCTTCCCTCTCACACTATTTACGTTCACATGCATTACGTCATAATGCAGTGATGATGAAATTGTGATCTTTACGTCATTGCTTTGAAGACTCTATGAGTCGAAGTACTCAATTCCTCATCTCTCCAGCGGGTTCGAAGTTTTTTTTCTCCGTTGATTTGTTATCCTGATTTGAAAGAACCCAGGCAGTCTAACTTCTTTTATATCCATGATTTTTAACAAGGTTTCGGATGGGTTTTTAGAAGGTGTATCTTAACGAGTTGTGAGTTGATTTTAACGTGGTGACAGCCCTGATATGGCCCTCTGCAGTCAGCTGGGCTGTGAGCAACATTACCTTACCTTAATTCCAGGCCTAGGAAATAGAAGGTATCATACATCCATAATTTTGTGGTGGGGATTCAACATGTTTGTTTTCACAACATGATGCTAACCATTACACCATACAGTGGTTGTGAACTTGACACATATATGTGTACATATTGTCATAAGGTTTCATTTAAAACTGTTAACATTAATTTATTCCATTGTGTTCATAATGTTTATGAACTTTTCTCAGATCGTGTCATGCCTTTGAAACCTATGTCTATGGATAGCCATTTCAGAAAAACATGAAACAGTTTTTTACATGGGAAAAAAAATCATTTGAAGTCACACACACACACACACACACACACATATATATATATATATATATATATATATATATATGGCATTCCAGTTGTCCTCTTTTTAACTGATTCCTTTTTTTTGTTTTCTTAAGCTGATTTTCCTCGTTATTGCTTGAAGTCTTCAGAATACCATCCCCAACTCTTTGATTTTTTTTTCAACAGATAGTGCAAAATCTGTATGAAAACTTGTTAAAAATATATTTGAAAGCAGCAAAATATGTGATGTTGCAATGTAAAGCAGGTGCTTTAGAGCATTGCATGTTGTTGTTTTTTTTTGTCACCTTCCAGTGCGTATTTCTCCCCACTACAGTCGTTATGTTTTTGTTTTTTTTTTTTTTTATCAATCTTTAGGAAGTTGGCATGCTTGATATACAATACTCAAATAGTATTAGAAGAAACATGAAGAACAGTTTTTCTGTATATTTTGCAGGTTGTTGATAAAACAGATGAGCAAACAACTAGTTACGATTCACGCTATGGATCATGCTGTCACCTTGTCGAACCAGTACAGCTTCAAGATCAACCCCAGCTAACTAACCATGCAACACTTGTTGACTTGTGTGCATGAACACCGCTTTGGGAGAAGTGAAGAACCATGTTGGTATCCTTCATTATCCTTGTGCTCCGATTCACAGAGCTTTTACTGTTTGCACTATGTAAGATGCCATCTTTTGTGCCAAAAAGCATTAGCATTGTGTCAGTACAATTAAATCAGTTGAATGTTCTGGTCTTTTGAGGCTTGCTGAATTAAAAGAAAATGAAGGCAGAGAGCAGAATTTGTGGTGCTTTTGCTGCCTAGTCCCAAGTTCAGATTCCTTAGAAGGCATAAAGTTCATTCAGAGGGAAAATAGGCTATTACATTTTTTTCCTAGATGTGCTGAAGTAAAACAGGAGCATTTTCAAGTTGCTCATGGACGTTAATACTATGTAGCCGCGGGTGGCACGCATGGCACGATTCCCTGCTCCTGCATGCTTGCGCACGGCGCTCAGTCCCTGCCGACGCGCATATTTCACCACTTTTTTAAATAATTTTTTTTACGGTAGCTAGAAAATAACTGACAGTGTTGTGTTAGGTGTCATAGGAAAGAACAAACACTCAACTAATCGAACATAGTAATTTCGAATCAGTTACTTTCAGTGTGTAGACACGACTGTGCGTTGAAAAACGTGTCTTGACAGTTAAAAAAAAAAATTCTTTGTTTACATTCTATTCCGTTCTTTTACAACACCAAATCAGAAGATGGAGGGATGAAAAAACATTCAACTCTTGCCTTGCAAATCATCCAGGAATCATCATGTAATCCATTTGAAAAGAAAATTAACTTCCATGAGTTTCTCCCGAAAGATCAATACACAACAAGCACTGTTCTGATTCACAGTTATGTTGATATTTGGCTGATGGAGTGTTTCTTTTCACTAGATGAACAATTCAGTGGTCGTAAGTTTCTAAAGTACCCTGGTACAAAGACTACTGTTGATCAAAACGCAATAATACACCATAAAAATGAAAGAAAAAGCAGAGAATAGACTGATCATGACACAATTGATGTACAGCGCTTGTACTTTACACACCGACTTTCAAACACTGGCTGTCCGCATATATCACACAGCAGCATAATTTCAAATAATTCACTCTCCTCTTCTCTTTCATAGTTTTCTATCTCTCTGTCACTCCCCTCATCATCAGATCCACTTTGTAATATGATTTCAAGCGCTTCATTGAGCGAGAAATTGCTACAGCCCCTTCGCCTGACCGACATTTTTTTCTGGCACAGGAAATTTACCTGCCGCGCTTAGCGGGAAAACCCAGAGCCAGTTCCTTTGTTTCAAAGCTGCTGGGGTCAGCCAAGTTCACGATAGAGCACTAAAAGTAGGGTCTGCAACTCGCAAGGACATCCCCAAGACTAGTTATAGAACTTATTTCCCTTAGACCATTTCACGGAAAGTGTAGGAATTTTTCATGTTCCCGTCCGCCAATAGTGGCGGACATGGCAGAATGTACTGCCAGCCTTGGCGGACGCAGCTGCAAGGGAAAGAAATCCTGTCTGCCACTATTGGCGGACATGGCTGGTAAAGTTTAAACTTCCCACTGCTGCTTGAATGGAGAAAAGAGCGACATTGTAATCATCCCTGTACATATTTGTACCCATACTTCCAGAAAGAATTCTTGTTCCCTGCAAACACAGCTAGCAGGGAGACACAACCAACAGTTAATGAGACCTTTGAGATAGCCTGTTTTACAGAACACCAGGCCATAAACAGCAACTTTGGCTCTAAGATTCCAAATCACAGGCCAAGAGCAGTTTCAGATGCTCATTCTTTGACAGAAACCAAAAACCAGAGGTCATCAAAAAGAACAAGGGAAAAAAATCCATTGCCATATTTACATCAGTGGTAGACAGGTCTGCTGCCTCCCAGTAAGAAAGGTTAATACTATCCAGCCGAGAGCGGCACGGACAGCACAATTCCCTGCTGCCGCACGCTCGCGCACAGCGCTCATTCCCTGCCGACGCACATATTTGGCCACTTTTTAATTTATTTTTACGGTAGCCAGACAACAACTGACGGTCTTGTGTTGGGTGTCACAGGAAAGAACAAACACTCAACTAATCGAACATAGTAATTTCAAATCATTTACTTTCAATGTGTACACACGACTGTGCGTTGAAAAACATGTCTGACTAGTAGAAAAAATGCTTTGTTTGCATTCTATTCCGTTCGTTTACAACACCAAATCGGAAGATGAAGGGATGGCTGCATCTTCAAACAATTCACTTTCCTATTCTCTTTCAAAGTTTTCTATCTCTCTATCACTCCCCTCATCACCAGATCCACTTTGTAATATGATTTCAAGCGCTTCATTGTGCGAGAAATCGCTACCACCCCTTCGCCTGACCGACATTTTTTCTAGCACAGGAAATACGTGCCGCGTGCGGCGTGCCGGTGCCGCTAGTTTCTTTGTTTCAAAGCTCCTGGGGTCGGCCAAGTTCACAATAGGCCACTGAAAGTATGGTCTACAACTCGCTCCAACATCCCCAAGACTAGTTACAGAGCTTATTTCCCTTGGATCATTTCATGGAAAGTGTAGGAATTTTTTATGTTCCCGTCGTCTGACTGTGGACGACACGGCAGACTGTACTGCTGTCTGTCCGTCGTCCGGACTTGGATGACTCGGCTCAAGGGAGAGAAATCCTGTCGTCCACTACTGGATGACTCGGCTGGTAAAGGTTAAAAGCATTTGGAAAGAGGGATAAGGGAGAGAAAGGAGGACATGAGTCTGTATATAAGTCAAGGTTAAATTTGGGCTATGTTGGTCAGGGCTCAGCCCAGGGAGTGCAGTGCTAGTTTGCTTGGCTTGGCCTTGATTCCCTATTCCCTGAATAATGATTCAGTTTTGTGTAGGTTGGAGAGAGGAGGGGAAGTACTTCATTATTATTGATTTGTTGAAAATTTATTTTCTGTATGCTCACATTGTTATCTCTGTGCTGTTGGTCAATACATTGGGTTTTTTTCCAATATAATAATCCAGATCCATAATCTTTTGTGAAAAATTTTAAAGACATTTTGGTTTTGCTCAGGAAGTCGGAATGCCACTCTGGCTTGACGTAATTTGGACTGGTGATAATTGCATATTCTTGAGTGTTGAAGTAATCACTGTCACTTTTTTTTTTTTGGAGGGGTAAAACCTCCTGTGGATTGCATTTATGTAAAAACAAAACAGAAGGGGGGCTCTTATTTTAGTCTTGCTTTTTGTAAGATGATAAATTTACATCTTGCACAGGTCCTTATAGGTTTAGAAAAGTTTAGAGGAACATGAGTTATCCTTATGAAAGGCCATCGAAGGCTAAAAAAGTTGCATGGGTTTATACAGTTATGTAAATTTGATGTTATCCCTCCACCACCCCCATATGGGTTTATACATATAGATTTGATGTTAGCCCTCCACCCATTCACCATTCCCACCCGTACAAAGGGAAACATTCTGTGGTTGCTGTAAGTGAATACTGAACAAGCATGAATTCACTGTGGTTGCTGTAAGTGAATACTGAACCAGCATGAATTCACTGTGGTTGCTGTAAGTGAATACTGAACCAGCATGAATTCACTGTGGTTGTTGTAAGTGAATACTGAACCAGCATGAATTCAAAGACCAACTTCTAGAACTTTTTGTTGTTGTTGTTGTTTGGGGGATATTTTTTTAGATTGGACCCATTCAATAGTGGCATTATGATGTGTTGAATTCTGCTCTAATGAGTCAAACTTCAAAGAGGATAGCCCAGGTTCTGAAATAAAGGTAAATGTAAACACAACTGTTTGATTTTTTTTCATGACGCATAAGCAGACTTTGGTGTATATACTGAGTTTTAAAGCTTAGTTCAGTTTGGTTTCAAAAATTGAAAAAGATACCATACACATACACAAACAAAAAACAGGGGTTGTAAATTTTGTAACTGTTTTTGAGTATGAACCCTGCTTGTATGTGTACATGTTTTATTTCAAGTTTTTCTTTATTTTGATTAAGTGAGAGAATAAAAATATGATTATAGGCGAGGTCATTTTTTGAAAGAGTTGTTTTCATTACCAGCATCATCATCTGATTGTAATTTGTGTGAATTACAGAGTGATGTTAATTAAAATGTGATGAAAGTTTGATAATTGTGTGGTGTCTTATTTTGTGTGCCTTGTGAAATTTTGTTTTTGTTACAACAGACATGAAATAAAACTATAGGTCAAGCTAATCACAGTCAAGCAGTGTTCTTTAGCGACTATGTGCGTTCGTGTGTGTGCGTGCGCAAGCTGTTGTATCCATTATTGTGCGACAGTGTGTGTGGGATCATGTGTGTGTGTGCGTGGGTCTGTGTCAATATGCACCATTGTTTGTAGATGCATAGTACTTATTGCAATATTCATCTTGTTATTGGTTTCATTTATGTTTTCTCTAACCTTTTATGTATTTGTAAGCATTTGGGGCATATGATGTAAGATTAAGCGCCATAAATAATCATTATTAGTGGTATTTTCTGTCTTCGTCTCCCCATCAAGTCTTCTTTCCCACATTCTTCTTTTCTCTGTGGTCATCTTGAGGACCATCGTGTTTGCCATACAGTGCGTCCTGTGATGGTGGAGAACAGGATCCTGGAGGTTGAGACCGTGGATGTGACCAAGTCAACACACCTCTTTGGCCTGGACTTCTAGACAGGTGGTCGAAGTGGCCCACTTCAATCAGGCAACTGGTCGTGTGCATGCCCTAGTTGAGGTTAGAAGGCAGTGGCTTGGGTCACATAGGTTTGGGAGCTTCCGTGGCAGGGAGGCTTACAGGCCTGTGTATACCTCTCTCGAAATCCTGGTGCCCTGATGTACAGGATATCTGTATGAAATGAGCATCCCCCTTGTTGGGACTGGATGGCGGGTGGGAATCAAGAGAGATGAATATAAATAAACACAACACATGGCTCCAAATGATGAAAAAAAAAAAGTCAGGCAAGGTTCAGAAACGGACATGGATACAGACTCAGAATGTGAGACAAGAAACCTTTCAGGCTTCTGGCCCAGTTGGCTGATTGTTGAGGGAGCGGATGAAGACAGACCTCTGTCAGGCTTGAGTCCTTTTGCGATTGTGAAAGGAATCGGTGGTCTCAGCGGGAAGCCAAAGAGCGTAAAGAGACTGAGGAACGGATCACTTTGGTTGAGTGCTCTTCAAGCTGCATTCAGAAATGCTGTTAAAATCAACTACTTTGGTTGATCGCTCCCCTCTAGGGGTTGCAACCTTGCCGTGGTCAGAGGGCTTATGCGGTCCAGTGATCCCTTAGGCTTTGCTAACGGGGGCATCAATACTCGACTAGATGGCTAACTCTTGTTTACGCTTCTAGACCTGTATAGTCAAGTTGCTGACTGGCCTAAGCTCTACGTGGTAGGAATTGATGCCCCTGGTAAGGTCTCGTCAGAAAGGTTAAGAGTGAGGGCCCTGACAAATAGTAACCCACCTTTTTCCTTTTCTTATCTTCTGCTTCTTACTTAGCTTTTTTCTGTCCTCAACTCCCCATCAAGTCTTCTTTCACACATTTTTCTTTTCTCTGTGGCCTTCTCGGGGCCCACTGTGTTTGCCATGCGGTGTCCTGTGATGGGGGAGAATAGGATCCTGGAGGTTGAGACTGCTGATGTGACTGCAGTGCACAAAGTCAACACACCTCTTTGGCCTGGACTTCCTCTAGACAGGTGGTGGAAGTGGCCCACTTCAATCAAGCGGCTGGTTGTGTGCATGCCCTAGCTGAGGCTAGAAGGCAGTGGCTTGGGTCAAACGGGTTTGGGAGCTTCCGTGGCAGGGAGGCTTTCAGGCATGTGTATACTTCTGTCGAAATCCTGGTGCCCTGATATACTGGATATCTGTATGAAATGGGCATCCCCCTTGTTGGGAAAACCCAAAACACAGGCCTATGTCAAAGACCTCTGGCAACAGGAATGGACCTTGCAGACGGATAACAAACTATTTAAAATCCGTCCAAACCTGAAAGAGTTTTTGCCATGTTCCAGGGGCAGCCGTAGAGAAGAGACAGTCCTGTGCCGCTTGCACACAGGCCACTCGTTTTATACCCATTATCTTCTAAAAGGTGAAGAAGCTCCTTGGTGCATTCCATGTCATGTTCCACTCACAGTGAAACATATTCTTTTAGATTGTTGAGACTTGCACGATGTGAGACATAAACACTTTACAGCAGAGTCCATGAAAACCCTGTTCAGAGATGTCCCACCTGACGTGGGAGTTTCTGAAAGAGATCAACATTTTTCATCTGATTTAAGATTTTACGGCAGAAAGATTTTTAACGAAGTTTCTGGTACGTTTTTAGATGTATTTTAAAGAGATGTGTGAAAGTTTTTATAAAATTTTATTTCATTTTTATTTTTATTTTTTTGATGACTTGTGAGTTGATTTTAACATGGTGACAGCCCTGATATGGCCCTTTGCGGTTGGCTGGGCTATAAGCAACATTACCTTACCTTACCTTACCCTTGTTAGGACTCGATGGTGGGTGGGAATTGAGAGAAATGAATATAAACTAAGTCAACATGGCTCCAAATTACAAACCTGTTTACCCTTACGATTTTGCAGTAATTTTTACGGAAAAAAATCAATTACTGGAATTACGGTCCCCCCAAAAAATTATAGGGGAAAAAAAAGACAGAAAATTGTTAAGACGCAAAGTTTTGTCTGCTACCATTTTGGTCAAAAGCAGTAAGAAGCCATTTCCCAGCGTGCCTTGCGTCTTTGACCTTGTCAAAGATGGCGACGAAGCGGTCTTATGCGCCAACAGCCGTCTCTTCCAAATCTTCAAAAGTTGCAAAAGTATTGCGATGATGAAGATTACAGGGTTTTTTTTTTTTCAAATTACAGGTTTTTGTCTGAGATATTACAGGTTCACGAATTTGGGGTAAACGGGTCTGAAATCACAAACGACACAGGTTACATTTGAATACGGACTTGGATTCAGATTCAGATCGTGAGATATGAAATGTTTCAGGCTTCTGGCCCAACTGGCTGATAGTTGAAGGAGCAGATGAGGAGAGACCTCTGTCGGGCTCGAGTCCTTTTGCAGTTGCAGAGGGAATCGGTGGAAAACCGAAAAGTGTGAAGAAACTCGGCAATGGATCGTTTCTAGAGGAGTGCTCCTCCAAGCTTTACTCAGAAATGTTGCTGAAATCCACTTCTTTGGTTGATCGTCCGATCAAGGTATCTCCACACAAGACTTTCAACTCATGCAAGGGAGTAATCAGATGCAGAGATCTAAGAGGAGTATCGGAGGCAGAAATCAAGACAGAACTTGCATCGCAGGGAGTGACCAACGTCTATCGAGTTCTCATGCGCAAGGGCCATGACAGGATCCCTCCTGACCTTTTGCTCGACATCGCTTCCTCGGTCAATCAAGGTAGACTACCAAGAGTTCCAGTGTCTTTGTACATCCCTTCCCTCCGGGGGTTGCAACCTTGCTGTGGTCGGAGGGCTTGTGTGGTCCAGTGATCTTCTAGGCTTTGCTGACGGGGGCATCGATAGTCAACTAGATGGTTAGTTGTCGTGAACGCTTCTAGGCCTGTATAGCCAAGTTGCTGACTGGCCAAGCATTACGTGGTAGGAATTGATGCCCCTGGTAGGGTCTCCCATGTCAGAAAGGTTAGGAGTGAGGGCCCAGACAAATAGTAACCCACTTTTTTCCTATTCTATCTTCTGCCTTTCTTAATGGATCTTTTCTTTCTTCTCTCCCCTTCAAGCCTTCTGTTCCACACTCTTTTTTTCTCTGATACTTGAGTCGCTGCCGTAAGCAGCAGGGAAGCCCAAGTTACAGTTACCTGGCGAGGGGCTGAGTGGCTGATCCCAATTCAGTCGCTAAGGTGCACTGTCTGGTTTTCATGCGGGACGGTACCAGGCTCACGGACGCCATTCTATGGCCATCCATTGTCCCTTCCCCAGCACGGCAGCTCTCCTGGGGTGACCGTTTATCTCTGCCGGTATTTAAAACCTCCATGGCCTCAATAAACATAAAAACAGGAAAAAGAAGAAAACTGGTTTCCGACCCTTCCAGGGATACGGACTCGGATTCCGACACTGAAGTTCGGAATAGGATAGGTGCATGGCCCTCTTGGCTGATTATCCGGTCGGCAGATAGCGAGCGACCCATTACTAAGTTGAGTCCTTTTGCTGTTGCAAAGGGGCTGAAAGGTCTTGCAGGCGCAGAGCCGAAATCAGTCAAGAGGTTGAGGGATGGTTCCTTGCTGGTGCAGGTCGACCGAAAAGTCCACTCCGATAACTTATTGAGATCCGAAAGCCTTGTAAATTACCCCATCCGGGTGTCCCCTCACAAAAGTCTCAACTCCTCGAAAGGCGTCATCCGTTGCCGAGAATTGTTCGGGATATCTGAGGGAGAGATAAAGGCTGAGTTGGCTGATCAGGGAGTGGTCGAGGTCAGGAGGGCGACTTTTCGGAAAGGTGCGGAGAGGAAACCTACCAACACTCTGTTCCTCACCTTTGCTAAACCGACTCTTCCAGAGTCCATAAAGGTGGTACCTGAGAGTGAAAGTAGCCCTGTATGTGCCGTCCCCACTGAGGTGCTTCAAATGTCAACGCTTTGGACATGTCAAAGAGAGATGCCCGGGAGAGGAGGTGTGTGCCACCTGCAGCAAAGCAGTTCATGATGGTGGATGCGAATCCGCGAAATGCGTGAACTGCGATGGTGACCACCCTTCCTTTTCAAGAGACTGCCCTGTCTGGCGAATCGAAAGCGAAATCCAGCGAGTTAAAACAGAAAAAAAGATTTCGTTCTTCGAAGCAAAAAAGCTGGTGCAGGAGCAGAGGGGAACCCCGCTTCTTTTCTCGACAGTAGTCAAAAAATCGCTCAGAGTACCTCAGGTAGAAGTAGGCGTTCAGACAGACCCATGTGGTCTTGAACCTCTGAAATGTATTCCGACTTCAAGAACATCGCAAGAGAAAACGGCCATTGGTGGGGGCCATAAACCCACCAGAGGATGCACTTCCAGTGCATCCTCTAAGCCTGCAGCTGTGCGGGCTGCCCAGCAAGGGGGTCGCCCCGAGACGGCCCCCAAGCCGAGACCACCTCCCAAGGGAGGAGCCCCGACTGGCTTCAGGCAAAGTGGCGTTGGTGGAGTGCAGGGGAAAGCCTCCACCAACGCCATCAAAACCATTGAGTTCTTCCCCTCCAGGGAAAAAGAAACATCAAATTCCACCGGACAGACTGAAAAAAGCAGAGCTGAAATTACAAAATACATTTGATGCTCTATATGACGAAGAGGAAGAGGACATAGACATGGATGATTAAGATCCTCATCCACAATGGATACAGTCTTGCAATGGAATATTAGGGGACTGTCTTCCAATTTTGAAGAATTGCAGCTGTTGTGCCGTGAGGCTAGGCCCATGCTTGTTTCACTGCAAGAAACTCTTCTAAAGTCTGACAAAACTTTTTCACTTTCTGGCTACAGCTCTCTAAACCTACCTGCACAATCTGTTGAACATGGCGTTTCAGGCGGAGTAGCTTTGTTCATTCACAACTCTGTTCTGTACAGCCCAGTTGCTCTGCAGACTCCGCTGCAGGCAGTGGCAGCTCGGGTTACTCTTCACAAAACAGTTACTGTCTGTAGTTTGTATCTATCTCCAAATATCTGCGTCACTAAACGGGGCCTCATTTCGCTCTTGGAGCAGCTTCCCAGACCCTTCCTGCTGTTGGGGGATCTGAATGGCCACTCTCCTCTATGGGGAAGTGAGAGAACATCACCAAGGGGTCTGCTTTTAGAGGAAGTGTTTTCGGAGCTTGATCTGTGTGTCTTGAATGGGAAATCGCCAACTTACTTTCACTCCGCTAATGGCACCACATCTTGTCTGGATCTTTCTGTCTGTGACCCATCTTTGTTTTTGGATTTTGTTTGGGAGGTTGATGAGGACCTGCATGGTAGCGACCACTTTCCTGTGTTGCTTCGGTATACGAATGCAGAGAGTGAGTCTTTACCAGAACGCCTCAATTTCAACAAAGCAGATTGGGACCTCTTTGCCACTAAGTTTCTTATGGATCTGGAAGAGGACAAGATCCTGCAAAGTGAAGATCCGGCAGGAAGTCTTTCAGATTTCATACTGAATTGCGCAAAGTCAACCATCCACACATCTTCCAAGAAGCCCCTAATGCCAAAAGTTCCTTGGTTCAACTCTGAATGCAAGGAAATTAACAAAACCCGCAAAAGAGCTCAACGTCGGGTCTCTTGCAGACCTTCGATGCCCAACGTTCGAGCGCATCAGAAACTGAGGGCCAAATCCAAACACATATATAAGACCAGTAAACGTTTATCTTGGAAACAGTTTTGCTCAAGTCTCACATCCAAGACATCGAAGAAAAAAGTGTGGAAAATCATCAAGAAAATCAAAGGGAAGAACACCTGTCCCACTGTGAACCATCTTAAATTTTCTGACTCTTTAATAACAGAGAAAAAAGCAGTTGCTAATCTGCTTGCTTCAACCATTGAAAAGAATTCCTCCTCTTCTAACAAATCAGCCAGTTTTGTCAAAATCAAAGCCCTCAAAGAAAAATCACCCTGCAACTTTTCATCAGATAACATGGAAGACTACAATCTTCCTTTCACTTTAAACGAATTGAAATCTGCCTTACTTTCTTGCAGTGATTCCTCTCCGGGTATAGATGAAATCCATTACAAACTTTTGAAACATCTTCCGCAAAAAGGTCAGCACATCCTGCTACATGTCTACAACCATGTATGGACTACTGGTTTCTTTCCACCTTCTTGGCGAAAAGCCCTCATCATTCCCATTCCCAAACCTGGAAAAGATCTTTCTAACCCATCAAACTACCGTCCCATAGCTTTGACCAGCTGTGTCTGCAAGCTGATGGAGAAAATGGTCAATGCTAGACTCATGTGGAAACTCGAAACCGATGGCCTTTTGGCGAAAGAACAGTGTGGTTTCCGCAAACATCAAACCACAGTTGATCATTTGATCCGTCTGGAATCTACGCTTCGGAACGCCTTTCTGAACAAACAACACGCAGTGGCTATTTTCTTTGACTTGGAGAAGGCCTACGATACCACCTGGAAATCTGGGATACTTCATGATCTCCATGATCTTGGTTTTCGGGGTCATCTTCCACTTTTCATTCAAAATTTTTTGGCAGAACGACAGTTTCAGGTCCGGGTTGGCACCACTCTCTCTGATGTTCATGAGCAGGAGTTGGGTGTTCCGCAAGGAAGCATACTGTCTCCTGCCCTCTTTAGCATCAAGATCAACAACATTGTTAAATCTGTTCAACAGGGTTCAGACTGCTCATTGTTTGTGGATGATTTTGCTGTTTACGCAACTGGAAGCCTGTACCCGAGTGTCCAGCGCAGGCTCCAGCTTTGTGTAGATAAAATTCATAAGTGGGCGGATGAAAACGGCTTCGCTTTTTCTCCTACAAAGACACAGTGCATTCACTTCCATAATTTCCGTCAGTTTTTTCCAGATCCTGTAATCAAATAGGGAAATCTCCCATTCCAGCTGTCAAAGAGGCCAAATTCTTAGGAGTTATTTTTGACCAGAAACTCAACTTTCTCAGCCACATTAAAAACCTCAGAACTTCTTGCCAGAAAGCTTTGAATATTCTGCGGGTTGTAGCACACACTGACTGGGGCGCTGATAAGAAAACTTTGCTGCACCTCTACAGAGCCTTGGTCCGTTCCAAACTGGACTATGGTTGTGCTGTGTACGGCTCTGCAAGACCGTCTTACCTAAAACTCTTGGACCCTATCCACCATCAAGGGCTTCGTCTCTGTCTTGGAGCATTCCGCACCACCCCTGTGTACAGCCTGTATGCAGAGGCAGGTGAACCCTCACTGTCCAACCGCAGGCTGAAACTGTCTCTGAATTATTATATCAGACTGTTCTCGGAACCAGAAAACCCTGCCTATGACTGTGTTTTTGACCCTCCGTTCCAAAGTAAATTTGAAAACAACCCTAACTGTATTCCGCCGTTTGGTCTTCATATGCAGCCTCACGCACGGAATGCAGGTCTAGACTTAGGAGTTGTGTCCGATTTTTCCAAGTTTCCAGATGAGCCTCCATGGACCTTTTTCACACCAGAGATTTGTTTTGATCTTGCAGCTTTTCGTAAAGAGTCTACCAGCTCTCTGGCATACAAGGCATTGTATTCTGACCTCTGTTCAAAATTTCCATCTTATCAGAAAATTTTCACTGACGGTTCCAAGTCTGAGGATGGAGTGGCCTGTGCAGCCTACTGCCCTGGGGCTCCTTCTCAGATACTGTTAGAACATATACCTCCAGATGCTTCTGTCTATTCCGCTGAACTTACTGCTCTGGTTCTGGCATTGAAGATAATCTCGCAATCTAAGAAGAGGGACGTTCTGGTTCTGTCAGATTCACTGTCAGCGTTGGAGGCCATAGCTGGCCGCAACCTTCAGCACCCAGAACTTTTACACTTTTTTGAACTTTTGACCAAGTTGAAAGCGGATGGTTACAACATTATTTTGGCTTGGATTCCTGGTCATGTTGGCATTGGAGGGAACGAAATGGTTGATCGTTTAGCCAAGAATGCCACAAGAGAGAAACTGTCCAACATATATATCCCCTGCTCAGATCTGAAACCCAAAATTAACGATTATGTGAGAGACCTCTGGCAGGAGGATTGGAATACACAGACGGATAACAAACTCTTTCAGATCCGTCCAAACCTTAATGAGTTCCTCCCATCTGCGTCTGGTGGTCGTAAAGAAGAAACAGTTCTGTGCCGGCTGCACACCGGCCATTCGTATTTTACCCATTCGTACCTTTTAAAGAGTGAAGAAGCTCCGTGGTGCATTCCATGTCATGTGCCACTCACAATGAAACATATTCTTTTAGAGTGTTGGGACTTGCATGATGTGAGACACAAACATTTTACGGCAGATTCCATGAAAACCTTGTTCAGAGATGTCCCACCTGATGCCATCTTTGAGTTCTTGAAAGAGATTAACATTTTTCATCAGATCTGAGTTTTTACAGTGGAAAGATTTTTAACAAACTTTCGGATGGTTTTTCGATGTATTTTAAAGAATTGTGTGAATGAATGACTTGTGAGTTGATTTTAACGTGGTGACAGCCCTGATGTGGCCCTTTGCGGTCGGCTGGGCTATAAGTAACATTATCTTATCTTGTACATCCCTTCCCCTCTGCACTGCTTCAAGTGCCAGAGGTTTGGCCATGTGAGAGATCGATATACAGAAGAAGAGGTGTGTGGTACCTGTTGCCAGCCAGTTCATGAGGGTGTGTGTTGACAGTCCACCACTCTGTGATCTTTGTTATTCAGCCAAGTTAACTTAAATACCCCATTACAAGCTGTTGCGGCCAGGATTACTTTCAATAAAACAATAACTCTCTGTTCAATTTATTGTCCTCCTTCTGGTACAATATCTAAGCAACAAGTCATTGATCTAATAGATCAGCTTCCACGTCCTTTTTTTTATTTTGGGAGACTTTAATGGGCACTCCCCCCTTTGGGGTAGCTCACATTCCTCACCTCGGGGTCTCATGCTGGAAGAGATCTTTAACGAACTGGACTTGTGTTGTCTAAATGACAAATCACCAACATACATGCATTCTTCAAATGGTACTCTTTCGTGTTTGGATTTGTCAGTGTGTGATCCTTCATTGGTTCTAGACTATGATTGGTCAGTTCACAATGATCTGCACGGGAGCGACCATTTCCCTGTAATACTTTCTCCAGTTTTGAAGGAACCTGTTTCCTTTCCTCAGTATTTTTGCTTTAAAAGGGCTAATTGGGATTTCTTTCGTTCAGCCATAACTGATAAGCTAGATGCTGAAATCGTCTTCCGATCAGAAGATCCAGCGGAGTCCTTTACTAATGTTTTGTTATCATGTGCGAGAGATACCATCCCACTTACAAAACCAGGTCCACAATTACCTGGTACACTATGGTTCAACCAGGATTGTAAGAATGCTTGCAACGTTCGCAAGAGGGCCCAACGTTTAGTCTTTCAGCATCCTGTGGCCCCGAATGTTCAATCTTATCAGAGGAAAAAAGCAAAGGCGAGGTTTGTTTGTAGAGGAAGTAGACGAGTGTCTTGGAGAAATTTCTGCTCTTCCCTCACATCAAACATATCCAAGAAAAAAATCTGGAGAGTTGTTAAAAAAATTAGGGGCAAGAACAGCTGCCCTTCAATCCACCATTTAAAACTTGATGATACACTCATCACTGACAAACAAGCTGTGGCTAACTTGCTAGCTTCCACCATAGAAACCAACTCTTCCTCTAGTCAAAAATCCACCGCGTTTTTAAAGATCAAAACGCAAGCAGAAAAAAAGAAGCTTGACTTTTCCTCGCCCAATCAAGAAGACTACAACTTGCCCTTTAATCTAAATGAACTGAAGTCTGCCTTGCAGGCATGTCATGATTCTGCTCCTGGTCTTGATGAAATACATTATCAACTCTTAAAACACCTTCCTGACTCGGGTCTTAACATTCTGCTTCAAGTTTATAACCAGGTTTGGACGTCTGGGTCTTTACCAGCTTCATGGAAAAGAGCCCTAATTGTTCCCATTCCGAAGCCAGGGAAGGATCATTCAAACCCAACCAACTATCGTCCAATAGCCTTAACAAGTTGTGTTTGTAAAGTGATGGAAAAAATGGTAAATGGTAGGCTCATGTGGAAATTGGAAACTGATGGGCTTTTAGCCATGGAACAGTGTGGTTTTAGAAAGCATCACTCTACCATGGACCATTTAATCAGATTGGAAACCACTATTCGAAACTCTTTTTTAGATAAAAAGCATGTTGTTGCCATTTTTTTCGACATAGAGAAGGCCTATGACACGACGTGGATAAAGATGTTGTGTTTTGGTGGGTCCCTAGCCACTGCGGTATTACGGGCAATGAGATAGCGGACAGACAAGCAAAAAAAGTGTTAAATGATCCTGTCAAGCGATCCCATCGGTTACCATATCCGGATCTTAAACAGCTAATAAATAAGTTTGTAAAGAAACGTTGGCAAGATGATTGGAATTTGGAATCGGAAAACAAACTTCATGAGATAATGCCAGACTTGTCTGAATGGTTACCTTCGGTTTGCAAAAACAGGAAAGAAGAATGTGTTTTAAGTAGACTGCATATTGGACATAGTTATGTTACTCATTCTTTCCTCTTAAAGGGAGAAGATCGACCCCATTGTTTTGCATGCGATTGTGTATACACTCTTAAGCATGTGTTGACTGAGTGTGATGATCTCGGTGAGATCAGAGGAAAATATTTTGATAAAATGTCACTTAGTGAGCTTTTTAGAAATGTGCAAGTATCTGTGATATTTCAGTTTTTAAGAGATGTGAACATGTTTTATAAGATTTAGTTGTTGTTCTTTACATTTTAAGGTTGCAGATTGCATATGTGTTTGTACAACTCAAGTCACGTAATGACCCTCAGTGTATAGCTCTGATATCACCTCTTTATGGTGGAAAGGGCTTGTCCTTTATAACTATCTATCTATCTACGTGGAAGTATGGAATCCTGTCAGACCTCCATGGGATGGGTTTCCGTGGCAATCTCCCAGTGTTCATAGAACAGTTTTTGGCAGACAGGTCCTTCCAGGTCCGTGTGGGGACAACATTGTCAGAAATTCATGAGCAGGAAATGGGTGTTCCACAGGGTAGTATCCTTTCCCCAGCCCTGTTTAGTATAAAAAATAAATGAAATTGTAAACTCTGTCAACCAAGGTTCAGACTGCTCTCATTTTGTTGATGATTTTGCCCTTTATGCATCTGGAAAGACATTTGCTGGTGTACAGCGCCAACTCCAGTTGTGTGTCTATAAAGTCCAACAGTGGGCAGTTGAAAATGGTTTCAAATTTTCATCAGTTAAAACAGAGTGCATCCACTTTCACAATTTCAGACAACTTTTCCCGCCACCAGAAATTTTCATAGATAAGGCTAAAATTCCTGCTGTCACAGAAGCCAAATTTCTGGGTGTTACCTTTGACCAAAAATTGAATTTTAAAGCCCATATTCAGAAGTTGAAAACATCGTGCCTCAAAGCCATGAATATCCTCCGTGTAGTGGCTCATACGGATTGGGGTGCAGACAAACGCACACTTCTCCATCTTTACAGGGCGTTAGTTCGATCCAAGTTGGACTACGGCAGCATCATTTACGGCGCCGCTAGAGCCTCGTATCTGAAAGTCCTAGACCCAGTTCACCATCAGGGTCTTCGCCTCTGCCTTGGCGCTTTTCGTACTACACCTGTTCATAGCCTATATGCTGAGGCAGGAGAGTGTTCCCTCTCTCATAGAAGAGTAAAATTAGCTTTGAATTACTACACACAGCTTTTTTCAGAACCAAACAACCCTGCCTACGACTGTGTTATGAATCCTCATTTCCAAGAGAAATATGAAAGAAGTCCATCCAGTATTCCCCCTTTCGGTATTCGCATCCTTCCTTTTCTGGAGGAGGCGGATATTGATGTTGGGGTCATCTCTGACGTTTCCAAGTTTCCTCAACAACCTCCTTGGACGTTTTCGTCTCCAGAAATTAGGTTTGATTTAACCGTGCAGCGCAAACAGAACACGAGTTCCTTAATTTATAAACAATTATTTTTAGACATGTGTTCTAACCTTAAAGAACATGTGGTTATTTTTACTGATGGTTCAAAGTCCGATGTTGGTGTAGGGTCCTCCGCATATGTTCCAGCTTCGGGAGAAAAACTGTCCAAACACATTCCCTCTGAAAGCACTATTTACACTGCGGAACTTACTGCACTACTTTTGGCTTTGGAGTTGATCAGGCAGTCCCAGTCTAGGAAATTCCTTATTTGCACAGATTCTCTTTCGGCTTTAGAGGCTATAGGAGCAAGAAACATAAAACATCCGGCTCTTATCAAGTTTTTTACCATGTTTTCTTCATTAGTTTCAAGGGGTTTTGAGATTTTGTTGGCCTGGGTGCCAGGTCATGTGGGGATCAGAGGCAATGAAGAGGTGGATCGGCTTTCTAAAGAGGCTGTCCGTCTTCATCCTTCTAAACTGCTTGTACCATCCTCAGATTTAAAAGGCAAAATAGCTTCGTATGTCAATTCTTTATGGGAGGAGGAGTGGAGCCTCCAAGAAAACAATAAGCTTCATCAAATACGTCCATTTTTTTTATTGAATGGACGATTGCCCCGGTCTAAAAAATATTTAAGGGACAAGGGGAAGGATAAAGAGGAAAAAAATGTATTGTTCTTTCCACCCTTCCCAAGTTAATATTATGCACAAGTTATTACAGCTTTTTTCCTTTTCAAAACCTATAGTGGTGATCATTGATACACGGCTGTGTTATATGTATACCTGTATGTATGTACGTATACATGTATGCATACATAGACGTATATATCTTATATCCCACTTAGAGCTGGAGGATGATATAAAACTTCAAATGAAAACAGAATGTTTTTGCTGTACTATGATTCCTTTCGTATGTTTGACAGGGAGGGTAACTGGGGGTTGTGGGTGTGGAGGTGGAGTGGGGGGAGGGATATATGCCATGGGACCACTTCAAAATAAGAAAGTTGAGATTTCCAACCATTCCCATATAGAGAAACATCACAAACTAGATCTCGGTGACTATACTCTTTGATTAAGAAACAACTGAATTGGTTACTTTAAAAAAATCGTGAATAATGTAAAATCAGCTTGAAACTACACAGGCAAGCACACGCACAAGCATATACAAGTAACACTCCTGCCTGCACTCGTGCACGCATGCACAGATGCATGTTCGTTTTATCAGTCATCATCAATTCGTTGTATCATTGTACCAGTCATGTTCGTTGTATCAGCCTTCTTCAATGAATGATTCTTTTGACATTGATTTTTGACTGTACATTTCTTTATTATGTCAATATTGAGAGAAATGTGCTACTTGCTTTTCAAGTATGTGATTTCTATGTTGAAAATCTGTATGCTGGTATATATTTTGGCTCCTATGTTATGGTCAGTAGGGAAGGAGGTGGGAGCGAGGGTGAGGTGATGGGGGTGATCAATGAGAAGCGAAGTTCACAACTCGCTGGCTTGGTGCTTTTTTTTCAGGGTGTGGGGAGGGTGGTACAGGGAGAAGGTGTGAGACTGAAGTCCTGGAGTTATGTTATTTTATGATATTCTGGTCCCGCAATGTTTTCAACCTCACAAACATTCTCTCTCTCTCTCTCTCTCACCGGGAAAATGGGAATATGAAGAATGGAAAGATACTTTATCATTTTATTTATCTAAAAAGGAACAGTGTTCTAAAGTTGAATGCCATAACAATGGGTTTTTTTTTTGTGAAGAATATTGTTCCTTATCAGTCCTACTTCGGAAACCATTTCATATATGGCACTTAAGCCTTGCTCGAGACCGTCAGAGGAAAACTTTTGACTTATTGATTGCATGTTTTATTGTTATTGTGTGGAGAAGATGTTTAATGGTTATATATGTCCATTTGTTTCTTGTTCTATATGTTATTTTAGCATCATCTGCATTCAATTGTTGTATGTCAGCGATACTGTGTAAACGTGTTTGGCTTGCAGGGAACTGTTTTAAAGAAAATCTTACACCTAAAAAAAAGAGCGAAATCATGAATAGTCTGATAGTTTCATCTCTTAACTGCCAGGGCCTTGGTAACTTCCAAAAAAGAAGAAATGTCTTTCAATTTCTGAGACAGAAAAAATACTCTGTATATTTTTTGCAAGACACTCACTTTAGTCAATCAATGGAACGTCAAATCAGAGCTGATTGGGATTACGAATGTGTATTTGCCTCAAGATCCAGAGGAGTGTCTATTTTGTTTAATAACAATTTTGAATTTAAAATTATGCCCCTCTGGGGGTTGCAACCTTGCCATGGTCGGAGGGCTTGCGTGGTCCAGTGATCCCTTAGGCTTTGCTGACGGGGACATCAGTACTCAGCTAGATAATTCTTGTTAACGCTTCTAGGCCTGTATAGCCAGGATGTGGACTGGCCCAAGCACTACGTGGTAGGAGTTGATGCCCCTGGTAGAGCCTCCCATGTCAAAAAGGCTAAGGGGGAAAGCCCTGACCAGTAGTAACCTACCTTTTTCTTTTTCTTATCTTGTGCCTTTCTTACTTGGCTTTCTATGTTCGTCTCCCCTTCAAGTCTGCACTCTTTTTCTCTCTGTGGTCTTCTTATGATCCACCGCGTTAGCCGTGCGGTGCGACTTGTGATGGAGGGGAATGAGATCCTGGTGACTGAAAGGCAGGTGCTCTCAACACATCTCTTTGGCTTAGATCTCTTCTAGACAAGAGGTACACTCTGGCCCAGGCTACCCCTGCATGGAGCTGGGTCAAGACAGGCAGTTCCCCAGCTGGCAAAGGTAACCCCTGCAGTGCTCAGCTCTCTGACCCCGGGAGTTGAGCATTATCAGGAGGATAGCGTTGGTGGGCTCCTGTTTGTCTATATCTCTCCTGAAGCCTGGATGGGGTCAAGACAGTGATTTCTTGGCCCTGACCCCTTATTGGACTCCGTGGCGGATGGGTAAGGGAGAGACGAAATTAAAAGACATAAAACATGGCTTTTCCTAAAAACATCCCCCCCCACCCCCACCCTCCCCCAAAGAAAAGGAAGGCAGTAGCCCCTATATCAAAGGACTTTGATTCAGACAGCCACTCTGACATGGAAACAAGAAAGAGGACAGGATTCTGGGCTTCCTGGCTTGTAATTGAAGGAACAGAGCTGGAAAAGCCAATTTCAGCTCTGAGTCATTTCGCAATCCAGAAAGGGTTCCAAGAAGTATCAGGCGACCCTCAGTCGGCTAAGAAACGGTTCATTTCTTGTTCAGTGAAAGTTGAAGAAACAATCTGAACCGCTGCTGAGGGCCACAAAGCTAGTGGACAGAGAAATCCGGGCGACTCCCCATAAACAAAATCGGAAATGAAATGAGGCAGGGAACAGTAAACGATAAACAGTAAACAAGTGGGGTATTTTTTGCTCCCATAAGAAAACCTAACACAGAGCAACTTTTATTCAAGACTGGCACAGCCTTTTAAACTTGAATAAAGTTATAATATTTGTCTGACTTTATTCAAGTTTAAAAGGCTGTGCCAGTCTTGAATAAAAGTTGCTCTGTGTTAGGTTTTCTTATGGGAGCAAAAAATACCCCACTTGTTTACTGTTTCCCCATAAACAGTTAAATTCATGCAAAGGAGTCATTCGATGCCCAGTTTTCAGAGGTGTCTCGGAGACAGAAATCAAAACAGAACTAGCATCCCAAGGTGTAATAGGCGTGCATAGGGCGACAGTTCGAAAAGGTACAGAAAGAGTGCCCACCAGCACCCTCATTCTGTACCCCTTCATTGCCACAAGCCATCAAAGTGGGTTATTTGAATGTGCACGTCCAACTTAATATCCCATCTCCGATGTAATGCTTCAAGTGCCAGAAGTTCAGACACGTCAAAGATCGTTGTTCTGGGGAAGAGGTATGTGGCGTTTGCTGCAAAGTAACCCATGATGGGCCGTGTAAAGATCCGGCTCATTGTGCAAACTGCGATGGCGACCACCCCTCCACTTCACGCAAATTCAAGAGACAATCAGAGTAGCTTCTGAGAGCCATAAACTGGTAGATAGAGAGTTCTGGGTAACTCCCCATAAACAATTGATTTCGTCCAATGGAGTCATTCAATGCCCAGATCTCAGAGGTGTCTTGGAGACGGAGATTAAGGTGGAACTAGCATACCAAAGTGCGATAGACGTGCATAGGGCGACAGTTCGAAAAGGTACAGAAAGAGTGCCCACTAACACCCTCTTTCTGACATTCTGTGCCCTTCATTGCCACAAGTCATCAAAATGGGTTGCGATGCTTCAGGTGCCAGAGGTTTGGGCATGTCAAAGATCGTTGTTCTATTCTGGGAAACAAAAAAACCAACAACAAACAAAAAAAACCGGTAGGTAGGCAGGCACTCAAGGTCTGACCAGCGTGTTGGGCTAATGCGTAGGTCAGACATCTACCGAGTCGTAGCCACGAGACCCTCTTCTTCAATTCTTTCATCTTAGTTATAATTCATTTATCCATCAGCTTAAAATCATCCGTAGTGTGGTCTCAAAACTTAGCGGATGTGGTGTAGCGTATACGGACTAATCCGCATGCAGCGACGTCTCCTTGATGAAACTGAAACTGTTCTGGGCAGGAGGTGTGTGGTGTTTGCTGCAAAGCAACCCATGATGGGCCGTGTAAAGATCCGGCTCATTGTGCCAACTGCGATGGCAACCACCCCTCATCTTCACGCAACTGCCTAGTTTGGATCCAGGAATCTAACATACACAAAGTTAAAACGGAAAATAAAATATCATTTTTCGAGGCACAGAAGCAGGTCCTTGCTAGTCAGTCTTCTTCATACACTTCGGCTGTGAAGAAAGTTTCAACACGTTCAGTTTGCTGTCAACACGTTTTGTTTGCTGTTTTCAACACGTTTTGTTTGCTGTTCATTTTCCCTAAAACATTGCAAGGAAAAATGTCAAGCCCTGGTGGAGGCAAATCCACCACCTCCCAATCCAAAGTGGATGTCCCTGGCGGGGGCAATATATCCACCACCTCTCAGACTGCCCAGCAGCAGATGGATTAGACTGCTGGGTAGACTAAAAAAAACCCAGCCCTCCCGCCTAAAAAATTTAGGAGCAGTGCCCGTGCGGGCAAGGTAGTCGTAAATGGTAAAATGTCAACAAGTTTTAGAATCCAAAGAGGCTGTCGCCAGGGAGATCCAATTTCTTCCTACTTGTTCGTTTTATGTGTAGAATTACCAGCTTGCAGATTAGAGAAGATGCTGATATAAGAGGTATAGAAATAGCAGATGCAGAATTCAAGATAAATAAGTTTGCAGATGACACCACATGTGATTTAGAGGGTGACAGACATTCATATGTGAAATTGCTCGATACACTTTGAGTTTGACGCCATTTCAGGTCTTAAATTGAATTATGAAAAGACTTTACATGTAGGGCTTGGCAGTGAGAAAAATTCGAAAGAAACTTATTTAAACTATAAGAAGATGAAATGGAACCCACATAAGTTTAAGATACTGGGGCTAAGGTTTTCTAATGATTTGTCAAACAAGGTTCAAATAAATGTGGGAGATAAACTCTTCAAAGTGAAAAAAATAGTTAGAATTTGGTTACAAAGAACAATAACACCTTTGGGTAGAGTAGCGGTACTAAAATCCTTAATCCTTTTCAAACTTATCTTTCTCTGGATACTTCTTCCAAATCCGCCACATACTCAGATCAAGGCAATTCAGAAAAGTTGTTTCAAGTTTATAATAAAATTGACAAAATCAAACGCAAATATTCTGTGCACAATACAGAAAATGGAGGAATAGGTATTCCAAAAATTGAAGAATATATAACGGCATTGAAACTAATGTGGATGAGGAAAATACTCACCAAAAAACCAGAATGGGTGGTAATATTGCATTCACAATGTCCAGAATTAGAATCAGTTCTTAAAGTTGGGCCGCAGTTTTTCTTTTAATAAAACTAGTTCTAATGACTTTTGGAGAGATGTTTTCGGTGCATAGGGTCAATTTTGTAATCATGCAGAATTAAATGAAGGGCGTGAACTTGCATCAGACAGAGCCCATATACGATGAAAAATTCAAGATTGCCAATAAGACTTTTCATTCCAAGAAATGGACACAAAATAATATGCATCTAGAGAAGGATTTACTGGATGAAAATGGCAATTTCCTGCCTTTTAGATCAATTACCCAAAAACTCGAAACAAAAACAAACCTTTTTTTAGAATACATAAGTTGTGAACAATTAATAGGAAAATATCAGAGGCTTAGAAATATCCGTATTCAAGATAATAACTGAAAAAATTTGTGAAGCTATACAGTTGATTTTTATGTACAAAGAGGGTCCAAGGCATAGTATGAATTGCTTTATGGACAAAAATTGAAATATTAAGCCTTTTTTTGCAATTCAATAATTCACCAATTAATTGGGAAGCAGTGCTGAAAGAAATACAAAAGATAAAAGAAACATGTTTCCTGGGTCACCCAGGACCCAAAGCCACATTACAATCATTACAAGTATCTGGTAAGCTATTTTGAAAATTTTCTCATAGAATTTTGGGTGTTTGCCAAAAACCCAGTAAGCTATATGTAAGCCATTTCTGTTGTAAACATCATATGGACAAGAAATAATCAGTTGCATCATTTGAACATTTCCAATGATGCTGGTAGGAAACTCATTCTGAAAGGTGTGGGAGGGCATCGAGAATGAATCCTGGGTGACTTGCATTGTCGACTACGGACTTTGGTTGCCACTGATCTTGTATGACCAGGATAGTCGGAAGAGTAAGGTAATGTTGCTTATAGCCCAGCTGACCGCAGAGGGCCATATCAGGGTTATTAACACACTGAAGTAAACTTAAGTCATTCATTCACAAAACTTTTAAAAATATATCTTCTAAAAAACACACCCAAAATTTTGTTAAAAATCTTTCCTCTGTAAAAATTCAGATCAGATAAAAAAATGTTTCTCCCTCAGAAATTCAAAGATCACATCAGGTGGAATATCTCTGGACAAAGTTTGCATGGAGTCTGCTGTAAAATGTTTGTCTCATGTCAAGCAAGTCCCAACACTCCAAGAGAATATGTTTCAATGTTTGTGGTATGTGACAGGGAATGCACCACGGAGCTTCTTCACTCTTTAAAAGGTACGAATGAGTTTTTTTAAAAAATGAATGGCCAGTCTGCAGCTGGCATAAAACCGTTTCTTCTTTGCAACCACCAGAGGTAGATGAAAGGAACTCTTTTAGGTTTGAACAGATCTGAAAATGTTTGCTATTCGTCTGTGTATCCCAGTCCTCCTCCAAGAGGTCTCTGACATAATCATTAACTTTCAGTTTCAAATCCGAGTAGGGGACACATATGTTAGACAGTTTTCTTGTGGCGTTCTTGGCCAAACAATCAGCCATTCCATTTTTCCCCCGATGCCAACATGACCAGGAACCCAAGCCAGAACAATCTTGTGACCTTCCACTATCAACGAGGTAAAAAGTTAAAAAAAAGTTTAGGATGATGGTGGCTACGGCCAGCTATCACCTCCAAAGCTCATAGTGAATCAGACAAAATCAGAAAGTCCTTGTTTGTAGATTGGGAGATTATCTTAAGTGCTAGAATCAAAGCTGTAAGTTTGACAGAGTAAATAGAAGTATCTGATGGAATATGTTTTGATAATATTTGAGCACCTGGGCAACAGGCTGCACTAGCACTTCAGACTTTGAACCATCAGTAAATATTTTCTGAAAGGATGGGAATTTTGTACAGAGATCGGCAAACAATGCCTTGTATGCCCGAGAACTGGTGGATTCTTTGTGAAAAGTCGGAAGAGGGATGAACTTAGTAAGAACTCTATATAGCCTATGTACACTAAACGGGTCATGGATGACCCACATTTGGGGGATTGTGCTGTCAAGAGGGGAAAGGTTAACCTTTTCACAACGAGCCATGTGATAGTGACGGCAACTCAGTCAACCCGTTCACGACGAGCCGTGCCCTGGTGACTGCAGCACTGCTGTACTGCCCGGACGTGCCATGCATCCGTGACAGCACAACTATAAAAAAAAATTCCCATGTTCTCTGGTCTACCGTCCAGGGATGCAGCTGCCATAAATATTTAGAACAGGGTTCTAGCCACTGGAAGGGTAAGTTTACATGCACTAGCGATGACCTTTGTGACCCCAGAAGAGTCCGAACAAAGAGACCCGTCTGGCTCTGGGAAGGCACGTGTGGAATTTCCTGCTTCACTAACATATCGGGCAGAAGGAGAATGACATGTGGTTTTAGAACTGGTTCAAA
Organism: Conus canariensis; assembly: GCA_033310375.1. NCBI lineage: Eukaryota > Metazoa > Mollusca > Gastropoda > Neogastropoda > Conidae > Conus > Conus canariensis. The sequence goes on from CM065727.1 coordinate 15,331,575, forward strand.
AAATGAGGGGGGTAATGGTGTATAAGTTTATCGAACAGAATCTGAGCTTGATTTATTTGCTCTGTGTATTTAATAGTTTTATACGTCTTATCATCTGAAGCCAAAACAGTGAAAAGTGTGTATTGTGTGCAATGATTTAATTTCCTTTAAAAAAAAAAAAAAGAATTCACTTAGTTTAATTTCCTTTAAAAAAAAAAAAAGAATTCACTTGGATTACACATATTGAATACCTCGGGCTTTCCCTGCATCTGTTCAAAGTAAGAGCGAATTTTTATGCCCCTTTTCTTCCTCATTTGCTGTTGTCATACTAACCAAACAAACGTAAACAAGATTGTGTTCTCCTACGTTTTACTTATGTTGTTTCTGTAACAGTAGCATTGCTATTTTACCCAAAATGTATTTAACCCCTTGACTGCCGCTATTTTGTATCAGTTTTGTACTTCTGTGTGCCGGAGCAAAATTTGACTTTTTGTGGTAGGTTCACTAATTTGATCAGTGCTCGTTTATTTGTGGAGATATCTCTTAGATTTTTGGCATGTTTTCTTCTTATACCCAGGGCTATAATATCTGCAAATAATATTTGATTTTGTTTATTCTGAGTATAATAAATAGTCTTATAATTCAACTTTAAAAAAAATATATATATATACTTTGCAAGCATAAAAAAACCCACAGCAGCAAAACAAAAAACATACAAACCCAGCAAAAAGTGGTTTTAGTGTTTACTGAACACCTGTGTAAATATTTGGTAGTGAATTTACAACCCACAATTGTTGTTTTACATGATAAATCCATGTATTTCTGGGGTACAGTACAATCCAGGTATCAAGGGACACCATTTTGTTTTCTTAGGTAGGTTCACAAATATGCCCACTGCTCTTTATCTTAGATACTTGGGAAATTTTCTTGTTATATTCTTGGCTACAGTCAGATATCACAATAGTTTGATTTTGTTTGTAATGAGTAGACCAAAAATATATATTATGATGAATGTTTTGTTTGAAAGACGGACACTTTCAGAACATAAACAAAACTATAGCACTAAAACCACAAAAAACAGGTGTTAGTATCCTTTGAACTTCAGGACAAACATCTGACAATGCATAAAATGTTTAACAACTCATATCATAGGGGACACTCCAGTCCTGGTAAAGCTCGCCCTCTTCCTCTGCCACGCCCCCTCACACTGGACCCTCGCCGTTGTCCTGAACCCCCTCCCCTTCCTCGATTCCCCTCCCGACCTCTCACAAAAGGAGGGAGGGGGCAGTTGACATAAGACGGAATCGGCTCGTCACTCTCTGATTCGGCCCCACTTGCGCCGGTATCGCTCGGTTCGAAGTCGGGGATCAGCTTCGTCATCAACACCAATCACCGATAACAAAGGGTGGTGTTGATTGTGATCACTTTCTTCCTCCTCCGAATCTCTTCGTTCCACTTCTCTGAAGTCTTCGTCATCGCTTTCACGGTCTCGGATAACTTCTTGAAGCACTTCAAGAGCATTAGATCGTTTGAAAATGGCACGCGGCTGAACGAACTGTCTGCTCGACTCGCCATCTTGAACCAAAAATGACTCAGCCGAACCTTGCCGAAGTATTATCGTCCGAACAGACACGAGCCGGTCAGTCAGCGGCCCGTGAAAGGGAAGAAACCGTCCTTTAGGGTCCCTACAACCGTTTAAACCATTTTTTTCTCCTTGCCTCCCTTCTTTAAATCGCCAAATTTTGATGATGAAATTACCTCTAACAGCGTTCGTTGTGAGGCACACAGCTTTCCAGAAACCACCTTTGAACGCCGTTCGTGCAAGGGCAGTCAACGGGTTAATTCTATGCTCATTACAAAGTTTGCGTTTTACTTACCCTTTCCGTTGATATATAACAATTGCTTGTTAGGTTTATATTAGGAGACGTAAAATAAAATTAAAAAGTGCGAAAATTGCTCGCCTGCAACGGTTGTAAGCACATGCGGTGCACGCGTATGCAGGGAAGCGACATTGCTCTGCCGCGCCCGACTGTAAAGTATTAAAAGGCCAACTCTGTAAGGAACTGACAGGTGTCAGGAAGTGATGGTGAGGAACATGGCTCTGGAGAATGTTTTGTGTCTCAGTGTTTCCATTCCTTAACCCTTTCACCGCCAGACATTCTATTTTGCATAAATCCCCATGGCCAGCCATTTTTCCAAAAAAGCTATTTTATACCAGCATATGTGAAACGCGGATATCTCTGGAACTAAACAACCAATTCTTATGCTATTTTTTGTAAAATGGAGGAGATACACTATACTTTTATTATATCATAACATGTTAGTAATGGTAAGTCAACAACAATTTCAAATTTTTAGTAATTTCAAGTGGAAAAAAAAAAAAGCAAAATAAAAAAAAAATGTTATGTTTCTTCTAAACATAAAAAATGAAGAAAGAATGCCAAAAAACTCTCAACAAGGGAGGAAAAATACTCCACTCACAATTGAAGACCAGAAAGTATGGTATTTCCAACAGAAAAGTGGAAGAAACAGCCACAAAAACAACTACTCCAATAGCAGGGAACACACACACACACATTCTTATGCCTAACTGGTACACATATAAGAAAGAAAAAGGGAACACACACATACACACGTCCCTTTTACTCTCAACAGTAATATTTTTTAATGAACACAAAGTCATTCATGTGCCTGTTGGTCTCTGAACCCTTGAGAGCCACTCAGCTGATCATAAAACCCACCCAACACGTCTCTGCTGTTTGCATCTCATTTGTCAGTCGGCCACGCCCCCTTCAACCTCGACCAGCAAGTGTCAGCCCACAGCGTGTGTGTGTGAAGTTCACTGCCTAAAGTGTTAGTTCACTCCCTCACATAACTATCAGTCAGTCAGTGAACAGTCAGTCAGTGCTGGCTGGCTCAACGCAAAAACACTGGGGCACAGCAGTAGTAAGTGGGTGTCTGGTCTTATCTCTCGTCAGCACGCCTCTCCCAACCATTTGGCCACGGTCCAACGCCTCACGTTGCAATAATTCGGTCAAGCCCTCACTATCGTTGTTTCCTCGTGACTATCTGGGTCTTCTTCACCTGTATTAGGAACAACTGACCGCCTATTCAATATTCCCAGCACTTGATCTGTGGTAAATGTACAGCAAGGTCGAGTATGTAAAGTGCTTGGTGGTGACGTCATAGTGAATGGAAAAACAATCGGAATAAAGTCGATAAAACACTGAACTGAATAGTGTTCTGACAAAGCAAATGGCTGTGAGCATGGGCCAGACCATCCCCCAACTAAGACGTTTATTGCTGGCTTATTATCTCATGAACTTGGATCGTGAGAGTATTGGGAGTTAGGTCACCCTACTATGTCGCCAAATGGTGACGTTGGTGCTCAGCCCTGTCGTCGCCAAAAGGCGACTTTGGCGGTACAAGGGTTAATACTTTCAAGACGGGCGCGGCAGAGCAACATCACTTCCCTGCAGACGCGTGCACCGCAGACGTGGAATTTTCACACTTTTTGATTTTAATATAAACCTAACAAGCAATTGTTATATATCAACGGAAAGGGTAAAACACGAACTTTGCAATGAACATAGATGTACATTTTGGGTAAAAGAGCAACGCTCCAGTTTCGGAAACAACATAAGTAAAACGTAGGAGAACACAATCTTGTTTACGTTTGTTTGGTTAGTATGACAACAGCAAACGAGGAAGAAAAGGGGCATAAAATTTCGCTCTTACTTTGAATAGATGCAGAGAAAGCCTGAGGTATTCAATATTTGTAATCCAGGTGAAAATTGTTTTTTAAAAGAGGAAATTAGTCGCCCTACCCCACTGACCTTGGGCCGAAATAGTTAATCAAAAGTTCCCAAGGACAGTTAAAGGGCACCACCAACGGAGACCACAAAATTGTGCATTGAAGCTTTGTAATTTTGTTTGATACAGAGTGGAGGGAAACTGTGCACACTTCTGTCGCAGTGGTTGGTTTTTGACTGAAGAAAGCTGTGAAATACATGCTTACTGGTTAACACTCCTTTGTGAGAGTTCTTAAGTTCAAAATTTCCCCCCCCCCCCCCCCCCCCCATTTTTCTGTGTGCATATTCTTAGCACTTAGTCGAAAGAAGTCTGAAAATATTTGGATAATGTGATTTGTAAATCTTTAATTCAGAGTGGAAGGCCACAGCGCTCACTTCTGTCGCAGTAGGATAGTTTTTCACCGAGGCATGCTGTGCAACATGTGTTTGCCGGTTAACATTCAGCTTTGCAAGAGTTCCTGGGTTCACATTTTTTTTCACTGCATTCAAAGCAAACTCTGTAATGTTGTACATCAGGTTCATGATTCTAAGACCTGCGATAGTCTTGAAATACTTAAACAAGGAACTACTTACTCCATACAGATGTGAAATGTATCTGTTTAGGTATATAATATCCAAATGTTTTCATAATATATAAACAAATGAATAGACAACAACAAAGAAAAATGAAAAGAACAAAAGGAATTGAAAAAAAGTTCACAATTGCTGCCACTATTTAAAAGAAGTTCAAGTCGGCACACTTGGGAAGTGTATTTTAATATCAGATTTTCACATAATCATAAAGTGGTCAAACATCTTTTCCTGTCATTTAATCATTCAGCCTAGCAAAAATCAACATTAAGAACCGAGATCCATTATCACATGAAACTGGAAACATGTACACTTAAAAACAAGAGAAAAAAACCCTGATTTCAGAAATCATGTATTTCAGCTCATTCTTTGCCATACATCACCCATACAGTTATCTTTCACTGCCTTCCAGTTTATACAAACACAGGCCCAGACACAGGCAGTGATGACCCTCTTCTGCACATCTCCCCACCCCACCCCCACCCATGTTCTCTTTATCCCCAGTAATTACTGCATCAGGCTTTCACATCACTGAGGGGCATGGAGACAGGAGGGCTGTTAGGAAGTGTGTGTTTAAAAAAGAAAAAAAAGAAAAGAAAAAGGTTAAAAAAAAAAAATTTAAAAAAAAGGTGGGTTGCGGGAGTATGTGCACGAAAATATAATCAAAGGATATGACCACATTATATGCTAAATTTGCATCTTTGGGTCTTGTTTCAATCAAATTTTGGACTATGTCATAGATGAAACTAAATTACTAATATTTTGACTGAGTGGTGTAGGTGCTTCCCTTCATGTATCACGACAGACTTGATCACCAGCCAATTGACAACAGACTATTAATGCAATCTTCTCATAAAATATTACATTTGTATATCTGTTCATATGATCTTATGAAATATTACCTTTGTACATCCACCAAAAATGCTAAACAACCAAGGAGTACAACACTTGCTGCATTTCATTTTGATACAAAATCCCTTAGGAGATTAACTGCCAAACAAAATGAAATACACCATATACGTGCTGGTGCAATTTACCGTGATTTTGCAGATGAGTAAAATTACAAGCAATGACATTTTATCTAGTTCTTTTTAAGTTTTTTTTGGCTGTGCAGGTCAGGGCTGCGTACAAATTACAAAGCAATTCTATGTCATCACTCCAGGATGCTTGTCTGCATGTGTTCGAGTCTATAAGCATGGTAAAATTCAACTGCAGCCCCAACATAGTTACTGGTAGCAGAGAAATAATGTCCATGGATCACAGAATGACGAACACACAGAGAAGAGATTTTTCAGACACACCAATGATGAAAAGTCATTGTGATTCAAGGTCACAGCATGACATTATAGATAAGACTAAGTGCTTTATCATGGAAACATTGTTCTTTGTGTAATGCCAATCTTTTGCTTGCATATCATGTTATTGAAATACAAAGGAAATGTCTATTTTTGTCAAGTTTAGTTACTTCACAAACATGAATCTACAAAACAGAACGAAATGCATCTAGAAAAGAACATAGCACAAGGCACTCTTTAACTCAAAGGAAATGTTCACAAACTGAAATCCAACATTATCTTGATGGCAAGTATCTAAAATCATGTCTTCATGAGCTGAGGAGTATGTGGGAAACTGATCACATTGTGGTATTTAGAAAAAAAAAAGTTGGGGATAGGGAAATACAGGATTAACATTCCTTAGCAATCAACCTAGCAGACTGTTAACTATTTGCCTTGGCCACACATACACTTGCTGCACTTGCCACTCTGACCACCATGAAAGGGTCAGTTTTCAGGAAAATCAATACTGCTTGCCCTCGCAAGCTTTTACTAGGCATTGCTCATTACAAACTACGACAAACAATTAGCTTGCAACAAAAAAGTAACAAAATCGACCACCAATATACAGACAAAAGCTCCCGTTAACTTAAAGCTTAAATGATACTCCCAGTATCCTCTGGCACCCCTGTTCATTCACGCTGAGTTAAAATGAGACCGTAACTCGCTCCCAGCCAATTTGTTCATGCAGACCAGCAAGTTCGCAAGCTTACTTTCTCATCAGCACATATTTACAGGTCTTGAAAACACACACTATTTACAGGTCTTGAAAACAATTTGCACACAAAAACAATGCTGAAAATTAGGGAGACTAACCAGAAATTAAACGCAAGAAAGACAACTGAAAATAATCTTACTTGTACTGATCTTAATTGTTTTATGGCAAAGCTAAGTCATATGGATACCATGACGGACAGTTACTGTTAGGCAATCACTGACCTCCACAGCCTCTTTTAACTGCCTTGCCAATACAGGTGTGCATTGCTTACTTACTTAGGCCCATAGCTCAAGGGTGAGCTATATAGGCCATCGACAACACTCCGCCATCGCACTCGGTTCTGGGCTGCTCGCTGAATGCCTGTCCAGTTGGTCCCCTGCCTCTTCATCTCTGCCTCGGTGTCTCGCCTCCAGCTGCTGCGAGGTCGGCCTCTCTTAGTTTTCCCCTGTGGGTTCCATGTCAGGGCTTGGCATATGGTGCTGGATGCTGGCTTCCTGAGAGTGTGGCCAATCCAGCCCCACTTCCTCCGCAGAATCTGCTTGGCAATTGGTTCCTGTCCTGCTTGCTTCCATAAATCTTCATTGTTGATCTATGGCCATCTGATTTTGACGATGCGCCTCAGACAGGTGTTGATGAAGGTCTGAATTTTTTGCTGTATTGCCTTGGTCATTCTCCAAGTCTCGCAGCCGTAGAGCAGAACCGACTTCACATCTGAACTGAAGATACGCAATTTTACTGCCCTTCTGATCTCTCCTGTGGCCCAGATGTTCCTTAGCATGATGAATGCTGCTCGCGCCTTGCCTATCCTGGCTATGATGTCTCGACCGGTGGTCTCTCCTGAGGCCCAGATGTTCCTTAGCATGAGGAATGCTGCTCGTGCCTTACCTATCCTGGCAATGATGTCTCGGTCCCCTGCTTGTCAACCACGCTTCCCAAGTAGACAAAGGAATCTACTTCCCTGATGGGCTCGCCTTCAACTGTGACTGGGTTGCTGCTTGTGGTGTTGATCTTCATCAGCTTGGTCGTCTTCTTGTTTATCTTGAGCCCCGTTCCCGCTGATGTTGTCTCAAAGTGGGTGGTCTTGTCCTGCATCTGTCTGTGACTGTGGGAGAGGAGTGCCAGGTCGTCAGCAAAGTCAAGATCATCTAGCTGTGTCCAGAGTGTCCATTGTATTCCATTGTTCCTGCCTGTTGTTATGGTCTTCATGATCCAGTCAATGACCAGGAGGAAGAGGAAAGGAGACAACAGACATCCCTTGTGCACCCCTGTCTTCACCTCAAAACCGTCTGACAACTGGCCTGCATGAGCCACCCTGCAGTTCATATCCTGATAGGTGCACCGGATGAGAGAGATGATCTTTTCTGGTATTCTGTAGACAGGTGTGCATACACACACACACACACAAAAAACAAGTAGGCTGTATTACTGTTGAGCCATATTTTGGTCGTGATAATTACAGAAACAATTCTAATACAGAGGTCAGTGAAGCGGGGGTCAGTTTGCCAGCAACAACATAACCATGGCAGACGCTTTATCCCATCATGATCAACACAGATTGATGTGCCCTTATTTTGTCAGCTGTTGTGTTTGACCACATGGGGTCAGGTGTGCTCTTGGAAGCTTGCTTTTGTTGTGCACACCTGTTTGTTTTGTTTATGGCTGTTTGAAAACATGCAAGAGGCAAAAACAAAAACAAACAATCCAGACGGATGGTGGCGTTTGGCAATGCATGAGCAGCGCCTGTCAATTATTGGAATGTTGTCAAGGTTGCAGGCCATGTAGCTGGTCACTGTGTTGTCTGCAGGGTGGTGAGTGGCACATTTACTCTTAGGCTGCCAAAGAATTTAGCCAACCTGAACTCATTTGCCAAGGAATTTTTTAGGGAAAATGAGGTGGCTGCTAAAAATAAAAAAAAACTTGTGGGCTCAAATGTGAACTAACATACATAAAAGTATATATACTCTGAAAGGAAAATGAATGGACAATACAGGAAAAATGTTTTATTGTATTTTCTGTGAGTTTGTGACCAGTGGAAATTTTTTTTAATAAAATATTTGAAAACACAGAACATATTTTCTGTTTCAGTTATCATTATTTGTTGTTGCTAGATAATTATAGTTACTAACTTGTACACAAAAATGTTTCAGTTGAACAAAAACAATGTTAGAATAATTAGAATAACAACATAATCTTGCTTCATATGAATATATTGCCTTTTTTGAAAGAACCGTCGGATCCACTTTCTTCAGGAAAACAGTACTTTGCACCACAAAGAGTCTGTGAGGGTTGGTCATGGAAATAAAACATCAGCACAGTCCTTATTTCAAACAGTCCTATGCAGGAACACACTGGAACTTGGTAGTTGCTTCACTAAACTGTAAAATTTGCTTTTGAAATAATGTCCACAGTAAGTAATCCATACTGAAAATAATCTCTGCAAGTGATTTCTTCCAATAATAATAAAAAAAGAATAATAGCAGTCTATTTTTCAGAAAGTCCAATGCAGGCACATACAGGATCTTGACTAAGTGAAAAGTCCAGTTAAAAAAAAAAAAAAAAGAAGAAAATTAGAACAATAAAAAAAATACTGATATGACACTAAAATGCTTCCCTGGTGGGAAACTAGAAGTGCAGCTTGGTGTGCCAGATTTCAAAACAGGAGATAACACACACACACACACACACACACACACACACACACACACACACACAATCTATATACACTTCCTCATAAACACACACACTTTCTCTCACACACACACCTGTTTCTATCCATTACCAAAAGAAATATGTGGTCAGTAGTGGATATTTTGACCATTATGATTGTGTTGTTGTTTTTTTCAAGATGCCTTGAGTAGTGTGAGGCCCAAGAACTACTTCATTTCTAGCATGCTGGTCTCTTTCCATATAGCAAATCTAGAGTATTTTATTTGCTGTGGCCTTGCCTGCATCTGCTGTGCTTATCTGTTTGATTCTGTGTCTAACTTTTGCACTAAATCATCTGTGATAAAAAGAGAAATAAATCCATACATTTGTCCCCAATGGGTTGTTCCATCAGCTGACCGACTATCAACATTGGCAAACACACCATCAACGTCTCTTGCCACGCCCCCTTCTCCTTTCACCACTTGCACTGCTTGGCTAGCCACGCCGCGAGCTACCACCTACCCTCCCCCTATCCCTAGCTCTCCCCCTTGCAATGACCCGTTTGTGTTCAGTTTCGGCTTCGCCGGCCATGCTATGTGATGAGTCATCACTCACTTCAGCTACAGCGTCAAGCTCGAAGTCGAAGTCAGTTCTGTCTTCTACATCGATCATTTGTGGCTGAAAATCCTCGTCTGCACCATAATCTTCAAGAGAATCGTCCGATTGAAATTCATCACCACTACCTTCTTCAAGTAGCCGCTTTACTTCACGCCGAGCTTCAGCTAACTCCATCAATTGTGGACATTTTGCGCTGCTACCACTCGTGCTTGGCCTAGGTGTCACCATTTTGCTTGCCTCGTATAGATAATGACTTCATTGTCACTGCAGTCACCCACTTACATCGCAAGTGTCATAAGGGGGTTTCCCATACATTTTTAGAATCTACAGACCTCCAAGATTCTGAATCTGGTATAGTAATGCTTCCCTGACACTATCAGAATTTACAAAAAGCTGAAATGATTGACTGCCAATCCAGAACGGCAATCGTGGCGGCGACAGGGCATAACTTATCCGCCGTTCCGGAACAACTTTGTGGCAGTCTAAAGGTTAACCTCAGGACCACTTTCTACATTTTCTTCTCCTTCTATATTGCCTGTATCAACATCAGACTCTTCTTCTAGCTCTTCATTTTCAAATTTTTCCACTTCTTGCCAAATTTGATCCCATTCCTCTCCAGCATTTGATCCAACTCGCAAGTATTAGCAGACAGTGCAATTGTGGCATTTGGTCTGTTTCATTCCAACTAGCGGCACGCAGTTTCCCTTCTTCAATGAATGGAAGTAGTGCCAATGTCCCAAAATAGTACTACCACTTCACTGGACTTCAGTGGGGAATACCCATAACCTTTAAAGGCTCTCTGGGCACTATCACAGTGCGAGCATGAGTTGCAAAAGTGCCAAACGTATACTCCCGTCCGGAACCTCCCATCCACTCCCATTATGAAAACAAGAGGGTTAACCAGCCCAGTCCTAATGTCAATATGTGCACAAAATGTTTTATATTGTACCCATTCAGATTACCAACCTCTTCTTCCCACACATGACAAGAGCTGCTAGATTTATGACAAATTCCAAAATACACCAAGTTTGCAAATTGACCAAGTCTCTGCTGTGGCACTAGGTACATGCCTCACTGTCATTATGCAGCAACGTGACAATTTCGCGGCTGCCACCACCAGGTAAGTGTAGCTGAGGGCATGACTGCCAAGGTGTTGTACATTCATGAATTATTCATGACTCACCACATAATACCATGTATACCATGGCATGCTTATTGGCCAATGTTAATTCAATGCTTGCACTTCAGTAATTTAATTATTTCTCAAGCATCCTTTCTTTTCAACAGCCTGACAAACTCTTTTGTCACTTACAATATAAAAAAGTTTCAGATTTTGCGCTTCTGTGAGTCTCTTCAAAGTTTCATGCAAATTAATTAATATGATCACAATCAAATTTCATCCTTAACATTCAAAGTAATGACGTGTCGCAAAACATAGCCTGTTACAAATCTCTATGACATGACTTCTGGTCATCTGCGATGACCTTGTTCTTGGGAACATCTGATCTCATTTCATAATCACATGCCTTCAACACAATTCAATGACTCCTTTAACTGCGAAATTTAATCACTTCAAAAAAACAATAACTTTCTTCTCAGTGTTCCAACTAAGATACTTTCTGCACCATTTCATATATTTCTTGATGCTCTCTCTGGTGGATATTTTTTGATCTGGTGGAAGAAAATTTGGAAGGGAGGCATGGGAGGGGTCACATTGCTACATTTAATAAAAAATGTCAAGTTAGCAAAACATGCAGAATGAATAAATGGCAATGCAGAGCTTGAGAAGCACCTTGTTTCAACCCTGTTTTCCTCTACAGGCAATAAAAACAAAAAGAACAAAAGTTTTGCTGTGCTAAGGAAGTATTCTAACTCTGCAGGCTAGTAAAAAGTGTGACAGGTTATCTTCTCTTGGGTATGAAAGTTTGGATAAGTAAAGGAGTTAAGGATCTAGACAGAACTCAGGAAAAGGGAGGAAAAAAACTATTATCAATGTTATTACTGCTATAAAAGAATAAAATAAAGAGAACAAATACATATGTTATAATAACAAAATGAACTAACAAATGCAAACTTACAAATATACGTAAGTATAAAAAATAAAACAGATAAAACAAGGTCAAAATTATCACAGCTAATTGGGACAGAAAAAAAAAAAGAAAAAAAAGAAAGGAAAAGAGAGATAGAAAAGGGGGCAAAAATGAGATGTTATTAACTTGACAATTTTGAAAGGAAAGGAGAAGATGGCAAGATGCGAAGTTGATGTGTGAAAATTGTGAAGGTACATGCATACATGATTCTAAACTGGAAAGTGCTGCTGTGAGATGAAAGTGGTGGCTACAAGAAAACTGGTGGGTCAGCTATTTGAGTTGATGCAATGTGGGCAAAGAATCTCTCTCCTGGCAACAAGGCAAGACTGATCTATGGAGCATTTAAAGTTGTTCTGGAACTGCCAAAGGACCATGACTTTGAAATGTGCACCGAGTGGTTTCGTTTCATTCATCTGGCAGTCTAGTACCCAAACTTCTCTTGCTTTAACTCCTGACTGCAAAGTGTGAACTTTTCCAAACGTGTTACATTTTGAGATCCTGAAAACAGGCTCTTCTCTTTATTATGTTCAGTGAATGCTTAGGTCATATGAATTCAACACACATAGAAGCAAAAAAGTTCCCCATGATACTTTGTAACATTTGACGCCGAAATTTAATCACAACCAGTCCAGTTTCAGGATTCTTACATACTTGAATAATGAAAAGAAAGAACCTTTGAACTAATTCTGCATTCATTGTCAACAATTGCAAGACTCACTGCCGGCAAGTCTTTCTTGCGAATGTGACGTTTTTCAAAAATTAAACCCCATCCCACTTGCCATCTTCTGAGATGAAAGGATTTCAAGGATGCATTAGGATTTTAGGAGTGTTATATCGACAAATGGCAAACTCTCCAGAACAAATGCAATCCACATGCACGCTTCTATGACAGCATCCATAGTAACGACAGCATTCATTTTAAAACACTGTAAATATGAAATTCGTTTTCAGGGTTTTTTCACCATGAAATATATTTGGTAGCCTATCTTTCACACAATAATTATGTCATCTATAGAGCTACCCATGACCAAACTTTCCACAACCAGATAATGCACCTCAAATGATTTCTTCTACCTACATAAGGACCTTTTCTTGTTTCAAGACAAGGATTTTCAACCAAATCAGGAACCTACAAGGCATTCTGCACCTTCTAACAGAAACTTGGAAGCACCTGCAGGGAATGTACAAACCCCCAGTTTTAACTTTGTTTTTTCAGATGCCAGTCTGCTCAACCAAGGTTTGAAACCTGCATTGGTTAAAAACAAATCTTAACACCGGAAAAAACAAGTATGGTAACTTAAGTGAAGCAAAGCCACATAATTTCAAGCCAATGCTGCTTATATTACCATTCATCTATCAAACACAAAGAGGCATGTGCACAGAACTGTGAAGCAAAGGCATATAATTTCAAGCCAATACTGCTTCCATTACCATTCATCTATCAAACACAATGAGGCATGTGCACAGAACTAAGAAAACTTCCACCTACAAGGCAGTTTCGATCTTACACCTATACCCTTTCTAAACACATGCATGGATGAAACCACACATCCAGAAATGGAAACCGGAATTCGACAACCAGAATTTGAAATCAGGAAATGTCCAGGTTGATTTTTTTTCCTGAACGTTTTGGTAAAACTGCATCCTGATCATTCCGTCTGATCCAGGTTCTTCTTTTGCAAATTGATCATTCCTTCGTCATTTTACTGAGAGAATGTGCAAATGCTGCTTCAGCCAATAGTCATGATACCGTTCGTTGAGCCTAATGAAGATACGACTGTGACCGACACCAGTGTTCAGAACAAGTTTCATTTTCACAAATTACTTTCAAACTTTATTCATAAAAGTATATTTTGGCACAGATTCATGTCCTCTTGCCAATTTTTTTCAATGTTTCTGGGTTTGTTGTTGAAAATTTGATACAGCCTGACATCACTTCGAGTGCAGAAGTTGGCAAGAGTTGTCGCTCTTTGGTCATATTTCCCCTCCTACAGTTAGAGTCCGCAATCAATTATCACTCACAAATCTCGTCGCTTAATTTTTTTCCCAATATTTTTTTTCAAAAGTTCGTCATATTTTTGTCAATCATGGAAACAAAAATGACATATTTCATCTTGATTTATTTGGCAAAACAGTCATGCCCACTGATCTTACAACTATTTTTCACACCTGATTTAAGATAATCGCGAGATAGGTATTTCCTTAAAGCTTGTTACCCCAGTGCATTATTAATACAACACATATAAGGTATATTAGAACCTGTTTAATAAAAAGTAAACAGAAGTCGATACATATCACATGACTATTTTTGCTTCCACTGGAAATTAACTTATGCCCAGAATTTAATCATCTTCATTTTCTTTGTAAATTTATTGAAATTTGTCTGGACTCTTCAAGAACTACAGGTGTGGGTTCAAGGTTTAAATCCAAGTATTATTTTATAACTTCACAGTTTAAATCTATGAGCGAACTCGCATACCTGTAGCACCAATAACTTCCACCCCACCCACATGTCACTCCCACCCCTTCTCCTGAGATACAAGGTTACAGACTAAACTTCCTGCTGAAATAAACAAGACCACATAAATTTTCAGTTAAAGTGAAAACAAAAAAAGTGTAGTTTTCCAGGGAGTTCTTCTAACACTATATGCACAAATTCTGGTCACACAAGTTCAAACTTCCAGTTGTCTTCATAAGTTTCAGAAGTTGTAAGTACAAATTATAGTCAACAAAAATGATTGCTGCCTCCAGTTTTTATAATTAAGTGAACTCCAGTGCACACAGGTCAATGACATTAATGTTAGTTCTAATGGTGGTCTTGTGGATTGCGTGGTAAAACGGAGGTGAGGTGTCTCCAAATGCGCAGATTTTACTTATCTAAGGTGTAGAAACCCTTCAGCTTCAGTAAAAATGCAAACACAAACCCACATTTATTCAAAACTGGCTTAAACTTTCAATTATAAGCACTGTTATGCATAACAGACGTGCAGATAAACTTTGTACTTGTTTAATTATTCTATTTCTATCTTCCTGCCTGGCTTCCTGTGGTCTTTCAGTTTCATATAAAATGAGGTTGCCTTAAATCAGGTGTATAGGTACCGTAAACAGCTCTAGCTTGGGGATGTGTGCTTGTCTTTCACTATGGGAACAAAATTGACCTGTGTTTATCTATCTATTACAGTATTTGGTAAAAACAAGATTACCAGTAAAGTCCTTTTCAACTTACTTTTCTTCCGGATTTCCATCTTTTGCATTCACAAACAAAGAACTGTTATTACACGTTTGCTAACAGCAACACTGCTCTGAACAAAGACATGGGCATATATTATATGAATATCTTGAAACAAAATTTGAACACAATACATGAAGCTCTCTGTAATATCAATCAACCCATAAAACCAAAGGTGGAGCTGGAAGAGGGAAAGGCAGCGAAGTGAGGATTTATAACATCTATCACCAAATGCTTGGTAGACACCAAACAGGAGCTTGTCCCTTCACTGACGTTTAGTTGTGGATCTCTCTGTTCCCCCAACACATGAGAGGATGGCCAAAGTTTGCTCTTGTATTCAATAGCAGAGTGAACCATGAAATGAACTTAAACCGAGGCCTGAGATGAACTCTGCATAATGAAAAATGTTTTTTATCAGCCCAGCTCTACTGGCTAGAAACACAAAGACTGAGGCACTGGATATGTGCCACCAGCTGTACATGTCTGAGCTGCCGGCTGAACAGGTGCTTCAGGTACTACATCCTTTCAGTGAGATACTCACCGAGTCCAGTGTTCAAGGCACAGTCTGAAAAACATTGTTGGCGAAGCAAACAGTCCTGAATGCCGGGCATTTGCTGCAGTCCATGGAGTGCTGCAGGTCCACTTAGTTTCATAAATTACCCAAAAGCCTGACGGATTTATCATTATGCTATGTCCTGACAAGGTCATTCTCAAACATTTCCAGTCCTCATTCAATCTCTCAAAATGGGGAGTTTGTATTATACTCCCTGTTTGGCTAGTATACTTACCATGTCAGACCATAGCATTCCACGGCAGTTAGTCAGCTCTGCCAGGCCAAATTTTTGTGGCTAATGCAGTAATAAGACCATCATGTGATGCCCACCCTACTTCCGGCAGGAAAGAAGCCGGTGTAAACTTCCTGTTCCTCATTCAACGAAGCCTATGTGCAAGGTAACCCCGAGAACCATAGCGCTAGCGCGGAAGGTAGGGTGGGCATTAGAGTCTGACATGTTAAGTATACTAGCCAAACAGGGAGTATAATACAAACTCCCCATTTTGGCGTCATATACTTTACCATGTCAGACCATAGCAGAATTCAAAGGAATTGGAGGAGGGCTTAGTGCCCTAATGGTTCTTGGGGTTAGCAGAGGAATTGATATGGCTGCGTTAGCCACAAAAGAAGTCCCTAGAACCATCAGCCCTGGTCATGCGGACATCCCTCAAATAAAAGCTTATGAAGGGATTTTCCGGATGCCAGTAGGCTGCCTCCAGGATGTGGTGCAAGAGGACCGAGCGCTGGATCGCTGTGGAAGTGGCCAGCGCCCTGCCTTCAGGGGCACGGGGAGATAAGACGGGGAAATCCTTATACGTCTGGGTGTAGGCCGATCTGCCCATCTTGGAAGCATCTAGAGATAGGACTGGGAGGAGCGCCTGGGGCGCGGGGTTCCCAGTAGCCCCAAATGGAGCCAGCCGAGAGCCTAACAAAGAAGACAGGTGAGATAGAAACTGCCTATCTGAAAACTGGAAGGCCAGATGGAGGAACAGAGTTGAGCACAGGAGGCCATCTCTCCCCTTGGAAAAGGGCTCACCCTGTGGAGGATTGGGAATGGAGGGAAGGCGTATGCTATGAGGCCAGACCAGGGAGGGTGAGCGACCCTGGGCCTGAACACTGTTCCCCACTGGGCTGAGGGTTAGCCTGCTCAGGGTCCCTTCAGCGTGGAGGAGGGTCCCCGCTATGTGTCTCGCGCAGAGGGTGTTTCCCCGCACGTGGCACCAGCGGAGGAGGGCCTCTATTCGGAGGGAGAGGCTGAGGGAGCGAGCCCCCTTCCCTCCCCCCCCCCCTCCTTTTGTTGACATAACAAGGCACCGAAGTGTTGTCCGAGGGCAGGAGAACAAGTCGGTGTGAGACCTGGGACCAGGACGTTGATGTGGAGACGGGCCGACTGAGCGTCCCACACTGTGCGTCCCACACTCCCGAGGTATGAGGGTTCTCAAAGGGGCGACCAGCCTGAGTTGGAGGGGTCAGTGTAGAGGTTGAACTAGTGCCACTCTCCCTACCCGTCTGCTTGAAAAGACAGGTACACGAACGCATGTGTATTTAAGATACTGAGCATGCGCTTTTTGTGGCCATCAGTCAGCATGAGTGTGTGGATTTGAGGACGCTTTCGCCCATAGATGCCAAATGAAGCAATGATTCGCACACAGAACATAGAGCATAATGTTGTTTTGGGGATCCTTCAGCAATCAGTCCTTGTACTGCTTACCTTGACCCAAAGATCCTGAAATGCACACTTTCCTGACATGTCGATTGCCTTGAGCACTGACGGGAAAATGGCAGATGTAAGTATCGCGTCTTCACGCGAAACGAGACTATGCAAAACTAGGACGAGACCTTGAGAAAAATCAATACTTCAAGGCGAACGTCGTCTGCTAGGCTAGGGCCGTTTGTCGGAACCCATTGAGAGCAGATTTCAGTGTAAGTACAGACTGCTTCCGAGATTTTCTGGAACCCCGATCTTGCCAGACGAGACATAGGTATCGTCTGTGAGATGGGTGTATAAGGAGCTCCCCCATAGGTGAGTCTGCCAGTCACCTCCGAGGCCGTGCCTGCTGGCCAAACCAAAAATTCTGCTGGGGGGGTTTCGGTTTCGACCTAGAGGCGGTACTAGGGCGCCTGGCGGGCCGTGCGGTGCGAAAGGATGCCTGTTTGGGGTAAGGCTGAGGTCTGGAGAAGGTTTGGGCAGAGCGAAAGGAGGGTCCAGCAGGGCGAGGCTGGCGAGGGGGCCTGACCGCAAAAGATGCCGCCTGCCTGCGTTCTTCGACTGCGTGGGTGATGACCGCAGTCGAATAGTCACCGAAGAGCGACTGCTCCTGACCCGGGATGCACCGCAAGGCCGCCTTGAGCGCCGGGGAGAGAGTGGACTGTGACAACACAGCATCTCTCAAGACTCCTGGCTGCGCTGTCCACCGCAGCTGAAAGGTGATGCGCCATCTTGTTAATAAGAAAGCGCATCAGGGGGTCGCCAAACAAGCGAAAGTCTGTCTCGGGGTGTGACTCAGAGTCGTTAGAGTCTGAGGACACAGAGACAGTGCCGTCCTCCTGTGACCACAGCTCTTCTGCTCGCTGCAGGAGCATGTTGAGGAAGACATGCCCCGCGGAGGTGTGAAGAATACCCGTCCTAGCAATCCTGTCCCACTCCATCAGGTTCTTGATAGAAACGGTGGTGGAGGTGGGGGAGGGAGGGGGGGGGGGGGGCAGGCTGGGGGTAAGCCGGCAGTCAGCGGGGGAAATGGCATTTCCCTGGTGACTGGGTTGGCGGAGAAGAGCGAGAAGACGTGGGGGCCCTGCCGCGGGTCCTTGAGGAAGGATCCTACTGGGACCGCGTTAGGGGCAGACAGGAAGTCAATCCCCGGCGGAGGAACGGCCTGTGCACCCCTGGCAAAGGTTGCCGATCTGTCCCACAAGGAGGGAGGTTCTGGGGGGCGACTATCCTTGGCCGAGATCACTGGGCTGGGGGGGGGGGGGGCGGCGTACCGGTCAAGAGAGAGAATGTTGTGAGAGGGTGGGGATTCCCTAACAACAAGTTCTGGTCGCCACCGTTCCACAATGGACACGTCGCCAGACTGGGGGAGGGAGTCCTCTACCCCGTCCTCAGACTGTGGGGCAAAGTGTTCCTGAAGGGGATGCTCAGATCCATCTTCAGGAGGCAACGGCAGGGGTGCGTGGGAGTCCCGCCCTAGCTGGGTAGTAATAGAATGCGAGGGTGGGTCCCTGGTGGCTCCATAATCGGCGGGCAGACTAGTGGGGGAGCGCTGATCAGACAGCGCCCGAGAGGGAGGAGGACCCAGGTCGAGCCAGCTCGAGGAGACTGGATGCCACTGGTCCCTCTCGGGGGCACAGAGCCACCGGTCCCCGGGGAGTACGGCGGGCTGTGGCGGCCCTGGGGCAGGATTTCCTCGGGGACCTGGATAACCTGAGGCACCTGGGGGGGGGGGTGGGGTGGGGGGGGGGGGGGGTAGTGAGAGAGCGTGGTCTCTCATACCCGCCCCGGGGAGTGCACTGCCTTCTGCACCTCCCCGGTGCGATCCGTGCCGGCCCCCTGCGTGGCAGGGGGGACGGTAGGTGGCATGGCAGCCGAGCCCCCTGGCCGCATGAATGCAGACTGGGATGGCTGCGGAGACGTGTCCACCTCAAGGATAGACAGGTTACCTGTGGTCCCGCTGGTCGATCCTCCCCCCGGAGGAACGGGACCATGGACATTGCCCAAATGGGGAGCGGAAGAAGTCCACTCCCCAACGTCCTGTACCCCTAGGGGAAAATGTGACAGTCGATCGGGGTGGGTCGACCGTCGGGGGTCAGGGCACAGATCCAACCAAGTCGATGCCTGCGGCCGAGACCTGGAGTTATAGTCAGTGGGGGGGGGGGGGTTACCACCAGAGACTGGCCATAACTCCTCCACCGGAGTGTTGACGCTCCTCGTGTCCGGGTGGTGGCTGCACTCAGACACGGTTGGGGAGAGCGTAATGAGGCTGCGTGATGTTAGTGGGGGAAACACGAGGCTCATATGGTCAAGCAGGGTTCCCACAGATGTGACCAAACAAAATTCCATACTTTTTCCAGACTTTTCCCAGGGCTTTTCATAATTTTTCCAGACCCCAGAATATGTGTGTGCGTGCACCTCTGTATGTGATTACCACGCTAAACACATCAGAAAAGAACTGATTTAATGATAGCAGGGCATTCAATACTTACAAAAAAATTGTGTGTGCGCGCGCGCGTGCGTGTGTGTGTGTGCGTGCGCACATGCATGAAAAAGTCAGAGACACAGAGAGAGACAGAGACAGATATAGACAGAGACAGTGTGCGAGAGAGAGAGAAAGAGAGAGACAGCGTGTGTGTCTATGTATGTGAGAGAGACAGTGTGAGTGTGTACGCGCGTGCGCATGTGTGTGTGTGTAGGTGTGTGAGAGACAGTTTGTGTGTGCGTGTTTGTGGGAGAGAGAGAGAGAGAGAGAGAGTGTGTGTGTGTGTGTGTGTGTGTGTGTGTGAGATATGGTCAGGTCAGGTTAGGTCAGGTCAGGTCAGGTAATTAGGACACTGGCCTTGCGGCCTCTCAACTGTCCTTTCATTTTAATTTGGATGTTCAACATGGCTGAGTACTTACAAGCCAATGTGCTCTCTATTCAATTCTGTATTTAAATTTTGACATTTCTGGATAAGAGAGAGAGAGAGAGAGAGAGAGAGAGAGAGAGAGAGTGAGCGCGTTCGAGACAGTGTGTGCATGTGTGTGTGTGTGTGCATGTCTAAAAATAGGCCAGTGTATCGCCCTTGGGCCCTTTGATTTTCTCTACCCCCCACCCCCACCCCATTCAATGCATGATCGCATCCCATACTGAAGTAAAAAAAATCACCTATCACAATCCTTGGGCCGAAAATAATCAGTCACGGTCATTGTTGGAGTCCGAGTCATTTTGTCTGAAAGCTGCATCATTTCTAATGTTTCTTGCCTGCCGCGTGGCTTTTTAGAGCAGCTCGCCCATGTTCCTGATGTCGAAGTCTTTCTCGCACAGCAGGCATCGTGCTTTTGTCTTGCATCCATCGGCTGCAGAGCAATCCATTTGCGATAATTTGTATTGTCTAGCCAGGCTAGGCTAAACACACATTTTCCCATGTTTTCTTTAATACTTCGACGCTATTTTCCTTCGCAGTGCTGTTGATTCGAAAGGAAGTTAAGCAATGGTACCAACTGCGCATGCGCAACGCCTTTTCACAGTAAAGGGGAGCTACTCTGCAGAAAAAAATGTCGTCTGCTAAACCTCCGGCCAGAGGAAATCTGAAAACCACGATCATTGTGCGTGATTTAATTTCTGTTTTTTATTCTTATTTCAATATTTTTGTAAAGAAACTAAAAGCAAAATTCGACATCATGAAAAAGTTTGCACAGCTTTTACAAAATTCCAGGACTTTTCCAGACCCATGGCCACAAATTACAAAATTCCAAGACTTTTCCAGCCCTGGAAACGATTTTTTTCATTTTTCCATACCTTTTCCAGGACTCTGTACGAACCCTGGTCGAGTGATGGGCGGTGATTCTGACCACGAGTCGTCACCCGTGCTGGTCCGCGCCTCAGCAAGGTTCCCTGGGGGCCGAGGGTCGCGAGACGCAGCATGATAGAAGGGTGTCTCCGTGTGCGACTGAAGGTGACCGAGGTGGCCGGTGAAGGAGACGAATTTGGATGAGAATTTTTGGAACGGGCTGGTCCTTTGAGAGCAGCCTTGCCTTTAGATTTTTTGGATTTTTTAGTGTCAAAAGAAAAACAGTTCGAAATAACGGCCATCTGCTTGCTCACCTTCGGGCGCAACGATCGTGCGTCCGCCGGTCGGGCAGAGGAGGTATCATAGCTATTGTCGCACGTCCCCATCATAGCTATTGTCGCGCGGAACCCTCCTCCACACCGGCCGTACGTTCTTCACAGGTGAGAACGGATTGTCCCAAGGAATCGACACGCGGGTCCTCTGGGGCAGTGAGCGACTCCCGAACAGAGGAGCAGCTCAAACCATTGGTGTCCTTCACCATGTTGGACACTGGTGGCGGAACAATCACGGAACACACGATCGTAAAGAGGAGACAAAGAGGTGGATCGAGGGATAGCGTAGAGACACCTGATCTACCAGTAGTAATGATAAATAAGGTACAGATAAATGTACAATCTACCTGTAATAACAATAAATAAGGTACAAAAAATGCGCCCGGGGAAGCCCCGTACCGCCAAACAAGGTGCGTGCAGTCAGGCAATATGGCGGACAAGCCAACCGGCGTGGCACAATCCAAGATGGCGGATCGATTGACCGGGAAGGGATTGATCGCCGAGAGTGATGCACAATGGCGCGCGAGAGTAAAATACCCCTGGTGTACCTCGTAATAATGCTAAGGAGGTACTAATCAATGTGCACCAGTTGGTAGATGAAGAGATCGTAAAGACCATCGATCTACCTGTGATAAATTAGGTACTAATAACTGTGCACCTGTAGGCAGATCAAGAGATCGTACAGACACTCGATCTACCTGTAGTAATGATACATAGAGTGCCACATAGGGTACAAATAAATGTGGCCTGGGGAAACCCCCGTACCGGCAAGCATGTGCAACCGAAAGTGGGCACCATGCGGTGAGGCAATATGACGGAGACGCCGACCGTAGTGGAAAATCCAAGATGGTGGATCAATTGTCCGGTGAGGGTTTGGTCGTCGAAAAAGAAGCAATGGGTGCGAGAGTAAAATAGACTAAAGCGCTGAAGATATACGAGGAGGCCGAAAGGCAACTCCGTAGAGGGAATTTTAGGGTAACAAAAGCTTGTTTACTGGCTTAAATGAGTGACGGGAGATCGAAAGGCGAAGTCTTCTTCTTCTTTCTTAAAACATCTGCCATCATATTTTGATGGTAGTGATGTGTGTACAAACCCGATCGACCGTACTAGACGAGCGATCGAAGAAAGACAATCCGGAGTAGTGATACAAAGAAAAGAAGGCAATAATAATAGAGGAGGAAAAACCTCCAAGCAGTGAACAGGGACGACGAACGAGGACAACCACGAGGGGTCGGCCGGAATGGCGAGAATAAAGATGGCGGCTCGAGCGACCGACGAAGATCGATCGTCGAAGTGAATTACCAAGATGGATAGTGTGGATAAACAAGGCGCCGAGATCGATGGAAATCAAAGGTAAAGGGGAGAGAATAAAGAGAGAGTGGGGGACGCGTTACTATAAGGGTGACGCGTTCCAACACCCGGTGAGTAAGGGCCGAATGGAGAACAATGGAGTGAAGAGAAGTCGTGAGCCGTCACGCCGTAGAGCGTGAATAAAATGAAATAAAACGCCATCTATAAGCCTCACGCGGCAATGGTACCCATGGTCTAACGTAAGCCACAACAGAACAAGTAAAGAAGGCAAGCACACAAGCAATCTCTACAAAAACAGAAGTACAGGCGAGACAGCAAAAAACCTGTCCTTGTTAGGCAGGAGGCCGAGGCTGAATGAAGAACAGGAAGTTTACACCGGCTTCTTCCCTGACGGAAGTAGGGTGGGCGTCACGTGATGGTCTTATTAATGCATTAGCCACAAAAATTCGGCCTGGCAGAGCTGACTAACTGCCGTAGAATGCTATGGTCTGACATGGTAAAGTATATGACGCCAAATAATTACTTGTCAACTAAGCACAATTCCAATAAACTTACTTTTCAGTTTATGCTTACAAATTCTTTCCAAGTGTTCCATGGCCATTTTCCATGCACTTCACCTTGTGGCTCTCTCATTAAAGCAATCAAGTTTCCTCATGCAGGCTCTTTGACAAGTTCAAGCACTTGCACGCCACACAAGCTGACACGAATGAAGCATTAAACATCCCTCATTCTTCACTTTGTTTATGAAAGTCTCTCCAAGGCATCATTTACTTGCACTCATTTACCCTTTTCCTTCTCACACATGTTCTCATCTGTCGAAGGTCTTGTTTGTTCTCACACTTGCAAATGTTCATCCCTTGATGACAGCTTTAATTTCTCCTCATCTACCTCAACATCATGTTGTTTTTCATCACACAAGTGCAGGCTTCCCAAAGCCATTGTTCCTCTTCCTCCAAACTCTTCTTGCTTCCTCTCATAGATGCTCACCGTTTGTTCATCCACTTCTTTGATATCATGTCATTTTTTTCCTCTACACTATCCCACTTGCCTCAAAGTCTTCAGTTCTCTAGTTCTCATATATTTTATATCTGCTTACAAGTGCTTACTCAACACACTCCAACACTCATTTGTCCATTTTCCTCTTTCAAGCGCTTATTTGGTACACACATTTGGTACACACAAACACACATTCACTTCTTTAGCACTCATTTTAACTCCCTTTTTCCTGCTCACAAGCACTTCAACACTTTCAACATTCATCTGCTTCCTTTTTCAGCTCACAAACACATCAACAATTACTGGAACTCTCATTTTTCTGTTCGCTAGCACTTATATGGCACACACCATCATTCACAAAGCAATCATTTGTCCATTCAGAAATACTTATTTGGCACACAACACACACATATTAATTCCCCTTGAACTCATTTGTCCTTTCTTTCATACTCTGAATCATTTAGTTGGCAGATACCATCATTTCTCCAGAATGTTTTTCTCCCTCCTGCATACATGCTTGCTAATCAAGTATTCATTTGTGTGTTGCTTTGGCTCACACCTTCTCATGCCTTCACTCTTCTTGCCCTCATTATTTGTCTTTGTCAGAGTCATCTTCCACCACACCTGTATCCATGATGGTGGTAATGGTGGTCTGCACAGGGGCGTTGTTCCATGCCACATTGTATGCCACCTTGTCCTCCGAGATCACAGTCACTGACTCCATCTTCTCCTGCATTTCCGCCCTTGCCTGGGCCAGTGCTTGCTGCACCGCGATGTCCTTCTGGTTCTTCTGCTCCATCATCAAGCGCGAGATATTCATCTGGGCCTCTATACGTGCTGCATTTAGTGCCTGAGAGACAAGGAAGTTTAAATGAATGAAGGAAATTTATTTGCAATAGTCCATGCCCATGAATAGTCTACGAGTGACAGATGAACCTGCAAGAGATCCATACTGCCTGAAATACATTTTGTTTGTTTGTTGTTGTTGTTTCTGCTTTAAACACAGAATGTCACAAAACCCTTAGATTTATTGGGAGCTCCACTCCTTTGCAAATACATATGCATGAACATCCACACAATTGGTTTTGTCCAAATCAAAATCAAAATGAAGTTTAAAAAGTTGAAATAAAGAATACTAGTTTATGATGATATCTATAAGTGAAAGATCAGATTGTCACTGAGATGGCCTCTCTGGTTACCTGTAGTATAAGCATGAACTGAACTATGCACTGACCTCATTCTTCTCTTTCTCACAGATCTGCCGTGTTTGCTGGACGACAGACTCCTTGGAGATGAGGGTCTGCTGCTTGACTTGCTCTATCATGATCTTCAGCTGCTGCACCTGCTGCAGCAGGTTGTTAGCCATCTGGAGTAAAAACAGTTTAAATTTCACCAGTATTATTATCAACCATGTTAAACGCAACCAGATCAATTAAAAAGAAATGTCAAAGTTTTGTTTTTCTTCACTCAGTGTTTTTTTTTTATCTGACTCAAGCTAAATGTCTTGAGAACAAAAATCACAAAGAGCAAGTCACACAAGTTTTTGTTGTCCAAGTGAATCTTTTAGATTCATGAAAGTGTCACCCTGAATCATCCCCAATCAGCTGAGTTTTTAAAACCATTCATGTGCAGTGAATAGACATCTCTGGCCTGATATTAATTCACCACTCACTAATCAAGATGTTCTAAAAAATACCATGCTCATTCGCCTCCTGATCTTTCTCCTCAACAAAGTTAATATCAAGACTGTAACCCACACTTTCCCCTCTTTGGAGCAGTTTTTATGGTACATCGTTCACAAAAACTTCACTTTACAAAACATATGGATCTCCTCCCAAATGTCCAGCTGTGGAACAGAAACAACTAAAAACAATAACAAGGCACAGACCTGTTTACCCTTTCTGTTAACTATTCTGTATTAATCGCACAGGTGTTAAGTATTTTGAAACGAAAATCAATATTCAAATACATGATCTCTTATGCTTGTTTTTTCCTGGGTGTAAAAAAATACCATTTCAATTCTGGGAGGAAAAAGTTCTTACCTATAACTTTTCGCAATCAGATACCTTTACATCTTTTTGTTAAGACACCTTTACACCCTTCCGCTGCTTTTCTGTTCTATTTTTCCTTGTTTTGAAAATGTTTCAAGCCCTTCACCTATTCAGGATGTAAACATGTATAAAAATACACATAATCATTTTCTATCTTGCAAACACTTTGCATCTTTCAATTGCACTGATCATCATAATGAGCAAAAATAGGTCATATGTATCTAAAAGCTCAAGTTCTTCAGGATAAAAACCATCTGTTCTGTAAATATAATATCCACGGTTAGACTTGTTTATCAAATGTTATCCCTCCCAAGAATGAAAACGTTGCTATCCTCTGTAATCCAACCAGTTTTCAGGTATTCTAATTTGCACAGTTGTTTGTTGTCAGAAATATACTACTCATCTCTCTCTGTGCGTGCGTGCATGCGTGTGTGTGGTGTGTGTGTGTGTGTGTGAGAGAGAGAGAGAGAGAGCGAGAGAGCGTGCATGTGTGTGTGTGTGTATGAGAGAGAGAGAGAGAGTTGCGCGTCAATAATTGTTACTGTGTGCACTGCATTGTGTCTTTTTAGGTTAGTTAACAAATGTGCATAAAGTGAACATTGCCGTTATTGGTATCTAGTGTCCCCCCCCCCCCCCTCCTGTGTGTCTCTCTCTGTCTTTCTCTCTTTCTGTGTGTGTGTGTGTGTGTGTGTGTGTGTGTGTGTGTGTGTGTGTGTGTGTCTGTGTGTGTGTGTGTGCACTCCTCCATGAGTATTTACTAGGTGGCAACAGACATGTAAACTTCCAAATGAGTTCAAAGGAAAGTAATAATATTACAATCCACCTTCGTTTAAGCAGACAGTCCGTGATAAATAACATGTTTTGCTGAGTCACGACAATGATAAATACATTCTACATCGGACTATGGTGGACAACGAGCGGTGAGTACAACTCTCTCTCTGTATCCTGTTTTGCATGTTTCTCTCCCCTCCCCATCTCTTTTTCTCTAGCCCACCCCCCTCTCCCTCTTGCTTTGTTTTGATTCTCTCTCTCTCTCATGCCCTACGTTGTGCACAATGCACGCGCGCGCGTGTGTGTGTGTGTGTGTGTGTGTGTTGCAAAAACAAGCATGTTACAAGCACATCATATAAAAGCATAAAACATGCAATCTGAAATCTGTTCGTGTTCATGTGGAAACTAAGCATGTTACAATCACAGCAGAAAAAAAAAACCGCATGAAACACGCAAAGCAAACCGTGTTTGCTAGTAGTGTGTGTTCGCGTCTGTGTCTGGTGAACAGGCTTGACATCCTGAGGACAGCAAACAGTGACCATAAGTCTTAAACATGTATCACTGTAAGGAACCTCTCTCTCTCTGTTTTGCTCTGTGTGTGGTGTGTGTGTGTGTGTGTGTGTGTGTGTGTGTGTGCATGTTTTGCTCTCTCTCTGCCTGCCTGCCTCTCACTATACATTTTTTTTTTTTTTTCAATTTCAAATCTTTGCCAAGTCATTACTAGAATGATGGAAGAATTGTTAACCTGCACTTGGTTTCCCCCACTACCTAATTGTTCAGCATTATATATGTGTGTGTGTGTGTGTGTTTCTCTCTCTCTCCTCCGTTTTGTTCCCCCACCCCTCTCTTTCTGTTTTTGCTGTGTGTGTATGTGTGTATGTGTTTTGCTCTCTCTGTGTCTCTCACTATTTATGTGTATTTCTCTCTCTCTCTCTCTATCTGTCCGTCTCTCACTGTGTGTGTGTTTATGTGTGTGTTTCTCTCTGTCTCTCACTGTGTGTGTGTCTGGGTGCGTTTCTCTCTCTCTCTCTCTCTCTCTTTTTCTCTGTGCGTGTGTGTGTTATGCTCTCTCTCTCTCTCTCTCTCTCTCTCTCTCTCTCTCTCCCCCTCTCCCTCCCTCCTGAGTCTTGCTGGCCCAGAAGCGGTACACGTAGATAGTAGTCTAGTTTCTGTGAAGCCACTTTCAACTCTGGGGAGGCCAGTACACATTCCAGTTAGTGCCAGGTCAGCGTGTAGCTCACTGCAGAGAAGCTGGGAAGGAAGCGTGGGAATGCGGGCGATGTGAGAGGAATGGGACCAGGGTGGGGGGAGGTGGGAGTGTTCCTGCTAGGAAGGGAGAGTGGGCACTCTAGTTCAAAATAGGCGGGCCTGCATCGCCGGCTAAGAGATGACAGATATGTGTGCCGTGAGGGGGTTAGCACAGCTTGCCGTCGCTGCATGAGCAAGGGCTTGCCGTCAGCTCAATAGAACCACAGCTGAGTTGAGGAGACCCCCGGAAAGAAAGAGAGCAAGAAGGGAGAGACAACGTTGAAGAGAGAGGGGGCTTCAGTGCACCGGCCTGCGAGTTGGAGAGATCGACGGACAAAATCTTCCGAACCCTGGCTTTGCCACCCAAACACTTCATGTATGTTTCTCCCTTAAGTGAAAGCATATGCAAGAACAACAAAATCAGCAACAACAATCACTCGATTGTGAGAAAAAGTAAAAAATACTTAGCTGCTTGGAGTGCACAATGCTAGCAGGGAATATGGCTGCCGAGAAAAGAGGAATGATCTGAGGATGCGCAAGGCACGAGGCCCCTTCTGGCTTCTTGTTCATAAGGACTTTATTGTGTACAAGGCAGGGATAGCAAACGGCTGTTGCTTATTGCATTAGCGAGCCACTGTATAGTATATGTGAATAAAATATGCTTACAAAGAGGAAGAGTTGCAGTTTATTTTCCTTGAAAAGTTGGTCCAAACTTAAAATTGGAATAAAGACTGCTGGGGCAGGAAGATGGTGGAGGGGAGAATAATGATAATTATAATAGTAATAACAATAACAACCCAATGGAACACACAAGCGCATGAAGGAAACAGGGCTAGTCACTTTGCTCCAACCATACATGCAGACCGTGTCATTATGTTTATGCAAGTAAGAAGCACAGATTGTGTCACATACTCATTAACCCATTCCCTGCCTGCTACGAGTGCCGTTCGTAGTGAAAACTGAAAATCGCTACGCCCATATAGGAGTATGCCTCATAGTAACTTCTTCACGGAAAGCAGAAAAATCTACTTGGGAGACGACCCTCTAAAATGTTTCCACTTCTTCTACTGATGTCAAGGTACGGCCCCTTTCCCTTCATGCGACCAGCCAACCGACCATATGATATGCAAATTGCGAGTTGAGAGGTATCAGCTGATAAGCATATTCAAGATGGCAGCTCAACCTAGCACTTCGTCGACGCGTCCCGTTTTCATAGCGTTACACTGCCCTTGATGTTTTAGATGAAGTTCTAAAGTATCAAGACAGTGATGAAGAAGACCATTGAGGATCGGATCCTGATACTAGCGAAGAGGAGACGGATGGGAATCAGCACCATCCACTTTTATCGGAGATACATGCTGGTGATGATGTGGCTTCATTGTTCTGTACACAAGACAGCAGTAAAGCAAGCGCCGTTAGCATGGGTGACGAAGTGGAAATAGCCAAACCCGTGCCATCAACGAGCGCTGCACCCCCTCCTTTCTTGAGGGACGGGGTCATGGACGTGGTACGGGCTCAGGACGACGGTGAAGGTCCTGTGGAAGCGGCCAGGGGCATGGCATGGGGCGTGGTCAGCAACAGCTGATCAATGAATGACGAGAAAGAGGTGCACAGCCCCTTCAACTTGCTGTTGTTTTGACTGGGAATTCTGGTCTGAAAGTCAACTGTGCCAATTTTCGGCTGTACAAAGTTCCAGTCTTCAGTTCCTTCATAACCAGAAACCGGTTTCAGGCAAGTAGCTCTATTTTTCTGTTGTTGTTTTTTTTACTACATGATTCTTCATTCCTCGACTATTCATTTTCTGTATTTCTCTTCTTTGCCCTATTTCCTGCTGAAACCACATAATTATGGCAAATAATGACTGTATGGATAGGTGGGACTGTGTGTGTGTGTGTGTGTGTGTGTGTGTGTGTGTGTGTGTGTAAGCATTATTTATTTCTGTATGCAAGTTTTCCATATAAGTTTGTTCATTATGTAAAACACAGAAGCACTCATCCACAGCAGATTTTTTGTTTTGTACCATTGTGGTGTTTTTACATTCATGTGTGTGTGATACTGTTAGTGTGTGTTTGTGCATATGTGTACATATGTGTGGTGTGTGTGTGTGTGTGTGTGTGTGTGTGTGTGTGTGTGTGAATTGTGTGTGTGTGTGTGTGTGTGTGCGTGTGTGTGTGGAGGCTGTTTGTGTGTATGCGTGTGTGTGTGGTGTGTGTGTGGGAGGTGTGTGTGTGTGGGAGGTGTGTGTGTGTGGGGTGTGTGTGTGTGTGTGTGTGTGTGTGTGTGTGCCCAATTGTGGGTCTGCTGTTTGTGTGTATGCGTGTGGTGTGTGTGTGGTGTGTGTGTGTGTGTGTGTGTGTGTGTGTGTGTGTGTGTGTGTGTGTGTGTGTGTGTGTGTGCTCGCTCAATTGTGGGTCTGCTTACTTATCTTGAAACTTTTATTCTGAATTTCAGATTCTTCTTCAGTTTCTGCATTTCAACGACAATGCAGCCATGCCAGTCGAAGGTGATCCAGGGTACGACCGGTTAACAGCCTGTTCTTACCCCCCTCTGGAAGTTACCCCGGGGTAAGTCTGGGCTAGCCTGCTTTTACCCCCGGGGGTCATTCAAGGACTAGCTAGAACTTACCCCCCCTAGTTGGAACATAACCCCCCCCCCTCCCCCCGGGGGCAAGTTTGGGCTAGCCTGGATTCCCTGCCCGCCCCCCCCCCCTCCCCCCAAAGGGTCAATCTAGGACTAATTGGAATCTTCCTCCGCCCCACCCCACCCTTCAAAAAAGAGAGGGTTATTCAGGGTTTTCCTCTGCCTTTTCCCCAACACGCACACCTGCCTTGAAAAAAAATTGTGTTAGCCTGCATATTTACACCCCCTCTCCCATTTCCTATATACAGTCAGTTGGGTTTAGACAAAGTGTAGTTCTAGACTCTTCTCCATAGATGGACCTCCTACTTCCCCAACCCCCCCTCCCCCACACACACCCTGGTTCACTAACAGATACGTATTAACATTTCTCGCGCTAGCTTACACGCGTGGGTCAATATTCGGGTGAGTACGCCCATGCATGCGTGGGAAAGAAAGACGGCTACATGCCAGTGTGACTAAGTGCCAATGTGACCAAGCGTAGTTGTGACAAAATGTCGTTGTGACTATGTGTCCTTGTGACCAAGTACCGTTGTTGCTTCATCCCTGTTTCCCTCTTTTAACTATTTTACAGCAATTTAGAGTCTCTTGAGTACCTGTGTACCTTAGCTTGTACATGCAGATGACTAGTGGTCAGTGCCACTGACCACTGGTCATTATGACATAAATCGGAGATTTTAACTATTTAACAGCTAATTAGTGTTTCCCGAGTGCTTGTGTACCTTGTACAATGTAGATTACTTGTGGTCAGTGCCACTGACTACTGGTCATTATGACGTAAATCGGAGATTTTAACTATTTCACAGCTAATTATAGTCTCCCAAGTACCTGTGTACCTTGTACAATGCAGACGACTGGTGGTCAGTGCCACTGACCACTGGTCACTATGACGTAAATAAGATATTTCGACTATTTTACAGTTAATCAGTGTCTCATGAGTGTTTGTATACCTTGTGCAATGCAGACAACCAGTGGTCAGTGTCACTGACCATTGGTCACTTTAATGTATATCAGAGATTTTAACTATTTTTTACAGCTAATTAGAGTCTCCAGAGTGCCAGTGTACCTTGTACAATGTAGATGACTGGGGGGGGGGGGGTCAGTTCCAACTAGGGGGGGTTAAGTTCCAGCTAGTCCTGGAATGACCCCGGGGGTAAAAGCAGGCTAGCCCAGACTTACCCCGGGGTAAGTTCCGGGGGGGGGGGGGGGGGGGGGGGGGGGGGGGGGTAAGAATGGGCTGTTACACCGGCTCTACAAGATTCAACCCATTCTGGATCATCTGCATGAAAAGTTCCAGGAAGTTTATTTTTCCATTCTACAGTTGTTTTTCTCACCTGTGCGTGTGTTCATGATTTTGTCAATGCTGTGACCAGACCGAGTCCCATCAGTGAAAGAAGACCACGTGGAGTATAGAATGAATCTCAGTGTGTGTTTCTTTGAACCACGATTTGGACAGACATAAAAAAAAAAGAGTACCGTCCCCTAAAATTATGAAGCAGGGAATGCAGACAACCTGAGGATTATGTCCAAGACTTCGTACGGCAAGTGATGGATTCCTATATAGAACAGCGTGGCAGTAATGTAAGTATTTGTTCAAAAACTAACACAGTTCCTACAGTGTTTTGTGTGATAACAAATGCATGCAATGTGTGTGTGTGTTTCTTTTTTCTTTTCAACAGACAATTGTTTATTTTTTTTATCAGACTTTTTTTCCATGGTCGTCATTTTGAACATTTACCAATATGGGTAGTTTGTATCCTGTTTGGCTAGTATACTTACCATGTCAGACCATAGCATTCAACGGCAGTTAGTTAGCTCTGAAAGGCCGAATTTTTTGTGGCTAATTCAGTCATAAGACTATCACGTGACGCCCACCCTACTTCCGCCAAGGAAGAAGCCGGTGTCAACTTCCTGTTCCTCATTCAGCAAGGCATATGCACAAGGTAACCCTGAGAACCATAGCGCTAGAGGGGAAGGTAGGGCGGGCAGTAGAGTCTGACATGGTAAGTATACTTGCCAAACAGGGAGTATATATAATACAAACTCCCCATTTTGGCGTCATATACTTTACCATGTCAGACAATAGCAGAATTTAAAGGAATTGGAGGTTGGCCGAGTGGTCTAATGGTTCTTGGGGTTAGAAGTGGAATGGATATGGCTGCGTTAGCCACAAAAGAAATCCCTTAGAACCATCAGCCCTGGTCATGCGGATATCCCTTAAATAAAAGTTTATGAAGGGATTTTCCGAACACCAGTAGGCTGCCTCCAGGAGGTGGCACAAGGGGACAGAGCGCTGGAACGCTGCAGAAGTGGCCAGCGCTCTGACCTCATGGGCCCGAAGAGATACAACAGGGAGATCCTTATATGCCTGGGCGTAAGCAGATCTGACCGTCTAGGAAAGCCACCTAGAGATAGTGCCAGCAGAGAAGTTTTTATGATGACTGGGGGTGATGGAATGAGGAGACGCCTCTGGGAGGAGCGCCTGGGGCACAAGCGTTCCCAGTAGTATCTCAGGCATCTAGAAGGGCACAGGTCCATGTCCCCCCGCTTTCCCTTTTCCCCAGATATCCGCGAGTGAGCGGATGACGAGGGTGGGAGAGACTGTGCCCGGTTCATGCTTCTTGGCTAAGAATTGGGCAGAAACTTGAGAGAGAGACAGAACCGTCCCTGTGGAAGGCAATGTCTCTGGGGTCCCCAATAAGGGGTTTTCAGAGAGTGTCAAGGAGAATGAAGATGTCCCAAAGGGGGACCCGCCTAGGGGACAGAGACTCACGTAGGGCTACCCCCTTAGAATCTCTCTGAGAAGGGAGTTATTTTAGAAGGGGAGGCTGCCAAGTTGGCGAATAGTGGTACAGACAGCTGACCTGTAGCCCCGAATGGAGCTAGCAGAGAGCCTTAGGGAGAGGGAGGTGGGATAGAAAGTTGCCTAACTGGTATTGGAAGGACGATTGTGGGGAACAGAGTTATCTGAGCACCAGGAGACCCATCTCCCCCAACGGTAATAGAGAGACTAGGTGCTGGGTCTGCGCGAGACCGTAGGTAAGTCCTGAAGGTCTAGCGAGGCCCCTGCCAGCGAGAGTATGTCCAGGGCGGACTGGGATCTGTCCGATTGGGAGGGAGGGACAGATGTTCGCAATTGGGCTGGCACAGAAGCCAGGCGTGAGGCGGAGCATCTGGGGTTGGAGTGGGGGCGACCCGAGCGAGGCTGTCTGAGCATGTCCAAACGTGTGCCCCACTGGAGAGGGGGAACATGGGAGAGAGACTTGGGGTCCAGGAGCCGGGACTGGGTCGGTCACCCTGGGGCGATGAGGATGAGCCTGGGTCTTACCAGTCTTGCTTTCCTGATCACCTTGTGGGGGATCGGGAGTAGAGGGAAGGCGTATGCTATGCGGCCCGACCAGGAAGGGGAGAGAGCGTCGATTGTATATGCTTGGGGGTCAGGGACGGGAGAGACATATACTGAAGACGGAGGTTGAATAGGGAGGCAAACAGGTCGATCATGGGCCTGACCCAATGTTTCCACACCGAGAGGAGGGTAGCCTGCTGAGGGTCCATTCCGTGTGGAGGAGGGCCTTGGACCGACTGAGGGAGTCCACTAAGATATTGAGGGTTCCACTATGTGCCTCACGCGGAGAGGTATTCCCCGCGTTTTAGTGACACCAGCGGAGGAGGGCCTCTGATCGGAGAGAGAGACTGAGGGAGCAACCTTCCCCCCCCCCCCCCCCCCTGCTGTTGACATGCCCTGCCACCGAAGTGTTGTCCAAGAACCGGAGAACAAGTCGGTGAGAGACCTGGGGTTGGAAGTGGAAGAGGGCAAGCCTGACTGCTTCCAATTCCAGGACGTTGATGTGGGGGCGAGCTGTCTCTGAACCCCACACTCCAGGGGCATGAAGGGTCTCCAAGTGGGCGTCAGCCAAAGTTGGAAGCGTCTGTGTAGAGTTCCAGAGGTAGGGTTGGGAGGGAGATGGGAACCCCGGGGGTAGGGTGGAAGGGTCGAGCCACTCTTCCATGGCCCATTGGAACCAAGGGCCCAGGGGAGTGGACTGATCCCCGCGGTCAGCGGTTCGAGACCATCAACGACGAGACTCCCATTGAAGTTGGTACTTGGGGACCCTGCCTAGGGGAATGAGGGACGAGGGACTCCATTATCCCTAGGAGGGAGGTAAGGGTTCTGGCAGGGGGACCTCTCTGGAGTCGGGGAGACCATCATGGAGAGTGTGACGAATCTATACCCAGACTGGAGATTGACACCGGGCCCGGGAGGTATGGCTGGGAGAGGGAGGGGGAGAACGCATCAGAGGAGGGCGTTCGTGGGCCCAAGGCAGACGGAACCCCTCCTCTAGGACCGCTACTATCCATGGGTTGAGGCCCATACATCTCCACTGGTGGGCATGTAGGGATGGGCTGCCCGCCAGAGGGGCCGAGGGGCAGGGTTGTAGCGGAGTGAGTTCTCCCTGCTCTGGCTCCGCCGTAGGAGGGTCCTCCCGACACCTCTTGGGCTGTCCCTGACGGCCACAACGAAAATGTGCCTGGGGAGGTTCGTGTAGGCCGAGAGGGGGAAGAAGAGCGCTGGACAGGCCGTGCGGTGCGGGATGGGGCCTGCTTCCGATAAGGTTGGGGTTTGGGAAGGCGAGGCTGAAGAGGGGAGGGGGGGGGGGGGGGGGGGGGGGGCTGGCCGCATATGAGGCTGCTTCTTTACGCTCTACAGCTGAATGAGCGATAAAGGCAGCCGAATAGTCGCCAAAGAGCGACTGCTGCTGGCCCGGAAGCACTGCAGGGCCGGCTACGCTGCGGGGAGAGATTAGCTTTCGAAAGGAAGGAATCTCTGCAGGCCAATAAATAATTAAAATGGCTCCTGGCTGCGCTGTCCGCAGCAGCCGAAGGTGATGCGAGCTCCTGTTGACTAGGATTCGCATCATGGGGTCCCTGAAGGACCGTAAGTCAGTCTCCGACTGTGTCCGAGCGGCCTGAGCATCCGAGGACACGGAGACCGAGTCGTCCTCCTCCAGCCAGATCTCCTCCCCACGCTGCGTGAGCATGTCAAAATTCATGACCAGCAGTGATGTGTTGGATCCCCGATCTGGCAATGCGGTCCCATTCCACTAGGGTCTTGAGGGAGATCGAAGTGGCAGAGGGAGGAACCGAATGGGGGATCAACCGGCGGTCGGCAGGAGAAATGGCAATTTCCCTGGCCGCAGGGTAGTCCTAGGCAAACAGGGAGGAGATGTGGGGCCTTCGGGGGTCCCTGAGGAACGTGCCTAGAGGGGCCGCCTGCAGTGCCAAGAGGAATTAATTCCCTGGAGGAGGGACGAACTGCGCACCCCTGGATAGAGTTGCCAGACACTCCCAAATGGAAGACAGGAACAGAGGGGTGACTAGTCTGGCGCGAGCACGCTTGGCTGGGATGGCCAGGGCAGATCTTGACACTGCCAAACACTTGTCCGAGGGTAGGGACTCTCTCAAGACAAGATAGGGCACCACTGCTAAAGCAGACAGGTCATAAGATGAGGAGAAGGAGAATTCCCCAACCTCATCCTAAGATCGGGAGTGTCGGGTTCCTGGAGAGGTTGCGCAGAACCTCTAGAGGAGGCAAAGACAGGGGTGCGTGAGGGTCCCGCCCTAGCTGGGGAGTAGTACGACGCGAGGGCGGGTCCCTGGTGGCTCCATGATCGGCGACCGGACTAAGGGGGGGAAGTCCATCCTGCCGATCGGACAGCGCCTGAGAGGGAGGCGGACCAAGGTCGAACCAGCTTGAGGAGGCTGGATGCCACAGGCGACCATGGAGCTGAGCGGTCCGCGCGAAGCCACTGGTCCCTCTGAGGGGCATAGAGCCACTGGTCCCCATGGAGAAAAATGGGCTGTGGCGGCCCGGGGGCAGAATTTCCATGGGGGCATGGGTAACCTGAAACTCCGGGGAGGGGGGTCTGAGAGGGAGCATGTCATGTCGCACCCCCCCCCCGGAGAGTGCACTGCCGCATACACTTCCCTGGTGGGATCCGTATATGACCCCTATGGAGAAGGGGGGAGCGGTGCAGGGCACGGCAACCAAGCCCTCTATCCGCCTGTCTACGGGTTGGTGTGGCTGCAGTAGTGTGGTCACACCAAGGTCCTGATCGGACAGGTTACCCCTGGTCCTGCTGGTAGATCCTCCTCCGGAGGAACGGACCGTGAACATTGCCCAAGTGGGGAACGGAATAAGTCAGCTCCCAACTGTCCTTTACTCCTGGGGGCAATGTCGACAATCGATCGGGGTACATGAATGCCGGGGGTCTGTGACACAGGTCCGGCCGCTCCCCAATGTCCTTTACCCCTAGGGGAAATGTCGACAATCGATCGGGGTACATGAATGCCGGGGGTCCGTGACACAGGTCCGGGCGTGGCAGTGCCTGCAGCTGACGACCCAGAGTTATGTCCAGCGTGAAACCAGGGAGTGGACATAACTCCTCCACTGGAGGAAGGATGCTCCTCGTGCACTAGTGGTGGCTGCACTTGTGCACGGTGGGGAAGCGCCATGAGCCTGCGTGCTATTAGTTGGGGGGAGCTAATAGCAGCAGTCTCATTGAGGCGAGTGACGGGTGCTGATTCTGTAGCCATCCCGTCACCCGTGCCGGTGCGTGTCTCTGTAAAGACCCCGGGGACCGAAGGTCACGTGACATGACATGATAGGGAGAGAAGACGGGGTGGCCAAGCGTCGAAGATTCACGCTGGTCGCCCGCGTCTTTGTGCGTCTCACCGTGCGTGCCAAGGGGAGAAGGCAAGCCAGCATAGGTAAAAAAGGGGGGAGAAGGAGAATTCCAGTGCGAATTCTAAAACGGGCCTTCCCTTAATGAGGGGTGCCTTGCCTTTAGTTTTAAGAGGGATGTCACAGAAAGGCACTTTGTAAGGTGACAGCTTGCCTTTTGCCCTTCGGACGCAGTGATTGTGCATCTGCCGGTCGGTTAGAGGAGGTATCAAAATGATGGTCGCGCGTCCCCTCCACAGAACCCCCCTCTACACCGGCCGAACATTCTTCTGAAGCAAGAACGGTTTGTTCCATGGAATCGGTACGCGGGTTCTCCGAGGCAAAGAGCGACTTCTGGAGAGAGACGTGCTCAACCCGTTGTTACCCTTCACCATGTTGGGCTATGGTGGCGGAACAAACACGGAGCACATGACCACAAAATGGAGACAAGGTGGTGGATCGAGAGATCGGGAGGAAAACTCGATCGACCTTAAGATAATTACAATAACTAATGTGCAGGAGGAAACCTCCAGCCCACTAAACCTAGTAACAACTAGTAGAGGACAAACACGAGGTGAGGCAAGATGGCGGATTGAGAGACTGGGAGGGGTACTCGATCGTCGAGCGCTACAAAATAAAATAATAAAACACCATACGTAAGCCTCACGCGACTATAGTACCAGGGTTCAGTGGAGACAAGGAGGTGGATCAAGAGATCGGGAGGAAAACTGGATCGACCTTAAGATAATTACAATAACTATTGTGCAAGAGGAAACCTCCAGCACAAGTAAACCTAGGCACAACTAGAAAGAGGACGATCACACGGTGAGGCAAGATGGCGGATAGAGACACCGGCGTGAGGTGAGGCAAGATGGCGGATCGAGCGACCGGCGGAGACTCGATCGCCGAAAGCAACCAAACAATAGAGCGCGAGAATAAAAACCACGTACAGCAAGATCTCCTGAATCAAGAGGCCGTGAGGCAAGCTTGATCGAAATAGAATTAAAATAATACGGATGGAACACAACACGTGAGAGTGTAAGGACTATAAATGGTAGATCGTTAATGGAATCATGACAAACCAAAAACTCACGCGAGCCCTCACGCAATAGAGCGTCAAAATAAATTAATGAAATGCCAACCGTAAGCCTCACGCGACAATAGTACCCAGGGTTTAGCGTAAGCCACAACAGAACAAGTAAAGAAGGCAAACATAAGCAATCTTTACACAAAACAGAAGAATAGGCGAGACAGAGCAAGAAAACCTGTCCTTGTCAGGTGGAAGGCCGAAGCGGAATGAGGAACAGGAAGTTGACACCGGCTTCTTCCTTGGCGGAAGTAGGGTGGGCGTCAAGTGATAGTCTTATGACTGCATTAGCCACAAAAAATTCGGCCTTTCAGAGTTAACTAACTGCCGTTGAATGCTATGGTCTGACATGGTAAAGTATATGACGCCTAGCTATAACAATTTGGACCACACTGTATACTTACAGTAATGCTGAGTAAACAGTAACAGAAGTTTTTGTCAGTGTTTTACAGGTTTTATGTGTTGTAACATGTGTATGTGTTCAGAAACTGTTCTTTTCTTGTAAAACCACCATTTGTTACATCCCTGTCCATCCCCTAATGGCCAACAAAACTAGATTATATTATATAGCATCACAGCTTGGGGTAAAAGGAAAGAGAAGCCATAAAATCTCAACAAAACTAGATTATATTATATAGCATCATAGATTGGGGTAAAAGGAAAAGAGAAGCCATAAAATCTAAGTCATATGTCAACAAATAAATAAGCAGTGATTGAGGTATTGAACCTACCCCAAATAGTAGTAAAATTATGCCCCTTTCTAGTAGAATTGGGATACCCCCAGTAACATACAGATTGTTACACAGAGGGACATTTATTGACAACAATATGAATCCCAGGTGTTTGTAATATTGTTGAGCAAACACCAAAAGGTATTTTTGCTGTGTTTATTGTGCTTTTTTGTGCTGAATTCTTCTAAAACTATCAAACTGAAAACAAAACAAAAACTTTTATCACGTTACTAGTGTGAACCATCATCATTACCAAAAAATCAAATTAGAATGATGTGAAATTGTAAACAAGGGTATAAGGAAGTATTTCGCAAAACATCTAACAAATAACTCAATAAATGGATGAGTAATGTACATGTTAGTGAACATACTGTGAAAAGCATGATTACGCCCCTTTTTACCTAAAAATAGTACCCCCAATTATGAGCAGATTATCATCAAGAACAACATTCCTTAGGATTTATATGACTGTCATGTGTTAGTGCTGATGTTGAATGATTAGTCACACCACTTTTTCAGTGTTTTGACTCATTTCATTTGGCACAATGTGTTTGTGTATACTAGAAAACTGTTCTTTTTGTAAAACCACCATTCATTATATCCCTGTCCATCCCCTAATGGCCAACAAAATTAGATTATTGTTATATAGCATCATAGCTTGGGGTATAGGGAAAGAGCAGCCATAAAATCTAAGTCATATATCAACAAATAAATGAGCAGTAATTGAGATACTGAACCTACCCCAAATAGTAAAATTATGCCCCTTTCTAGTAGAATTTGGGTACCCCCAGTAACACACAGATTGTTACACAGAGAGACATTTATTGACAACAAAATGAATCCCATGTGTTTATAATATTGTTGAGCAAACACCAAAAGGTGTTGCTGCTGTGTTTAGTGTGCTTTTTTGTGCTGAATTCTTCTAAAACTATCAATTGAAAACAAAACAAAAACTGTTTCATCACATGCTACTAGTGTGAACCATCATCATTACCAAAAAATCATATTAGAATGATGTGAAATTGTAAACAAGGGTATAAGGAAGTAATTCACAAAATATCTAACATATAATTCAATAAATGGATGAGTAATGTACATGTTAGTGAACATACCGTGAAGAGCATGATTATGCCCCTTTTTACCTAAAAAATAGTACCCCCAATTATGAGCAGATTGTCATCAAGAACAACATTCCTTAGGATTTATATGACTGTCATGTGTTAGTGCTGATGTTGAATAATTAGTCACACCACTTTTTCAGTGTTTTGACTCATTTCATTTGGCACAATGTGTTTGTGTATACTCGAAAACTGTTATTTTTGGTAAAATTTTTATAATTATGTCAATTTCTGCTACACTAATTATCAACATAATCAAGTCATTTTGACAGGACATTATAGATCAATGCATAACAACAAAACATGCCAAAAATCTGAAAGATTTGTCAAGAAATAAGTGAGCAGTAACCATTTTACCTTGGCACACAGTTATTCAATATAATAATACTGTGGCAGTGAAGGGGTTAAACTATGTCATCAATCTTACCAGTAAGTTCATATGGCGGACGCTGCACCAGGAAGCGAAAGCAGCAGTTTCATCATGAACTTCATGCAAAGTAACATTTATTTTAAGATATAAATAGAATGGATGACACAAATGTGTTTCATCGTGACTTCAGTACAGAAACGAATTCACTCTGTGCAAAAGCATTCTGAGATCAACACAGATGAAGCCAACTTTTTTTCTTTTTTTTTTTTTGCTTTCCAGCTTCTGTGCCACCTAGGTGGCAGTGCACCCACACCACTCATTCCAACACCCCGTCCATAGCCACAGCCCGTCGATCCTGCCACAGCTTCAGCACCGGCAATCCACAGGGAGCAGTCAATGTCAAGTCTTCATGAGGCAACCCACCAGAGAAAACACTGCACTGCTGCCAAGTCACTTCAGTGGTGTTCAGTGGCGCCTGTTCTGATCCAACATACACAGGACACCACCTACTTAGCCCCCTACTGATGAGAATAATTGCTTAGTTGCGAAGCCGGCGTGAATGAGCTCTCCCTCCAGAGGGTGCCACCAAGTCCGTCCAATGACAGCCCCCATGGACTCACCGATACCGGTGACCCCGACAGAACCAAACCAAAGTCACAGACATGGAGGACATCGAAACTGAGGTCACCATGAGAGCAGGGCATGAAGGGCCACAGAATCTGAAACTTTTTTTTTAATGCTGATCAATGAGAATGAGAATGATAAAGATGATGTTACGGATTTCCATTTCGGTCTGAGACTGCTTGACAGGGCTGTACTCTACACTTCCTTTCATAATATATCCCAGCGTCAACCAGGCCCGAGAGATACAGACACCCGCAGTGTTGATCAGGAAATTTGAGCAACACTCTCAGAGCTCATCCAAGTGGATGAAACTCGACTGTGTGGTCCCAGTCTTTCCAGCTGAGCCCGTAGAAAACTCAACTCTGGGTAGGAGCCGGTCGGGGAAGAAAAATCCCACATGACTGATGGAATTCGAACCCGCACCCTCCCAGCCGGGAGTCCGCAACACCAACCACTTCGCCATGGCAGCCGGTCAGATGAAGCCAACTTGATCGAGTTGGAAAGTCTGATGACTTTGTGCCATCCTGATTTTCGAAGTTTGTGACAAAGCCTCACTGATTTGGTTGTGAAACTGCAGCTTTGTTTGATTGAAGAAGGGGAAAGTGCTGGACTAGTCAATTACCAAATAGGTAATTTTTTTATATATTTTTTTTCATTTGCTGCGAAAGTGTCCGCTGTGCTGTGAAGTTCCGTCAAATGAGAGTGCCAAATCAAGATCGTGGCACAGATGGACGAAACAATTAATGTCTTCAATTGTTTCTAGTGATAAACAACTGAATTCAGAACAACTGAATTCAGAGTTCTGAGATCAAGGGATGACAAACTGCCTAACTGAGATTGATTCACAAATAGGCCAATTTTTCTCTACATTTTGACAAGCTCTTTTTCATATTTATTCACCAATATTGCATTTCCATATTCAACATTTTGTTCCCAAGCTAAACACGGAAAAAATAGTACATGTAACCATGTATGGAAGGAGGTGCATCTGATGCCTTCATTTCACCTCTTCCAGATGCCACCACTGCTTCTGCTCCATGACATCCATGGAGACGACAGAGACGGGCTTAGCCACCATAGCCTGCTGCGGCTGCTGGGGCTGAGGCTGCTGTGGCTGGATGGCTGTCTGCAGCTGTGGATGAGCCAGACCAATAGGGGTCATCACCACTGCATCTGCCACAAGGACAGACACCAAATTCAATTCACTATGGTTACATGAAAATAAAACATTGCAGTGGGGGGGGGGGGGGGGGGGGGCAGGAGAGCTCATATCTCTCCATCCGCTATGGGGTTGGGAGGTTATGGGTGTGGGGGGTTGGGAAGTTCATATAAATAGTGTTGTTGAACCCCCCCCCCCCCCCCCCCCCTTTCCCTCTCCCATAATCCCCTCTGTCGTTTCCGTCTGGGGCCATTTTTTCTGAACACATGGACAGATAAGTCACTCTTCGTTCTTTGTTTGTACTGTCCTAAATGTTAAATGTAATCTGTTTTTTTGCCTGAAGAAGACCCAAGAGGTCGAAATGCATTGTGTCTGGTCCTGTGCTTTGTTTGTCAATGTCTTTGGCGGTAACTAACCCCCCCTTTCTAATTTTTTTTTTTTTTTAAAGTATGGTAAGTTATAATGTTAAAGTTAAAATCAAAGGCTGTTTATAATGCATCCGGTCTAACACACCAGCAGTATTTAAAATGTCAGCCATGACACTTACATGGATGAAACATTTACGGAAGTTATGTAATCAACATAAAATTTTCACACACATGATTTCTCCAGTGTGTGCACACAATCACACACATGCGCGCACACACATGAGGACGCATAATTTCTCCACACACATCATCATCAGCCAAGCTGTTTGGTTAGCCCAGTCATGGTCCATGGCTGTTGTTGCTCGACTTGATGCTGTGTCATGTGAGCTTGAAATGAGACAGATGAATGAAGACTTGATTCTAAAAGTGTAAGAATTAAAGCACCAGCATAATGGGTTCATACATTTGACTTCTTATCAAATGTAATCACGTTATACCGATACTGTAATGGCTGGCAGGTCTGTGAATGTCTGATTTTATGCATCCTGTGTGTCCACACACTTTGATACAAGCATACACAAATAGTGAAATACCTATGCCTGCTACCAACATTAATAAATAGATTTGTATGACAGACCGATTATCAATGAGGATAATTACACAAATAATGGCAATGTAGATCAAATGTGACCAACTCCCACAAAATGATAGATAAGTCGAATTTTGAACTTATTGAGATATGTATATCAACAGAAGTGGAGAAAAAGACCTTTCCAACGATATATAAAGGATTTCTGTATGTTAAAAAATGAAAAAGTTATGACCCTTCAAATTACCCCATTAGCACGGTAGCCATTTTAAGAAAAATGGCTTTAAAGTTTCCCTAATTTTTCCAACCATTTTTCCTTAGCAACCAAGGTTTAATTTTGCTACAAACTTATGAAAATGTGGGAAACCATCAAAATGATCATTGCAAATGCTTTAATAATTGAATTTTATTCCCAGTCAGATATGCATTGGTGTATTTAATGGCTGTTTAGGGTGCTGAAAAATGAAAAATCAGATTTCTTTTATTTGATAAATACTTTTGTTTTTAATGTTGTCTTAGCACAGATACACTAATCACAACTGATTGGATTAATATGTATTTTCTAGTTTTGATTTTGTCCAAGTTAAAGAACAAAAAATTGGGTTCTTGGAGGGAAAAAAGGCAGCTCTCTTGCACTGTGCATTAACACACACACGCATACACACATACACAGACACACACTATCCCGACGTTCAAATCCAGTGCTCCCTCTCCTCTCCACAAATATGCACGCACACACAGATCTATTATGTTGGTCATCAGCAGCTGGAATGCAACTGACCTGCATGCACTTACAGGAAAACTGTTCTGCC
Organism: Conus canariensis; assembly: GCA_033310375.1. Taxonomy (NCBI): domain Eukaryota; kingdom Metazoa; phylum Mollusca; class Gastropoda; order Neogastropoda; family Conidae; genus Conus; species Conus canariensis. Next base: position 15,375,533 of record CM065727.1, read on the forward strand.
ATTTGTAGATCTCGTAGAGGCTGCCCATCGCAGTTCATACCCGACAGATCTGCACCTTCTTCAATTCGTACAACTGGCTCCTCATTTTCTTTTTCATCTTCAATTTCAATTTCGAAATCGATGGGGAAATCCCTTCGTCAGCTTCGCTGTCAGTTTCTTCGTTGGAATCGAAATCAAAAGATTCCTTTTCATTGCTATTGCTTATGGCAAAATATTCATTTATCAGGCCACTAATTGCCTGGCCTTCATAATCAAAAACATTTCCTGACTTTGATTAATTTAACAGCGTTGCAATACATCGATCCATGATGATTTTTCGAGTGAAGCAACTACAAAGGCAAAACACAGTAGATTCCATTGAGCTGTGGCCAATGAAAGGCAGCGTCTCTGTTGTTAACTGCTGAGTTACTAAGGCCATTTTGGTATTTGACTGCTGATTGGTTGGAAGGCTTTCTTTTGTGTACGACTTTGAATACCTCCTAAAGACCTTCTGATTGGTTTATTTTAGAAAACTGTGTACAAATTCTGAAAATAGAAACACTGAGCTTTGCAAGGGGCTCTGCAAGGGATGTGCACTCGATTATCTGTTGAAAATGAGTAACTTTTCGCAATTGGTGCTGCTTAAAATCAATGACACGGAGTGAAAAAAATTCATTTAATCACATTTCTTGCTTAATTTAGGTAAAATCAGTTAAACATAATACGCTTCAATGGTTTTCCTATGTGTTGGTGCAAAAATCTCATTTTACCCCAAAATGACCCCCACCACTCTTTGTCGCCGGCAGTGGCGATCATCCCTGCGTGACTTATCTATCATTTTGTGGGAGGCCGTCACAAATAGTATACAGAAACACACAAATTAAAAATGCTCTTAACCCTTTCACCGCCAGACATTTTGTTTTGCATGAATCCCCATCGCCAGCCATTTTTTGCGAAAAACTATAATTTCATACCAGCATGTGTGAAACGCAGATATCTCAGGAACTAGAAAAACAATAAACAATTTTCATTCTGTTTGTTTTTTTTTTTAAATGGAGGAGAAAAAGTGTATTTTTGTAATATTATAACATATCACAGTAATGGTAAGTCAAGAACAATTTCAAATTTTTCAGTAATTTCAAGTAAAAAAAAAAATAAAATAAAATAAAATTTTTAATGTTGCGTTTCATCTCAACATGAAAAAGAAGCAAGCATGCCAACAAATTCTGAACAAGGAAGGAAAAATACTCCACTCACCAAATGATGACCAGAAAGTATGTAATATCCATCAGAAGAATGAAAAATACAGCCTCAAAACCATATACTCCAAATCAGAAAACTGGTGATGGCAGTGCACAATAGACAGGCAAGTATCAAGTTTGTGAGTGTGTCCAGGGTTCAGTTTTCAGAAAGAATGAAAAAAAAAAAGAATTCTACAACTACAAATGACACTATTTCTACTGTCTGTGCTGTGATGCAGAAAAACAATCACACACACACACACACACACACACACACACACACACCACACCACACCACACTTCTTACACAAAGAGTGAATACATACACATCAAACACACACACACTCTCTCTCTCTCTCACACACACACTACAACACAACACGCTCACACACACACACACGCACCACACTTCTTACACCAAAAGGGAATAGCACACACACACACACACACACACACACACACACACACACAAACTTATGCCCAACTGGTACACACATGAAAGAAAGAAAATGGAAACACACACACACAAACACATCTATCTTTCATTCTTACTTTTGAAAGCAATAATTTTTATGAAAACAAAGTCATTCATTTGCCTATTGGCCTCTGGAACCTGGGGAGCCATTCTCCCAGTCAAACTTTTCTGTGGCTGGCCAAGTTTGCCATTGCTGCAGCAGCACTCCTCTGCCATGTGTCACTCTGCCATGCCCCCTTCGACCTTGACGCCTTTGTGCTCGCAGTCACTTGTCTCTGAGCCCTCCGTGTTGTTCACCCCCGGCCCCACCGTTACACTATCAGTCATCTCACTCACACTACTATCAGTTTTGAACTACTATCAGCGTCAGTTTGTGTTGGCTCGATGCCAACAGCACGCAAGCCCACAGTGCGCTGGCCAGCCCACTTCTGCTTGCCACGCGTGCAACTGGGTCAGCCACGTTTGTTTCGACTCGGTCGAGCGCTGACTGTCCGATAATGTACCCTGGTCACCATCTATGTGTTCTTGATCCAAATCAGTATCAACTGACCATCTACTCCACATTTCCATCACCTGATCTGTAGTAAATGTACGGTGAGGCCGAGTACCTGAAGTGCTTGGTTGTGACGCCATAATGAATAAAAAAAAACTTATCAACAGAAATGGATAAAAAAACACTTAACTGAACACCACTCTGATGAAGCTAATGGCTGTGAGGCATGCGTCAGTGAATACCGGAACTATGACGGTTATCGCTGGCTTTCTATCTGGTCATGTTCGAGAGTGAGAGTATCGGGAGTTAGGTCACCCTAGTTAGTCGCGATGTCGGCGGTGACTCACGTTGTCGCCAAATGGCGACGTAAGGGTTAAAGAAAATCATTTGTTCTCTTCCCCGACTAGGTCGGTGACACACAAACTTTCCACAATAATCTATTTTATAGTTCCATTTCCCATCCTTCAGTGACATTAGCCCTTTTCACAATGGTAAATACTCAGGTAAAAAAAAAAAAGAGACAACCAACCAACCAAACAAAACACTCATGTAACCCAGCAGACATATCAGGCTTTCACTGCAGTCTCCCATTACCTCCTGTAACGATGTTTCCTTGGGCATCGGTGGCCACGATCTGCACAGTCTCTCCAGCTTCTGCTGACTGTACAGTCAAGGATCTGGGACTACTCACAGCCAGGCTGCTAGTCGCGACTGGAAACATGACTATAACACTGAGTGACGCAGGTGCTCAGGCAGGCATTGAGAGGAAAAATTAATGTTTTCAAGGACCTTTCAATTTTCAGAGTAAATTTGGAAATGTCCAACTTCTGCATTTGATGTTTACATCTGGAATTATTTCTCATAACCGACAAGAGTATTTTCAAGAAACCTGGCAAATTCTACACTCTCAACAATTTCTTCTGGACACTTCTTGCTTATTATTGAGAATACAAAGGTTTGCATTTCTGCAAAATCAGAAATTACTTGCAAGCACATGACAATTTGAAGACATAAGCTGCCAAATCTCATACAAGTAGATCTCATATTGTAAAGCTGAGAATCTAGTCCTTCCAGATTAAAAAAAAACAAAAAACAGACAAACAAACAAACAAAAACACAAAATGATTTTTCATATACGCCACATACTACTTTAATTAGGTGTGATTTTCATAAATTGCATACAAAACACACTGAAGTGTATAGCTGCACAGATCTGAAATTTCAAGTGCAAATCAACATGTGACCAAGTCAGAATGCTTACATACTTAAAAGAAAGTAAGAAAGAATGAAAGAATATCAGATCTATCCCCATATCAACCCTCTACTTAGTTCTAGCCAACTCCATCCATTGCAACTTTATGATTATTTTCCTTGACTTTCTTCATATCCATCTATATATTATTCTGTGACTGACTACTGCACACACACACATCCAAAGAGATAAAATCAAATGTAAAAGAGACAATATGATCTCATACTCCAGACAAACTATTTTCGCATGATCATTTAAAAACAGGAGTCATGACCAGTAAAAACTGCTTGTCAAAGATTTTCAAGGTTTCTTCACATATGATGAATTCGTTTTCTCTCCAAATTCCATGGGAGTTCAAAGCCATAAAATTATGTAGTAAAAACTCACTAGTTCAAAGCCATAAAATTATGTAATAAAAACTCACTCACTGAAATTCAGCATATCTTGTGGGAATTCACAGTGATGACTGAACAGGGCAATATAATATACCTGAATATGCTGACAGTGCAGCAAGTGTAATGTCATTTGTTCATTCAAATTTTCAGTGAGCTACCTGTGAAAAATGTAAACGCTGAAAGACATTGAAATATTCCTGAATACGCTATAAGAGCATATACATGTGTTGATGCATTTGTGTTGCCTTTATCTTTCTAACTGCATACAAATATTTATTTTGTGTGTTGATTTTATTTGGCTAATTTAACACAAAACATGTCTTTTATTTTAAAAAAAAGTCCAAAAAAGAACATTACTAGAATTTTTTCATAAGGATCAACTGGATTTGAAACCATACTCTTCAGAAGACCAACTGATGGTCAAGCAATGTGGCCATACAGCATGATGCAAACAAAATGAATTACGCTACCCATTTCTACTGAGTTACATTTTTTCATTCCTTTGAAATTAAAACATAGCTTGTTGGTAACTTGCTTATAATACCTTCTTTGGAAATGGTGACTGGTGTGATGCTGGGAGACTTGGCTGATGCTGTTCTCATCTTTTTAGGTGATGACAAAGGTCCTTCAGTGTCTGAATCCTTTTTCCTTCGCTTGTATGGTACAAACAAGCGGACTGGACCCGTCTACACCACAATCATAGCTGATTGTATAACCAACTTCAGAAGAAATGTAACTGATAAAACTATCACAGTGAAAGTAATACCATAGAGTTTGTTTTTTTAATCCAGCAAACATTGGCAGATATTACTGAAAAAAAATCATCACAATTAAATTCCATAGAGTTTTAAATTAAAAAAAAAAAAAGTCCAGTAAATAATGGCGCACAGATCTTATCCACGTTTTAACTGTCTTACAATTAAAACCTGATTCAATTATTAACTACCATTAAAAGGAACATCATTATTTCCTTACTATTGCTTGAGAAAAAAAATATACTCCTCAAAAGTAATGCACACTCTGTGAGCTCTTTCTTACTATGAAGGAATAAGATTAATAATGTCAATCACAAATCTGTGAACCCAGTTTTTGCTGTTAGGCCATTTCACATCTAAGGTTACAGTATTTTCTTCAGAAGCTAATGTATTTGGATACTCATAACTTTCCCCTCACCTATTCTATCATTAGAAAAGTTTCATCACATAAATGAATAAATACACTGAAAGTCTCCTCACATGACCTAAATTAAATCTGAAGTTTCTTGTCTGAACCTGATTTGCTGTTGAGCATGATTCAGATTAGAATAGACTGCTAGAACCTGACAATTTGAAAATGGTAACATTTATTGTGAAAATGTAAACAGAAAAACAAATAAATATGCCCATACAAAAATAAAAGACACACTGGCTAAATATATTACACAATACATTTGGTATATTTTAAGAGGGAAAAAAGTGTGTGTGTGTGTGTGTGTGTGTGTGTGTGTGTGTGTGTGTGTGTTGTAAACTGATAACCCTTTTTTTCAACTGAAGTACAAAATACACCTAAAGTACATGCACAGGTCTGTTATTTCTCGTGAACCTTATGAACACACACACACACACACACAAAATATGTTTGTCACAACTTATCCCGACTTATGTTTCACAGAATCATAACACTAAAGAGATTTCCTGGAAGGGTATGTCAACATAAACTTATATATATATATACTGTCAATGAACAAAGGTCTACTTTTCTGGTTTCCAAGCATTGCAGTCCTCATACATTCACTCAGTAAAAATCAGTCAAAATTATTCAAGTTTAAGTAATCCAATGTTACTATTCATCTCGGTAATTCTCATAATCATTCAGATTTGAACGAAGCAATAACACAATTCATGCCAACAAAACAGTATAAATCCATTTATCAATATCCTGAGAAGTCAAAATCTGTCTCCATTGTTCCAAAAATGTAGTATACATTCATTTCATTTTAATCAAAACATTAACCGGTGACAAATTTTGAGTACCTGTACTATATTCTTTCTGTGATAACTAACATGTAATCTTATGTGTTTATCGTTTACTGATGAACGAAAACTGGTTGAACAATAAAACAAACATTTTGAACATCTTGACTACATTGGAGTCGTTGCCATTTAGTATTTCCATTTGCGTGAGCAAGAGCTGAATTTCTTTTCGACCCCTCTCCTGTGAGAACAGCTCACAGACAATGAAAAACAAGCCAGTCCACACACTGTGCAGACAAAACAAAGACAAAAAAACAATGCACTTCCAGTATTTTCCACTCCACACAGCCTCTGAGTGAACAAAATGCTTGCGCCATGCCCTTCCATGTGGAGTGACCATTCATCAGTCCCTCTCCTCTCACAACAATTCAAGATAAACGCCCACTAACCACATTTTGTCAGTCAAATATCAATAGACTTGGTTCCACAGCAAAATCTGTCAGAATGCTCACTTTGTGTGTGCCAGAGTTAAAATTCATGAACAACCTATGATCAGACAGCCACTGGCTTGTACACAGTTGTAGCCAACGTTTTTACCATGATTGACAACCATCAGGATCCCAGATAGGTCTCACTGGTCATGTATACTTGATGCACACATAGATTAGCTAGCTGACTGAAATATATGCAAGAAGACTCCCACCTTAACTTTGTTGAGAAATTCTTGTGACTAAACTGGTACAAGTATGTACCAAGTCATCTGAGAATAACAAAAACTGTTACATATATATGTGGTACAAACGTGGACAGTCAAGGGGTTAATGTGAAATAACAAGCCAATCACAAATAAACAATGTTACAAAACTTTGCAATTAAAGAAAGTAAAACAACAATAGGTTATTAACTTTACAGTTAATGCAAAAAACAACAACAAAGGCTCAAATGAATAGAATATCAAATTTAGTATCTGAATGTTTTGATTAAAATTGTATTTTTTTCACGATCATAATATTCATTATTTGCTGAAACAGCGCAAAATTTTGGATTTTAAACCACTGAAAAAGAAACAGAAGAGGAAGACTCAGAGGAGAAAGAAAAAGAAGAGAGATTTTTCACTATGTTAAACATTTATTCATAGCATTTTCATCAACTTCTGGACAGGAGAAAAAGTATAAACAGAAGCAAGGTGTTTTGAGAGCGTTTACTGTTGCTAGATAAAGCCGTTACAGGAAGAGGAGGGAATAGTGTCCCTTTACCAATTGGTTGCGACCTCAGCACATGGATACAGAACACAATTTGCATGCAGTAATGTAACATCCCCTTTTGTTGAACGAAAGAAAAGCAAAACTGATTAAATTGATTGCGAGAACACCACAGAATTACGGACTGTGGTGTGTCTCTACCTGACGCCAAGAGCACAGACACAATCAGCCGTGTCTCCCTGATGAGTCCGATCCAGCGGACGAAAGGCCTAGGAGCAGGCGATACATATAGATCTGCCTTCAAGAGGGATTGCGATGGTTCCCTAATGCAGCTAGTGAAGGGTTTTCATATTTATAATATACATTTTCCCCTTTTTTTCTCCTCTAAATTTCAAATCTTTGCCAAATCATCACTATAATGATGGAAGAATTGTTAACCTGCACTTGTTTTCCCCCACTACTTAATTGTTCAGCATTATATTGTTTGGTCAATCAGTGGGTGATTGCATCTCTTAGGAGATCCAAGTAAAGGTTGTTCTGCACAATTCTTAGCCGCTGACAATGCTTGGGTTTATTGAACAGCAGAGCTGACCACTCAGACTGTTCCATTTTTTTTTTTTAATCTCCTTTGCATCCTTAAATGGATCTTCAAGCATAGGTTCCTAGATTGTCCCCTACATTTTATACTGTTTGCATAATGTTTTTAGTTTTTCTGCAACTTTTTTCCTCTCCACGCTTTCTTTTTGTTTTATTCTACTACCTTTCGCTGGCTGTTTTGGGGGTGCTGTTGGATTCTCTTTTGAACCCTTGGTGGCGAGAACACCACAGAATTACGGACTGTGGTGTGTCTCTACCTGACGCCAAGAGCACAGACAAAATCAGCTGTGTCTCCCTGATGAGTCCGATCCAGCAGACGAAAGGCCTAGGAGCAGGCGATTCACATAGATCTGCTTTCGAGAGGGATTGCGATGGTTCCCTAATGCAGCTAGTGAAGGGTTTTCATATTTATAATATACATTTTCCCCTTTTTTTTTCTTTTTTCCCCCCCCTCCTCTAAATTTCAAATCTTTGCCAAATCATCACTATAATGATGGAAGAATTATTAACCTGCACTTGTTTTCCCCCACTACTTAATTGTTCAGCATTAAATTGATTTGAAACGCAACTCTTCAATTACTGTTCGATTCAATAATAAATTCAAGTGACAGTTCTGATTTGCTCTGTGCCAGTTGGTAATGTTATTAAACACAAAATCAGTCATGCAGTTGATCTTGATTTCATGGCCTTAACAGCTTATCTGGACAGGAATTTTCAAACTTTTCAAGTCTGATAGAGTCTTCACTTGGCTGTCTTGATCAGGCGTTATCCTTGGGTTGATAGGAATGGGTGTCGATTGAGTTCCAGGTCTGTTGTCTCTGACTGGGGCATCAGATGGAGAAAGACCTCCAGATTGCATAGTGAGTTGAGGGTTTGGCTGTGCAGATTGAACTACTGTCTTTGGCAGCTCAATAGAAGGTTCCATCTCACATGCCTTCTTCATATGGATTCTGTTTCAACAATATATGGTTCTGTTGCATTCCACATCATAGGATTGCTTGTAACGTTGAACAACAGTTGATCTGGTCCAAGTTTAGGGGGATCAATTCTCACTTGTTCTTCTTCTAGAAGAGAAAGATCCTTAGCATGTTTGTCAAAGTTCTTCTTTCGCTTTCTTTGACTGGCACAGAGTTTTTCTTTTTCTACTTCAAGGTTGAGGAGTTTTTCTGTGGTTGGAAGTAGAGTTCTAGTCCTTCTGTTCAAGAATATTTGAGCTGGGCTTGTTCCAGTTGTCTGGCTTAGAGTGTTCCTGTAGTTCAGTAGTGCCAAGAACTGGTCTCCCATGTTTGTTTTTCTTTAGTAGAGATTTTGTTGTTTTCACCACACATTCAGCTCTGCCATTGCTGTTACTGTTATATGGACTGGATGTGTGGTGTTCAAAGTCATGAGCAAAAGTTTTCTGAGCTGAATTGTGGTCCACTGTCACTAATGATAACACATGGTGAGCCACATCTTGATGACAGTTGTTGTCTGTATTTTCAAGTTTGTCAATTTCCAAAAAATTGCTGAGGTAATCCACATTCACCAAGTAGTCTTTACCGTCAAGCTCAAATAAGTCAAAGCCAACTTTCCTCCACTGTCGGGATGGCAGTTCATGAGGTTGGAGAGTTTCATGCTGATTCGCTGCTTGATGATTCTGGCAAACTTCACAGGAAGTGTTTGATATCACTTCCCTGGCTCTTTTCAGGCAACCATCAACGTTGGAATGAGAAGAATGTACTGCAGCTTTTATTTCTGGGCATAATGACATAATGAGACGGAAGATGGCATGGTTTGGCCACAACACCCTCTCCAAAACCATCCTTCAAGGTACCGTTGAAGGAGGGCGCAGACGAGGACGGCAGAGAAAGACCTGGTCCGAAAATATAAAGGACTGGACCAAAATGACCATGCCAGATCCCCTCATGACAGCTACCAACAGAAGAGCCTGGAGAGAAATGGTTTGTCATCTGGGCAATCATTCACAATAGTAGACTTCAGGGGTTGGAGAGTTTCATCCTGATCAGTGGCAGTTTTCAATTTGTCGATCCTTTCTGTTCTAACTGGAAGGAGGGATCATGTTCACATACTCAAAGTCTTCCTGCTCGCTTGGTGTCTAAATGTAGGCACAAGATACTTTAAGATAGTATGTCAGCCAGATACATCATCTTTCCTTTCTTGTAAGAAACAGTGATGTCATAATACTGTATACGAAGCATCGTGCCATGCAGTCGTCTTAGGGCACAGTTGAGAGGCTTCTGCAGAATGGTTTCAAGTGGCTTGTGGTCTGCCAATTGTGTATTGATGGAATTTTTCCAGTGAAAACACAATCGCCAGCATCTTTTTTTCAATCTGGGCATATATGGATTCAGTTCCTGTTCATGCTCGACTGGCATATGCCACAGGATGTCTATTCTGTAAAAGAGCAGCACCAAGTCCAGTCTGACTTGCATCGCATTGGACAGTCAGTTCTTGTGGATTGTAGAACTTGAGAACTGGTGCATTTGTCACAAGTTTTCTGAACTTTCTGAAAAGCGGTACCATGAGCAGGAGTCCAGTCCCACTCAGCATCAGCAGTTTTCTGATGGGCTCAAGTACTTCAGATAAGTTGGGTGAAATTTTGAGAGATAAATGACAAAAATTTAATCCACTGAAACATCGGACATCTTCAACATTTTCAGGTTTTGGCACTTTCATAACTGCCTCCGCCTTTTCTAGGTGAATCTGTTGGCCTTCACTTGTCACAAGGTGTCCTAGGAAGGAAGTTTTCCGCAGTTCAGCTTTCTTCTTGTTGAGTTTCATGCCAACTCTGTGGCATCTGTTCACAACAGAAGACAGATTTCTGTCATGGTCCTTTTCGTTCATACCATGTATGACGATGTCATCAGATATACCAGTCACACCATTGAGTCCTTCCAGAACTTGGTCAAGGCACTTCTGGAATAGTTCACTGCTCACTGACATACCAAACGGTAATCTTTTCCAGTGATAGCGTCCAAGAGATGTCTGGAACGTTGTCAGGAAGCTCGACTCTTTGTCAAGATGAACATACCATGATGCATTCTTTAGTCCAGTTATGAGAAAACATATGCTCCAGTAAGTTTTAGTATGATGTCCTCCAGGAAAGGGAGTGGATGATGTTCTCTTTTCAAAGCTTTATTCAAAGGTCTTGGGCTGATGCAAATATGCAAGTCGCCAGATTTCTTCGTTGCCACTACCATGGGACTGTACCAGGTTGTTGGTTCATCCACTTGACCGACGATTTCTCTTTCTGATTTTTCAGCTCTGCTTTGACTTTAGATTTCATTAAAAAAATTGCATGACGGACACGATATGAATGAGAAATAATGGGTTTTTATAGTTTCATCTCCTTTAAAAATGTGCAACCCCAGGCAGATTGCCTTGTTCATCATTGATGATATCTTCAAATTTGGTGAGATGATCACTTCTGGCTGAGATTTTAGATACACTTTCAAAATTGTCACAGTGAACTGTGATAAGTTCCATATCCTCAGAAGTCTTCTTTCCAAGAAGAGGGATGAAGTGTCCTTTGACTACTATGAATTCGAATTTGAATTTTCTTCCATTCTTCGGATTTCTCAAAGTCAGTACTGTCTTTCCTTTAGAATGTAGTACTGTGCCATTGTACATGTGAAGCTTTGTTCTATACTTTTCCAGTGGAGTATTTTTATGTGCTTCATGAGCAATGCATTGACACTTGCACCTGAGTCTACCTGAAAGGCAATGGGCTCACCATTGATGAGCATTTCAGCCTTAATGATTTTCTCACGAGTCTTGTCTCATATGGCAAGTAGATATTCATTTTCAGATTCAGAGTCAATATTACTGTGGTCACCAACCACGTGAAGATTTTTCTTAGTTTTCTTCGGGCGCTTAACAGAGAAGTGATTTTTCTTTTTGCATGTCTTGCATATCTTCCCCCAAGCAGGGCACAGTTCTTTCTTGAAAGGGTGTGACTGTCCACAAAATTTGCAAGTCTTGCCTGATTTTTGGACATGAGAAGATACAGCACAAACTTCTGCAATGCACTGCTCTCATCAGCGGATGAGTGATTTCAACTGCTGAGAAGTAATTGCAAGATAAAGCCATTACAGGAAGAGGAGGGAATAGTAACTGGTAAAGGCACACTGTTCCTTCCTCTTCCTGTAACGGCTTTATCTAACAGTAACAACAGTAAACGCTCTCAAGACCGAATAGCTTTTGCTTCTGCTTTGGTGTACTTGTACTGTATGAGAGAAAACAAAACACAAGGGAATGGCAGGAAGCCGATGGGGAAAAGACATGAACAAGCACAGTTAACGTATGTGACTGTGAGAAAGAAGGGGTAAGGCTGGGGTGGGGAAGAAAGACGCAGAGTAAAGGTGGAAGTACGAGAGGATAAAAGAAAGGCAATGAGGAAAAGGAAGAGAGGGAGGAGTAGGTGTAAAGAGAGAGATGGGTTAGCGATGAAGCAGGGAAAAGTGACAGAGGGAAACAGCAAAGTGAGCAGACAATGGAATGGGAAGCAGAAAAAGTAAATTGATGGTTGATGGGCAGACACATGAAAAAGGGGAGGAATATTGAGATGAAAAAAATTGAGGGAAGGCTCAGTGAGGGAAGAGGAAGGAAAACAGGAGGGCAAAGAGAGAATGAAGAGAAGTATGAGACAGAAGAGTGGGGATGAGAGTGAGAAATATTGATAGAGACTTATACAAGGAACTAGTCAAAGACAGAAGCAGAAATGATAAAGATGGAAAGGAAAGAAGAGGGCCAGAGAGGGAGAAAGTGGAAAGGAGGACAAAACCATAAGAAACTCTTAAAGAAATGTGATTTGTTCATCTTAAAATTTCCTGATATATTCACTGAGCTCAGTATGGACTCAATACTAATACGATATTTCATTTCCAATATATGCAGGTAATGCTGAATAACATAAACTAAGACAACCAAACGGCTCTAAACTCATCACTGCACTTGAGCCAACAGACAATGCCTTAATAAAAATTCAGAAAAAACGTCGAGACTAACGATGTTACTAACAACTGCATCATCATCACAGCAGGCAGCACAGGTGCAGGATGTGGCATGTGGCTGTAGAATCCCATCTTCTATCAGACACTGCAGCGTGCGACCTCCATAGCGAATGCTCCTTTTCCAGTCTTTACTGCTCGCCCTTCCAGCTAATGCCTCAAACTCATTGGGAGTGTACCAGCCCTCTGCATTTTTAATGCATTTTCCTCTACCACCTGGGCATAAAAAAAAAGTTTTATGTCAAAATGAATGAAATACACAAATCATTCCCCCACCACCAATGAATATATAAATCATGCCTGTAATGTAAAAAAAAAAAAAAAAAAAAATTCATATATTAAAACCAAGATGTCCACTGGTAACTCACAGTCCAGTATCAAACATCCATGTATGTGTTTGCACCCATTTATGCGCACATGTGTATGTGTGTGCTTGTGTGTATGTGTATGTGCATGAGTGTACACATGTTTATCATGTATTCCCCCTCCACTCCCTTCCTTCTTTCCTGTCCCTTCTGCATCACCCTTTCATGGGATACCTTTTATTACTGTTCACCTGATGAGATTTATAAATCACAAATTTGTGCTTTTCACAGACAGGTCTTTGTTTGAATATCTTATCATGTGTATGTGTGTGTGAATATCTGATCATATGTGTGTGTTTGTGTGTGTATGTGTGTGTTAAACAAACATTGACTGAAACCAGTTTCTCATCAAATCATATCCGAGATTACATTGTGAAGAATGTGCAATCAGTCACGATAAAGTATGGAGTATCAGAAATAAGCAGAAGCCTGCTGTTGTTATTTTGCTGCTTCAACTGTTAATGGTTGGAGAAAGTGTTCATCCTTTTCTTATGATGTCAAGGGCAACATATGCTTACAATACTAATAATATGATGTAATTGGTCTACATCTCCTGTCTCAAAATGAACTTTGATAAAAAAAAAAATTTTTTTAAAAGCTTCACTCTAAATTCAAACTGGAATTATCCATTGCATGCTCCATGCAGTGCAAAATAATTTATACATCGTTGTTGTGGATCTGTCATCAAATAAATAAAGTGTCAGAACCGTTTTCAGACAAATAAAAATATCAGCTCATTGTGAGTCTGTCTCTTTTTCTCTATTAAACACACACACACACACACACATAAAATTAAGCATTACAGTTCAACTTAGACAATCAGGGTTATCTTGGGATCAGGGTTATCTTGGGTTAGGCTTAGAAACTCTCCCATAGTGTGTCACCATGGGTGGGCACCAATTTTGAACTGGGGTCTGTACTGGATTGGACACTGGGCTGGTGGATACTAAAGGGGGAGAACCGGGGGTAGGGATTGAGGATGATGGTATTTGGCGAGGGAGGGAAGAAGGACTAGGTTGGCTACCAGCTGTATGGCCAGGTGTCTGGGAGGTAGGACGGGGTGGTGAGGCTGCACTATGGGTGTGCAAAGCAGCCTGATGGGTCAGGGATGGAACTGTCTAGGAAAGAGGAATAGTTGTCGGAGCCTGCATCAAACTCTGCAGGCTGTAGTCTGGTGCATTCCATTGAGGTCTTGGCTAATTCACTGGAATTAGGTGCAGCCTGTTGCGGACATAGTTAGCTCCCTCAGACGTGACTGCATATGACCTTGGAGTATCATGTTGTGATTTGATAACATCTAGTTTTTTGAAACCCTTGTCAGGTTATAAGCGTACCACTTCATTGGTCTCAGTGGTCTTTGTTCTCTGGAGGTTTTATCGTGGTAGTTCTTCTGCTGCTGTCATGCCATTTTAAGACGCCTTTGAACTCCGACTCTCGGACAGTGCTCAAAGGCTTGGGCTTCAACAACTTTGTTGATGTGGGGAGGGTAGTGTGGGTACGTCTGGACATGAGGCATTGCGCTGGCAATCCCATTGAGTCTCTTGGAGTGTTTCTCAGGCTGAGCAGACCCAGCATGACGTCAGAGCCATCTCTCTTTGATTTCTCCAGAAGTTGCATGGCTCTTTAACAGCGTTTCAGCCAGGCCATTAGACTTACAGTAGTAGTGACTGCTCGTGATGTGTGCAAAGTTCCATTGTTGTGAGAACTGTTCAAACTCATGGCTTACAAATTGTGTGTCAGTAACTTCTCGGGTATGCCATGTGTGGCAAACAGATGCATCTTTCTGATCACTGTGCGAGATAATGTGTTTGGTGGCAAATCCATTTCAAACCATCCAGAATAAGAGTCTACTGCAACAAGGTACTGGCAGCCTTCCCAGTCAAAAATGTCAGCTGCAATAGACGACCAGGAAAGCTCTGGAACAGGGTGGCTGATGAAGGGTTGTTTCTCAGATGAGCTTTGCAGCTAATGCAAGCTGAACACAGGGAGATTACATTGCCAGTGTCTTGGCGCATCTTGGGCCAATACACCATTTCACAAGCGATATGTCTGGTGCGCCCAATCCCCATGTGGTCTTTGTGCAGGACAGCTATGTATGTCTGTCTATGTATGTATGTCAGGGCTGCAGGTATGACTGCTCTTTGTCCTTTCAGAATGACGTCATTCTCGACTACCAACTGGTCTTGAAACGGTATTTGCCAATCTTTGCAGGGAAATGTCAGCCAGTGTCTCCTGCTGAAGTTCTGTCATCCTTGCAGGTGAAATGGACAGCACAGTCATGACATCATACTCAAACTCTGCTTCTTCTGGTGCTTCTTCTGGGCATGCTCTGGAAAGCATATCCACAAGGAAGCCCTCCTTCCGCGTCTTGTGGACAAATTGCAGGTTGTATTTCTGCAGTTGCAAAAGCGTTTTTTGTAGGCGCGCTGGCGCAGCATGAAGAGGCTTCTTCACAATGCTGATCAGAGGCTTGTGGTCAGTCTCTATGGTCACCTGCCGACCATAAATGAAGTCATGAAACTAGCGGCATGCAAACACAGCAGCCAAGAGCTCCTTTTCTCTTTGCGCATATCTTATCTCAACATCTGACAAGGTTCCTGAAGCAAACGCCACTGGTGTCTCTTTTTGGAGGCATGCTGCACCCAGTCCACTCTTGGAAGCATCTTCTGACAAAACCACAGGCATTGCAGGGTAAAAAAAATTTCAACACTGGAGGATTTGCAAGCTCTTCCTTTGAATGATCAAAAGCTTGTAGAGATTCAGTCCAGTCCCACTTCACATCATTGTGCAGTAGTTCACACAGAACAGCTGTCTTTTCACTGTAGCTCTTGATAAATTTGGTTAGGTAGTTCATCATATAGATCTACAAAACGCAGCATCATGGTCCTGTCCTTAGGTGGTAGCATTTTGCGAACAGCATCTGTTTTCTCTGGGTCTGGCTATAAGCCTTCTTCTGTGAACTTGTGTCTGACACAGGTGACGCTTGTGGCTCTTAACTTACACTTGCCGAAGTTCAGATGGAGTCCAGCTTCACATGCTCTTTCAAGTTTTTCTTGTGGATGGCATCATGCTCCTCTTTGGTTGCACCCAAAATCAGAATGTCATCCACAATGATTGCACATGGGTAGCCCTCAAACAGCCTTTCCATTGTTCGCTGGAAAAGTTCCAAGGCTGTATTTATGCTAAAGGGCGTGCGGAGGAACCTGTATCTGCTGAATAGGGTGCTGAAAGCTGTGCGCTTGGAGGACTCCTTATCCAACTTGATCTATCAGAATCCGGCTTTTGCACTGAGGGTCGAGAAAAATTTTGCATTCCCGATCCAAGAGGCCACATCATCAACCGTGCACATTGGGCAGTGTGGTCGACGCAGAGCTTTGTAGAAATCCCTGGGATCTAAACAAATTCTGACATCCCTATTTTTATATTTCTGGCAGCGACCATTTGCAATACCCACTCCGTAGGTTCTGTGTCATGGATGATGACACTTTTTCTCACCATGCTGTCTAGCTCTTCTTTGACTTTCTTTTCCATGGCCTGGGGAATCTGCTGGTTTCACCACTGAAGGAACACTGGGATCAATCTCAAGATGAATGTTGCAGGTAGGCTTTTTAACTGTTCATCAAATATATTCTGTGGTTATCTGCTCGCTGGAACGGTCATCCTTAGCACTACCTATTTCATACACTGTCTTGTCCAATTCAATCAAGTGCAGGTGCAGTGCGTCATTTGGACCCAGAATGGGGTTGGCCTTTCTGTCGATGACTTGGAATGTGATCAGCTCTGACTCTAGTATTACCAATCTTGCAGCGAAAGTTACAGATGAAAGATTTTTAACGAAGTTTCTGGTGCGTTTCTAGAAGATGTCTTTTAAAGAGATGTGTGAAAGGTGTGTTTTTTTTTTGTTTTTTTTTAAATGACTTGTGAGTTGATTTTAACGTGGTGACAGCCCTGATGTGGCCCCTTGCGGTCAGCTGGGCTATAAGCAACATTATCTTATCTGCAGCGAAAGTTCACTGTGCCAAGTGTAGAGAACTGGTCACCACCATATGCAATCAGATAAATTACTGCTTTGGACCTGTTAATATCCTCATTTGCTTTCATTCTGCTGTAGTACAGGTAGTACATTGCATTTGGCACCAGTGTCAATCTTAAACTTGAAATCATGTCGGTTAATGTATGCTGTACAGTGGATTTCATGGCGCTGTGGGGTTTGTGTGAGGGCCTCGATTTCAAAAGCTGCCTCAGGTTCATCAACATCAAGAACATTGATTCTTCCAGGTATCTTTCTGCTTGTGGTCTTGCAGACCTTGGCAAAGTGGTTTGGCTTGAGACAGGCAGAACATATCTTTCCAAATGCTGGGCAGAGTTCCTTCTATCATGGGTGCAGTCAGCCACAGTATATGCAGGATTTGTCTTTTTTGACCTGTGAGATCAAAACAGCTCTGACTTCCGCTTGTTCTGTTATCTGTGTGCTGTGTGCCTGTTGTGTCACCTGTGCCTCAGCAGATTCGTGAATTTGGCACATTGGATAGCTTTGTGAAGGGTTAGCTCTCTTTCTTTCAGCAGCTGCCTTCTCAATGTGTCTGTGACACCCCACAGACAGTTTGATCACAAATGAGCGAGTCTTTCAAAGGTCCATATATTCACAATTACTGGCCAGAATCTTGAGTGATGTGATTAAGTTCTACACAGGCTCTGATGGTTGCTGAACTCTGGAATTGAATTTGTGCCGTTCAATGATAACATTAGTGGATTGCAGAGTTGTCTGAACTTAGCTTTCAGCACTCTTGGATTCTCACGACTCTAAGCAGCCTGGATGACATCACCAGCTTCATTTCTCACTTCTGCAGCATACGTGAAGGTCTTTTCTTCAATGGCCTCTCTGCCAGTTAAATTAAGTAAAAATGTCAGGCTTTGTGCGCTCGTCTTCGTTGCCATATGCAGCCTGAACAAAGATGTCAAATTCAGCTTCAAAGTTCCAATTTTCGGCAACACTGCCCTCAAAGGACAATGTCTCTGGCTTGCGCAAAGCTTCCATGTTTGAAAAAAAAAAATCAACAATATCTGCTATGTACTGTAAAAAATTCTGCGTGCATGTAGATGCAGCTTCTTGTGTGTTCGGCACAAAAAGACAGACAACGAACTGAACGGCAACTGCAAGCTAGGTTTATATATCGTTAGCTGCACGTCTACCTGCGCAAATGTAGGCGTTGGAGTTGGAATTGCGAAGATCAGCAGCTGCATTTTCTGACACCATGAAGAATGTACAATCAGTCCGATAAAGTGTGGAGTATCAGAAATATGCAGAAGCCTGTGGTTATTTTGCTGCAAGCGTTCACATTGAAAAGAAAAAGAAAAAGAAAAAGGACCGGGGGGGGGGGGGGGGGGGGGGGGGAGGGGGGTGAAGGGGGGGGGGGGGGCACTCAATGTTATTAATTCCAAAAACAGGTATTACCCTTAATGTGCTTAGATTTCTTATTCCAACATAACTTACAGTAACACAATTTCCACCTTTGCCGCAACACACTGCCCTGGAGCTGAACCCAGGGGTATGCAGTTTGGGCGCTGAGGCTATTTTAGATCCTCTGCTATCTTTTTGTTGCCCCCTGGCCTAATAGCCCTATTTTTCTTTTCATATTTTGCCTCTGCGCACACAGGTCAATCATAGTCAAAAATTATGGCTGACCTTCCAAATTGAAGATTGAAGCACTGCTCGCCTGCTTCAAAGTACAAAAGACCATTCAACAACCATTTTGCGCCAAATAGAAGTGGTTGCTCCTTCGTTTTCATCACCCTAAATGGTTTTTTTTCAGGATTTAGGATATATAGGGACATGTGTTAAACACATCGCCATCTATGCTTTTAAGTGTCCCATCATTTGATGAAAAATTCTTAAAAATAATATAGGTCATATAAGATCATTTATGATCGCTCAGTCTTAAGTGACCGTTTTAATCATCATAATCATATTTCATATCAACAAAGTACTGCCATTTTGTCAATTAGGTCTTTGAAGATGTTAGTATCTTGTGCACATTTAATGTTAGTGGGCAACATATTCCATAGAGGTGCAACACGGTTAGCAAAACAGAATATTCTTTTGTTGATATGACTGTAAAGATTTTACTAGTACTATTTCTAGTACGGGTATAATTTATTAATTCCAAGAAATCTTGCATACTTATATTATCAATATTATTAAAAACCTTAAAAGCTTGAATTAAGTCTCCTCTAACTCTTCTAACTTTCAATGAGTGGATATATATATAAGTGCTTCAATCTGTCTCTATAACACACATTCTGTATACCATGTACCAACTTGGTGGCTCTTCTCTGTACCTTTCCAATCAGGGCAGATTGCCTTTTCAAATATGGATACCAAATTACACTGCCATACTCTAGATGAGATCTTACTAGTGCCTTATATAAATAAATAAATGAATCTTTGTCTAGAAATGAAAATGTTCTTTTAATTATGCCAGGCATTTTATTAGCATTCTTAGTTGCACTCTAAATATGTTGGTCAAAAGTTAAAGCTTCATCAAAAATTATTCATAAGTCTTTCTCTTCTCTGCATTTAGATAATATAGTATCTCCACCTTTCGTTTTCATAGTTTTATCAGTATGTGGGTTGGTTATGCCTATATGCATAACTTTGCATTCAGTAGTCTTAAAACATAAATCTCTGGTTTCTGACCACTTAATACACCTATCTAAATTTTTTTGTAACGTTTTCTTATTCTCAGATATGTTATACATCTTGGTGTCATCAGCAAATATTTTACAATTACTGGCTATTAACTCTGGTAAATCATTTATAAATATTGTAAATAGTACTGGACCTAATAACCTTGGGATATCCTGCTAAGTACATTTATATTTTCAGAGAATATTTCCAACCCTTACTTTTTGTGTCTGTCCTTCCCTTTAAAAAATGGCATATCCAAACCAGTACATTACCAATTATATCGTAATTTTCTAGTTTACTTAGTAATAGTAGTCTCTCATGTGGAACAGAGTCAAAAGCTTTACGAAAATCTTGATATGTTACATCAATATTCTGACCTTTGTTTAGTAATAAAGTGAAGTCTTCCATTACTTGTAAAAGCTGAGTTACACATGATCTTTGTTTTCTAAAACCATGCTGACAGTCAGAAAACAAGTTATCTATGGTCATGTGGTCTACAATAACATCTCTTATAATTGATTCAAAAACTTAACATGTTATTGAAGTCAAACTTACAGGTCTATAATTGCCAGGATCACTCCTAGTCCTTTTTTTAAATATTGCAGAACATACATACATGTGCTGTTTTCCATTCCTTGGGAATGGAACCTACATCCACTGATTTATTGAATAAATACTTAATGGTAATGATATATCTTTACTCAATTCTTTCAAGACTCTAGCTGGAACTCCATCCGGGCCTTGAGCCTTGTTAACCCTGAGTTCAAGCAACTTCTTTTCAATGGCTTCTAGGGTAACAACTATACATGTCTATTACTGTTTTTCCATCAGACCAAGAAGCAGGATTTGACTGTGGCAAATTGTCCAAGTTTTCTTGTGTGAAAACATTAGACAAGTAGTTGTTTAGGGTATTTGCTTTATCCAAGTCTTTTCAGCAGTGGTTCCATCTTCTTTATTTAAAGGGCTGACACCTGTTTTACTTTTTGTTTTACTTTGTACATATTTCCAGAATCTCTTGGGGTTTACTTTACAATTTTTTGCAATGTTCTTTTCATGCTGTTTTTTAACATCCCTAATTTCCTTGTTACATTTGTTTCTTTTCTGTATGTAGTCTATATAATCCTTGCCCTGTTTAGAAATCATAAATCTTTTGTATGCATTGTATTTCTTTTTTCTTTTTTTCCTTTTTTTTCTAGTTCTCATTAACTTATTTAACCAGAAGGGTTTAGTTTTAATTTACTAATAACCTTGACTTTAGGTATATTCTGTTCCATACCTATAATTATTTTTTCTTTAATTATATCAGAGATAAAATTTATCTAGGAGCTATCCCACCACATCTTATTTTGCACGAAAACCCCCCTTTTCACAAACAAATCTTGTCCATCTCATGCTACTTTTTGCCAAAATTAACACCTTTTTCTACAGCCAAACTTAACATCCAAAAACCTCCAAAATTGACGTAATTGTTACTTTAAAATGGGGGCTTACGTGCAAAACAAAAAATGGGTGATATAGCTCCTAGATAAATTTTATCTCTCCCCTCTTCTGATTCTTGCGCAAAACAATAGGAACGGCCTACTTAATTAATTTTTAAATTGGTGTTTTTAATCTGAGTTAAAAATGAAGCCCGGAATAGTTGCAGAGCTTATTAATATATTCAGAGATTGGGAGATGCAGGAAAGGAGCTGGGGAGTTGATAGAGAAGAGTTTGAAGAATTAATTACGGAGCTTTTTGAGCGCGCCGATATGCGAGAAAGCGTAAGGAACGCCATCAGTAAACTATCGCATTCTTGGCCCAATCCAGTTGTAAAGTTGTTTACCATTTTAATTGATCAAATAGCTCCTGAAGATCTTGATTTGACCGCTTCTACTGACCCTGAAGGAGTAACTGTTACCTTTAAACCTAAACAGTTTTTAAGATTAGTAAAAGACTATGAGTAATAAATAACAGCGAATTTACAATTATTTTTTTATTGTTTTTAAAAAGAGTTTAAAAAATGGATTGTGACGAGCTATTAAAGTGTGAGGAGGCAGCAGACCTCTGCCATAAAGAAAGATTATACTCTCTGGCTGCGTGCGGGAAAACCAGGCAGTATTTAGGCGTTGAACTAAGTATCGAACAGATTCAGCAATTGTCTACATCAGACGTTGAGAAGTATTACGCTAGGTACGAGGCACAGCTGGGGTCAAAAATGGTTAGATCGGTGGGACAGACAATAATTAGTTTATATGCTAAGTTAATAGGCAAGATAGCGCCGATTGATTCAGAAGAAGATTTAAAATATGACTTAACACAAGATCCGGTTTTAACCAAGTCTCTAGAATCTCTTGCATGTGACATGTATTATAGATTTGGGACGTTGCTATGCCCATTCATCATGGGATTAATTACTTTCAATCATATTAATTTCAATCATATTAATTTTAATCGCACTAAAAAAAATGAGCGAGCAGGAGAAGACTCCACAGGCGAGTGCCCCACAAGTGAATTTACAGGCGAGTGCCCCACAAGTGAGTGTCCCGCAGGTGAGTGTCCCGCAAGTGAGTAGTGTTACTAAAGCTAAAAGTGCTGGCCGTGTAGAGGCCGGCCGTAAACTAGCTGAATGGAACAGACTGCAAAAAGCAAACCAAGCAGCAAAACAAAAATTATTAGATAGTAATACAACATCAGCACCAGCACCGCCACCGCCGCCAACAACACAATCAAACTATAAGATGTATTATTATGTGCTGGGGGTATTGTTGTTGGTGGAGGGCTTTTAGCATACAAGCGCCTAAAGCCATACTTAGCAGCAAAGTCACAAACCCCCACAAAAACAGTAAAGGAACCAGCTTCTGCAAAAAAAGTACAACCTCCTGCTGTAGACCCATTTTTAATAAATTAGTTTTTTTAATGTGTTGTTAAGTACTGGTTAAGTACAAGCTAAGTACTGGTTAAGTACAGGCTAAGTACTGGTTAGGTCAGTTATAACAAGTTAAGTGTAAGTAAAGTGCAAGTAAAGTGCAAGTTAGGCGCAAGTCATGTTAAGATCTTAAGTTAAGTACTAGTTAAGTACTAGTTAAGATCTTAAGTTAAGTACTAGTTAAGATCTTAAGTTAAGTACTAGTTAAGATCTTAGTTAAGTACTAGTTAAGATCTTAATTTAAGTCAGCCAAGTTGGCTCTCCGGGGGGCCTATAGCGCATGAAAGCACGGGATTGACGTAAGTTCGCTTGCTATTGTTAGAGTCTAGCGACTTCTTATTAACAGCAGTTGTGTTTACTTGATGAAGAGTAGAGCGCAGATTAACATCTGTATGATAAAATACTTTGTTTTCAAAGAGAGCCTGCTTGTAGTTGTCGTGACTTATATATTTTTTTACAACTTCTTTACCTATGCCCTTAGCTTTCTTCATTTCAGAAGTCTGGGTAGCAATACTATACATCTTTGCCCGTAAGCCAACATATTCTAGTATAATCGTCCCATTAAGTTCATCCTTCATCTTTCCAATCACTTTCTTGTTAACGGTTGAATGTAGAGGCGAATCTTTTGGGTAGTCGCATGTGTCGTACCATCCGTCAGCTCCTTTAGCTACCTCTATTTCCATGTCTTTGTAAAAGTCTTCAGTTGGGATGTCCATAATAAAACTATCAGTGTCTGTGTAAAGGACATTTGATTCTGGATACAGCGGTTTAAAGTAGTCGTATAGAAATTCAAGCATCAATAACTTTGACAACTCTAGCACGGCGAATCCGATAAACACCGGCTTGTCCAACTTCACATTCTGTTTCTTCATCATAACGCCAACCAGGCTATCGCTAAATCTTCTAAAGTCTTGGTAGTTAGGTTTAGAGACCAGCTTAATCGCTTGTTTTTCTTTCGTAACTAATCTTACATCTTTACGCTTGTGTGGGTTCTCCATGGTTTTGCCAAAACAGCTGTTGTTCATTAGTTTAAAAAAGTCTTTTTCTGAAGCGTCAGTAGCTTTAGTTCTAAGGTCGGTGTTCTTCATGATGTATGGTCTCATGAAAGGCTCTTGGTCACAGGTAATTATTCGGTGAACGGCAGTAAGTTTTAACCCGTGTCTTAAGTAAAACTGTAACAGCCTGTAATGACAGACATATTTAGTTTTGTTAAAGAGGTTAGGCACGAGTTTAGGCGGTTCTGTGGGACTCATCTTTAATCTTTCTGCGGCTAAGGGGAAATCGTTATGGGGACCGTACAATTCTTTAGGATAATCTAAGTCCACTTCTAAGACTAGTCCTATTGGATTATCGGGCGTAAGCTGCGACAATAGTCCTACCACCCGATCAACCTCATGAGGCCCGTTTATCATTTTAAAGTTTCTTAATGGCAGTGCCTGACTCATGGCCCACCCATACAGATTGTTGGCATCTAAGTACATCAGATAGTTGGATGGTTTAGTTGGATCATAATCGTCTAAATACTTGTTGTTGGCTCTGCGGTAAGGATGACAGGCCATGCTAATGCCTCCTCTCAGCCCGTCCTCGATCATCTGAAGTGTATCCAGATCCGAGATTAAGTCGATCTGAATGTTTGTAGACTTCAAGAATGCATCCCAAGAAAGGCCCGGGGCAGAGATGTACTGTGACGAATCTAGACTGTAATGCTTCATGCAAGTAGCTCTGTAATTCTGAAAGACGTCAGCTAATAAACACACGTCGGCCAATAAATACTGATCGTGATAATCGCCCATCGTTTTGCAGCGTAATTCTGTCCAGGCTTTCTGTGCGTATTCATAGTCGGCGTCAGTTATGCCTCCACCTCTAAGACGGCTGTAAAAGTCTTCCTTTGCTGGCAGCGCCGGCTCGTCAAACCTCTCCCACGAGTCCATGTATTCATAAGGATAGACGCCTTTACGGACTAAAGATGGGTCGAAATATTGTTTGGTTATTGGACAGTCTTGTAGAGATTCTGCTAATTTGCTTAAACTTCCCATCAGATGCTGGGCAGAGTCATAGAAGGATAAACAGTCTACAGTAAAGGTCATGTACTTTTCTGATGATTGTGCAATACAGCTAACCCTCTTACAATCAGAAGTTATTGCTTGCATGATGAAATGAGAATCGTAGCCTCGTAAGTTATGAAAGAAGATTGGCAGTTTCCATTTTTCGGGGTTAACCTTGAGTTGAAGATTGCAACTGTTGTGTGCTGCCCCTCTGAATTTGCCAGTAATGTGATCATGGTCTCTCACTGTCGCGTCTTTACTATTAGGTGTTAGCTCCGAGCCGCATATCCAGCAGTGGGTGGCTGATTTATAACGTTCTTCATCTTCGGGGGTCATCTTAATGTCTGAAAGGTTCAACTGATTGGAGAATTGATTGCTAAGGTGTTTCATCTGCTCCTAAAATCGACCAGCTGCGTCGGGGCCTCTGTAAATCTCCGGCTGTGTGTGTCCGCCATCTGATCTAACAGCAACAAATGCATAAGAACAGATCTGATGACGGGACAATAAGGTTGTTTTTTGTTGTGTCCGTTCTTGAGGGCCATCGTACTGTGGCAAGATCGCTTCAAAGTCAGCATAGACTACGTATGGGCTCATCTGCAGTTTGTGTACATTCTTAAAACCAACCTTAGACCCTGGTTTGGGCGTAAGAAGTTCGATTTTACAGTCTACAAAACTTTTACAATGTTTCTTATGTTTTGCAGCTGCCTCTACAGTGGGGATCCTGACCAAACACCTTCTACAAAGCCCCTGTTTAGCAGGATCCTTTGTAGTATAAGCCAGAAGTCTACTCATTGTTCTAATTAATACATAATGGCTCTTGGAACCGTCTGCAAACAGAATCAGGTCTACATGATTGTCAAGTGATTCACCTAAAGTAGGGGCTTTGGGAGCGATCCTTAGAGGAACTAGATTGTCTACTGGATTCCAGGTGTATACGTTTACGGTTATTGGTTTGTTTTGTTCTTCAAACTGAGATATACTTTCTATACTCACTGGAAAGTTTATGTTATCAAAGTTCAGGCTACCTTTATACTGCCAATAATTAGAAACTCTGTCTGGGTGCTTTTTAACTGGGTGTAAGTGCGCCAAAACACACCACATGAAACATAAGTTATCTGAATTATGTATGTTTAAGGCTGCTCGTTTAAAAACTAACTCTCTTGGGAGAGGAAGGTAAGAATTGCCGACTATAGGAGAGTATTTAGTTTGTCTTAATTTGATTTCGAGGACTGTTCCTTCAGACCAGCCAGAGCCGCGCAATTTCGCTTCTTCACTTGCATAGTTAAACTGTGTAAGCATGTAATCAGCCCAGCCAGGTGTAAAGTCGTAATAGCTGATTACTTCTTTCTGCCTAGTCGAAACCCAGACTTGCATACTACTATCATCGGGGGTTATATATTCAATCAGAATGGCCAACAACACTTTTGCTGGCGGGTTAATTTGAAGAGACCCCGGGATTTTAGAAATAGCATGTGTTACACTTTCCTGAACGTTTGTGGGGTTAATAATGTCCATGTCTAATTCAATGAACATATTGCCTAATGATTTGTTACTACCTTCCAACTGTACGTTGTTGGGCAGTATTTCAAACTCAGACTCGCTTGTGGGGTTCATTTTTATCCCACAATATTTACATAAATTAAAAAAAATAAAAGTAAGTAAAAGTAAGTAAACGCGTTTTTATTCTTCACCCAAGCGTTGCAATACTTCAAGACACCCTAATCTTACAAGAACGCCTGCCAATACTTTAGCTTTTTCTGAATCACTACAGTCAATGTTTAACTCTTTGATTGCTTTGTCAAATAGTTCACTATGATTTTTGATTAAATTGTTTACATCATTCTCAAACCCAGATTTACTAAAATCAATGTTTAACACTTTCATCGTTTCGTCAAATAGTTCATTACAATTTTCTATTAAAATCTTTAGATCAGATTCGCTGTGTTTGGCCGTCATTTTTAAATCTAAAAATTAAATAAATAAAAAAATAAAACCATGAGTTTAACGCTGGTTAGTTATGCAGTGCCCATTGTCGGCGTTATAGTTTATTCAACCCTAGCAAAATGTTTGTTAAGAATAAAACCGCCCAACATGGGAAAGATAGAAGATTCGCCGAAACTAGTTACAACCTTATTTTTAGCTCTAGCAACAAAAGATTATCTGATTAAAAAGCACATAGACAGTCTTTCATATTATGATTATTTTAATTATTTTTTTAGTTAATAAAAAACATGAGCGAAAAAAAGATTATTAATACGATTTACCACTCTGCTGTAATCGGCGGCCTTAGTATAGGATATAGCACGTTAGCAAAAAACATGTTTAAAATGAGGCCGGCTGATCTAGGAAGGTTAGACATTGAGGATGTTGTTAAGGTTATAGCTGTAATAACTGCAGGGATTGCTTCAAAAGACTTTCTTGTTGCACAGGGGATTATCCCAGAAAACATCAATGCATAGAAAGATTAAAGCATTTAGACAGATTGATTTATAAAAAAAAGATTAATGCATAGAAAGATTAATGCATTTAGGCAGATTGATTTATAAAAAAATATTGATTTATAAAAAAAAGATTCATTCATTTATAAAAAAGATGTCTGGAATAGTTCTGATGGTGGGAGGAGCTATTGTTAATGCATTGGCTTTCTCTGGCAGCAATTATATGTTTAGTAAATTGCGGTCTGATGAAGAAAGAGAACGTCATAACAAGGCAATGGAAGATTTAGCCAAGGCAAGAGACGCTTACGAGAAAAGGAGAATTGCTCACTTAGACTTTATTAATAAAAAGTTAAGAGAACAGGGACATGCAGAGCACACATTTACAGACGTTGATGAAGCAATGAATGAATATTACTTAGTGACAGGAAAGAAGTTTCTAACATCGCCGCCGCCAGAACTGTCTGACTTTTATGAACCGTCTGAGGATCAGAAAATGGTAGAAATAAGTTTTATTATAGGCGCTATGGGAGCAATCTTTCTTCTTGCATATTCAATCTAAAAAGATAGTTAAAAATGTAATAAAAACAGTCTCTTATGGACAATACAAAGTACAAAATATATTATTCTCCTGGAGGGTATTGGAAAGGAAAGGCTGCTATTGATAAACTGAGTAAAGCTGCTAGGGTGTCTGAATCAGAAGCGAAAGACTGGCTTTCAAAACAAGCGATCTGGCAAATATATCTGCCTGCCCCAAAAAGAATAATAAGGCCTCGATTTGTTAACTCAGTTCCTAATGACACCCACCAGATGGACTTGCTGTATCTTCCACATGACAAAGTTAGAAGAAAAAAGTTTAAGTATGCTCTTACAGTTGTTGACATGGCTTCAAGATATAAAGACGCTGAGCCTTTAACGGATAAAAGCTCAACTACTGTGGCTGTGGCTTTACAACAAATATACATGCGGGGCCCATTAAAGTATCCTAGGTTGATTCAGGTTGATGATGGGAAAGAGTTTAAAGGGGCTGTAAACCAACTGTTTTTAAGACATCGGGTTACAGTTAAGAGAGGGATCCCAGGCAACCATCGCTCCCAGGCTCTAGTAGAAAACTTTAATAAGAATCTGGCCGAGCGCCTGTTTACCTATCAATATCATAGAGACCTTATGGACAAAACACGCAACACAGAATGGGTTAGGAGATTGCCGGCAGTCTTACGCGCCATGAACAATGAAGAATTTAAAGCAACGGGCCTTAGGCCGGTGAACGCGATCAAATTAAAAAAAATAAGTATTACTGAAGACATCCAAGGTAATCAAAAACTCTTGCCGTTTGGACTAAAAGTAAGATACTTGTATGCACCTGGAGAGGCAGAAGGTGATGTTAGAATTAGAGCCACAGACCCTATATGGAGTGTAGATGTATATGAAGTTGAAAGAATTATGAAAACAACCCCTCCCGTGTATTATTTAAGAGAAACTCTTTCTTCCAAAAAGCCCGCCCCTAAAAGATCGTTTGTTCGTGAAGAGCTGCAAGTTGTCCCGCCGAACACAGTGCCGATTAGTTTAAAAAAAAATAGTATTTATTTTTTGTTAAACTTATGATTTATTTATTTTTTTGTTAAACTTATAATTTTATTTATTTAGTTCACATCCTATTTTTTTTTAGTCTATTTTGGGTTTAACCGATTGTTTGCTTGCTTTTCAATGTTCTTTCTGATTGCCTCAGCGTCTGCCTGTTGTGAAGTAAAAGTCTTTCTCCATTTCTTTTGGAGGTCAATCTTTTGGCATCTGTAATTATCGCCGTCAGCCATGGCTCGTTTAAATTCTTCGTCTGTTACTTTTCCATCCAGTAATGTATTGCTTATAATCAGCCTTAATGAATGAAGTTTTGCTGTTGCTAGAGCTACAATGGCGTGTGCTTTTGTAATTTGGGTGTTAGCTTTTTTAAAACGGCACTTACAATCGTGGACACGGCAACTAAACCCAAACCAACACTCCCAAAAGCTATGGATATCGGTGTCCCAACTCCAGTAGCTAAAAGAGCAACACTAGACCCAGTGCTTAAGCTGGATACAACCGATGAGCCGGTGATTATATAAGAAAGGACATTTAAAGCTTTAGCATATTTCTTTCTAGTAACCCTATACTTGTTCAAGTCACTTTCTATTTCTTCTTCAAGCTCAGTCATGTGCTTTAATCTAAACTGCTGACCGTCTTCCATTTTAAAACAAGATTATTTTTTAATCTTGTACATATCTTCTTATTAATCCTTCTGGCAGCACTTCATCAACAGAGTAAAACGCAATAAAATCAACATACTTAATGAAAATAAAATCAAGCACTGTTAGTTTAGTATTGTCAACCATCACAGTGACTTTGTCAGAAGATACAGAAGTGTTTATTTCATCCCCGTTTTTAGTAATAACAATAACAAGCCTAAGAGGACCGCCCAAGTTTTCAGACTTTATTTGTACGCCTCTGATTAACGTATGCTCTGGCAAACTAGGATCAGACTCCCTTGGAGTAATAAATAAGCGAAAAAGCATCGTCATTTTTCTAGGCAGTGATTCTAGTTTTGGGTTAAACTCTAAGCCGACGGTGTCACCCCCCACTTCAGCTAAGGACTTCTTTCTCCGCAGCATATATACAGAGCCCTGCCTAGTTATTTCAATCTGCTTTTTCTGTTGTGTTCCTGGGACTAAGCTAGCAAGAAGGCGTCCTTCATTCAAAGCTTTTCTAAAATTGTATTTCTTATCAAAGTATACATAGGGGCTTCGTAGTTCAAACTTTAAATTCCAGTTAATGTCAGGAAGCAGCGCCCAAGCATTCTCTCGTTTATGAAGTTTGTATTCGTGTTTGCCAAAATCGTTTGCCCTTAGATTTCTTATCTCTTCCAGGGTAGGATATTGCTGTCGTTTTTTATCTTCAATTTCTGTTCGTTTGTAAACACCATCGTCGGTGTACTCAAATCCATAAACATTTCCTGTCACTCCTATTAGATCAAAGTCAGTTGTGTCTGCTAGATCTTTTATCTCTACTGCAGCGCATTTAGGAGCTAACTCTGCTTTTGATTCTGGCCCTCGAGACATTTTTTTAATATAAACAATTTATTATTAAACAATCTGTAATAAGTAATCTATAATAAACAATCTGTAATGAGCAATCTATAATAAACAATCTATAATAAGCAAACGTATTGAACTGGCGGGTCAGTCCGTAAGCATAGTTTAGCGTGCTTAGATTTTTCTAACTGCTCTTTTATTTTTTTTAGTTCATCCTTGTCCCTGATTATATAGTTTTCACTTAAACATTCTTCAAAACTATCCCTGTCCTTAGTATAGAATAAGATGACTGATTTTAACTGCGATCTAAAGTCTTTTAAGACAGCATTGTATTTCTGAGTTAAAAGCCAAACAGAAACTAATGCGTGTCTTCTGCTAAAGGCCAGCTTAGACAGAGTCCTTCTTTTTTTAACAATGTCTTGTTCGGCTGAACAGTCATCAATAATAAACAGCGTTTCAGTTCCCTCAAATAGTCTATAGTAATGTTCTAAACAGTCGCTTAGCTTGTCAGTAGGATCAACTAAAAATATATTCTCGTCTGTCCAAACGAACTGCCTTTCTTTGTAAGACTTGTTGTGCTTAATGGTTGTGCAGAATATAACAATGTACTCGTAATGAAACCTGTAGACTGTTTGTAACAAATCAAGTACGAAGACAGTTTTCCCACACCCAGTAATCCCACAAATAAGCGAACAGTGCGGGTCTTTAGGCAAAAAGTTCAAACTATCCATCTGTTTTAATAGGCTATTTCTTTCAGTCTATTTTCTTCAATGTTCAGCTGGGCGTCATAAACCACAAAAACGTGCATTTGTATCTGGCCATTCTCCTCCTCTTCCTTATTAATCTGTATGAGTATGCCATCTGACCCTACCCTTCTTCCACTCCCGTGCAGCCTGTTGTCATACGTGGATCTAAAATCCAGCCATAGTCCATATTTGTCTGTTAGATAATCTTCGAGTCTTACATCGTGAAGGTGAAGTTTTTTACACACATGATCGGCTATGGGACTTGTCTGTCTGCCTCCGGCGAATAACTTTCTTATTTCATCAAAGTGTTGGTCAGGTAAAAGTCCAGCCGAATACAACTGAAAAGGCTTGCCATCTACTGTGCAAGACAGTTGCTCAATTTTTGGGTTGTAAAACACCTCAGATTCTCTCTGAAAAGGAGCTGAGGGTTTAGTAAATAGCAAGAGAACCCCCTTTAGAGACCTTAAAGAATTGCTTATAGCTATTTCCCAGACGGTGTCTTGCTTGTTTTTAATCGCTAGACTGTGGTGTAAAACTCTTTCAAAGTAAACAACCGCCCTACTTTTATACTGATTTAAGATTATTCTAGCTAGTTCGGGGTTAGTAACAACGTCAAAATTAAGAGAGATGTTACTAACAGGGTATTTGGCTAAGGGATCATCTGATAGAATAACAGAGCCGCTGTCATTGAATGTCAGTTCGTAAGTAAGTTTGTCTCTTAGTGCGCCTTGGTAATATGGCTGATGGGTTTTTAACAGTTCAAAATCTAGAGGGATGCAAAATCTGTTCTTAAATGCTCGCGCTATTGCCTGGTCTCCCTCGTCTTCCTTTGCATCTGCAGCATTAAGCCTGTGCTTAAGGCCGTTTGGGCTCTGGATTCCTTGAAAGATTTTGTCTTTCCTTTCTGTTCTAGGCAGCCATAGGTCCGAATAGAGATTAAAAATGTCTGCGCTACTCAGTGAGAAGACTTCTCTACCCTCCAGTTTAATTACCATATTTTTAATGATGGCCCTGCCCAGGTTAGCAACGACAGTAGCATTAGGATCCGCCGACTCAATATCTATTTTGAATGACAGCCTGGCAGTGCCTGGCATTATAACATCGTCAGGCCCAAGGTCACTAAATCTTACTGTTAATATTTCATTGGGCTCAATTGTTGATGGATTATTTACAACGTGCACAGTCTGTCTTATGCCTTTTATGCCGTGGGGTTCCTTCGCTTTTCTGAATGGATCAAGGTCGCAGCCGTATGGGTTCATTTTTTATAAAACAAAAAATAATAAATATATAAATATGGCTGATGAAGATTTTGGCGCGATTGAATCTATTGAAGAAGAAGAAGAAGACGATTTTGGCGCGATTGATTCTATTGAAGAGCCGGGTCCTTCATTGCAAGAAGAACTTGAAGCAGCGGCGGCAGGCCAAGGAGTAGGATTAAGTCAAATACGAATGTTAGATAGAATTGAATCATTATATAGCCATATGGGGCGAGAGCGGCCAGAAGCACTTAAGGTCTCCAATTTTTCAACAGATAAAAATAATCATTTGTATGTAAGAACTAGTAAAGGAAACCTTGTGCGGCTTACTGCAAAACCAGACCCAACCCAGTTTTTAAGCAGGAGCACAATTCTTAGAGAGCTCCCTGTTTTTG
Organism: Conus canariensis; assembly: GCA_033310375.1. Classification (NCBI taxonomy): domain Eukaryota; kingdom Metazoa; phylum Mollusca; class Gastropoda; order Neogastropoda; family Conidae; genus Conus; species Conus canariensis. The sequence continues at coordinate 15,408,029 of CM065727.1, forward strand.
ACCAAAGGCAGTTAAACTTTATTGGCGATCTAAGGTCTGAGGCCGTTAGGGCTTTACAGAACTTGGAGCAAAGGTTGCCAACACAATCTGAAATGCAAAACATACCTCTTCAAGAATTAAGTCAAAGAACAGATGAAGCAATAGCAGAACTTGAGGCGAGTTTTAATGAAGAAACACAGTTAAAAACAATTGACGATTCTCAATTACCTAGTCAAAGAGAACGTGAGCTGAGTCCTGAAGAAGAAGCAGCTTTACAAACAATTGATGATCCTCCATTGCCTGAGAGTGTACACAGGAATCTTAAAGCTGCTATACATGAACTCAGGGGTCTTGATGATACTCTACGTAGAATAAATGGCGAGCTAAAAAACAACTTGTCAAAACTTGGTGAGCTAGATAGAGAGATAAGAGAAGAAAAAATTAAACTGGCTGATGCAGATGATAACAATTTAGGGTTAGAAGTAAAAGCTAGAATACAGGCGAAAATACAGGATTTAAGGATAGAAAGAAAAAACAGGTTAGCGGCGTTGTCTACTAACGGAGAAAAAATAGCATACCAAACAGGCAGAATCAGAGAAACTATAAACAGAATACTTCATGAAAATACTACGTTAGCAGAAAGAATAAGGGCTCTGTTCAGAGAGCGGGGGATTACAATAGTTAGTATATTAACAGCCGTTGGGTTTGCTATCTCTACACTGGTTTATGCATTAACTGGCAGTGCGCCAACAGGGCCAGTAGCGCCTCCAACGCCTCAGCCCGGTAAAAGCTGGATTAGAAAACAATTGCGCCATCTAGCAAACTTATTAAAGAAGTTAGCTGTTAAGGCGCTTGATGCTTTGCCTGGCATAATAGGCAGCGTTGTTAGTTGGGTTTTGTCTACCATAGGCAAAGTGGCTGGTTATATGGCTGACCATCTGTGGACGTTAGGAGTGCTGGCTGCTGGTTTAATTTTTAGTGAAATAAAGTATGGCTAATCCAGTAAAAGTTAAAAACACAACAAGGGCTGTCTTTTCGCTAGTGTGTCTGTCGGGGTGAGGTACATCAACGGGCGGGGGGTCGCTTTCTGGGCTGCTTATAACTGGCGGGGGGTCGCTTTCTGCAGGTTCTGGGTTAGATACTTTTTTTAAAATGGCTGGCGCTGGCCTTGTGTTTAAGCCTTGATTGTGTCCCAAGTTTTGGTCGTCTCCGGCTATGAGGATTTCATTATTATAATTCTGTATCATGCCAATCTGCAGTCTGAGGTCAGAAGGCAGCATGTATAATCCATGACCCACAACAAAGTCAACCTTTGACCTAGCATGTGAAAGAACGTTTTGGTACCTTTGTATGCTGGAAGGTAAATCAACAGCAGAGTTAATAGCATCTTCTAAATTGGCTAGAAATTGTTTTCTGGCGTCAAACCCTGTAGATTGATCCACTATGCTAGACTTGGTCTGTGCTTGCGCTCCTAATAGACACCAAACGTACGTGCGTATGGAGTCATTAAGTCTTTGCACTCCTGGCATTGTTAGGCCTTTACTTTCATCTAAGATAAATGTTGCCCAAGCATTGGGGTGTTTTTGTTCTATTGATCCCAATCTAACTTGGGAGTTTGGCTTAAAAGAGGTGTGGCCGGGCCAGTAGTCAAAATTATATTCTCTATGCGTGCCCCACAAATACAATGTGCCTAACCCGTGATTGCGGTCTAACTTTTGTCTAAAGTTATTTGAAGGGTTAATGTTAAATTCGTTGCAGATTCTTTCATATGCATTCTTGTCCATTGGGCTGTTGAATGGATTAAACGCGTTGTCGTTGGGGAGGGGTACTTGTAGTTCAGTTAGTATGCGCCTATACTGGTAATAAACATGAAAGTTATATACTGACCTTACTAAGAGGTTGGGGTGGTATAAAATGGTTTGCATATGAAACACCGCAACCAGTAGTTGAGCAGTAAATGGCAAAATTTAACTGATTCTGGTAAAAAGCCATAGGGTTGGATGACCATGCTGATGGCACTCTACCACTCTTTATTGGAGGATTTAAATATCTAGTTAGTGGGTTTACAAGTCTGACTAGAAAGCCATATGATTCATCCACTGCGATGGTTAGGCTACTAAAGTCCAAAGATTTGGGCTCATAAACCCCTCCTACATCGTAAGTGGCACTTTCGTTATATTTAAAAGGCTCCATTTTTAAATAGATTTTTTAAAAAGGATTTAAAAAGGATGCACATTTATATAACTAAACAAAACACGCGTGTGTTCTTAAAGTATCCAATTGACAATAGGCGCGGTGATAGTAGGGTTGCTCTTAGAGAAATTGGTTTTAAAGTTAAGTGGTTTAATATATCTGAAGAAGCTCAGAATAACTGGATTAATATTAGTAACGAGGGGGGCAATCAAATAACTCATGAAAAAATACCAGAAGGTTATTACAACTTTTGTTCTTTAAAAGAAGTATTTATCGAATTAGGCATATTGCTAAAAATTAACGAAGCAAACCTCAGAATTACTGTGCATTTTCCACCAGAAGAAAAAAGAGAATACACTTTTCCTAAAGGCCTTGCTAGAATCTTGGGCTTCCACAGTACTAGCAGATCTTATAAATTTAGTACAAGAGAAGACATCTATCAATTTGAAAGTAATGAACCATCTGATTTTCTCGTGAACCCAATGTTGTATGTCCATTTACAAGAGTTAAAAACAGATACTAATTTATTTGATGGCCATCCATCTACCGTTCTAAGAGTACTACCATCAATTAAGGCGGGGTTTTGCGATTATCAGTTAAGCACATTTGGTGAAAACAGTCGGTTTAAAGAATTAGTTGCAGGGTCTATAAATTCAGTGTGTGTAAAAATAACTAACCAAGATGGAAGGCCGGTTGTTTGTTCTGATTTGTTGGTAGTGCTGGAAGTAGAAGAGCGTAAAAAAATAGTAAGGGCTCAATCCCGCGGGCGTTAATCAGAAGAGGGGAGAGATAAAATTTATCTAGGAGCTATATCACCCATTTTTTGTTTTGCACGTAAGCCCCCATTTTAAAGTAACAATTACGTCAATTTTGGAGGTTTTTGGATGTTAAGTTTGGCTGTAGAAAAAGGTGTTAATTTTGGCAAAAAGTAGCATGAGATGGACGAGATTTGTTTGTGAAAAGGGGGGTTTTCGTGCAAAATAAGATGTGGTGGGATAGCTCCTAGATAAATTTTATCTCTATATCCCATGATTGATCTACATTTAACTTGTCTAGGACTGACAAGTCTTCTTGACTGAAATCCTCTCTCATCTTATTATAATTACCTTTATTAAAATTGAACTTGTAAAAGTCTTCACTTTTGAATGTATTCATATTTATGTATAATTAGAATATTAACACTTCATGGTCACTTTTCCCCAGTGGACAATGGTGTTTAATGTCAGAAATGATTCTTTCATCATTTACAAAAACTAAATCACTGAGAATGTTGGACTTTTGTCCATGTCTCCCCCTTGTTGGTTTATCTACCATCTGTAACAAATAAGCATCATTTAAGTTGTCAGTAAATCTATTTTCTTTTTCCCCTCCCCAATTTTCCTTCCAATCTATGTTCGGGTAGTTAAAATCTCCTACAATACAAACTTGATCAAAAGTAGAAATGTGCTTATTGTTTAACAATTTCAGTAATTCCTCTTTGTTCCTAGTTGTATTAGGGCTTTTATGAATGCAGCCTAGAAGGGTACTGATACCCTCAACATTTTTAAAACAAATCCACATGCTTTCTTCAAATTTAGTTTTTATTAGTGTAGCACATTCTTTTGCATTCAACTCCTCTTTTTGGTTCTGCATTTGTGAAAATAGTATAACCTGGAATATTATATTCTGGAATGTTTAAATCTGCATGTCTCTTGGAACAAAATTCAGTTAGGGCGATAATGTCCGGTTTCTGTTCATCTATAAGACTTTGCAGTTCTTCCTTTTTATTTAATAATCCATCAGCATTTGTATAAATGACTTTACATTCATTCAAAGCATCAATATTACAACTATGTACATTATCTACATTGTGTTTGGTATGTCTTGGAATTAATCAATGCTGGCCAGGTTGGCCAGACAGACCAGCTAGTGGCGGCTTTCCCTTGACCAGTTTGTCCCCTCTAATCTTCCAGTCATATTGTCCAGCCTCCTTTACCCTCTTCAATTCTGCCCTAAGTTCTTTCTGCTTTACTTGTTCTACAGGTGTATAGTCTGGATTAATAAAAATCCAATTTTTGGGGTCTTTCACATCTTGATTTACCTTAGAAGCATTCCTATGGATCTCTTTTTTTTATTTGCATGGATTTGACTTTGACTTTAAAGTGTCTAGGCCTTGTCCCCCCAACTTTCCCTAGTCTCACAGGTTCTTCTTATCCTCCAACTCTGGGCAAATATTCTCAATTATCTTCTCTACTTTCCCTCACATCTTCATCCCGTCTGTCCCTAGCCTCAGTTTTACACTCTCTGCCAGACCAACAAAAATCAAATTCATTTCTCTTTTCTCCTTATCTTCGTTCTCCTGGAGCTTTTCTGCAAGCTTCTTATCCACTATTTCTTCTATCTTCTCCTCCAAACTGGCCCCTGTAGCTGTCTATATATTTTTTAGCCTTTCATCCACCGCCATAAACATTTTGAAAAGCAAGTCAATTTTTGCTTCCAATAGACCCTTCTCCTTCTCCCCTGACAAACAATCTGGGCAAAAGATGAAGAGGAAATCTTGACTGCAGGATCTGAAACAGGAGGAAAAACGGTCAAACTGACCAGAATGTGGTAGCTGGTCCGTTGGGTGAGATTTTTATCCCGACATTTCGGGCCCTAGGCCCTTCCTCAGGATCAGGATCAGGATTTGGGGCATTGCATCAAAACAACTTAGCCTATTTAGGCTTTATACGCCCCTTCTGTATATATTTCTTTTTTTCTGTCTGTTGGTCCAGTCATAGGCTAGCTCAATCTAATTATCCATCGAATTCATATTTTATTTTAGTTATTAATTCATGTTTATCTATGAGGTTCTTAAATACATTAATACTAGGTGCACGTTTGATCTTAGTTGTTAATTCATTCCAAAATTTGGTTACTCTGTTAGTAAATGTAAATTTTCTCAAATTACTTCTGGAATATTGTTTAAATATCTTATCTTCACTGTTCCTTCTTGTATTTTTCTGTGGAGCACAAAAAAGCATGCCCTATCAACATAATCAATACCATTAAGTATCATATGTGTTTGAATCAAGTCTCCTCTTATTCATTCTTCTTGCCTCAAGTGTTGGAAGTTGTTGAAATTTTAATCTTTCATGGTATGAGTAATCCTTTAGTTTATATTATGGACACCTTTGTTGCTCTTCTTTGAACCTGTTCTAGAGCTTCTGATTGTGTCTTTAGCATTGGATACCAAACAGTATTTCCATATATATATATATTCAAGAACAGGTCTAACTAGTGCCTTATATAATTGTAAAAAGTGTCCTTTTCTATAAATGTACAGGTTCTTTTTATTATTCCAATCATTCTGTTGGCCTTGTTAATACTATTCGCAATATTATGTATGTCAAATAGCAAATTTTTGTTGAAAGTCACACCTAGGTCTTTCTCTTCCTCACATTTAGATACTTTTACTTCCTTGTCCCCAATTTTCATTATATAATCCTTTTGTGGGTTTGATTTTCCAGTATGAAGTACTTTACATTTTTCTGCATTAAAATATAGGTCCCAAGTATCTGACCACTGTACTAATGTTTCAATATCCTTTTGTAATTCCTCATACAATTTCAGAGAGTTATAAAGTTTTGTGTCATCTGCAAAAATTTTACATACATAGTGTACTCTTTAAGTCTATAGGGAGATAATTTATAAACACTGTGAATAATATTGGTCCCCAAATACTGCCTTGTGGTATCCCACTCACAACATCAGCACTATGAGAGAAAGAACAACCAATCCTTACCTTTTGAGTTCTTTTTGATAAAAAGTCTCTAACCCAACCAAGTACATTTTCTATTATTCCATAAGACTCCAATTTCTTTTAAGAGTATTTCATGCGGTACTGAATCGAATGCTTTTCTAAAGTCTACAATACATATATATTCTCTCCTTTATCTATCTGCTTTGTGAAGTCTTCCATCACTTCTAGAAGTTGAGTCACACAAGATCTTTTTGCACGAAATCCATGCTGGCACTCAGCATATAATTTATTTTCTGTCATATGTTTAACAATAGCCTCCCTAATAAAAGATTCTAAAATTTTGCATATAATGCATGTTAAACTCACTGGTCTACAATCCCCTGTGTCTGTTCTCCTAAATTTTTTAAAAAGTGGTATGACTGTAGCTGTTGTCCAATCTGAAGGTACGATCATATAAGATACAAGAATACTTTATTATCTCAATTCTGAGAAATTACAATCGTGCTGCTGACTAACTGTACATTAGTGACATAAATAAACATGAAAAACAATGAACAATAAACAAGTAGGGTAACTCAGCAACAATAAACAAGTAGGGTAACTCAACAACAACCCAACAAAATCAATTTAGTTATAATGTAAAATCTCATACATGTCTAGATAAACACACACACACACACACACACACACACACACACACACACACACACACGTGTACACCACTTACTAATTTTCAGAATTTGCTAAAAACAGAAACAACACTGTCAGACCTAAATCCTGATTAAAAGAAGCATTAAAGCGTGATGATGATGATGATGATGATGATGATGATGCACATGTATAATAAATGATCAAGCAATAGTAAAACCCATTTGAGTAAACAACAATACTTATGACAGATTTTCAGTATTACATAATGGTCAAACTTGATTTCACAGAATTCTGAAATACATGTATAATGGTAAATAAACACATAAAAGTAGTCAGATCACACACTCACACTCACACACACACACACACACACACGCACACGCACGCACACTCATACGCATGCACACACACATACTCACATGCATGCGCACATACACATGAATAAATACATTAACATAAAAAATAATAGAACAATCAGTAACAACCACGCCTTAATCAAATCAAATTTTCATTGTTGCACACCAGCCCTGATGTGGCCCCTTGCGGTCGGCTGGGCTATAAGCAACATTATCTTATCTTATCTTGTTGCACACAAATGATAAAAATACAGAATATAAAAAGGCAGTTAAGTAAATAATTATGGCAAAGAACAGTAAAACACCTTTAGTAAACAACCATACCACACACACACACAGAGATGTATACACACACGCCTTCACACACACCCAATATACCTGTCTAAGATCACTGTTAGGTGGATATACGTTAAATTAAAGAACGAACGAACACCCAATATACATGACATACACAATTATTCAATCACACATGCACACACATGCACATACACATGTATACGTCCCCTTCTCTCCCATTGTCCCCCCCCCCTCCCACACACACACACACAATTAATGCTTGTTGAGAAGGGATATAGACATTGGGATAAAACTCTTTTGTTCTGACCAATCGGACTGTTGGCATCCTGAACCATCAGCCAGATGGCAGCAGTTCA